>JALJCO010012353.1:0-1200000 GCA_023101725.1 Atherinomorus stipes
TGGGTGCTCCGGTATCACAGGGATGGGACAGTCTCGCAGCCACCCAGCTGCCAGCTGGAGGGTATGTTTATTTGAACAAAACAGGACTTTATGATCACTACAATTATTATTTTGCTAGGTCGCGATAATCTCTTTGAGCCGATGCTCTGTGTAGTTATTTGTTTTTGTGCTAAGCTAGCTATATCAGCTAAGATTAGGGTTAGAAGCCAAAGTTGTTTTAAGGACACTGTAAATATGATCATGTTATGCCTCATCTAAAAGCTAACATCTTACAAATAGCAGGCACTGAATTGATTATTAAAGCTGCTCTAAGAGTATGAACTGTAAATAAAGTATAAAGGTTTAGAGTCCAACCACTAGAGAGAGCAGCTACCACTGTTAGCAACCGAGGCTAAAACCATTAGCTGCTGGGACAGAAATTGTGATGGAGTCAAAATAAAGTGTCAGATTCCTCTCCTTCCAGTTGTTGTGGCACCCACAGACAGAGCAGTGAATGCTGCTCGTGTTTGAACTCTTCTAGCATTACATATATTCACGCAGTGGCAGTGGTAGACTACCACAACATTGACAGATAGGAAGTTTTAAGACAAAATGGCTCCGCCCATCCTGACTTCCTGAATAAGATAAATATGAAGAACATACCCGCTGCCTTAAAAATATGCAGAAACCTATCATGTGTTTTTCTGGATGCCATAATCTGCATCCATGTATCTAGCATCTCTCATTCAGGATTGCATGTTATAAAAGTATCAGCTTTCACGACAACTACTTCTTTAGATCAACAATGAACCTTTAAATTGAGTGACATTTTCATTCTTACTCAGTTTTTAATTTCCCTATTTCGATAGATTTCTGTTCCTAGTGGTGAGTTTTTGCTCCGGTGAGCATGAGAGGCCAAAGGAGGTCAGTGTTGGTTAGTTACACCGAGAAGTAATTCCTGTTCAATTACATGACTGAGCTTCTTTCTCTGTGTTGGTCTTTCACTCCTCTCTTGGTTGGTATGCTCTTTAACTCCAGGGGAGATGTATTTACACCCATGCCAGATTCCCTTTGTGGGAAGTTTGTTTTTTAATGACTCTGTGCCCTTTTATCAAGTGTCACCAACAGGTCAGAAAACCCCTGTTAGCATGAAAAATATAAAAAAAGACAACATGAAATGTTTCAGTTTATTATGTTATTTATTTTCATGCCTGCTTTTTTATCTCTTCCCCAAAGAGTTCAAAGTAACCACAGAATTTTAACTTTGAGTGCTGTTTTCTCCCAACCTTTTTCTTTAAGCTCTTTTTTTGTCTTATGGAACAAGTTGTTATTGTGGGGCCAGAGCTCTCACTGATAGCCAAGTCACCTTTCACATTCAATTGCTGCAAAACAACTGGAATCATTTGTCATTCTTTCTGGGCCACTGCGTGAAATATGACTCATGGGTCTAAGAAATGTTGAATTTGAAAAAGCACATCGGCACACAGCGCCTTTGTCTCAAATCTCCTCCTTCTTCTCCTCCTTTCCTCTATGCTCTCAGTTATACAGAAGAAATGCCCTCCATTTAGACCCTCCTAACATTCTCTCTTAATGGCTCTTTGTGATAGAAAGCATTTATGACAAGATTCATTTTAATCTATCAGTCTGGGAAGAACAAAATCTTCCCATAAAATGGCTGTCTCCTGTTGCTGACCAGACCACTCCTCCTTTGACAAAGGAAATGAAAGAAAAAAAAAAGTTGTATGCTAAGGGCAGGGATGATTTAGCTCATTAAATTGGGGTTTGAATTGCAATACATCTGGCAAAGCTTGGCTTTAGGTGCAAAAATGTCAATAGCAAAGATCGCCATGTCTCTCTTGTCAGCCCTGACACAAGACCAACGACTAGCCAAGCTGCCATTTGTCTTCCTGAGTGAGTTTTCTAATAACCGTAATGGCTGTTGCAATAAATTACCAACAGGCTGTCACAGCGAACATAGTGCAGCATTTAAATCTAACAAAGAGCCCCCACCGCCCATCAATGCTTTACCCCGATTTTATTTTTAAAACTTAGTAACTCCCTTACTCCCTGAAGGAACACTTGGAGCACATACTTCAGCAGTGAATAGCCAAAGCCCATAGCAGCTCAGGTATATCATGTCCTAATTTGTCTCTCTTATCTTTAAAACACTAGAATGGAATATTTAGCACTGTGGTGGCGGACTTCCATTTTATGTTTGGCAGATAGTACAATATTACCACTTAACAGTTTGAATTATACAGCGATGTCCTTACTGCATTTCTCACTCGTCTGATGGATTCCCACTTTAGTAAAATAACTAATTAGGTCCGATAGCTGATCGGAATAAGATGTCATCTTGCCCTTGACCCCATCACCGTATGCCCCCTCACAAGTGTTTCTCCATCCCCCTCCCACGGAGATGACTGTGGTCCCTCTGTGAGATGAGCGTGCTCGGTAATTGGAGCAGTGGGAGGCGATTTGTTCATGTCCGTCCCTTCAGTGGCAGCAGTTTGCCAGCGGGCAGCCTGTGGAGTGATGCCATCCTGCCATTTGTCAGACAGGGGTGCAATTTCCCGGTCATCTGTTTCCATCCATAACTGAAGGTGGGTGGGGTGGGGTTGGGGGTTGGGGGTGGGGGTGGGACTAGTGAATGATGGTGACTTTAATATGGCTCCTCATACTGTAGGAGTTTACTCCTCGTGGTAAAAAAATAGGACTCATTCGCTCACCCCTGTGGCAAATTCCTCAGCACAGTGGCCATATTCTTCAAATACTCACTATTTACAAGTGACGCATTTCTCAATTATGTGGTGCTCTGCTGATTTTCCTTTTTTTTTTTTTTGTTAGTGGAACTGTGATGCATGAACAGATGGAGAATACTGTGCCTCTGGGGTGGGGTGTGTGTGTGTGTCAGGTTCAAATGAAAGCTGCCTGTGTGAGGAACTTTTCTCTTAGCAACAGGCGTGAGATTCCAGTCATTTTTACTGTGAATGTTAACCTCTTGTTAGCATACTGCAGCTCTCTGCAGCAATGTGTATGTGACTGCCCTGAGAGAGGTACACAAAATTATGGTCCAAAAGAGGGATGTGATGCTATTTTTTCAAGAGATGTTTACATTCACTGAAGTTAATGTATGACACTATGGCCCTGAATTACGAAAGGTTTCCACGTAGATAAACAAGCGCTAACTTGATTACACGCACAATAATGTGCCACAGTTGATTTACTAACAGGGGGCAAGGAGGTTTGCGCCTGTTAAATGGACAATTTAGTGCCCGCAAACTATTTTGTGCATCTGACATTGATGAATATGCAATCTGGGCGTTTCTGCCAGAACGTGCAAAATATTGGGAGGAGACTAAGCAAACAACTCAGCATTAGACATGACATGCAATGTGACTTATCAACCATGCAACAGAAAGCGGGCGCAATTTTTACGCCTATTTTAGCACGTCTGAAAAGCAGGTATTAACAGGCAGATTTATGCACTGATGGCTGGAAGAGGAAGAGTGGTGCCTGCAGAACTACAGACATAAGCACTGGGTCAAAATCACTTCTCATGAGGTGTGCAGGTAACACATCAAGTTTTCATTATTTAATTAAATAACAATTTGTGCCAAAGAACGCGCACTCTGTGCGTAATGTCAGACCATTTTCCTCAGCGTCTCTCCTTATCCATGTCCTGGTAAACTGGCCTTTATTTAAGGTCTACCAGGATACCTGCCGCATTGTTTTTATTTTATAGTTATACTTATTTTATCTTCTATATTTTATTTTGCCTCATATCTGCATGTTACATCTCTGGAACTAATATCTCTATCAGGTGGAGTTTCATTTTGCGTTTACCACATGCTCTTCTGAACTTTCCATGGCAAATCAATAGCACAAGCTAAATTTAATTTAAATACTGCTGTTTGCGCCAGTTAACAAGCGGTGTGCAATCTTTGTAAATCGCCCGCAAATGTTGAAGAGACAGTGCACGCAATTTAAAGTGGGTACCGGAAGTATTCAGGCCCCTTTGAACTTTTTACTCTTTGTTTCATTGCAGCCATTTGCTAAAATCAAAAAAGTTCATTTTATTTCTCGTAATAGACACTCAGCACCCCATCTTGACAGAAAAAAACAGAAATATAGAAATTTCTGCAAATTTATTTAAAAAAGAAAAACTGAAATATTACATGGTCAAAAATATTCAGACCCTTCAGTGACACTCATATTTACCTCATATGCTGTCCATTTCTTCTGATCCCCCTTGAGATGGTTCTACTCCTTTATTGGAGTCCAGCTGTGTTTAATTAAAGGAATAGTTCACCCTCAGAACGATTTAACTTTATTTTCCACTTACCTTCATGGTGAGCAAGACTCTGGAACACTTTTTTAATATTTCAAATGCAGCCGGCGATCAGGAAGGCTTCTCGTTTTCACCCAACTTTCATATAATGGAGTTCGATTGAGCCCGAGCCAACAAGGTCCTTAGAAGTCCACAAAAACTTGTTAATATTCCTCCATACTGCTCGTCCAATGTAATCCAAGTGTCCTGAGTGGGTAGTGTCCATAATTTACTCAAAACTATGCCATTTAGTATATTTTCAGAGCCTAAGTAGAAGTACATCGCATCTCTTGCGCGCACGCCGATGCGCGTTCATGAAACTACGGAAGGCGCGGCAGACGAGATCGCGCGTTCTCTTTTTCTTTCATTATTTGTTTTAAATCCAGGTGTGAAAAACCTGTTGCATCATTCCCAAAAAGACTCGTGGCTCTAAAAGCCAAAAGGGTGCTTCTACTCAGTACTGAACAAAGGGTCTGAATACTTATGACCATGTGATATTTCAGTTTTTCTTTTTTAATAAATTTGCAAAAATTGCTACATTTCTGTTTTTTTTTTTTTTTTCAAGATGGGGTGCTGTGTGTACAATAATGAAAATGAACTTTTTTATTTTGGCAAATGGCTGCAATGAAACAAAGTGTGAAAAGTTTAAAGGGGTCTGAATACTTTCCGTATCCACTGTACAGTATCTGCACTGCAAATGAATTTGTGCTGTTTATGAGAGGTCTTAGTAAATCAGGGCCTCTGTGTTTACAATGAACTTTTGTATCATCTAAAAAAAAATCCTTCAGGGGATTGATGGCTTTAGTTTAATTTAATTCGGTACCTTAATTTATGTCACCCACCCCTACCGCCATGTTCATAACTTCAATATTATGGATATCAGATATTTATGTGAATTTAAGATTATGTAAAGGGATTTTGCCCCTTGGACAGAAAAAGTGATGGAGGTACATTCCTGTAACTTCTTAAAGCATTATGACTATGGCGCACAGGTAAGAGAAATCACACTGTAAAAGGTCAATGCATCCACTTTTTTCAACCATGTTTTAAAACACAGAAATATGTGTCATCAGCACTCAAAGGTTTTCTGTCTGGGCCCATGAAACACAGAAAGCCTGCAGTTTGCAGCTGTGCAGCATGATAAGCATGCAAACTCTGCTTACCAAACTTGGCTGATCACACGCTTCCATCTATCCATTTACTGAAACCAATTATTTTTTCAATCCAAAGGTGCCCCTGAAACATCCCCCCCATCACACTGGTGCAGCAGGGACTGAAGAATTCTAAAGAGCAATGAGTGGTATGGGCAGAGTCCCTATGAATGTGGAGCTCTGTTATGTGTAATCACAAATTGATGTCCTTTGTAGCAATGGGTTGGTGTGATCAGTGGGTTGGGAGAGGCAGGCGTCATGTGAGGCGCAGATGCAGCTGCTCTGGCTTTCTTCCTTCCCTGCAGTAAAGGGTTTCCTTTCAAAGGAGCCAAATGTATCTCCTTTCAGCCAGACAAAATGGAGTCACTGTAGTTCATTGGAGCTCTCAGATAAGATTGAACAGGTGTCAGGATGACTTTCACACAAATATCTTTTATTCTCCTTTTTGTTGAGAACTTGGAACTGCATAAATATGTACTCTATTTTTCCCTTATTTTCTGAGCCTTTCCTTCTTAACTTGACTGAAGTTTTTGCATAATTATCTTTATCCTTTTTTTCTGTTAAGAATATGTGGCTTCAAGTGAGTAATCTGGTACAGCTGTATGTGCCTCCTGAGGGATCTCTGGGAACAGTCTTTTTTTTTTTCTATTGTAATTGAAAGATGGATTTTTAGGAATGAGCACAGCAACACCAGTTAAAAAAAGTCACTGATAAAGAAACAAGCTATTCTAAATGGAAATCTGGTTTAATTACCCCCATCAAGACATTTTAATGTGTCATTTTCTCCTTATTTTCCATCCTTTTTGTGTGTTACCAGGATATCCTAACAAAAAATTAAATGCGATTGCAGAAAACTTTGTTATATTGAAGGTTGATATGCAGCCTCTAAACAAAGAGCTTACTACATTGTCTCTATTTGAGCATTGACTTTTATCCTGTATCCTGTTTTGAGCATGCTCAGGAGTCCGTGCAATCCTTGCTGTAAAAATCTTGGGAATGGAAGCAAGACAAGCAGGAGGCAGCGATACACTGAACACCGTGCAACTTTAAATATTAGGAAATTGATATCCTAGCAGATCAAGAAATAGGAAAATATGAACCACTGCCTGTAAGAATGAGGGGCTGTTAGCACATCTGTGCATCATGCCACTACCGAAGCAATAACGATGCACTGTGTACGACCCCCCAGAAGGGATTGATCAATAAGTCACTGCAATGAAGTGGCACATCGATTACACCAATGACAGGGCATTTACAGGTTTAATCTGTATAATGAGCGTAACCTTTTCTTTTAGCCACTTGCTTTCTGCCTGGTACAAACCTGTGCAGGGCCAACAGGGACCAGAGGAGCTGGGAGCGAGACAAGATGAATGTCTGAGTGCATGCATATTGTTGGGAGGTGTTGTAGACGAGAACGAGAGCGAGAGAACACAAGATAATTCCGACAACACGAGTAGCTGAAAAACGGCAGACTGGAAGAGGACGGAGCAGTTAATGTGACACCTGGGTCTGTGTTTGCGTCACAGCTGTAGGTAAGATTGCGGTGCAGGGGGAGGATCATCATCAGCACACATTCGTATGCAGTGTAGAGGAGCCAGCGGTGATTAATGTGTGTCATGGTTAACTCGAGGCTCTGCAGTCTCTACAGCATTTACAGTGTGTCCTCCTCCTCTCGCCTTCACAATCTTTCTCAAGGCTGAACAGCTTCTTCTGCGGTTTCTTTATGTCCTGTTGCAGAAGAAACAGTTGCTATTCCGGCTTTGTTTCTTTAGCCGCGTCATTTATCTCTACTGTAACTGTATCTGTTTGACAACAGATTCCATTGCAAATGTCACAAATTGCTGCATGTTGGGAACAGTTTTATTCTCATGAACTTCATGCACATGAAAACGTTTGTGTTTGGCTGGTTTGTCTAAAAAGGTTATTGGAGAAAAGCCCACTTTAACTAAGCTCATACCTGATCTTGAACTATCCAAGTAAGCAGACCTATGTAGGTAAACTTTTGTCAATAGTAACATTTTGATCATTAGTTAAGACTTGATTGCACATCTTCACTATTATAGATTACCGTATCATGATTTAAGATTCAGTATCATGTAATCGTGCAATAACTTACTTGAATGAAACTTTTCAAGCAGAGCCATAAAAACGGGAAATAAATTGTAGAAAAAATAGCAGTTTGGATTATCTTGTAAATTGTCATGGCTCTGAGAGACTGTCTGCAGAGGAACTCGCAGCATGGTAAATGTTCTACCCCATCAATGGCTGCAAAAATGTCTCTAGGGTACAAAATGCTCCGAGCATGTTGTCAAGGGAATATTACAGCAGTGTTATGATGTGTTTTTATTCTGTCAGTCTCATCCCAGAGGGCAGGAACCCCACTCACAACTGTGCTGCCTGCTGGTTCACTCCACAAGAAATGCTTTGGCATATACAGCGCATGGACATGCAGACACACATACAGCAGATAAACACAAAAACCCCGTACACTTTTACAGACACACACCCTGTCACCTTCAGAAAGTTGACTGCTTGCAGCTGAGCCAAGTTAAATGCTGCTTTGCCAGTCCATCTTTGCCACCCCACCTCACCACCACTCCCCCCCCCCCTTTCCCCCTCCCTGTCCCCCTCCCCTCTCCTCATCTCTTTGACTCCCAAGGACAAGGAGACCCTCTGTACAATGGGACACCATTTATCACCGCAGGAACAATTACTGGAGACATTTCATTGTCAGAAAATTTCAAGCCATTCTTCCCCCCATCTCTCTCTCTTTATCTTTCTCCTCCTGCTCTCGCCTCCTCTCTTTCTTTCTCCTCCTCCTGCCATCCCCATCTTTTTTTTTCTCCCTCCATTCTCCTACTCTGTCTCTTTGCATGGCGCCCAGTGAGCTCTGTTGCAGGTCAGACTCCCATTAGTCCAAGCATATCACTGTAGATTACAGCACAGAGGTGGTGGAGCACTGTATTATATCTCATCTGAAGCCCCTGACAGACTTTTTTCTTTCCGTTTCTAACAATGGGATTCTCTTTTTCCCAAGGAAAGTCCTGGAAAATTGCTTCTGATATTGTATCTCCAGCCCTGTGCTTTAATTAAAGCTTTCAACATGGAGCAGTGTGAAGGGAAAGGAAGACAGTCAGTTGTCCAGTATTTCTCTTTAATCATATGTGCAAGCCTATTCTTAATGAATGAGATCTGAGCAGATCAAGGAGGGATTTAAATGCTAAATATGAATTAGATATGTAACATTGCTTGAGTTATTTTTTTTTCCTTAGAGTTTTAGTTTTCATTTGGCCAGCTGAATGTCATGGTTGCATTAAAGAACAATGTAGCGTGAACTAAGAGCAATACGATGACATAGCAGGAATGAAATTTATAGTCTTGTTGATCCAATAACTAAAAGGTCAGCTTTTGCTCTTCCTGTTCAGACCTCACAAATCTCAAAACACTTCATTGAGTTTATGCTCTGAACTGTATAATCTTTTTCCTGCAGTTTTAGTCGTTCATTAATCTTTAACTGAATTTTGTTCCAAAAGTGTCCTGGATTTTGGTGGCTCACATCTAACACATCACATTTGTTCAATCAATATATTTTTCTCAGTGACCACTTAAATGCATGTTTGCAGTTTGCAGATCCAGCCAAGTGTGGAGCGGCACCACGGGCTGCCAGAATACCATCTTGTACATCCATCAGTACAGAATGTAAATCGGCCTAGCTGTCAAACATGCTGTAGTTTCTCTGGAACTGCTGATATGGTCATTATTGGTTTATTTTTAATGACTTAAAACATTTGAAAAGTGCTAGGGTCTGTGGCGAGACACTGGGGGCAAATCACCTCTCCTCAGCAGATCGCAGTGGTCTCCTGTGGTGAAAGCAGCAGGTCTAAGTCAGAATGGAATCACGTCGAGTGAATGTGTCCGTTTGCGTCGCTGTTCAGACTGGCAGAGAGACCCCGAGGCAGCGCCTGAGGGCTGCTCAGTGGGTTCTAACATGCCCTTGAAAATCTCCAAATGTGTCTCAGTACCGGCTTACAGCCACAGGTTAAGCATGTACAGGTGTACTTGTTCCAGCACACACAGGCGAGAGCAACTCATGGTTCATGCTAGTTAAGCTAATATCAATACAAAGTCCATGGGAGCTTCTTTTTTATTTTTTACCTTGTTCAATCAGCATTTGAGACATGAGGACTCTCTGGGCCTCTCCAACTGTAGTGTTTTGTTCCGTCGTCATTCAAGTTGAAGATAGAAAAATATAAATACGTAAATGAAAATCAGATTAAAATTACAACTGTAATAGTGACTATGATATCCCAAATGAATGAGACAAGTTTCAGATTCTGGACTAGGTCCTTGATGTTTGTAGACCACCTGAGATCCTTGGTTTTACTGCAAGCATGATGGTGTGTCTTGGAAAGGAAGAGAAGAGGGAAACGAGGAAGGATGACAGAATTGCCGAGGTGGGGATTCGTGGAACATGTGAAACAGCTGACTGACAGTGACAAGAATATTTGTCTGCATCCGCAGCCACAAACCGCCTGTTAGTTTAAAAAGACGGTAATTTAGCTCCAGGAGCCACAGCTGGTTCTGTCAGCAGCCAAACACCCTGGGGAAGTCTCAGAGACATTCCTACAGGTTTGTCTCTGCAATAACTCTGTTGACATCAGTTAAAACGGGTCATTTAGATGGGGGGGCTATAAATCTGGCATGTTCGTACAAGAGAGAAGACAGAACTGACCATGTGCTGCTGTCAATGCTGAACACTGGAAGGAAAAGACAGCAAATAAAACTGCCACAGGATGTTAAATTCAACTGTACTTTTAACATAAAGGATTCAAACTTAATACAAGTAGAAGATTCCAGCATCTCTCTGACTCCACCTAAACCTTTAGTTCCTTGGTCAGAGACTTTGGGTTTTGTTGCAGTATCGTTCCATCTCTTCCTCTTTTAATTTCCATCTCAGCGACTGAATCTGAGACGGGACTACAGACAATCTATACGGAGAGTTTAATATCACTGAGAGGGCTACAGCAGTGATTTAGAAGCACTAAATAGAAGCTCCACATAATCAACTTTGCATATTTGATGCCAGGCACTCTCCAGAGTGGGCTGGCTTTCAAATGTAAATTTTGCTAGCGAACTTAAATCATTTAGCGCATTTTACTTGAAGCGTATCTTTGACAACAGTAAATCACAAGGTTGCTGCATCCATTAGTAAATTGGCTCTGCAGTAGATGGAGGAATAAAGGGGGGGAGAGAGGAAGAGTGAGAGTGCTCAGCAGTGGTCTTATAATCAACAGAAACAGTTTCAGAGCTACTGTAGCCAGACACTGCGGCACATGGGCACTCGTAAACCTCTGGTCACATACATCACAACAATAGGCTCATTGATTGGCTGGCTGAGGCAGTGGGTGGGGATGCACTATAGCTCCAAGTGATGCATGCCACAGCCAGCTTTGAAGAGCTTCTGTTCTTTCGCCGGCCTCCTCGCACTCATAGCTCTCTCTGTGTGTCCGTGAGACGCCCGCGACGGATCTTTCAATGGGCGTCCTTCATGGTTCACAGTTTGCTGTCAGCGCACACTCTCTGTCTGCCTCTGCTCTCCATCTCATCCCCATTCTGTCAGTCTCTCTCACACACAGACTTTTCAAGACACTGGCCTTGTCGTTTCACTTTGCTTTCATTTGGAGAGCTTTATTGTATGTGGATAAGAGCAGGCTACAATATATATCCACCCTTTAAGAATCATGCATTAGACGGAATAGCTGGTGCGTTCATGAGCACAAAGAGAGAGACAAGAGGAGGAGAAATGGGGCCAATTAGAAGCCTGGAGCTTGCACAGCCCTCTGATACTGCTGGCCTGGGCCAGAGCATATGTGTGTATTTGTGTGTTTCTGTGTGGAGGTGGGTTGTATGCAGGTATAGGAGGTGATGAGTGAAAAGTAAGGACGAGCAAATCCATTATTTCTATTTTGGTGTCCAGCATTAGTAAAGGCTGGCTGGAATATGAATTATGGAGATGACTGTAGTGGGCTTTTTAGGCCAGAGGGTTTGCTTCAAAACCCTTTCCTCCTCTAGTGATCAGATATGATAGCAAACTTACTGCTTGCTTACAATTCTTTATGCAACATTTCACCACAGCTTCAGTTTTCTTTTTATTTTCGTTAAATTATCAAAGACTCACTCAATACTGTCTGCTTAGATCAGCAGTGCAGCATCAATGTCTGATACATAGTGTCACTTTTAAAACTGAAAGTAAGTAAATAGGAATGGGAATGAGAGGGAGATTGAAACAGAGATGAAAACAGCATAAAAAAAATCCAACTGTGGGCCTATTTTCATATTCTGTTATGCAGTCTCATAAGGCTGCCCAACTCCACGTTCTGTATGATCAAAGTTAACAGATCAAACAACTCAACTGGCAGACAAGTGAGTTACCTATCCTACGGCTTCAGGAAATATGGCTCACACCTTGCAATTACTCATCCGCGATGCTGAGAAAATTTCTTCACTGGAGACTTGTCAAAGGAGTTGACTAACAATATTTGTCCTCCCTGTTTGAGGAGAGAGGCTGGTGCTGGTGTGTGTTGTGACAGCTCTTTTTTTGACAACTTCCTGCATCCTCCTCGAATTCTGTATCTGAACAGCTTTAACCACATCCTCATTAATTAACAGGACAATAAACATGCTGGCTCCCATTAGCGCTACAGACTGCTACTTATTTCCCCAGACACTGTCTGACTGGTAGATAGGGCCGTTTCTGCTGCGCCATATTTTAATCAGCCTTCTTCATCTCAAGCTTGCTATCTTCCATCTCTGTCCTCAAAGTCAAGTAGGAGACCCCTCTTTCTTCGTCCCCAGGCCCTTCCTGTATCTTCACCAGCTGGGGGCTTAATCTGTCTTCACCAGAGAGCTTACCAGGGTACTCGCTTACCTATTACTATCCATTTCATGTGAAGGGATCATCAGGGTGGTGTCACTAAAGGAAAAATGTCCACACTCTCCTGACCTTTTTGATTGTCCTGATCCATCAAGTACTAAGCCAAACAACAGGAGCGCTGAGTGGGTCTATTAGGCTTAGGGTGACTAACTCGTCATCAACCAAAAAAGTGGAACAGCGTAGTCATCCTTTAAATCTGTGCTGAATGTGCAAGAGACTGTGGCGGAGTCTGAAAACACTTTGGGCTTTATGTGGCATGGAACCTCTTTATTCTGGAGTGGAGCGTGTGGCAGTAATCCGGCCCACAGATAATAAGACGGCATGTCATAAATCCCCTCAGAAAACTAAGGCAGTTAGGCTCATATTTGCTCATTCCGTCGGGGCACGCACTGTTTGCTGCTCAAAGGGGATTGTCTCCATTTTCTCCATTCTTTTTTTCATCTTAACACTGAAACTCATGAAATAGTCAAACTCTTTACTGTAAATATCAGCTGGCCTCATATACGCAGAGCAGACACTCCAGCTTTTAATGTAGCTGAAGTGTAAACTCTGTAAACAGAGATTGTCCCTTAGAGAGCCAGTCAGGAACATTATCATCAGCAACTGTCAGTTTTTGTTTTTGCATTGTTAAGTAGAGAGAGAGGAAAAAAAAAACAGACTGTGATTTAATTAAACTGAAGAGGCACGAGAGAAATGAAAATATGAAATGCAAAAAACAATAATGGGCAATGAAAGAGCTTGTGCATGTCATTGTGAGGCCTTTATTATATATATTTCTTTAACAACACCTCTGGGTTTTTTGAGCAGCTGTGGGATATGCGAGTGCCCAGCTGCAGGTCTGACAGGAAGTAGTTAGGCATGCCAATCTGGTGGCCTCTTTCAGGCTGCCAGTCTGCCCGGATCTTCAGGGCTCCCCATTAGCTGCCCCTGTTTGCTGCTCTATAGCACAAGAGCTAATTAAAGTGAGGCTAAATTAACAACACATTCACAAGCTAGCCTGCCTCGCCTGTTTTTCTTATTACCCCCCTTTTATTCTCCCTTTGTACCTCAGAATACACACACACACACACTAACAGACGGACTCCTCCTTCTCCTTATCACCCTATATCTCACAGAGACTGCCTACAGCGGGAACATGTGTTTACCTTAAGGGCTTTTATTGCAATTACACTCATGTGCTCTTTCTGCCTGTTTTGTTTTCTATTTATTTGTTTATTTAATTGGCAGTCAGCGTGCTGTAATTCTATTAGTTCCTGAAAAGGTCAGGGTCATACGGGAATGGCTTCTGGCAGACCCGCTTGTGAAACACGTAACACTCAAGCCGTTCCATACATGCACGGTGATAATTAAAAAGGGTCATGGTAGGAGTATGCACTTCACAACCTTTTCAGAAAACAATTAAAAATGACAAATTAAGCAGTACTAACAGGAGATTACAATTGTGAACAAATATGAAGAATAGCGGGAATGTAAATATTTAGTTTCCTACTGTCGCAGCACAGAGAAATTCATCATCAGCTGAGTTGCACATTATTAAATATCATTGTCTAGCGTTTCTACACTGATGGAGACTAAACAAACCAGCAGCTCTATTCGCAGTTACTGCTCATTTTGTGGGTGTAAGTATGAAACTAAAATGATAAATGTTATTATTGAATAGTAATAACTGCTAAAAAGCAAAGTCTGAGTCGATGATAAAAAACCTTAGTGCTGTCACTCCAAGGTTAGCTGTAAGTCACTGAAATTGTATGCATTGAAGCACCTTTCTGCTGTCAGGTCATCTTCCAAATTACCTAGAAATTTTGAAGTATTTAAATTTTAAACTCCCATAAAGTGGCCTACATGGCCCCGGCTGCATGTGGCTGTTAATAATGAATGAAGATGAACAGATCAGTATGTGTAATGGGAACTTGGCTGGAGACATGCCGTGAGCTGACTTGGTATTTTAATCTGTCAGCATGTCAGCTGACCCTGATGATATTGAAATTATCCATGAGGAGATGCTTTAAGGAGACATGGCATGACAAACCAGCCATGTGTTTCTGTAGTTACAGAACATGACTATTAGTGGTTGAGTCTGAAGACACACCGCACAGTTTTTTTTTTTTCAGTTTTTTTTTTCCATTTCACAATCTAGAGATTCATGATGCAAATTTAGATTAATGCAAATGTAGATATAGAACACAGCTGAATGATAAGAAGTAAGGCATTGATAATAACAACAAAAAAGGATTTGTATGGCACTTAACAAAGTCGGGGTTTTCCATAAGCATAATAAATCACATTCATATTTCCAAAAACGGATAGGCTAGATTAATAGGTCTACATCAATATACCACCCAGCACACCAAGTAATAACAAGAAGCGTTTAACTAGAGCATTTAACATAGTTTTACCCCCTTTTTTTTATATAGCAGCTCTGCCACTTTAAATGCATTTTTACTTCGTCTCTTTTCCCCTCATCATCCACCTCTCTCTGTGGATGGTGCTGATTATGGTTAATTATGTTGATAAATGGTAGTGCAGGGGCTACTCCATCAGCATTTCATAATCTGCCTTTGCTCACTTCTTCTCTCTTATCCCCAGCTCGTCACATTTGGATGCATGGTCAGGACCCCTTGAGATCACATTTCAACGTACAGGACGGTGTAGTCCTTCACTGTCATTCTTCATCAAGCAGAATAGTCTGATAGACTTCAGAAGAAGTTCTACCATCTGAAACAGACAACATAAGAAAATGGTCAAATGTTGCCCATAGGTGATGTGAGATTCATCACTGTGATAAGTGAGGAAATGAGCCTCATCGTAGAATGGACCAGTATTTATAATGTCTCCGGGTCTACTGTGACCACATTTCTCTGCGTGTACCAGACCAAGCCTGGTTGATGCCTCTTTAGATATCATCTTAAACTATTCTTTATTCAAGAACAAATGACTGCACTCTGTTTGACAGAAACAGCAGTGCTGAATATTCCACCTGCTTTTCCTTTTTTCAGAAGTTTCAGATAAATTGCAGGGTTTTCCATACGCTGTATAATGGTTTTTTTTTAAAGGAGGTTGTGGCTAATGGCTATTGGACTCATCATACATCTCCAGTTCTTAAAAAAAAGCTGGGTAATTGATTTAGAACGCTGTTGCAGCATCCATGGTACTTTTCCAAATGTGCAAGTTGCCAGTTCCCCAAGGACTAATGTACCCCCATACTATCAGAGATGCAGACTTTTGGCATGTGCTGATAACAAGCTGAATGGTTTCTCTGCTCAGAAGTCCAGAGTCCAGTGTCATGGTTTCCAAAGTAGATGTGAAATTTGTGACCCCTCCATACCAGCTTCCTGCTCAGCCTCAGTGACCTTTGAACCAGAGATGCTGATGCTGTTTCTGGATTGTGCTCACATTTGCTTTCTTCTTTGCACGATAGTTTTAAGCAGCATTTGTAGATGGCACAGCAAGCTGTGTTCACTGATGATAAATTTCTGGAAGTTTTCCAGAGCTCATGCAGTTATATCATGCCTTTTTTTTTAAAGCAATACCACTACTGGACCCAAAGTTTCTGGCTAGCCATTTTTATTGAATAGCATGTTGGTTTGAGATTTGGACATAATTGTGCCCTGTTTTCATTCACTTTTCACACGGCATCCAAAGTTTTTTGGAAATTGGTAAAATGATGATAAATACTCCAGACTGTCAGCCTCTTTTAGATGTCAGAAAACAATAAAGAAGATTTATTCTGAAAAATTAATTTCTGCTTCTGCAGTCTATTACAAGTCTCTTTCAGAAGCAACTGATTTTTTTTCTTTTCTTTTTTTATTTGAAACATTGGGAACATAAATTGGGAAGCCGTGCATTTATTTTAGAGAGGACCGTAACTTGACATTGCTCTTGAATGTGCACTCTAACATTCAAACGAGGATTATGCCCCATCCCCAAATGGCCCCCTCACTTAATTGGCTGAGATGAATATCTAAAGTACTAAAGCTTTTTTTAAAGCCATGCACTTAGAAGACTGTAACTGAATATACATGAACACAGATGATGGGTATGTGTCACAAACATTTAAATCTTATCACACATAACAGATACTTTGCATACTGTAAAATGTTTATTTTAAAAAAAAGAGTAAGAAAGAAGGAGGTGGTGTGAGAAAATTGCCTAAAATTCAATATGCTGTGCAATTATCATGTGTAATAGCCTGTAAAATCCTAATATCTATTCAGCCACTTGGAAAGGCACAAGAAATGGCCTGGCCACTTAGCCCACTTTCTCCGACCCCTTCCCGACCATGACAGACGGCCCTGTCTGGGAAGCAGAAAGAAATAATATAAGCCATATTTCATTCAAAGGCACTTCCATGTATCCTCATTCTTTCTGTTTAACAGACTTTCTCCATTTGCCCATTCTTCTGATCTCTCTCGAGCAACGTTGGTGATCACCTCTGAATCAGCTGAGTTGATTCGGACTGCATCCTGGGGACAAAATGACCTGTGATGAGCCTGCTCTTGTTTTTTTGGGGGGGTTGTTTTTTCCCCCTACCCTGCTTTAATTAATGCTAATTTAAAAGCAGCTTAATGGACCCGTTAAGAAATTTTTTTTTCAAACTGCCTGTTGCATATATGTGCAGTGTATCTAAATGGAGTAAAGTGTAAAGTATATAAGCATGTTATTTGACAGCACATATCATGTAAAAGACAATTCAAAGAGCTTTCTATAAAACATTGAAAGCATCACAGCAGGTGCAGCTGTTTATGGCTCTTTTTGGGAATAAATATTTTACAATAAATAGATGTTATCTAAAGGCACTTTAAAGAAGTTTACACGTCTGCTTTTTGTGTGGATCTGGTTGCAGTAGCAGGCATCACTCACGCCAAGCAGGTTGCATCAACTGTGCAGCTATGCTGTCAGAAGCATACCCATCTTCATCTCCTAACTGTTCACTTTCTCATCTGACAGCTCCTGTCAAATCTCTCCCTTGGGTTCCCAACCACCACCACTGCAAAGAAGAAAACAAAAAAGAAAAAAAAATACTTACAAAACTGCCATACATTCACTTATCTTTCACACCAAAAAACCCCACAAAAAACCCTACGAAAACAAAACAATAGCAGCACAGGCAGCTAGCAAAACTACAGTACATTACTGAAGATGCTTTCTTGTTCCATAACTTAGACAAATTGAGGGCTCAACAGTTTCTCCTGTTTTCATTTCTCTGCAGTGTGTTTAACAGTCAGAACAAGCTACTACATAGTCTCTGTCCCCAGTGATCTAATCTTCCTGTTGGTATATGAGGTGACAGTTAAACTAGTCCTGTTATGTTTATCTGCCTTTATAGAGCTCTTCTTTTAGCAAAATGGCTACACCTAAGATTGCCTGCTAATAGAAATAAAAAGAGGCGCTGTTTTTTTCTGCTATCCTCTCCACCACCACCACCACCACCCAGTCACCACCACGCATCATCTTCCCAAAGTGTCACATTTGAAAGGAGCAGGGTGCACTTGCCACCTCTGCTGGAAGATTTGCTCATTCTGTAGCACCCTGATAAGCTCTGACTTACTGCCTCCATGTGGGTCAGAGAGACTTGGGGACACACAGCTTGTATTGCCTTTTGTAATTACATGTGCTTGACTGCACTGTTTCTGCTCCCCTCATTCTCCATTCTCTTCCTCTTCCAAACAAGAAATGCATTGGTGTGGGTGTGTGTGCATGCATTGGTAAGGGCTGGTGGGGGGTTGACTGAGCACTGAGTTTGAACAAGTGTAATGCCTGTACACCATTTTTAGGCCCCACTTCATTAAATCTTATTTTTTGAATTTAGGTAAACATTGATTTCTGCTCAAAATTATTGTTCTATAAATATGCATAATGTCACACGGTGGCACCTGCTAAAACTGCAGGGGTTTGGGGGGGTTTGTGTTTCATGTGACTCCACATTTTCCATCCATATTTTCATCGAATAAAATTCTAAATTTTAAATGATTCCCACTTGCAGTAATAGCGTGAGTACCTCTGTCTGTATAAGACTATAAATGTCAGTCTCTGATTGAATAAGTAAGGGAACGAGTGGTAAATGAAACAGCATAAGACACTTTTATTATTAGGTTTTGTCTTCATTTAAAATGTTTTTTTGGGGCTTCTATGTTCTGTCGCTGGCACATGTGGATTGTTATTAGTTCCTTTGATTGTTGACAGTAATTTGCTTGAAGTCTTATTGACATACAGTTGTCTTCAAAATTATTCATAACCTTCCATTAAAGACAGAAAAAAAATCAGCCGTCAGTGAACTCAATGAACTCAAAACTCAATGAAATTCATGACATTAATTTTGAGTTGTGGTTAACAGAAATATTAAAAACAAACACACAAAAAATAAGACAAGTAAACAAGTATGATGGGGGCTCCGAAGCTAAAATTTTGTTGAGCAACACTGTTGTTTGAGGCAATCACTGCAACCAGGTGTTTTCTGTAATGTTCAAAAAGACTTTTACACCTGTCGACAGGTATGTTGGTCCACAGTTCATGAGCAAGAGGCTTTAGTTTGTCTGGGATAGGGCTTTTTCTGTTGCTGCTCCTCGGCTTTGGAACAGCCTGCCCCTAACCATCAGATCTGCACAGCCCGTTAATCATTTCAAATAACTGCTGAAAACTCATTTGTTTTCACTGGCTTTCCACCCAGTTTGAGAGTGTCACATCGATATTTATATTTTATGTTTTTGCATCTTTGGTTTTATCTGTTTATGTGATTGTGTTTTTATTCAGTTTTTTTTTTTTTCTGCTGTATTCTTTTATTCTGTACAGCACTTTGGTCAACTGAGGTTGTTTTTAAATGTGCACCATAAATAAATGTGACTCGACTTGACTTGGGACAGTTTTGTTTGGTTATTTTTTATTGTCATTACTTTGATCTAAAATTCAAAAGTTATATTTTGTATCACTAAATTCTATTTTTGTCAATTTTATTCATTATTAGTTTCTTTAGTTTCTGAATTTGAATTACTATTATGAATTTAGCCATTTCTAGAGTGGAAAGGTATAAATAATTTGAGGATGACTGTAACACACCAGTCCAGCTTAGTATTAATTTAACCTTTAACTGGAATCACTGACTCCAAACTTACATGGTGATATCAGCAAGCCTGACAGCTGACAGTGCCAAAAATTGATCTTTAAACCTTGTTTAATCAAAATGATCACATGCACATATTATTGTTGTTATGAAGACTGAAGCTCATTCTATGCACCTGATTTTCATAAGTCAATTTCACAGCAATAAAGAGTACTGTATGTTTTATTTACCTGTCAAGTTCTCATTAGGCTTCCAGCTTCCTCCGTGCAGATGTTGGTGTGTCCCGTTCACAACAGTTCCTGAATCCATTATTCAGCCTTAGCACAGTGCGGTTTTGGAATGTGCTTGTTAAGAAATTGTTCAAAGTCCACTATAGTCTACAAAACCCTGAGAGGTAAATGTAGCTTCTGTCAGGACTATAACTTAAATGTGACTTTCTCTGCATGGGCTCAACTGTTTCAGTCCCTGATTTACTGATATTTGCTGATATTCGTTAACTTCACCTTTACCCCTTTCTTATTAAGTTCTTGGATAATAAATGGCATTGGAGCTCAATAATAATAATAAAAAAAAGATAGGGGAGCATCTTGGTTAAAAAAGGGGAAAAATGATGTTATTTTTTAATAGATGGTAGAAATAATGTGTATATACATAAGTTGTCATTTAAAAAATACATATTTTAGAAGTTCTTTACCTCTCATTCCCGGATGTTTTTCTTTTGCAATCTGGAGTAATGGGAGAAAATTCAGGTTCCATGTCCTGCTTCAGATTCAGTGATCCATCTGATTGTTAAAGATCACGGCAGTGCTTTTGCAAAACATGAATCTTGCAGCAGAAGTACTCGTGAAAATTGTGTGTGTTCAGAACATTGCATCTCTAGATTTTCTCAGACATTTCAAAAACTGTCTTTCATCCCACTCATGTGGCCCCATGTGTCAAGCACATTAGTCAACTCTGAAACAATCCTCTCTTTTAGATGCAGTCCTTTTGTCAAAGGTTTTGAGTGAAAATGTTGAACCATGGGACTGAAAATGCTTTTATCAGTGCCAGGGAGAGACATGTCTCTCCCTGCAGGTATGAGGAGCTGTGTGTTTGTTTGTGTGCCTATCCCTGCACATAAAGCTTCATTCTCTTTTCCCGGTCACCCTTCATCATGCTTTTTTTCGCTCTTGATAATTCATCATACCAAACACGTTTCTATCCCTGGACCATCACCTTTGCAGCTGGCTGTCATTCATTACTTTTAAAAAATTGATTCCACATCATCTGACAAAAAGCTTTGGCCTGACATCACTACTGACCCTCAACAGAGGGCTATCAAGTGCTTTCATGGTACCAACCAGACCAACTTTAAATGTAACGATACCCAAAATCTCCACTTTCTATTTTAAAGACTCGGCTTGTATGTTAGATTTTTACCCTTTTTTTGCAGGGCAGTATTTTCTAATGTAGGAACTTTGGATTATGCTGAACAAACATGCTTTCAGTGGCACTGCTCAGTCATTATCAGTTTCCCCAGCCCTCCTGGATTAGATTTAAATAAAACACAGCAGTCCCTCTTGACTGTTATACAGTAGATGGCTTTCATCTTTTTTCTCCCTTGCACCTTTCTTTCTCCTCACCTGAATATAAGCAAAAAAAGGAAGAATAGCCTCTAATCTGCCTTTAAAAGTGAACAAAGACACACAACATGCGGTTGATTTTTTCCCCCATCTGTTCAGTCAGTCATTGCTTTCATTCTTTCTTCCTTACCTGTTAGTTTGCTCTGCTCCTTGCATTCTTTCTCGTTTTACCCCACACTTACCCTTGCTACCATGCATTCAGCTTTGGTAGCTCTGTGGAGGCCAGGCTCTCTTTGATCTGTAGTCCAGAACACAGGATGAGAGTTATCCGCTGGCAACAACAAGAACATCCCATTAGGAGCTGGACAGAGCACTCAGATGCTGCTGCAGCATGGCCCTAAATTCACACTGACTACTGCCTTTGCTGCTCTGTAGCTCAGGATGAGCATTACTGGCTCATCACACTTGACACACAAGCTCAGGGTAGCGTCTACTTGTTGAATTTAAAAGCTTGAACTGCTGTCTTTGGTGCTTATTTTTAGTTAGTCATGGAGCTGTCACCCACTGGTTGTCACAGAAATTCTGGTCGTCTGCCTAGTTGATCAAGGTGCCTAGGCAGAAATTGGATGTGTGATATAGCCAGGCATCATCTGATGCAAGCAGTATTTTCTTGGAAGAGCAATGTCACCTCAAGGTGTGTTTAGTTCATCTTTAGGACTTAAGCAGATTGAGCATGCCAAGTTGTTATGAAATGGAAAAGTTAATCACTGATCCTGGCAAAACAATCCATGAAGATGGCCTTACTTCCTGTTTTAGAGATTTTAAGTGCATCACTGTCTTTGATAGCCAAAATTTTTTCTTTACTTGTAATTTACACATCGGAATGTGTGGAAAAAGTGTGACTATTTTGAGTTTATTGGTGGGTGAAGATGGCATCAATCCAATATACTGCCAAAAATGTTTTCAAGGTGCCCTCTAGACATGGGCATGTTGCATTAGTTTCCTAATGGGTTTCGGTATCTCGTACTCTGCTCATTGCCTAAAAACAAATGATCAGCTAAGAAAACAGAGAAACAGGGTCACATCCACATAAACAGCCTGCTGATTATTTTCTAATCTAGTCCCATTTATATCATGGCTTTATTTTCTTGAATTGTCGACCCCATTTCTTCACATGAACAAAAAGAATGGCACGCATCCCTTTAAAGCGGCTTTGTTATATTAACCAGGCCAGGCATTTGTCTTGGTCTCTATTGTTTTGGCTTCATGCGCAAAATCAATGCAGCTCGTTCATCACGTCCTTATTGAAAATGAGCATATTTGTGTGAACATTTGTGAGTATTTTTCACTGTAGTTTAGGGCTGAAGAGCAAGATTTATCAAAAGTGCAGGCAGTAGATGCTGCAGTCACAGCTTTCACTTGCTGAAAAGGCATTATTCTGTCCACTTACCTCCATGTGCATCTGACACGTACAAATCACAGACACATTCACAGATATGCAAGTCATTAATGCCGGGATATCACACAGGCTGTGGCAAACCCACGTGAACAGAAATACTCGCAGTGGTTTCTGTTTCCGTCACAAACAGCCAGTGATGGATAGGACCTTTCCATTTTAAACAGGGAGAAAACACATGCCCTCAGGGACCCTTGTGTGTGGAAGTACTTTGAAGTGTCCACATTTAATTCTTCTGTATGATAAATGAGAGTAGAGCTGCAGTTGTAGCCTGTGAGGAAAAGCTCTGCTTGCTCAACAAGGGGAGCAGTAACAAATGTAGCGATAGCTGATAAGCTGACTGTGTCTCTTGCTTGTTGTTCTGCTCCCCGCAGACCCCCACAGCCAGATAACAAATCCATCCTATCAATCAAACCCATCAATGGCTGGCTGTAGATTAGAGACAGTGATTTTGGGGCTGATTGGAGGGGAAATGCTGATTACACCTCCCTCTCTCTGAGTTGATTACCTTCTGCCTGTGTGTTGTCAAGCTCGGCTGCTGAGCTGTAATCACTGGAAGGTAAGAGCAGACGCCGTGGCTCCTGATTAGCCAAGACACAGACACGATCGCTGGTGAAGCCAGCCCTAACGACCGTTGCTCATTTGCTGGCCAATGACAATGCCTATATCTCAGGCTGTCAGAGCACATACGACACTAACAGCATTCGTTCTCGAACGTTCTCGTGTTCATAAACTCCTGCTTCCCTCCTCCTGCTTCTCTCCACTGTTCTGGCCTACTTCCATCACCGTGGCAGGGTCTATACTGGACCACACACACATAAACACACACATTCATGGGGGGGGGGGGGGGGGGGGGGGGGGATGCAATACTCCAGTTTCTCTAGCAAGCTGAGTCCTAATCTGTGCTTTATTTAGCTGTCTCACCTTTAAAACTGGAACGGCTTCCAGACAGTCTCTTCCACACCCACTTCAGCCTCCTCAAACATTACATTGCTTTATCCCTCGACTTCTTCACCGCTCCGCCATCACACCTTGTTTACTTTTTTATTCAATCATTGCAGCTATATAGGGAGTACTGGAGCAGAGGCTGCAGTGTTTGTTGAGTACAACAAAATCCCTGCATGAGCTCTTTGAAGAATAAAAAGTAAAAAGTTGACTTTTTACTGACTTTCCACCAGCTAGTTTGGAGCATGCATGGCAAATGCATTGGTTTTACTTGCTGTTTTGTTTAAAGTAGCATAATTGTGACGGGTTCTCAGTAGGAGGGCAAAAACACATTTATTCTTTGTTCCTTATGTAAACAAGGAAACTGCGGGAACAGAAACTTAATGGTTTTGACGTCGTCAGTTTGGGTAAATGGGGAACATTTATTTAAAAAAAGAAAAAAAAAAAAAAGCCTGAAGCAAAGTTGGAGCTCTTTGGAATTTATTGTTAAATATTCATGCGACTTGTTGACTTTGGTTATGCAAGCTGGAAGATTTATTTGAATATTCTCTCACTGTATGATAAAAACTTGATTGGGCAAAAAGAAAAAGCCCAACCATTTGCAACATCCATCTGTATCCTCATTAATAACAGCATTAAAGGAAACCCAATTTCAATAAAAATGCTGTTTACAGGGTCACTCTTTCAATTATTCCATCTAATGTTAGTCACTCTAATAACACCCTCCCGCTTTTAATCCTCAGCACAACATATGAGACTGCTGGCATGGCCGTGTACCTAAATAAACTTCTTTTCATCTCAGCGTGTATGTGTTTGTGCATGTTTTCATGTGTGTGTGAGAGCAGGCTCACATAAAATTCCTAACTCTGGCTGTCCTGGTTTTGAACTATCTTTGAAGCCGCAAAATTGTTTCATCCTGCATGTGTTAGGTATCATTTCAATTGACACCATGCACTCTGCTACTAGTGCTTTGAATTGAGCATACTTGCATGCTTGTTAGATGGAAACAGCTGTCAGGGGAGATAGCAAGAGTGACTCACTCCTCTTCCCCTCACTTATCGTTTGCCTCTTCCAGTCCTTCTACTCTTATTGTGACCTCCAAGAAAGTCAAAATATTCCATTCTTTTTGACTTTCTCCACTTCTTTTTTCCTCCTGTTTTGTATTCACAGAGAGTGCACACAGCATGGTGACGGATTTTTGGAAACATTGTGCCCACAGGTGTGCTGTGCACCTGTGGCACAGTTGGAAACAAGGCTGGATTAGTATGAATAAATTATTAGCATGTCTTGCGCGCAGTATGGTTAAAACAGCTTTAGAAACATTTTACCGTTGGATTTTATCCCGAAAGGAAATTAAAATCTTGTTTAAGAGTCTAAGCATCTATGCAAATAAATAATTTGCATCTTAATTCAGAAACAGAGGCTTTTTTATTTTTGAGTTTAGTTTATGATGAGATACGACATTTATATCTCAGACTATTTGTCAGGAATAACAGTGTGGAACTTATTTTGCTCACATTGTGTTTGTTTGGTTAATGGGGAGATGTCAGCTTGTTTTTACATCATTTTTGAGAAGTCAGACATTGAATGCATGAAAATACTCCAGAGGTCCCTTGGGAGCAAACATAAGCAACACACTGCTGTGTGGTGGACAATAGCTGTCATTTCTCAACATTTAACCAAGTAAACAACCTCCACACGGGTTTAAAAGACTTAATGCATAAAGGGAGCAATTTGTTATCTGAATCTTTGTCTTCGTCATGCCTGGGAAAAGTTAAAAGATAAATCCATGTAGTCTTTTGATAAAATGATTCAAGCTTTGAATTAGAGGAGGTCAGTTAGAGTCCACAGAGAGATGTTTAATAGAAGAAGCGCCGGGTCTCGTGGTCTCAGTTTATCCAAAGCATTGATTTTATGGTGGGCTAACACATGAAAGATCAATAAGTGGGATATTAATGTCTACCAAGTCAGTGTCATGTTAATGATGATTTGACTTGTTACTTATTGACTTTTTGTCGTGGAGCGCATCATCTACCTTTGTGACATCTTTGGCTTTTCTAAAAGTTCTGCCTCAGTTAATTCTCTGAAATATTACTTCCTGTAATTTATCCATAGTGAGAGTGGGAAATTTATATTTCTGTCAAATGTCAGCCTGGCACAGCTGAAAAAAAAAATGTACGTATTCCCACAATTCTTAGAAATGAGTATGTTACCAACCATCGTCTAGTGACCACGTAAACAAATATCTACAAACTAATTTTATGGTTATTCAATCCCGTTGGTGATGTAAAGTGATATATGAATGTTCAGCGACCTTTAAAGGTACAGTATGTAAGAATTACTTACATCTAGTAGTAAAGATGGGTTTTTGAAAGAAAAGATATTTTCTTTCAAATGACTTCATATTCCAAGCACTGTTGTGAATGTATGGTGGCCGTTAGTGGCCAAAATTCTCCCAGACATGTTTTCATTTGTGTGTGGATCCAGCGGTCTCAGGTTTAGCTATGACTGTACTGTGAGCCACTATTTTAAATGCCTTTTAAGGCATTACTATCCCAAACAGTGCTTTAACTGTCATTAAACAAAGCTGGTACATCAGTTTTAAAGTTGAGAGGGTTCTTGCTTCATTCACATTGTTTCGTCCACTTACGGTAGGGACGCCATAGTATAAATGGCAGCACAAAAATGGCAGCCTCCATATGTGCACCACCCAGCAAGTAGATATAAATGACTTATTCTAAGAAAATAAACATATACAGTTACAGCTATTCTAGTGCAGCGATTACACATCAATAGAACAAGTTTTGAATTACATATTACATTTTTCTGCCATTGACCTTTGTTTTTGTTTTTTTACATACTGTATATTTAAAGATATTCAGCATAGTTATGACCAAAACCATAATTTCAGATTTGCTTACAAATCCTTAATGTAAAGCTCCCTGTTAACTAATCAGGCAAATGGCAAGTAGATTTTCAGATTATTGCTTTCATTCCATTTCAAGTGGGCATGCAACATGATTTGTGGATTTGGGTCCAAATATTTACTTATTTTAACCATTCCACTACAAAATGGTTATACTTTATTTTAACCATTTCGTGGTGGAATGAGGCTTGTTGTTCAGCTGCATGGCCAGCTTTCACCGACATGGTTTTTGTGCTTAAATGCAGCATATTCTTCTCCACAAATGTAAATTGTTTAGACCTGAAATTCTCATTGTCTACAACCCTTTTTAAAAGCATCCTCCTTACTTGTTCACATAACTTTTAGCAGAATCCTGACTTGCAGAAGCTCATGGTTTTCTCCTCACAGCCCTGCCATGTGCTCGTGCATCATCCTTAGTCAGTGTTCAAATAGTGGACTAATCAACTTTAACATTGGACTAAGAGAAAAAGGTCATTCAGTTTCTTATTTTTCCTGGTTCCTTTGTGATCTGTGTTAGTCCTCATCTCCTGGGGAGGGTAGCAGAGGTCTTGGATTTTTCTTTTTGCACACAATGTGTCCCACTATAGATTGGTTGAGTCAAGTCTTTGGATGGTTTATAACCTTTTCCAGTCAGATGAGCATCGGCAATGCTCTTTCTAGAAGGTCCTCAGAGATGTACTTTTTTCATGCTTCATACTTTTCATCCTTGCATTTGGTAGAGTGTATTTCTAGGTCATAATACGATATCTTAAAAGTTTGTGGAAGACGACCTACCAGACCTTACTGTATCTACCACTGGGTTTCGGTGTAATAAATGCCTAAATGTTGTTCCGTTTTTTTTTTTTATGATAATTAAGTCTTCTTTTTTTCCAAATAGTTGGATATAGTTGCTCAAATTCTTGATCAACTTTTAATGACATCTAGGTCACATTTTTGTAGAATTATCTAGAAATTCCTCTACCTTGTCACTTTTCCTTCCTCTGCATTTTTTCTCATTCATAGAGTGTTTGTGTAGATCCCAGAGTGAATAGTTAGTTAATGTACAGTAATTTATTAAAACTGTTTAAGACCCAGTGCTCCATTTGTCTTTATGAAGCTCTAATAATATGAAACATTAACACTGAGGAGACTTTTGTACTCATATTTCACTCGATGCAAGCAGTGAATACTGATATCGTTAGAGACAAAGGACATTTAAATCATACTTTTATTGTGTTACATTCCATCTTTATGTTTCCTGTCAAAAATACAGCTTTAAGGATCAAAGAAGGGGAAAGGTCATGAGCACATATGCAGACTATAGGGCCCCTGGTTGGCAAAATATTTTGATGGGGTGTTGTTACATGATTTACTGTATTAGTCATCATTTTGTGTTATTATGAAGATAAAGGCTGTTGTAGTGTGGTAGCTCCAAATGCTGCATCTGCAGCATATAGCAATTTCAAAGAAAATCTCAGTTTCACTATACATACCTTTCATAAACACACCACTCTGTTTCCACTTGTCATTCATCACAAAATAGATCATTTATCATACATTTTCCTCAGAACTAATAGATGTTAGTTAGATTGTAGTGACTGTTGAATTAATTACTCATATTGAGTGGCAACATTAGCAGTCCTGCTGTCATCTTCCTGCTTGAAATAATTGAGAACAGCTCATCTAAACACAGCAACCTGCACTTGAGTTAACAGGAAGTGGAATCCAGGTCAAACCATTGTGGCATCATCAATTAAAAAAAAAGCTCTATTGTCAAACTACTGCAAAGCAGCTTGTCTCATGCCTGATCTATGAGACTCGTTTTCGATGATGAGATAAGATGAAATGACAATATTTACCATCTGTTTCACTTCAGAGGTCTGCTGAAATTGCAGTTATATGTCTCTGAATGAAATTGAAGATGCACAGGAACAACTGTGGTCTCCATTCTTCCTCCCATGGGAAGACTGGTGACAGGGCGTTTTCATTGAGAAGGATTTTATGTCAATACCTTATTTAAGTTTTTTTCTATGACTATTTAGCTGATTTTAGCTTAAAGGAATACTTGTTCTTGATTGATTTATCTTATATCATTTGATTATCACTTTAGTCATGACTGCAGAGCAGCAAGTGCGAGTTGACCCCCACCCAGAACTTTAATCATATTGTTAGATTGGGAAGAGGAATGGGAGAAATGGTAAAATTGGTCTCTCTTTCGGAAAAGTGATCCCAGTTTTTACCCCAGCAGCTGAAATCCAAATGAATATACTCAGACCCACCAGACTAGTGATGTCACTGGTAGCCACACAGACCCACAAATGCACTTTTATATATCTGGAAAGGTCAACATGTTGCTGCAAATCACATTTGATGTAGCCCATAGCATGTACCTGGAGAGCAAATTAGAAAAAAAAAAGAAAAAAAAAAACGACAAGCACACCAACACACATGCAAAAATCCCCTTCTCTCATTCTCTCTCCCACTCTCACACTGTACCTTATCCTGATACATACCCACAGTGTGCTTTTACCTTTATCAGTTTCACATGAATGACTCATACAGCGCTGGCAAACTACACCAATATTATATTTGTGCACCCAGGCTAAATGTGGAGCCTCATGTTTATGCTTTCACAGATACATATTCATGCACCGGCACATAATTTAAACAGCCCACAAAAAGTGAAATCCACATATTATGTATTTAAAGTGGCAACATGCTGTTTTTTGTTCCTCCTGGTCTCCTGTGCCTGTCAGGGCCTCTGATTCTCCTCTTTAATGAGCGCCTTCGCCCCCAGCCTGGTGTGCTTCTGTTGCCGTGTGTCTGCGTTTGTAGCGCTGACCAGAGGAGACATGCTGGTCTGAGTCCCAGGGCTAATTGCTGCTACCGGGCTGATATTCTTTCTGTGCTACACTCTCATTGACTCCCTGGACTCCAGGGGGATTCCCATAGGCACCCAAAGACAAACAAACCTGGGCGGACAATCAATAACGGATGCAAGAGTTACAGCTCAGCACAGCTGCTGATTAAGATTCTTTAGGAATGTGTATGTGTGTGTGTGAGCGAGCAGGTGAAAAAGTTAGTTGATTCTCCCCAGATTCAGTGCTAACAGGAATATTTATTCAGTCAGTCCTTAAGTGTTTGTATTTATGTGATTTTAAACATTATAGTCATTCTTTGGTGAATTCTTCCCAAATATTGCAGTTTCACAACATGATGTATGAGCTAAATGTAGGAAATCATGATGTACTGGCAGCGGAAAATATGTTTATTCTGGCATTTCTTTGTCTTTTTTGTTTGATTAACTAATTGACAGCGTTTAATTTTCAGTTCAGCAATAATGGTTGCACTTTAAGAAACACGTTAATTCCTTTTGGGGGTGGGGGAGTCTACAGGCCAATCACAACAACTCCCAACATTCCTGTTTCATCATTTTGTGCTATTTCCAGTAAATTTCACTGTTAATAAACTGTGTGAATGTTTCCAGTTTCCAGGGTGTGGCACTAAGAAAATTCATAAAGAGAAAAGTCTGCAATGGCTGGGGAAAAACTTCATGAAAGACAGCTTTGACTGGTGCAGCCTACAGTTGTGGTGTGAACCAGTACCAGGAGCTGCACACTGAGCTGAAAAAAGGCCAAGGAGGACACAAATACTGGAAAAAAAGATTTTTTTAAAAAAGGAAGAATAATTTGTGGTAGACCTTTAAGGTACAGAATATAGAGCTAGAACTCTTAAGAAATGTTTAGCATGGTAGAGGGTATTTGGTGCTGTAGGACAGATTATGGACACATTTTTCAAGTTAAATGTTTGTCAGAAAACTAGGTTTAAAGCAAAAACCCAAGGCCTTTCAGTAGGACATTTATTTGAAGCACACATCCATCAACTCAAAAGCTGAAAAAGAGATGGAATGCTGTGGACAACAATAAATCCTGACACAAATCTAATAAAAAACCTTTTAAAAGAACTAAGATTTGACATTGAAAAAAGGGATTCTTGCAAAATTCAATCAGTTACAGTAAAAGAGCAGCAGAAATTATCAGCTCACAAATATGTAAAAATCCTCTTGATGGCTAAGAAACATTTTGAAGTTATCAAGATCTTTATTCCACATTTTAAAAGGTTTTCAGTAACAGATTTATTTATTTTGCCATTTGAAAGTCTTTTGTTGTTATTGTTCATTAGTTTTGTATCTTTCATTCAAACTTTCAGAATATGCTCAATTGGTCTATTTGCATTTGTTTCTGAGGATATACTCAATGTGGTGGTCGCAGTTCAGTGATTCTAATAATTATGACTGGCAAAGTAATAACTCAGACTCACAGGTAGATCACAGAAACACATAGACCAAACAGCTTTCAATGTAAATGCCAGATTTTAATTCCTTTAACAGATCAGTGTTATGCTAGTCATATAGACACCTTTCCAGTGATATACTCTTCCTATATATTGTAAAATATTTGCATGATTGTAAATCTGAACTGTTTATTTCTAGATTAAAAAGTTGCTGCTACAAGTACAAAATGTTCAGACATATTCGTGTGAATTTTTGTTTATAAAACCAAATTCAAAAAGCAGCTTATGGCATGATGTGTCCCTGTGTGCCACTGACTGCCACTGGCTAGCAAGCAGTGTGGTGCTGTAGTGTCATCTTGCTGATCCTCACCCTCTCTACCCCTCCATTCCCTCTTCACTCCATGCTCTCTGGGCTCATGTTTGCTTTTGTTCTCCTATTCAGTCGGCCTGACTCACAATGATGATCTTGACCAAGCTCAGGGAAAGGTCAAGGTTGGCCAGCAAATTGCCTCAAAGCAATCAGACTTGTCTCTCTGCGCTAACAGTGTGAGCTCTCCGTCTCTGTCGCCATCTTGCCATCACTTCTTTTCCCTCTCCATCTTAAGTCTCTCCTCTTCCGTGTCTGTGTTTACCTTGCGGGGGTTAGATGTGTGTCAGGGAGGATTGGCAGCGGGAGTGGAGGAGGGGGCAGGGGGGGTCAGCTCTGCTTTGAAGCCTCAGCTCTGACCGGCAAGAGCTCGCAACTTGAAAGCAGAAAGTGTTACTACCTCAGTGACATTTTGGCTCAGAGCAGCGTGACCCAGTGGCAAGCTTCTATGTATATGTGCTGTACAAACAGATATATGAATATGTGTCCATGTATGAACAAGAGGGAGAATCCTCAGGTTTTCAATCTGTCTTCTAATTTTAAAGTACTTCTGGTGGATAGGGGCAGGATTTTTCCCTTCAACCTATAACCTCAGGATCAACAGTAGTGGCATTTGGATAAATCGCAACAGCTATCCTTGATATAAATACATATATAGGAACTGGATGCTGCAAACACAACGTAAGGTGTGTAAAATTTCATACGATTTTCAGAAACAAATGTGCACAGTTTAGGTGACTCAAGGACAGCCTCCTTTGGATCATCCGTGCATGCCTACACAGAGTGCTCAAGAGTCTAATGTGTCACACAGCATCCTCACCGTCAGCCGAACAACATCAAAGTGTGCCTGGGGCCTAAAGCCGGACAAATGTCTTCATCTACCGCCTGATTGTGCTATGCGCCTTTCTGTCTGTCCTGTAAATGGTGTAAACAGGTGTTAACATGCCAGCCCAGAAGATGCCACATGCCGCTGTGTCATGATCTCCCGAACAGCTGTTCCGTAGCATTGTGTGTTGGTGTGTGTGAGTGTTCATTGTAAAGGTTATAAATGGATGCAAGAGGGGCATTAGCCCTAGATTTATTTCAAAGCCAAGGACAAACAAAGTGAAAGGGCAAAGAGTGAGCAAGGCTTTATGACAATAATTTGATAACTGAAAGCATGTGTCTGTGGTTTGTTCAAAAAGAAGTACAATTTCATTATGAGGATTCACATCCCATTATTAGTTGCAACTAATAATACCTGTAATGTCAGTGAATATTTCTGTCCTCAGGTGCCCATTGAGCAACTGGATTACAATCTCTACCTGCCACTGTTCTTTGAGGGATTATGTGAGACTGAGCATCCGCTGGAGCTCTTCGCCTGTCAGGGAATCCATGAAATGTTGGAATGCGGAGGCTCCAAGATCCTACCAGTCATTCCGCATCTTATCCAGCCCATCTGCAGTAAGTCTGCGACAGTGTCAGCTCTTACATTTCACCAATCACACAAAACACATCGCCTCTGTCTGCATCACTTTACCTTGACTGTGTTTAGAGGTTGTGTCTGTTAATGTGGCCCTGCTATATGATGACTGAGAGACATCAGCTTAACACCTGCTTGTCCTCTCTGGAAGCCAAGAAGACACGTGCTGCAAACATTTCCATTGCAGTCTGTTCTTTTGCAGTTTGTAGAGCTCTCATAGCAAACATGCTTGTTTATATAGTAAATGTATTACCATGTCACCAAATAATGAAGCGTGTTTCTTAAGTCTTTCCCAGGTGATATTGCTGTAACACTTTCTGCTTTCAAGCGACTAAAATAGAGCAACAGAAAAAGACTCACCTGTCTTCCAGCCTTCTGCTGCGGTTGATTCTAACTATACCATCCAACCAGCCCTGATGTAACATCCTAATTTGGCTTTGCTGCCATACTGCTCCTATTATTACATTAATCCTCAGGATGGCGCGTCCTTGTTTTTGCATTTGCCGGAAGAAGTTGACTCTGAAAGCATGCCTGGTAATCTGCCATGAATGCGGTGACATGCTACATTTAACTGTGTCATCAGGCTGCACCTCCTTACCTTTCCACTGTGACACTTTTGCACATATACACACACACTCACATACACGAGTTGGCAGATGGAGGTGAGTGGAAAGGTCGTGTCTCAGGGCGAAGTGGACCGGCTTCAAAAATAGATGTCAGATTTTACAGTGATGTGGACGGAAAAGGTTTCGCGTGGGCCGCGTACAACGGAGATCAAGGTGCTGGGGGAGTTTGAGGATTTCAAAGCGTGGCTTTTGTTGGAAAATTTCAGCACAGACACACAGCCTTGCACGCTCACACTTGTGCACACAAAACTGTCTTTTGTTTGGCGCCACTGCCAAGTGGAGTGTCAGTTTCAAAGTGGGAGCCTTTAAGTGGCGCCCAGTGAGCCTGTGGTAGTGTTCATGTCATGGGCAGTTGGCTGCTGGTGTGTATGTGCTCGTGAAGTGGGAGTGTGTGTGTTCTTTGTTTTTCGTGTGTGGGTGTTGGATGGCTGTGGAGGCAGAGGGGTGTAACGGCCAACACTAGGCAGGACAGTTGGAGACACAGAGACACGATGAGAGGCTGACCCTGGCATTGAGCTGCACTCAGCACACACTGCTAGGCTTAACCATCACACATTATACACTGTAATGTATCTATATAGCCCGGTACGTGCGTGGCAGACACATGTTTAACTTTTCTTTAGGTTTATTTTTTTAAATAATGTCCCAAACTTTTATTTAGTGAACTCAAATAGCTCAAGACTTTCACTTAAACGTGGCTATTTCCATGTTACAGTTTTGGTCATTTGCATCTGGGCGACCAGGCAAAAGGTGATGGTTATACTTCCCCCTGGGGAAGAAAAAAAGAAAAAAAAAGAAGAAAAAAAAAACAGAGCTCACCCTGATAATGGGATTTTAAATGGCCTGCTCCTTATTAACTTTTTAGTTTATTAAAAATCAGGTCTGTTTCGCCGTCCACAAGGCAAACCCGCTAGTCCGTGTCCCTGTTGCAGATTAATTACTTTTCTATGAGGAAGGGAAGAAGAAGGGATGATGGAAAGAGGAAGAAAGTAAAATGCCGTCTGCAGTTTTAAAATGGCAAGATATATATTTCTCTCCTCTGACGCTAATACATCTTCAGTTTGGCTGGCAGGCTCTTATCTGCAGAGCGACTGAGCCACGTTAGGCCCCGGTGAATTTTGATGATGACTGCAGGTCACCCAATGAGAATGCACAATGAGGAAGGCTCTGGCTGACACTATACTCGAAGGCCCTGTCCTCAGCTCTTAAAGACTGAACCCCTCCCCACGTACACCATGTTCCCTTCACCCTGCTTCCCTTACACCTATAAAATCAAAGACATATTTGTAGTATCAAACATATTTTTGCAGAATGTCAAATATTTCAAGTTTTTCTATATTTATAGCTGGTGTCACTTAAGAGAGAAAAGGTGGAATGTTACTGAAACTATTGTTTGGGTTGATCTGCTTTCCTTAAATACGGAAGAGGATTCAGAGTCATGCTTGCACTGAGCCGCAGCTGATTGGAATAACATTCGCTCAGCTTTGAACTGAAATGCGACTTTTTCTTATAGGGAGATCCTCCGTTACACCTCAACCGGGGAACATCTTCTTCTTCGTGGAAAAGAGTATTTATACACTGAGTGGGAACAATTCATTGCTAAACTCTCTAAGCTGTCGCCCTGCCTCTGACATTTCACAGGAAACAGAATACAAGGTCACCATTAGCTGAATATGAAACACGTCCTCGCATGAATAGATGATTACTTTATTCAGATTTGTCCCAACACAGGTTTTAAACCAGCATTAATACATCAGGCTCTCCGCTGCCTTCTCCTTCGCTCTTTTAATTTTTTTCTTCCCCCTCTTTTTTTTTTTTCTTTCCAGCAAGGCGAGAGTGCCAATGAATAATTGAACAGTCCCGCAGTCCAAATGTCACAGCAGGGAAAATTGTTTGCGTTGGCTGGTAATTAGAATTTCATTGTTTGTTATGTAGGTTTGAAATTCCTGTCATTCCACGTTCCACCTTATCTTGGCGATGGCAGATATCTCGGCGCTTGTCTATCTGGGGACACTCTAAGGCAGAGATGGAGAGATGTCATCAAGCACAATGCATTTGCTCATTCAGCATCATCTCCTCCGCTGTATACAGACTCACACACACGCAAACACACTGTGCTGCTGACTGACAAAGTCATGCTAAAGCAAAATTATCCCCCTAAATCAGTTCACTCACAGAAATACTCAACCTTCATGAATATCACTTTAACCTTTCAACCTGTTTGCTTTACCAGTCTTTCATTCTTTTCATTTTTTTGAACATTTTGTTGAGATAATTGTGACATTATATTTTTGGTGCTGGAATGTGTGTGCAAACATGCCCACACTGAGTCTCGGCTCGTTGGAAAACACTGTGAATACATACCCATGTAATTGCGTGTGTAATTTATGACTAATGCACATCAGTGTATAGTGCACATGCTTGCGACATAAAGAAGATTCTTGGCTCGGTCCTGCTCATCAGCTGATGTCTTCCTCCCGTGCAGCTTACATAGTCACCTTGTTTCTCTGACACTTCCCTCTTCTTCTAGCTGAAGCAGAGAAAGCAGAGGAGGCAAGGCAGAGACAAGCATTTAACAAAATGAGGCATCCTTGTTTCTATAGTTTTCTCACAGCATGCTGTTGTGTGTTACTTCTGCTGTGACAACACAGCTTATATGCTTACCTTCAAATCAGAAATCAAATCTTTGATTCATCACAGGGGTTGAAATTATTTCTACAGAGGATACAGCTGGTCTTGCTCATAGATCTTCAGTAAGCTTCCTCTCTCCTCCACATGCATTTTAGGAATAAAGACATCCTTCTAGATGTCACGCTGAGATAAATTTTAGGATCTCAAGCGGAGCAGATAGGACACAAGAGGGCACAAAATAGAGAAATAAGAAGAGCCCTTCATATGTTGCTGGACTGTATTAAGTTCTTGAAGGTGGCCATTCAGAATAAGCTATGGGTGTTTGAATAAATGGTCATGTCTTACTGTGTTAGCCCTTCTCTGTTATCTGTACATCACCCTGGATGTACTGCATGATGATGTATTGGTGTCACACACAATAGTCTTCTAAAATATCCCTTCAGGTGTAGATAAGGTATTCATTCATTTAATTTACCTAATTCTCCAATTAATGTCCTATTGATTGATTTTTTTGAACAAACAGTAAATGTATAAACAGTATATGCTAGATATGAACAGTTCCACAAAGGATTTGTTGTTTATTCATCATGTCTACATTTATACCTGTGATTATCCCATCATGTGCGGCACACAGATGAAATCAGATGTTTGGGACTGAACTGAAATGGATCGGCACAAAAAAAAAAAAAAAAAAAAAAAAAGTGGAAACTGGCGGTTGGAACTGGTGCTGAAAATAACAGAAGCCGACACGGGTGTTGTGCAAAGCTAAACACTGGATGGATTAACTAGAACTTTATAGTTGCTCCAAAAACTCGATACATTTTAACTGCATTTAAAAATAAATTTATTTCATTTTCTTACAGGCCTGTAAGAAAATGTAAATCTGTAAATCTGTGATCATGCATAGGTAATTGAATGAATATGGCTAAGTCTTGCAGTCTGATAAAAGACTGCAGCTATCCATATGTTCTTTATTTGGAATATGCTCTTTAATCCTGTGTGAAATGAGGGAAAGAAGTGAGCCAACAGTACTACATTTTGATAGACTTTGTTGTTTGCAAAGAGTTTGTTACTTATACATCTGACAGTTATGGCGCAGTGTGCCATCCTTGTGGCGTTACTGTATGTTTCCAACAATTCAGTCTCTTTTATTTCTGTTTTTGGTATCTACCAACCCCTCAGATGACAACACAATGAGCATGGTGGTCATTAAAACTTATTTATTTTCTTTGACCAAAAAAAAAAAAAAAAAAGTCTTTAGCTGAAACAGCAGCAATTCATTTACAACAAATTGTCTGTCTCTACCTATTTGTTTTTTTTAGATACAACAGCAGATCTTTTTCCTTTCCTTTTTCCTTTTTTTGGGGGGTGGGGTGGGGTGGGGGGGGGGGGGGGGGGTATCCTTCAGCTTCACAGGCACTATGTGTATTGGTAGCTGTTATTGGCTCACACTAGTTCCTCGTGTACTTGGGTACTTCTGTGTTGTCATCATGAATGCAGCTGAATAACAAACATGTTTTCTGGTATTAAATGACATTTTTACTCTGAGGATTAACATGACTGCAACCGAAATAGTCAAAGATCAAGACAGAGCAAGTGAAAGTGGGAAAGGAAACATGGTTTTTCTGTCAATAACAACAAAACTTGGTGAGATAGATTTGAATCATTTCACTAAAATTGTCTTTCCTTCATAAAAACAGCGCAGATGTCTCAGTTTCTTTGCTCACAGTGTTGCTTTTCTGTATTTCAACTTTTTATGGTGAATAAATGTTGTTTTTCCTTTATGTGCTGACTAACAAAATGGGCTATGATGCTATTGCAGTTCTGCTTTTATAGACGCCAACACAAAATGACAGTTTGGGTTTTCACAGAGACGTACAGCAGCTTTTTGCCTAGGGGTGTGTGGTTTTACGCGCTGAAGTTAACGGCTCAAAATGGGAAACCCTAAAAGTGGAAAAATATGTCTGCCTTGGTTACTGGTTGATCGCGAGCTGTTCTCTAAGTCATTGCTTTCTGCCTGTTACATCTCTCCACCTCTGTTTCTGACATCGTGTCCCTTGTCGTTTTTTTCCCTCCTCTTTCTCTCTCTCTTTATATTGGTCTCTCTTGATCTTGCCAGCCCTCCATCTTTTCCACCATTATTCCCTTTTGTTCTCTCTATCAGTAGGAGATGAAGTTAAGTGCAGCCTGTAGGCCAAATAGCCCAGTGATTGGCTCTCACTTACTACTGCTTCCCCAGTGCATTTGAAATCACTGATTGCAGGCAAGCTCGTCTAAATCAAAGCCCAGCTGTAAAGGAAATGCTTTTAAAGGGAAAAAAAAAAGTGAAGGGGGGTTAAGGTTTGGGTATATGTTTTTGTGTGTGTCTGCTAAGGCCACTCTTATCTACCATATAATTGCAAGTGCTGGAACCACTCCACATTTGCTCAACCTCCACCTCCCCAATCAAACAACCTGTCATTCTTCTTTATAGGTTACATTGACCGTTTGTCCACGTACACCTCTTTAATTGATAATCTGGTTTTATCTGAGCATTGATTCCCAACCTGTGCTGTTTATCTTCCCTTCCAGATGCCCTGAACACAAAGAATGATCAAGTGTTGTGCAACACCATGAAAGTCCTGCAGCATCTGGTGCAGTGTGCAGACAAGGTGGGGGAGGCCCTGGTCCCATACTTCAGACGGATCCTTCCTGTTTTTAACCTCTTCAGGAACAAGAAGAGTAAGTTCCAGTCTGTTAAGATGTTGAGTGTTAATTCATTGGCAGATGGTGCGTGGCATTTCTGCTCTTCTCTGGAGCAGGTACTGTGTATGCCGGTCCTATTATGCGCTTTGTCCTCAGTGAATAGACAGACAGCCACGATAGGTGTTCAGTTTTTATTAACACCAGGTGATTCCATATAACCCTGAGAAACAGCGCAGAGGTCAACCGTTTCTTTTTATTTGACTGAATGAGCACTTTTCTCTTTTTTTGTGGATTCAATAGATGCTGCTTTTTATTTTCTCTCCCTTCACTTTTGCATCCACATGACAGAGAAGCTCCATCTTGTCTTTTCTGCTGTCAGTCAGGCTGCTTTGTGTGGGGCTGTTGAGGAGGAGAATTTTCCCTTGCTCTCTCTGAAAGCCTCCACCTGGGTGACACCAAGATGAGGGAGAGATTGGCATCAGATAGGCAGGGCTCTTTGTGTGGCTGTGTCACAGCACTTAGCATGGTGTGACATGATGTGGACCCATTTAGGACATAGCGGCTCAACCGTTCCCAAGCACCGCACAGCCAGTCAGACATCGTGAATCAATCATTTAAACACAAGCTTTAACAGGAGAAAACACAAGGCTTTAGCCTCTTAATCAATATCCAATTTGAATCTCTTGTCTCTTTAATTCGCTTACATTATCTGTTACTATTTGCCGTGGTCTAAAAAAAGGAAGGCTGGAGCAGAAAGAGATAGCGCGGAAAGACAAAAGACGGGAAAGAAAAGCCTGCCTTATTAGCGCATGGCCTTATGCAAATCTCCTCTGTAAATTAGCTGTCAAATCAATCCCCTAAACCGTCTTGAAGCGTGAGTTTCTCCACTACAGCGGAAGCTTAGGATTTGTCCAGCCAACCCCACCAGGAATAGTTTTATCTCTGCCCGGTTGTTACAGTGCGGGCCTGTCTACCTGCCTGCATGCTTCTCTCTCCTCCTCTGGCGGCCATTGATTAAACCTGAGCCAACCTCTCACCTGGCAGACGTCCCTGCCATTGACCTCTCCCAGAGAGACCAGTCTGGGCCAGAGAAGGGTTCATACAGCTGCCAAAGCACAAAACCCAATCTGGTAAACAAGGACAGTGCTTCCTGCTCAGCAGTTTCTACTCGTCCAGTACAGTGAAGTTTATAAAGTTTGACTGGAGCTAACCCTGAAAATATAGCAGAAATAAAGCAATACATGTTTTATTGAACAAAGGAAAGTGTATTTATTCATAGATACTGTAGATGGATGATTTAGTTTATTTCCCCCTGCTCAAACAAAAAGATACAACTTCAAACAGTAAGAACTGGATGTTTTCCATACACAGTTCTCTGCCTTTTCTCTTTGTAATGCACTAATATTTTAGGGTTGTTGCCTCACTTTTTTCTCTTTAACCGTCTTTGTCTCGCTGTTCTTTTATGTTCTGTTTTTATCAATGTCAAAGCGCTTATTGAAGTCCATCTATTATCTAATATTTCTTACATACAAATCCAGGTCCATCCCACGCTCAGTCAGCTGTCTCAGCCCGAGCCAGCATGCTGCCTGCAGCAGACAGGCACAGCCTTTGTGTTTAATACAGCAGAAGACACAGAGGACTGTCTAGTAGCGTGTGGTAACATCTCCCTTTGGCTCTCCCACGCTGTAACTCACAGAGCTTGCATGGCATCCCTCTTATCGCCTGAGCCACAACGGGACCACTGTCCACTACGTGCCAAGTGTGTGTGTGTACATTTGTGCACATCTGTCATGAATAGATCTGTTGTATCCCTTATGCAGCTGTTGGCTTCAGTGCATGTGAAGGCCTCTACTTTTTGTCTCCATCTCTTCTTCATTGTTGTTTTTGGTCTGTTCAGGATGCTCTGTTAGACTTCTGCCCGCGCACATATACGCACTTTTTCCACACACTGTCCCAGTTGAGGCCACACACCCTGACTGTTCCTGTCTCCCCAGCTGTTGGAGCTGTGAATCAATAGGCTGACAGCCTCCGCTGCGGGGTCAGGGCTACAGTTAGATATCGCCAACATCTCATCATGGGACAGATCCCCCTGGCAGTGTTCACACGCTTCCACTGCGCCGCTCCCACTCTTAGACAGGGTTGTGACCTGTTAAATTGGTCTATATACAGGCCTTATCTGAGCCGTTTTTCCAAGGTCAGAGCTGGAATTCATCCAAAATGGACCGCTGGTTGTCCTTTCACTCAGATGATGTTCTGGACCTCTGACCAGAAGAGCAGAGTCACGACCCACATGTTCATCCTTTTTTGGAATCCAGGCCTCTAAAGAACTGGTTGTGTTGTTAAAAAAAAAAACAACCAAACATGGCTGTTTAACTCCACGCTGCCACTCCAGGCCTACCAGTAATGTGTCATTGTGGCGTACACAATAATGAGCGCTCACATAGCATCACTGTCCTTGATGTACCCCTTTGTCTCCTAAATCAGCTCTCTCAGCTTTTGTTTGCTTTGCGCCTTTTGTGTATCAACTGTTCTTTGTGTTTGTGTGTTTTCATATGTGTGTGAGAGACAGCGCTGAGGACAGCGTAGGAATTCCTCCAACACGATTTGCATGGCTCTCTTGTTTGCCCGCAGTGATGAATCTTATCCCTAATGAAATGCAACAACGATCCTTAAGAAGGAGAAATGTGCTCCGTCATCCAGCAAATTCCTCATCTGAGCTCGAAGGAGGGAACTCATCTGTGTGTCATATCAGGAAGAGACTCTGACAGTTTGTGAAATTTAGTAAGGCAGCAAACTATAAGAAAACATCCCAACGTTGTGAACAGGGATCAGATGCCAGACCAGCTTTTACTGACCCAATGTAATTGTGGAAGTAAAAAGGAATTTATTATTACTACAGTATGCAAGTGCATGCCTAGAAGCAGCAGTACTCATTCATTTAAGGATTTAATTTCTTTTTGTTTGCTTGTTTTACCACATTTACATGTCCACATGGCCAGGGGTCACCGTAAACCTCTACATGGCTGAATATCGTGTTTAAATGTTTATGTTTGTCTGGAGGGCTGCTTGTTTTAACCTACATTGTAGCATTGTTGTTGTTGCCCCGATAATTTTCCCTGCTTATCTGTAAGGTTTAGGTCCTTAAACACCTATTCATCACTGTCAAACACCCGCGTTCTCACCCAGCACACACACACTTCTACATGCAGTATATTGCTCACACATAGCAGTGTGTCAGGTCCATTTGGCCTCTTTTATCTTCCTGCGAGGAATGTGGCCAGCTATGATTAGGTCAAACCTGCACCATGCATTGCAACTACACACTTGTGCTCATATGTTGCGATGGCGGCTCGTTTCCTTTTATGCCTGGGCAGCTGCTGGGATTTTTGCGCCGCAAACAGATGAAGTGTTACGGCTGGACACGGTGTCCTCCCCTCGGTTTGCCTACGTATCACATGGCACACACTAATGTTGGACGTCTTTATGTATATGGGAGATCAGTTACAGCTCACACTGATGGTTGGAATGGAAATAAACTGGGGGAGCAGGCTGACCTCAACTCACCCATTAGCCAAAGCCACCCCTATAGGACATGAAGGAGGCGAGGACACTGAGATCACAAACATGTAGAATCAAAGCTAATTTATTCCAAATCATTTTTTTTTTCTGACTCATTTTAATTTGACAGAAGGCCAAGCGTATGCCTGTGTGCTCAACCACCTGTGCCCCGTCCACAACACAAAATAATTCTCCCATTTACTGCCAGCACACTGCACTATTGCCTAGTGTTAAAGTTAATTCCCGGGGATTCCCATTTACAAACATTTGCTTTATTTAATGACCTTTTTTTCCAGCTGCTGTTGTGAAAAATTAATTCACTGTCATGCTTTCTCTCTGTACATAGCAGCGCAATGGAAGGGACACACGTAAACACACACAGACCCATGGCCCCTATGTAATCCATCATCCCTCACAGACACACACACAGCTCCTTTTCCCTGTGGACAGCAGAGCACACACCTCATCCTCCGCCCCCCCCCACCATCTCCTCGTCCCTGTGTCTCTCTTCAACAGAAGATATCTATCTATCAAACAATCACAGCTTGCCAAGACCCCTCCTCGATTAAAATACGAGAAGAATGTGGGGAAACAGAGAGACAAAAGCGAGATGGAAGCAGAGATAGCATGAGTGAGCATGAGATGAAATCCAGGTAATACCAAACCCGTCTGTTCTTACCTGCTCCAACGTTAGCATGCTTCACAGCACATAATGACTTTTTCCTTCTCTCCCGAAGCTTAAGAAAAGACAGAAGGTTGAGGAAAATAGTGGAAATATATTGTTATATTAACGCAGCCCCCTCCCCTTCCCCGCTCCCCCCCCCCCACCTCTCCCTATCTCCCTCCACTCCTTTACTCCTTCCGCCTGCGGATATGCCCACCTGGCTCTGTTAATTTCTATTGTCAGCGGGTCTGAGGCGAAACAGCCAATCAGGTGTAAGCGTCAGCCCTTGGGCCTGCAGTCACTCTGCGGCTCCAATTTAAAGGTCAGCTGATAAGCAGCCAGATTCATGCATAATCTGGGCTGCTCTGCAGTCAGACAGGCAGGGAGCTCGCTGAAAACACACACCCACCTCCACAGACACACACTTGTCTCTCGGTACAGGATTGACCCTCTCAAACTCTTCACTTTACAGACTCTATTTTGCAATTTTGATGTGTCCTTTTCCGGCGGGAAGATGCAGTATGTTTGCCTTTATTGTTCCATCAGGTCAGATAATGTACTTTGGCTAATTGCTGAAGAGGAGCGCCTCAATAAGAACTTGGCTTTGTGTTTTGTTGATTTGTTCATTAATTTGTACATTGTGCCTTTTGCAATGCGAAGCACTTAGGGGAATTATGGGATCCACTCTTTAAGTGGCACAAAGCCCTGAGCCTGGCGGTATGCTTAGAATGAAATAGAATTTGGCTTCTTTGCCGAGGCATTTTACCACTTTAACAAGCTCCACTTCGATTACTGCAGTGTGCGGAGGCTGGTCAGCAGAACTGGCGTGGCGTTGTTTGCCATCCCCCCTCCATCTCACTGCATCTGTCAACTGTAGGGTGTGTGTGTTGTTTCGTTTCTACTTATTTTAATTTCACGATCTTTTCACCTCACCGTTGGGTCGACGAAGTGTGTTGCTCATGTTTAATAGTGTCGATTTTCGGTGCATGATTTGTTTTCTGTGCAGTCCCCTCAACTTTAATGTAACTAGAAGGAGATGAGACATTAGGAATGGCTGGATTTACTGCTCTGAATTTAGGAAGTGCAATGCTTTCTGAATACCTTGGTGTAAAAGTTAGAAGAAGTTTTAAGGTAAATGTTTAGCTTTGAGACAGACAGGAACAGAAATGACCCACCTCCAGGCCGTAGATCATGTATATTATCTAAGTATGGAACCAGAAGTCCTCAATCTCAGTGGGGCCCCTCCTTTCATTCCCTCTAATCCAAGAAGCACTCAATTACCTAATTGGATGAGTTATGAGGGTCCTTTCCTCTCTCCATTCCCTCCCATCTCAATGAGATTAGCACACTCTGTAATTAATGAATTTGGGGCACTTTGAAATGATTTGCAGGATTGTCCTGGCTCCAGGGGCCTGACATGTGTAACACAATTATCGAGTTGTCGAAATTAGACAATGGAGTCAGATGAATATTGCTAACATTAGCCGTGTTTGCTGTAGAGACGTGATTGTTCCAGCTTGGATTATGTTGATGGTCCTGCTTTTATTCCCTGTAGACGGTGTGTCCATGCGTGTGGAGGGGATCATGCATATTTGTGAATATGCGACGGTGCCCTTGCATGTGCCTTTGTGTGTGTTATGAGTTCCTCGTGAGCTGGGAGCTCCCTTGTAGCCTCTTACCTCTCACATCATTGTGTTTGACATCTCCACGGGCAGCCAGCAAGAGAATGCTGGTGCGTGTGCAGACATTTGTCCAGCCCGCTTTGGATCAGCATTCGCACCCTGCGCCAGGTTCCCTGTCAGCTTTCATAAGCAGCCACACCTTCACACACAGGTTCGCTGCTCCAATGTGTGGGAGGAAAAAAAAAAAAGACCACAATTTCCTAAAATAAATAACAAACAGCATTTCTACAATCTTCTGAACTTGCGATTCCAGGCAAGGACACACAGGATAAACAATCCAAATAAAATAGACTTTCATTACCCATGTCAAGATAAATAAACATTTCTAGGTCACTGTTTGGGAATTACTTTAGATTGTCGAGAGTCCTCAGCCTGGCAGTCATAACGCTTCCACGCCTGTCATTTTAGTGGTCTGTCTCCTGTCTGTCTGGTCTGTCTGTGTCTTTAGAGACCCACATCCTATTACTGCCCCTTCTCAGCATGTTTCCCTAACAGAGGTAACCTTATCTCCTCTCCTCTCGCGAGCACGTCAGCATGTACCAGTCACAGTCCTCCCTATCTCTAATGGATGTAATTGAACCTGATTCAAGCTTTCTAATATGGACTACTCCCCAAGAAACACCCCACAGCTCAGCCTTTGCCAACAAAACTTCATCCATTGTATTTATAGATAATACTTTTTTCATTCCCTTCATATACATCAGTACCTATCATGTTTTTCTTGAAATGAGAATTGTAAACCCCCGCCAGACACAAAGAATCTGATTACGTCCTTTTCTAAAGTTAATTTTGAATTTAATTGAATGAAGCATCTATTTCACCTCACTTCACAGTTGAAATCCTGTTAAAACAAATTTGAAGTAAAGTAAAAGTTAACTTTTAAAGTTTTTTCTTGAAATATAATCACTTTCATCCCCCTGATTATGATAAAGAGACGCAATCACAGAATTTTTAAAGCAAAAAAAGAGAGATAATTCTTTGACTCACAAGTCTGCACTTTTACATCCCTGGTGATTTTACATCCTAAATGCTTAAAGAAGCATCACTTTGTACTGAGAAGAAACCGTTGAGTGAGACCTTTGTAAGAGCACACAGCCTAATTGTTTGCTAGCATGAAGCTACACTATGTTCAGCCTTAAAACCAGAACAAAGCTCTGTGCAAATGTGATTATGTGCAACTCACTCATTAACCATGGGGTCAAAAATGAGTGGAGTGATTGCAACTTTTATTTGCATAAGATTTTCAATATTCCTTCTTTTCTGTGCTGGTGAAAATTAATAAAAAAAAAAAAACAACAAAAAAAAAGCATTCATAATTAAACAGGCTGCTGGCAAAGCACAGTGTTATAATGTCTGAATGCACATTGTACATTGTTGGCATAATTAATTCATTGCGGCTTCATCTGCAAATAATATTGTTACCACAACAGATGTGCGGATGCAGAAGACCAGAATCAGGACCTGTGTGTGTGTGTGTGTGTGTGTGGATGTGTGTGTGGATGTGTGCATGCGTACCCGTGCACTGTCACTGCTGCACAAACACGGAAGATTCCCACAGTACAGTCTTATTTACTTTCTGGATCTGCTCTGCCACACAGGCATGCATGGGGGTGTACACACACACACACACACGCACACACACATATCGTCTGTGCCCTTCAAAGTCAATAGAGGAGATTTAAACATCAGTGTTCGCTTCAGACCACCATGTGGAATGTAGAGTATGCCTGTTATGATCTACATGAGATCATGTTTTATCGTTGTTTGTTTGGTGTCTGTCTGGGGCTCTCATGTTGCTGATACACTCAAATGTTTGTGCATCGTGGTATTTTAGATATTTATTTAACTCTGTGTTTAAAAATTCAGAAGCATATGAAAGAGCAGAATTATTCACAGTCCATTTACAATTACAAGCAATGTTGGTGTTTTTTGTGAATTTAGTTCAGCACAGTTGCATTCCTCTGAAACAAGCCCCTTTCTCACATTATTTTATGTGTTTCTCATAAATCTGTTTAAATTACAAATGAAAGAATAACCAACATCAAGGATATTGAATCCCTACTGTGGCGTTTTATGCATATCAGCTTATTTTTACATTGACAGCACAATGAGGGCAAAGTTATCTCCTCTTTATGTCGGGGTTCACTCCTCCTAGTTTTTGCTACCTCCCTCATGATTTTCAGTTTTATCTAGTGTTTGCCATGTATGCGCTAAAACCTCAGCTTCTTTATTATCTGCTGTATGAAATCCATAATGCTGTTCTAGTTTTGACCTCACACAGATGAATAATTCACCTTGAGGACTTCCAACTCTTGTAACACCCTGACCCCTTCAACTCCCTCCATGCTCGGGACACTCTGCCCACCCCCAAAGGAGATGCACCCATAGTTCTCCCCCCTCTCACCTCAGCTTTTCTCTCCCCCACCTCCTCCCATCAAATATTTAGTCAGTGAGGATGGAGAGCTGAATCCCCGGCGCCCCTGTGGCTGCAGCTCACTGTCTCAACTCATCTCACTCCCTCATACACTGCATGTCCTGCTGTTCTTCTCAACTTTCTCTTAACACACAGAGGGAGCAGGGAGTGGGAATGAGTGCCTGAAACATTTAGGTCTCTGCCCCCTGTGAGCGGTCTTGTCAAACGCTGAAATCTCAGATTCATGCTGCAGAGCAGCGGCAATGAGGGCCTGCCGCTGTCTAGTAAAACCTTTCCTCGATGGATACTGAGCCGATCGTAATGCTTTGATTGCAAACTGCTTTGGTTTCTGTTCACCCTTTTTTTCCTTTTATTTCAGTTTTGTGATGTGATTTTGAGTGTGATAAAAGGAAATAGTTATATTTATTGGAAAATCTAAAAAAAGAGACTGAAGTTGAAATATGAGAAGCTCACTGTGAGTGTTTTGTCTGTATCAGGGTTGTTGGCGGTCGATTTGCTTGTCACTCAGGATAATGACAGAGTATGTGTGTATGGGTGCATCATTTTCACATCTCTTACTAGAGATGGGGTCCGAGTCTCTACAGATTTTTTTCTCCTTTTTCTATCTGCAGTAATATGCGGTGATTACAGCTTAGAAATGGGGGTGGTCGATGTTGTTAGCATGATATTCTGTTTGATAAAATCATTTAAAGATGGGTTATGTGTCTGAAACCTTACTCAAAATGCAGACTAATGCCATCATTGAATACTTCATATTTCCCACAATGCATTGCTGTAGTAAGAATGGGGAGTGACTTTGTTGCAATATTTGTAACTCTTTTATTCAAGTTGAAATGAGTTAATCATCTTTGTTTTGTTGTGCTATTCTTAGTAAAGACACTGAAGATGGGTTACCACGGTAACATGTCTGATCTGCCGCCTCAGAAAGTGACATATCAAGTCAATACATAAAATCAAGTGTGTACAAGATAAATGCCCCTATTTATTCATTCTCATGTAGGTTTAAGAACAGTATTGGTACTCATTTAGAGTTTGTCATGCATTTTATGAAATGTCAGATGCTGCACATGCAGTCAGTCACGCCCTGGTTGTGGTAGCTGCATGGAGGCGGGACTTCTGGAAGGTACTGAAATGAGTCAAGAAACAACAGAGAATGAAATAAAAAAGATTAACTTGCGAATGTTATATGAAAAAGTCACGTAGGTGCTTCCCTTTTTCATCTTTCTGTGGCTTAAAGGACCATAATATGGTTTTAACCTTCAGAAACATCTGAGAGGTCAGTGTTGAAACGAGTTTAAGAAAGGACAAGTGATGGGGATGGGATGAAGTAAATGTCTCTCACAGGGTTGCCTCATGTAATCAGTTTAAGTGCAGTAGAGCCAGTTGATGGGGAAAAAAAAAGCTTTCAGTGATGTTTTTTGTTCCTTTTTCAATGATTATCCAGATTTGGAAGGACTGGTGCTTATTCCAAAAGCCGGTTTATACTGTACATAAAACCTGCCTGCAGCCACCAGGACAGGATGCTGATTGGTCTGAAAGACAGACAAAAGTCCAATTTTCTGTGTTCTAATTGGAAAATGAACTAGAACGCCTGCTGAATGTAGATTTCTTAATCAGACAGTTGAAGGAACCTTACCAGATCTGAAAATCCAACATGGTTGTTCTGTGTGTAAAAAGTGATGATAGGTGCAGTGATAGTGTATTCATTTACACATCTGTTACTTTGTGTCTTCATAAATCAGTCATCAGTCAGCCCAAACCATCTGTAAACACATCTTTAGTGTTTTTTGTTCGCTTGTATTGCTGATAATTGCCCCACATTGATCAAATCCTACTGATTTTTCCAAATTATTACAGGAACTTGGGAATGGTCTCTTTTCCAGCTTCAACCTCCAGCTCTGCAAGACAAGTGAGAACAGTCCTTACAATGTTACTTTAATGCATCAACACAATGTCATCATGAACATGGGCTGTTTTGCATTCAGTCATTTGCATTTGATCTTTGAAAAAAACACTGAACTGGAAATCAAAGCTGCGGGAGCGCTGACACATTTCTGTGTCTGTGGTGTTCGGGCAGGTGTACACGCTAAAATTTCAGACTTGCGTTGAGAGCATGTGTGTGTTGGCCCTGCGGGGTCACAGTCGCTCCCATGTGTTTGTCATCACAGCTTTTGTTCCCCACAGCCCTGCTATTCTGGGCAGAGAAAGGTCATCTTTCCCTCGGATGCCGCTACCTTAAGGAGGCTTACTTGGCTTTTGGAGCACAATTCACTTGGTTTTCCAATGAAAATATTTGTTTTGCATTTGGTCCTGTGTTCAAACTGGATTTTGAGAGGCAGATGCCAGATCCCTTATACGAATTTCACTTTGATAACATGTAAACTTATGCAATAAACAAATATGTGAATTTTGGTTGTTTTTTTCTTTGCTGTGCTGTATGTGTTTGTGCTGAAACTGATACTGCCGTGTAATTTAAGGTAAACTGAAAGCGCCTGTGCTTGTTGAGTACTCAAGAATGTGACAGTTGAAGGAGTGTCACTTGCTCCCTTCTCTATTTATGTCTTCCCGTGCTCCCCTGACGTATGAGGCCAAGCTGGTGGGTGGTTCACGGAAAACTGATCCCTTGCAGCATAACATCCCTGCCTCACACCTTGCTCATATCACAAAGTGACCTCATACTCCTTGGCGAGGCCTCCACCCCCCCTTGTGGAAAATACAGAGAAAAAGGTTTTCGTCACCTGACTCCATATGCGTGGAGAGATGGAACAGCTGCTTTGGAGAGATTGGGAAACGGCTACAAGGATACACACCTCCAGCTCACGGAGCGAATAAAAGAGGAAACCATATGTTATGAAGGTTATGTGAGACCACACAGCTTGGAGTTCAACTGTCTCGACTGGAGAAAAATGCTTCAACTTAAAAACGTTGGTTTTGCTGATGATAAGTGGCAGCTGCAGTGCATTGATTAGAACATTTAAGTGGGTGTGTCATCTTTTTCTTGAGTCTCCTGGATATTTTCAAATATCTGATGTGCATATTAATTAAGCTAGACATCCCTCTGAAGTCTGCAGCAACTGTACATCTCAGAAGGGTTCGAAATATAAATGAGACATATTGTTGCAGCAGTTTTAGACTGATTTCCCTGCTAGCAATGGATTCTATTCCTTCTTTATGTTTGTGAGTTTGTGTTTTAACTGCAAGCATAAACAGACATTTGGTTTCCCATATGGCTCCATGTGCTTATGCTATTGAAGGCAGCAGTCACCGCAGGGTGGGCTTTTATTAAAGAGTTGTAATGAGTCAGAGCCATCATAAGCCAGCTCGCCTATTGATTACCTATAAAGAGCACTCGGTGGAGATGTGCTTTGATCCATAGATAAATCTTTGCAAAGGGAGGCTCAGTTTACGCTGATTCCAAACCTCTGAGTTGCTTCTTGAATTTTGTTGTGCAATTCTAATAGAGCGTGGAAAATGAGACTTTAACCAGCATTAATTCGCATTGCCTTTTTATATCAAGAAATTTGAATTTCTACAACTTTTTACAGTTTTAAAGTCCAAATCTTAGTTGTGAGTCATTCAAAAAACGCAGTTGATCAGAGAAATAGTCATTCTTTTTCCTGTTTTAAATTCCTAATGTCTTTGTTATTGTTGACACAAAGGATTCTTCTGCAATGAGCGATACATGGCACAACATGTCCTTTAAATTCAAATGAACTCAAATGGAATCAAAGTTAAAGTGAAACTGTTTATATGATGCTAGAAAACAGAGCCAGACTTATTAATACTTTTCTCAGAATAATCCTGCAGTGACCAGTGGAGAGCGTAACTACAAGAGTCTCTTGTGTTTCTGATTGCATGTACAAACTTCATAACTGATGACTGAGAAAGAATATGAATTATTTTGCATTTTAGAGGAAATAACAGCACAAACATATATATACGTATATGTGTGTCTGAAAAATTTGTAGGATAATTGGTAGGTCTTTCCGCAGACATGCACTCTCAATAGAGACTGTAAATTCTCCCTGAAACTTGCTTTCCCTGTGCCTCAGTGCTGAAAGTGACGTCAAAGCAGCTACACACATCTATCACCGCAGTCTGTTCAGAGCAAAATCAAATCCTCCCACTGAAACCAACTAACAAGAAGGCAATCAGACAGAATAATGGAGTGGCAATGAAATGGGCTTTTAATCTGAGCATCAGACTGGGCCCAGCCACCACACCAATGAGACCTCAGCCTTGAACTTAGAGCAGTGCCACACACAAAGACTTATAGACATCCACCTACACACAGGTCCAAAAAACCCGCACTGAATAAATATACTTATTCTGCTGTCAGAGGTACGTTTTAATGCTGCTTTACTAACATATTGTGATGTTGAACTGGATGCATGCAGATGAAATGTAACAAAGCCAAGAAGATGATGAGTCTGGAGATGATTACAAAGAAAGCCAGCCTCTTTAATTTCTCTGAGAGCAATTGCAGAAGTTCAAAGCATTTTAGACAATACAGGTTATTCATTCCATACAATACTGAGTAGAAAGGCCATTTCTGGGCTGAATTCTTAAATTACCTCAGAAAATTTCCATTGAGAGAGAAATACGCTTATTAATGGAACTCTGATTTTTTCTGTGTCTGTGATTCCCGTTGGAAGTCACTGTTTGATGCATTGAGTCTGTTTCCTCAGGTTGATCATTCTATTTTATTTCTAATGATTTGTTTTATCTTTCTATTACTGATGTTTTTTGAATAATCAATGATACACATATATTTGGTACATATCTTTTTGTGTCCATGTTTTGAGTATCTTAAGCATGTGTTTATTTGGTCCATCACTTAATCTCAGTGGTAAAAAATGACCACGTCCACTTTTTTTTTATTCCTGTACCCATTTTCAGAGGTAAATGTTATCCTATCCACACATAATTTATTTGACACCTCTATATGCCAGTGACTTTACACTTAGAAGTTTAAAACTCAAAAAGCCTCTAAATTTTTATGCTTTTTGATAAAAAAGCAATGTCCAAACACCACTCGCAAATGTAATGGACAGTGCAATACCCTCAAACCCTCCTTGCATGGCAGCTGCTTTCACCCAGAAACCTCCCAATCCAAGAAATCATACTTGATGGTTGTCAAAATTGTGATTATGTTTCACTTCACCTGTGGGCTCCTTCAAAATACTGCTGCTGATAATGTAAAATCTCCAGAAAACTCCCTGCAGAGCAAAACACTTTTTATTCTGTGGAGGAAAGCAGACGACTAAAGAACAGAGTAATGTTGTATTTATACACAGTGTGAACTGCCAAGTTTCAACTGAAAATTTACTGGAGTAGAGGCTCTGTCAGTTGAAATAATAACACGGTCTTTGTTGCTGTGGGTATTAACTAAAACCATCCCCAACACTAGATTGGCTGTCAGACCCAATGAGCTATTGTTTGATGTTTTCCAAAGTAATGTTGTAGCAAACCTTGGGCTTAAAAGATTCAGGCAGGCTTGTGTCAAACCACCTGTGCAGTTCTTTGGATTTGTGGGGAAAAAAAAAAGAAGCTTTCAGCCATGTCTGACTGGACCTCACAAGGGTTTTGTCTTTGTGAAGCAGCCCTTCTAGCAAGCTTGAGGCTAATGGTCTGGAAAACAGATTGAGGTGAAATATGCTATAAGGATATTAGTGTGGACAGGGAGATGTCTTACAAAGGGGATTCTTAAAGAATAGATACGTTGTTTTCGTGCTGATTTACAGTGGCATGGAGTCTGTTCTGTAGGTAGATGTGTGGAAGAGAAAGTGTTGCAGCAGAATGGATAGAAAGCGATGTGCAAGTACAACTAGAATCACAGGTTCCCCCAGAGGCTGAGCACCGGATCCTGAGATTGAGGAGTCACCCCATCGCTGGTGATCCATGCAAGTCCACACACAAGCTAAAACCCCTTTACTAACCACACATTGGAACATTACAACACACACATAGACACACATGTGCCTCAGACAGTTCATTTCAATGCAAATAAGTGTTCGCCCCTCTTCTGGGAGGGGTTTGCCTGCAGACTGCATTTTCTCTTCCATATCATATGGTAGATCTAGATTGTAGTAGCCTCTCAGGCAGAACCGGGCCAGTACAAGTACATGCAGTGCATCACTTCGGCTTATTTATTTATCTACGTTAAGTAGCAGGCATTTTTTTTTATCCTTGCTTGTTGCATTCTGAGGAAGATGCAGGCATGCTTGTGGTGAAGGATGTTTATTTACAAGGCCTTAAATGCATGATGTACTTTAATTGTTTAGCATCAAAGGGTTGCTGTATTCTAATGCTGATACATGGTCTACTCTTCACTGTATGCCTGCAGCATTAAAGATGAAGCCAGATTCTTCCGCCCTCCCAGCGGGCCTTTGTCCTCAAAAGAATGGAAGCTCCTCGCTTCATCGGATAGATTACAGCCAATTAAATGTGTCCGTTATCACCCATTAATTACCGCCACCACTTCTGCTAGAAATAGGCCTGACCAAGCAGCGGCCATGGACGTGAAATTGACCCAAATACATCAAGATGAGTTTCCATTTTTTACCTCTTTAATAAGCTCTCATCAACAGAGGCCTATCATTGAACCGAGCCATCTTTCACATTGATTCCCAGTGAGATGTGTATCGCTCGGTTAGCTGCTAACTTTGACTTTATGTACATATAGGTGCACCTAAATGTTCATGAAGCCCGGCATCGCCTCCATTTATGTGACAGAGTGTGTTTAAGCAACACAGCTGAATGTGTAGTGTGCATGTGCGGGGTTATCTGAGGTCAGAGCTGATGGAGTGGTCTTCCTCAGAGATGTGCAGCATCCCTGAAGGATTGACACTCGGTGCCACCTTTCCCCATCAGCCTGATTAGTCACCTCTTTGATGTAGTTGCCTATAAATGGAAGACAGCCCGATGCTACGAGCTGATCAGGGCTGTTTAAGACAAAAGCAAAATCTTAATCAGGTGAACAACATGATACAGAAACACCATCTTCCATCATTAGTCAGACAATGTTTCTTCCAGCTGCTTTGCTTTTTCACATGCATAGTAAGATGTTTCACTATTTGAATACAGTTGCACTTTTTCTGTTTTTTTTTTTTTTGGAGCCGTCTCACTTGTAAAGTTAAAGGAATTTGAGATGGAAAGCTCACATTTCTCTCTCTCCATTTCTTTTTTATGTATTTATCTTGTACTTTCTCACTCTTTACGAGCTCGGGGGAGTCGACAGCTGCCCCCTAACCTCGAAATCAGTCATTTGAGGAACAGCCTGACAATTAGAGTGCTATTGTCACACTGGGACGAGTTCAGACTCCCAACACAAGGAGCAGAAAGGAAAGAGTGTTTTAAAATATAATTACCCTGGAAACATTGAAGGAAGTCTATTTAAGGGTTCCCATTTTTAATAAAGACGAGTCATTGTTTACTTCTAATGGACTGGTCACATCACCGAGGAAATGGGAATTTTTTTTTCTTTCTGGTAAAAAATTAGATGTTTGCAGCCAAGTCAACACAAATTTTTCAAGAAAATGTGTGGATACTTCTTTATTTTGATGAACTGCTAAACATTTGACATTTTCATTGCCCTGCATATATTCGATCAGAGATGGATGGTTGCTGGTGCAGAGGGGAAAAAATGGGCTGTTTATTTATCTATTTATTTATTTCAGTCACTAACAGTTGACTGTTTGACTTTAATGAACCACTGTAGTCTTTATTGGAGGAATGAAGGGAAGTGATGCTTTCAACCACAGGACTCAAACTCAACACCAATACACAACTGTTTTTACAGAAAAGAAACAGCTGTTGTATGTAACACCAAAAATAAATACCACCATAACACAACGCTTCTAGAAAAAAAAAAAAAAAAAAATTAAGTAAAGGAAGAAAAAAAAAAGTTGGGTGCAGGATTGTTTCTTTAAAGCCAGATTTTAAGATGGAGAGTGGTCAGGTTATTCAGATTAATTTTACCTGATTGTTGGCCTCCACTCTTCATAGTTCATAGTTCATAGTTCCACTCCTTCAAGCAGATGCTCCAGAGTAGTTCACTACACTTTGTGGATGATTCTGCTGACTGGTGCCACCCAGTTGACTTTAACTGTTCTCCTAGTATTTTTTTTGCAACAATATAGTTTAAAGCTCTGATGATTTTTCTTTTTTTATTATACACATTCATGAACATAATAAATTGTCTTTATGTATTCATCATTTATATTAGAATTGGTAAGCAGCTGAAGAGAGAGGTCTTCTCCAGCAGCCAGTACTGAGCCAATATGGCTTTTTCTGATGACTGAGTACCAACCGCCTCTTATTATCTTAGACGTGCACTGAAAATGGCATCAATTATGAGTAACAATTATTAGTGAGCATCTTTTCTGTAGCCATCATTAGGCCAACTTTTCCTACTTTCAAAGTCTTTGTCGAATGGCAAAACATCAGGCTCGAAATTGGATGAACTCGTTTCAGTCTCAATGCACTGATAGCCTTTCCTCTCCTTCCATCCTCGGGACAAACTTTTCTGGCCTACTGGACCTGCTCACACACTGATGCACCTCACTCTTCAGATAAGCTTTTTCACATCTAGAATGTAAAAAGAGCCAAAGGAAAGAGGATGCATGCGGTGAAGTGAGCTGGAGCAAAACTTTCAGCCTGCACCTGGTAAAGAAGTAACTCTGAATGTGTGCACATGTTTGGCCACATGATCAAACTTCCTTACAGCTCTGTGGGGTATGCAGTTGTTGAAAGCATTTCATAAGATCAAAGCACTTAACACTCCAGAGGCCTGGGCCCCAGCCTCCCAAACTTTTTTTTTTTTCTTCACACACAACTATCCAAGTACACATACTCGTTCATCAAGCCTTTTGCCTGCACTTCTCCGGGGGTTTTACAATGCTGAAGCCACCTAAACGTTCCACCTGGAATGGACCGCCACCAGCTTCTGAGATAAGCTGAACGTAGTTGAAGCCCCTCAGCTCCTCGACTCCTGATCGGCAGCCACACCAGCAGCATAGCGGTATCAGCACGACCGCAGCAGCCTCCATATCTCTCTCCCCCTCCCCTCCAGGTGCTCTTTGACAGAAATAATTGAGGTAGGGAGGTGGTGGGAGGTTAATGAAGCACTCCCAACACACAGCTGACCTTTCCCCAGCCCCTGCGCAAATCATCGCAGCACAGTTTTTTGGACATTTTTAAATGAAAGCCTTTAAATAATTTATCTAACTATAGTTCCCGGAAGGCCCTTCATTAGAGATTGGCCGTGACATTTCCCTCCTCCCCCCAGCCTCTCATACTTAACGCCTCACATCCAGTCCAAGAATATCACTGTCGATTTCTCTCGCCTTTGTCTCTCTTTTGCTGTCATCTCTGTCTTGGACTCTCTCCCTCTCCCTACCCCCCCTTTCTCTTTCTGTTTCTCTTTTTGTGACATTAGCTGCATTAAAGACTGAAATCTCTGGTGTGTTACACACATGGCAAGGAACTGACAGCCAGCCATCAAGACCAGGGGTGTGATTATTGCTGGGGTGGAATTTAAATCTGTTAGGTGCTAACTGATCATCAAGTAGGTTGCAGGAAAGGAAAAAAAGTATTAAACTTTATGTTGGCAAATATAAATCAACTTACTATTGTTACCATGTATAATTTAAAAGCCATAGAATATCTCTCAGGAAAGACTGAAAACTGACAAAGAGACAAACAGCCTTCTTTTTAATTTGCTGTATCACCAAATGATGCATACTATTGACTGCTGTTTCATGCTTGCTTGACTGTGATCAAGACAGATTTGTACAGCATTACACAACCCTGGCGTTGGAAATGGGTGACGAGACAGGTTCACTTACCAGAGAGGAAATCAAAGCTATTCATTAACAATCCCCGGTGGAACCAAACGGACACATGAGCGTGCGCCACAGACATAAATCAAACACAACGCAACAAAGTCGCGCTCTCGGTGCAGTGCATCACTGTGAAAGAGAAAATAAATGCTATCAAATATGCTAAGAGGAGAGGGTTAGTGTTTCATAGAAAATGTCATTAATCAGGACTTTCTTGCTGATTAAATTGAGGGAAAATGAGAAGTGACAATCATTTGAGTTACTCAATATTGATATTAGTAGATGTGTTATTAGAGATCTACTGTAGAAACCCAGACATCCCGGGGGAGAGCAGTAGGAGGGTATTTTGCTCAGACATTCATATAACATGAGTCAGTTTTGCAGATCTCAAAGAGAGTGGTTTAATGACGGTCAAAAATATCTAAAAACACATGTGGGGAGAAAATGTGTGCTTTTTATCCTATATTTAACATATTTTCTGGGTCTTAATTAACATTTAGCAGACCACATTGAGTTCTTTTTTTTCAGAGAATGTAGAAACTCTTTTAATGAAATAAAACTCTTAATTTTTCTTGTTTGAGATTGGTTAATTGATTACAGTGGCAATTTCCAGACCATTCAATATACTTTCCCTCTTAAAAGGTCCTTTCTTCTCCTGGAATGACATTAGACTTCCTGTTTGCTATTCACTCATCATGCTCACTATGTTATTTGTCAACAGCAACATGAATCTTTGATTCACTTTAGTAGTCAGGATGTGTTTTTACTCTCTTCATAAATCTGTTTCTTTGCCACAGCAGTTCATCCCATCCCATCCCACACCGACACTCCACCTTTCACACACACTCGCACCTTCGCTTTCTGCTTCTCTCTTGTTATATGAGAAGTTCTTTATTACCTGGAAACAAGAGCAGATTTATGCCTTTGTCTGGGACAGGGACACGTGTGGTTTACAGTGTGTGTTGTGAAGGATGGGTTGTGTGTAGGATTAGTTTTCAGAGGAGAGGAGAGGAGAGAGAGGAAGATTATCTGCTTGTCTTGTGTGCTGCGGTGAATGCAGGCAGAGATAATATGGAAGGACTGCTTCATTAACTCTCAGGGTCCATGGCCGAGGTCTGTCTGTGGGTGTCTGTGTCGCTCACCTTGGAAGGCTGCTGCTCTCGCTCTTTTTCTGTTTTTCCCGGCTCTCAGTTGTCCTTTCCCCTGCCCCGCTGCCTTCTAAGGCCAGGATTTTTATTAAAACCAAGAGAAGCACAGGTTGAATGTATAAATTTCCCTTTAAGGATGATTGATGTAATTATCTACCACCATGAAGGCACGCTGAAGAAACACCCTGCTGACTTTACTTAACTGACTTTACTGCTGACAACTTTAAGTGAGAATGTGATTTCTCAGGTTGAGATAAAGTTTAAATCATGTAATGTGTGCTACAGGGTGCGACAAACCAGCCAGACATTTTTAATGTTCTTTGAATTGAACCCCATGTTGAGGCTGAACCATAAAAGGTGCAGTGTATTTCTCCCACTGTTCCACAAAGAAACAATGCCTTTGTGTTAATATTGTTTTAACAGAGGTAGGTTAATGTGTTCTCCTTGCAGACTTCAATATTTCCTGTGGCTGCGTGATATCATTTTGATCGTTTCCTGCGTTGCGTACCTGGTGACTTGCTTTTCACGCTACAGCGACTTATGTTACATTTCAGTAGGAACAAAGGGCGAGATGCAGTATTAGTTACTGCCACAGATGCATGGCTTCACAGTTCTGCTTTCAAGATCTGAACATTTTGAGTGGAGGAGTTTCTGCATTCCATTTTTCTCCTGGTGGGGAAACACACGCACACACACACATAAGTATCAGAGTAAGTGATTGGATGTTAACCAGTCTGGAATAAAACAGATGGAAGTCTGTGCTACAGCCCCAAACACAAGAAATAGATTTATCCCACCCTCCTGTTTCCCATAATCCTTTACTGTCTTCAGTTTTTCTGCCATTACATACTTACACACGATGACATTCGCAGCATACAACTGTAAGCATTTCATCTTTGCAATCAGCTGCATTCTTTTTGGGGGGCAGGCTGAAAATGTGTTTGGCTGACAGATGCTGGAAAAGTTTGCGTATAATCCCACTGGTACATCTGTTGCAAAGCTTAATCAAAACGTTTCTCGCTTTTGCTTCTCCGCTTTCTGCATATTCTTGCAAATTTCCCAGAACTAATTGTGGAGATATTTAATGGAGATACCAGTAGGTGCTGCCGGGCTGTTTCAGCCCGTCCACTGCAGAATAATCCCAACCCAGAAAAGCTGAGGAAAAAATGTGGGGATTTAGTCCAGTAAGGCAGCCACGCCTTTTCATACCATGACTGAGGAGGGAAAAGCTGCTTTGTTTCTTTTGTTTGTTCTCTCCTTTTCTTTATATATAACCACACACATATGTGCGCTTGTGTTCTGCTTGTTTAACTCTGTCAACACTCCCCTCTTCATGACTTACTCACCCCTCCAGCTACTTGTTCACTGAGTACAATGACAGCCCAACACTGCTGTTGCCTTTTTTCTTTATTACTATTATTGTTGTTGCCACTCACATTAATAATTTGCTTTTTTGTTAACTGACTGATGTAAAGTGGGCTAATCCTTTTATGAGAGGAGAGGTTGAGGCTGAATTTGTCAGCGAGTGTTTGTTAATGAATCGAGCTTGTATCATCGGTATGCACAATGTGTTATTGTGTAATGTGCATGATGTTGTGTGTGTTTTGTCTGGGAGGGAGCGGGGCTAATTTCCACCCTGCTAGGGTCCTGGAGGACTAAGCTGCTTTTGACCTGATAAGCTCATTAGAATTCCACACTAATTACAGCAGCCCCTGTTTGGCTGTCGCCAGATGAGAACAACAGGTCCCAACCACATTAGCCAACCTAAGAAGGAGAGTAAAGTAAGGGAATTTAGTTAAGTATGGATAGATGCTATAAGGAAGAGAAAGGGAGCTGAAAAGGGAAAGGAGAATAAAATATGAGGGAGAGAAAACAAGACTGGGGAAATGGGAGAAGACGTGGGTATGAGAGGGATTGTTCGCCTGTCCAGGAGGGGATAGAAAGCTGATTTAGAAAATTGTTATGACTTGTAGAATGAGCGGTAGAAATCAAAGTCAATCATCCAACTTTGATGCAAACAAAGGAAGGCAATGACAGCAGGAAGAAGGAGAGACAGGTGGGAGAGAACAAGAGGCAAAGATTGTAAATTAGCCGGGCTGCCGCAGAGCGTTTTCTCTCACTTGTCGAGGCTAAACTGAGGGCAGCAGGGAGTGGGGCCCGATATGTCAGAATCTCCCTGGCAACCAATCCTTCAGCCGCCCCCACACGCATAGACACACACAAACTCCACATACAGCACCCTGTTGAGGCCGGGGTGGTGTGTTGTTTGCATCCAGGCCCAGATTAAATCTAGAGCAGGCCCAGAAAATTTATAATAGGGTCTCTGCGCCTTTATCACACGCTGAAAACCCAACTGCTTCTTTTTTCACACTCTCACTCTCTAAGTCTTCCACTTTCACTCTCTGTTCCCCCCCACCCCCCTCATGTTTTTTAGTCTATATCTCACTCAGCCTTTTAAATGTGCCCATCTTATTTCTAGCAGTGTTTTTCCTCTAGTAGCTCCGGCTGCAGAGCCTGCAGTCAAAAGGATCGCTTGTTCCTATCCCGGTGCATGTGGCGGGTCTATCTGTGTGTCTGTGCGCACTTACGTGTTTACAAATGTGTGCATTAATGTGCTTGTGTGTTTGAGCGTGGGATGTGCTGTCGGGGGGAGTAAAAGCACTTGCAGGGGACCGTCTGCTTCGACCTCTATTATTCCTATCCATTTGCTGTTTCCTCTCACTCTGGTGCAGAATGTGAAAGGGAATTATTAATGTATGTCGATTTGTTCTGTGTGTCAATATGAAGCATCCCTCTAATCCCACTGTAGTGCCATAGACAGTCATTCAGTGACTCAGCCTGCTTTAGTCTGAAGCCATAGGAGCCAGAGGCCCCACTCATTTACTTGGCTTTCTTATGAGTTGGTGAGCCGCCCCTCAAAAAAACCCAAAATGCTTAGATTAGATCACTTGTGTGTGTGTGTACCTTTTGTGTTTTTAGAAAGCACAATGTATAGGTGAACTGATCCAATTCTAAAATATGTTTACTCCAACAATTCCATCATTTTTTACACACTCCATGTATTTATGTGTTAGATTTCATTTCACAAAGTCAGGAAAAGGAAATCCGAAGAACTCCTGGTGCTGAGTTACAGATTTTTTCCAGTCTGTTCCTCATAGTGAGGAATATGAATTAACAAGTCAGCGCTGGCTGTTAATCTCTACTCGTATTGGCCAATACAGATTTTATACAGACACTAAGTCTGCAATACAGACGTCCACAATTGTATACACAGATGTTGCTTCTCTCACTTCCCCCATCCCACTTCTATCATGGCTCAGCACTTGCTGAGTGTCTGAGCTGCAGATGAAACATTTTAGAGAAGAGATGCTGTACAACTCAGGAAATGCCATCAACATACCGACATGCACACTGTGCTGTGAGGATGTTAGCAAAGCTCTGTTGTAAAATGCTGAATTTAATGGAGCATCTGTTAGAACACTTTTTCTAATTGACAGACTGTGTTTTATAAAAACATTTGTGCACAGACAGGTGGAAGAGAAAAAGCTGTGGTGATGTATTAATTAGCCTGATCTCAGTATTTGTTTCCATCTAGACTGTTTACATTCATAAAGACTGGAAGTGGCAAAATGTGAGAAATAAAAATAACTTCCTTGGTTCTGAAAACTTATTAAAGCTAAAATTAAACTGTAAGATGGGTCCAATTTTAAGGTTGCATTACAAACGGTCCAGATCTGAGGCAAATCGACAGTTTGACTGGCAAATATCAATTGCTGTGAACACTTCAAAGAGGTAATTTTATCTCTGATACTTCCCAGTCTGAATGAATTTCTGAAATGCTTGTTATTCCGAGGAGCTGGAAGAGGAGATATCGGTCAGAGTGTTGCTACATACAACAATCATGACTGTGAGCAGGATGAAAACCCTGCAGTCTGCCGTGCCTATTTGGACAACAACATGAAGGATCTTCAAATGTCTGTTTCTCTTGCATTGTTGGTTGTCTCGGCCTTGTTAGATTTAATCAGATAGATTTCTCAAAAATTCCAATATGGACAATTGGTAAGTTGAAGTGTGTCAACGTGCCTCGACCCAACAGGAGGGCCTCACAGTGGGATAAGAATGGGAGTACTTCAGAGTTTGAATGTAGCAAGAATTGAATTCAGTGGTTCCAAAAAAAGAAACAAGGCCAATAAAAGCTGAAAGAATTGTTACAACCTTCATAATCAAAAACATTTCCAACAGGCTGCTATCCGTTCTCGTGTATGACCAAGCCAGTTAATTTTGTTTATTTCTCCTTTACAGTTTTGCTTTAGCAACCCATTTACCTTGGTGTCTTATTTCCAGTACAGATTATGGAAAAGTGCCCAATGTACTGTTTCTGTTTAGCAACATTCAAAGCAGACTTTTGGATTTACTTGATATTCGTATGAAAACACACTTTATTTAGTTTATTTCCATTGGCTACATGAAGCTTTTGGACTTAGAGAATCATTACTTCCTTGGGTGAGCCAGGGATCAGTAACAGGACTGGAAAGTTGGATAACTGCATCCTTAATAAAGTACGCCAATGTCTTCTTTTGTATAGAGACATAATGTGATACTCCAGGCCACTGTGTATGCCTCCCCTCAGCAGCTGGTGGGTGGGCAGAGCAGAGATGACTGGGTTAGCCTCTGGCACATATCTACACCCGGGGACCAGTCGCTGCTGGCGCCAGCCATCTTTGGCACCACTTTGTCCCCAGGCTCTCCACAGGCGGAGCACCTCAGGAGATGCGAACGATTATAGATGTGTGCTTGTGAATGTCTGTTTTTGTGTCTCTGAAGTGGTTACCTGTGTGTTTTTAAAGCTCTGATAAATTTGTGCAGCCATGCACGTGAGTATAAGAATGTAATAAATGTGCAGGGAGGTTTGTGTGTTTTGAACCACATGTTGAGAAGTATGTCCTTGGAAGCTGAGGCTGTGCTGCCCTGGCAGGAGAGGACGGGGACAGCTGCCTCTATTGAGATGGCACTTAATTGGACCGAGTGTTTGGCTGTCTTTCTCCTCGCTTCATTTTACTCCTTCCCTGCTGTATCTTCATCTCTCTCTCTCTCTCTCTGTCACGGTGCATCTCATGCTACGCGAGTGCAAAGGTTTAACCCCATTCCAAACTGACATCTGCCACCACCTACCTCAGCAACCCCGAGTCTCTGTCTCTATCTGTCTTTCTTACTGTCTGTCTCTCACACTCATCCCTCCCTCTTAATTTGAGGAACAGCAGAGGGATCGATTGGTGGTCGCAGCCTCTCTTCTCCCCGCCCCACTCAAATTTATTATTCTCTCAAACACTTGCACACTGATGGTCCCCTGGAGGGCTTGGCTGTGCAGCTACCAACACAAACACCCTTGCACACACATTCATAAACACACACACACATATGACACAGATGTCAGATGTTGATGCATTATCACATCACAGTGCGAGCACACACAACCTAGAAATCTCATACACACAACACTACACACACTCCTAGCTCATACATTATAGATACACAGACTAGAGCAAGATATATTCACACAAGCACATTCATTTAAGCAAACACAGACACTATCTGACCCAGGAATGAGAATGACCTGGGGGACCCTGGTCTGAGTCAGCATTCCACATGTATTGGTAACAGGTCGGCTTCATCTTGAGCAAAAGTGATGCATGTGTAGAAATGAGAGGGTCGTCACGATCCATACTGAGAGATACATATTTGACTAACCAGAGGGAAATGTCGAATGTCTCCAGAGGAGGACCAGCTTCAAATCATTTGTTCATTCTATCTATTCAAATAACTGATAGTAGCCCTGCTTGCTTAATGAAGTGGAAACATGCAGGTGCATTAGAGTTACTTCTGCATAAGACGGTCCTTGCAAGTTCGTTTGAGCTGATATTCCTGGTTTTCTTCGATCTATTATTCTTTGCAGTGTGCAAATAGCAGGGAGAAAAGTGGTAAAGTGTGCAGGAGATTGGCTTCATTTACAGCAGGGAAGAAGAAACATATCCCCTCACTTTTTATAGTCAGCGCTAGAAATACATTTTTGAGTAAAGGTGTCCAGAGTGCATGGCAAATAAATAAATGAATAAATAAACAAAAAATGAATGCACCTAAAATAATTTAGGTTCTCAATCAAAATTGGCAAAACCTTAGATTTAATCTTTTAAAATTTTTAAAATGATTATTCAAAACTGTATGACATTATATATTATATGACATTAGCTCTGCATGTTAGATCTATCTTCATCTGACCGGAGCGGTACAAAAACAGTGATGATGATGATGATGATGATGGTGAAGGCCTGATTGTAAACCCAAATCCGCAGCTGAACACGCGCGCACAACGAGAAGAATTATAAACTGGAATCATCACAAACATCAGTTTCCCTCAGAGATAAAAGACACGAACATGATGAGAAACATTTATTAGAAACTTCGTGTTTCTTCGTGGTGGCTGAGAGCAGTTATAACCTCTCCTGAGGAGGAGACGGAGCTGCAGGGAGATTTTCTGTTAGTTCGGTCGGCACATTCCTGCAGAAATGAAATCATCCACAAGCTTTTCATTGGGGAGGACAAAAAGATTGCTGTTGTATTTCGTACACCAGGTAATAATAATAATAAAAATACATTTTATTTAAAAGCGCCTTATCAAAACACCCAAGGTCACTGTAAACAGGCACAAAAAAAACCCAAAAAACATAAGAAACATTAAAACAACGATATAAAATGCAAAGACAAATTAAAACCGGTATCGAACCAGAAGCAACAAAAATTTGTGAGGCGGTTAGGTGGGGTATGATTGTCTAAACAGAAATGTTTTGAGTCCAGAGGTACAGAGCAGTTCTGATGCGAACTGGACGCTGTGATGTTGGTTTGTTGTCATAGGTCTGGGAGGGAGGGACTTGGAGAGTATAGTTAGGGGGGGGGGGGGGGGGGGGGGGTAATTGGCTGGAAGTCATGGCGTCACAAGCTGCACGAGGAGTAGAATATGCCGAAGTGCTAATCAGCCCATTTCTCTATGTAGGCAGTCGCACCCAGGGAAAAAGGAAATGCAAATTTATAATTTAACTCCTTCGGGGACATAGGCAGGCTCGGGACACTAAAATATATGATCAAAAGCCTCAAAAAACGCAAATATGATGCAGGGGCACTTTTAATATATACAGTATATTTCTTTTTTTTTTTTTTATCAGTTTCGATCAATATGTTTTTTTTTAATCAATATGCTATTTTCTATCTTTTCCAGCCCTCTTTCGAGCCATGAAAGTTCTGTTTTGTTCCTCCTCAATTTTTGAAGCTTCAATGAGATACTGAGATCCCAAAGTGCCTCTGAGCTGTATCTTCATCTCATACTGATTCAGAGCTGATGTGCTGATCTCGCCAGAGCTGCGCTTCTTCACAAACCTTCCCCCCCAGAAAACTGCAATGGTCCTTTCACTGACCCCCTGTGTTTCCATAGCAGGGCTAAACAAAGCACAAGGGAGATGGGTCACTATTTTTGACAGGACCTGGTGTGTGTGTGTATGAGAGAGAGCGCTACTGAAGCGTACTTCCTCCATTACAAACGAGTGTGTATTTTGTCTATTTGCTATTTAAACGGCAAAGAGTCCTTGAATTATCAGAATCAGAATCAGAAAAACTTTATTGTCATTGTACCGGCGTCCCAGTGCAATGAAATTCTTTTTCCAGTACAACCCGTCCAAGACTACACAGACAGTAGACACAACACAAACAGAACCGGGCAGACTGAGGGTGCAGCCGCACGAGCAGCGCACCTGTTTGCAGAGTGAAAAAGATATACATTGGGACAGGTGGGGAGAGGAGAAAAAAAAGAAACCACTGTCCCGCCCTCTGCAGAGGACGTGATAATGGGTTAAAAAAAACACCCTCAGTACAATTAAGCACGTATACAGACAGTCACAACATCATGACACATGTGGTAGGGAGGAGGAGGGGTCCAGAGCCCAGTGAGGGAGAAGACGCAGCCACAAAGGGGGCGCATCCTCCATCCTCCACCGATTTCTGGTGGGAGGAGGACCAGCAGTGCAGTGGGATGTGCGCATCAGTGTCGTGAAAATGTGTGTGCGTAAGCGAGAGACAGCAGCTCACGCACAGTCCGTAGATGATAGAGACGGCCTTCAGAGAGTCCCAACTGTTCTCGTGGGGGGGGGGGGGGGGGGTTGCAGAGCCTCACTTCTGCAGTTTCTCCAAGGACATTTGGGAGTTAAGGAGCAGCTGCAAGGCCGCTCCCGGGGACCAGATTGAGATAAGAAGATAGTTTGGGTCCAGGCAGAGGCATGTTTCCGTCTGCCTGTAAAGTCTTCAGCAGGTCTCAGAGGCGACCAAATCAGCCAAATTTGTGTTAATTACCCCCAATCCAAGTCTCCAACTGCTCCAGGTGGAACCCAACATCCTTTATGCTGTCAGACATCGTCCCCAGTTTGCCCCACAGGGCATCCACGCGAGTCAACGTGCACAAAGTTTGAGTCTGAGTGTTGGTAGCTCGGAGAAACAGCTCGAACGGCAGCTTGCCAACAGCTGCCGTCAGCTTCAGAATTTCCCGATGAACCAGGTACCCGACAGCTCCAATCAGCAGGAACCCAGTTATCATAAATCCAAACATGTACAGGTCTTCAGTGTGACCTGCTGGGACCGTCCCGTCCAGACAAGATGCCGCCCCCTGCACCTTGTCTCTGGGTAAAAAATATTATCCGTTGTGATGAGAGACCCGCCGTCCAGATCCATAGTTGAAGTTTAGGATTTAGGAGAAAAATGCAGAGAGAGGCTCAGAGGAGTGACAGGACAAAGATTGCAGGGAAAACGGGGAGGAAGGGGAGCAGAGCAGAGGAAAGCACGTCTGCACTCGCCGACAGCCGGAAGAGAAAAAAAAAAAAAAAAAAAAAAAAAAAATTATATTAAAATTTGAGTTCAGGAGAAACAGAAACAAACATGGTCTGAAAGAATCTTGACACGAGTCCATGAGGATAAAAGAGGAGGTAATTTTGCAGTGAAATGTGGCCAAGTGCTTTTGTTGACAACACATTGCCTTGAAAGTAATTGCTACAAACGATGTCATTATTATTTTAAGACCCTTTAATGGCACTGATGTAATAATATAAACCGTAATGATGCAAGCCCATCCTTTCAAAAGGAAATAAACTTAATTTCAAGATGATTAATACAATGGAAAAAATAAATAAAGCATAAATCAGCGTGGTGCACTGTCACACATACTGGATCCGTTTGTTGGTGGAGTAGCTGGCCGAGCCTGGTTCAGGGTGGAACTCTGACACAAACAACAGATTAGTGTGCAGAAGCAGCATCACAGCAAAACTTTCTCAGCTTAAATCGTTTTCTTTTCGTTTGATTTGAGGTAAAATACTCTGAGTTGCTTATTCTGGCAGAATCTTTTTTATGTAAATAAACACGTATAGATATAACAGGCAGTACTGAGGTCAGCAAAACTTAATACAGTTCAGTCTGCAGGTTATTCTGGTTGGAAAGTCTTTCTGCCTGTACCCCTGTCCTCCCTGTGGACTCCTCGCTTTGGCATTTGGCTTGGGGAGCGAGCAGAGTGATGTGTTTTGACGAGACAGTTATTAAGAAAGCGTTGCTCATCTACGTGAGGATGTGGGGCTCCATCAATTCCCCTCGAATCTGGCAGGCTGCTGTCGTCCTCTCCTCTCTCCTATTTATGACTCTGCTTTGACTCAGACGGCAACTTCCAATTTACACACGGCCACAAATCACCTGAGCTAGCTTTAAGATGCTAACTTGTCCATGCTGTAGGCAGATATGATAGTGTAAGCTGGACTAATAGGCTGGAAGCAAAAGATCCTCAGGGGAATTCTTTTGATGCAGGGACTTATTTTGAAAGGTTTGGATGATAAAGCCAGATTAGTATGAGGAGGAAGTTATATAACTTTCATCTTCTTGATGGATGTGGAGAACAAATTATTCTTTGTTACAGAGTCGACTTTATGCTCTATGTCCATCTGTAGAGGATAAGAAAACCACATCATGATACGGAGTCGGTGGATTGGAAGACAATCTAATCTGAAATTGCTGCTTTAAAAAAAAAAAAAAAAATTCAAAATGTTTCATTTCCATAGCTGTTTTACTTTAAATTTAACATTGGCCATCTTGACATCTCTTTAAATAAAGATCTTGATAGCTACCTTTTATCAGCTTAAGTCTCCCTCAGATGCCATCCTCTCAGATGTACAATCTGATTGAAGAATGCAGGGAAACTTAAGATGATAGGGAAATGTCATAGTTATGCTGCTTGAGCTCCACAGTTCCAGATCTGCAGGATTTTTTTTTTTTACTGTGCTGTACTGCAGTATATCGGAGACCAGTTCCTATGAAACCTGGGCGTACTCGAATACCCCAGCATCCTGCTTAGAGAGAAAATAAAGCAAGTTTAGTAAGTAAATTCATCATGCTTCCCCAAATTTAAAGCTTTGCTATTATTGCTTACTGTTGGGCCCATAAAGGGGTTTGTTGTTCATAAAATTGTCATAAACATTATAATCTCCTTCTTGCACACACATCTTATCATAAAACAGCAGTAAATATAAAATATCATGAAAGGGTGAAACATAAAAGCAACATCAAAGAAGTCAATAAAACAGTGATTGGGAGATTTTTTGACTCGTATGCATGAACGTGCGCATGATAACAGATTTCAGATGCTTAGGCTTATTTTGGCAAATTGCATCAATTGAAATGCGCAACTGTACATGACAAAGAAAACCACTTTTAGATTAGTAAATGTCTAGCTGGGTCTCGCTTGTGAATAACGCTGCTTTTTCATTTATGATTTGGGTTCTAAGAGAGTCGGGACATGCCTTTGTTTATCCAAAGCTGTCTTTGAAAAGTGGCTTGAGAAGATGAGAAGAAACGATTCCCTGATAGCGACACGCACGCACACCCTGCACACGACACACACCCTACCCAACTCAAGCCTGTATCACACAGCACCCAAGGATGGCAGGCTTTCACTTTTAAAAGACTGTTATGGAAAGACCCATTACAGTGCAGAAGGTTTCAACCTCAATTATATGGAGAATATATAGTAGTCAGGCCACTAATGAAAATGGAGGAGAGTGTCTACTCTTGCAAACAGCTTTCTGTGAAAGATGGGGAAGTAATCTATTCTCTTTACGAGGAGCCGTACTTTTTCCCCTCTGATTGCCACAGCTTTAATGAAGAGCTTACATACCTGAGGCGAATGATTTAGGAGCAAAGCATCAGGCAACATATTGGATGTGGCCCTAAAATTGAAGTCAGGAAAGAAGATCTGAATGTGACACGTGTCTATATGTGTGTGTTGGTAAAAACATATTGTTGATGGCTTTAGGCTAATAAATAGCTTCTGTGTCTGTTTGTGTGGACCGATGCCAACTTTGGGCACAAGCTGCAGACAGGCGCATGGTTCAGTTTATCATGCTAGTATGGTAAGAGCCCATCTGGTATGTATGCTTTTGAAAAAGCTGGCTGTGACTTTGCTCCCTTTAGCTGCAGGATCTTTGCATCAAAGTTTAACAGCTGTAGTTACATCTATCATCATCCCCATCTATCTGACATTTCCACTCATATTGAGTTTTATGTGACAGGAAGTGTTATTTTTCTCAACCAATCAGTAAAGATCAATGCTTTTGGTAGCTGCTTGTCTAAATTTGATGTCAATTTAAGTTAATACATACACATAGTACTTTTAGGGGCTGAACCAACTAAAAGTTAAGCACATTAGTTCATTCATTGCTACAAGCTTTCATATGTGCAGAAAAAGCAAGTACTGCTGGTTTAAAATGTCTCTCTTGCACTTTGAAACTCTGGAAACGTGCCGCTGATCGGCTAATTGGTATTTCTCCCAGAGTAATTTCCTTTTTCCCCTTTGGGATAAACTCTTTTTTTTTTATTATTATCCCAGATGGCACTACCACTTATTGTCACATATTTCAGTTCCAGAAGAGTCAGTCAATTCATACAGTAGGTTGATTCGAAGGCTTGCATTTAGATTGTAGCACTTTTCCCCAAATACAGCAGTAAGCCCTCAACTAGTAATTGACTAAGAATGCTAAATTCCCACATAAAGCTTCCCAATAATAAAATAGCATTTTTAAAATGTTTTTATTTGTTTGTTTGTTTTTGTCCTGTGATATTAGTGTGGATAAAGAGTCCCAAATTATGGACTAAAAGTGGGTGTTTATGGACTAAGGTCCTCCCAGACTGCAGTAAGTGCAATTTTTTGTCAAACTTAGAAATTAGGAGGAAAAGAAAGAAAAAAAGTTGACCACCAGTATCTACCAGTGTCGATTTATAAGCAGGTTCATACAGGTGGACATAGGAAGAGCCTATAAAAAGTTCAATTACTTTTTGAAGGTCAAGATATACGTAGTTTTAGGTGAAGGGTTAAGTTCAAGGTATCATCAGAGTTAGTGTGAGACATTTGGTTGTCACACTTATGGTTGAGGTAGAGTGAGCAGGCATTATGGCATTAGCACACCCCTACAAAGTCAGTGATACAAAAAGTGTATATGTGTGTACACATAAATTTGTAACCAACCGAGAAGAATCAAAGTCCCTCTTCATGTTCATGTCCTTGTCAAAATGTCGGCATCTTTTGTGTCATCTGCTGTTGCAGAATTTCAAAACCAAAGTCCCCAGTCAGTAGTAAATGTTTTTTTTTTTCTTTTTCTTTTTGTGATCATGTTTTTTTTTTTCTTGTTTAGTTTAAGGGACTAGAGCTATGTAATTTCATTAAGATTTGGGATTTGTTGTTGTTGTTTTTTAAAGTCTTTTAGGTGGTTTTTACACATATTTGGGTCGAGCCAGGCACTGCCGCAGCAGTGAATAGTATACAAAGTTTCAATTTTCAACCAATGCGGCTCCGTTTCACATATGCTTTTTTATCACTGGCCCCGCAGTTGCTCTAAAAACTGGAGCGTTGTGTATCCATGCCAACCAGACGGAAGTTGGCACGTTCCACCTGGAAAAGCTGTAGATGTGGCTGAGTTGTGAACGAAACACACGTGACCAATGGAGCGTACAGCAACGCTGTTTGCTCCATAGTTTGTCTGTTTCAATGTCAGGAAAGTATTCAATTTGAAAACGAGGCACAGCTGCATGTGGAGAAAAACATTGTCATGCACTGAAGATGCTGATTTCCGGACAAACCTGGACAAGGCGCAGATTGACTCTGTTGAACCACAAAGTCCTGACCATACGAACAACCAGGTACCAGTGAGTGGTAAACATGAGCGTTTGTGACACTGAGCCTGCTAAGCCCTTGTTGGTAATTTGTCCAGTGTTTGTGAACGCCCCGTTGATGTTGATATCAGAAATACATTCGTAGCTAGCTAACGCAAGCTGATACTAAACGTTACATTTAGGCATGCCATGAAACCCTATTATTTGTAGTGTAGCATTGTCAATAAGAAGGATATCCCGATAGCACAGTTGCTTATGGATAGCTGTTTAGCTCAAAAAGGCGGAGTATCTGGGATTTAGGCTGAGCTAAAGTTGGTGCGCCTTCACACATTACTCGCGCATTTCAGGTCAATGCAAGCCGCTCCAAAACTAACAAGTCCAGAACTTTTTGATTGTGATGTTTGATGCTAAGTTTTATAATCTAACCAGAAAATTTCAGCAGAAATGGGGGAAAACCCAATGAAAAGTGTTTTAAATAGCTGTTTGTGGGATTTAATCCACAGAGACACAAGCTGTTATCTGGAAGTACTGAGCATGTTGTTGGGAATAGAGTCAAAGCATTGTGTTCACTTGAATAACTTATAAAGCCCTCAAACATGCAGCACCAGTCAAAAGTTTGGACATGTTTTTCCTTTAAGTCCAGTGGGAAACTGTGTCCAAATCTTTGACTGGTGCTGTCTAAATAACAACTTTATACACTGACTGACCAAAAAAACATCTCCACCAAAAACAAGGTCAGACAATAACATTTCTTTGGACTGCCTTTACTGTAGCTTTGATCACGTCAGCATTTGCTGTGGCGTTGTTTCTGGCAGCTTCTGCAATGTCACAAGATTCCGTCTAGAGTTGCATTCATTTTTCTCCAAGATCTTGTATTGATGATGGGAAAGTCTGACCACTGCCCAAGTCTTCTCCAGCACATCCTAAAGATTCTGAATAGGGTTCATTGGCATCATCAGACATGACCTTTCTCCATCACTCCAGAGTCCAGTCCTTATACAGAGAAAAAAGAAAGCCTTTTTTTAAGATTAGCCTAAAAAATTATTTTTTTTTTTTTTGGGAAAAAAATAAAATAAAACAATAATAAAATATTTTTTTTTTTTTTTTTTTTAATTTCCTTTCCCAATAAAAAAAAAAATGGGATTAATTTTTTTTTTTCTTTAATTTAATTTAACTAAAAAAATAAATAAATTTCTTATAACAATAATTATTAATTATTTTTTCCCACAAATATTTTTTTAGGAAAAAAATATTTTCCAAAAAAAACGGGGTAGAAAATTTTAAACTTTTTTAACAAAAATTATATTTTTTTTTTTTTTTTTTTTTTTTTTTTTTTTGGGGGGGGGGGGGGGAAAAATGTTAAAATAAATAAGAAAAAAAAAAGAAAAAAAGGATGTCAACTTGGTCTCCGGGTAGAGCTGCATATCATCACCACTGAGGAGGGAAATCTAGCATGCCAAAACAATCCCCTGCTGTAAAAAGTGACATTATTTTTCTTTGGAGAATTGACATGCAGCAATATCAGCTACATGAAATAGTTTATGCTGCTGTGTCTTCACTCCTTCAACCCAATTTCTCTGCTTGATGCAATGATTTGACCCATCTTAAATAGGCCAACATCTTTTTCATGACCACAGGGTGTGTCTTTCAACATGGTTGTTTATGAAATAAGTTGCATCATTAGGGGCTTAATAACTTGTTGCCAGCTGAAAGATAATGGTCCATGCAGTAGCTACCTATCCAGTATCAGGCTCGGAACTTTTTTTTTTTTTTTTTTTGCCAGGCATAATTTCTGAAAAACTTCCGAGCCGTTGGGTTTATTTATTTCATATTTGATTGCCATTGTTTACTTTACCAGCCCTTGGACGAAGGCACAGACCCTAATCTGGGACACAAAAGTAAGAGTTTTTGCAGACAATATGCAATCAGTGTTGTTTACACTGCAGCTGTCCTGCAATCGAATCCAATCAAGAGAGCCATGCGTGTATGCCTGCAGTACCTGAGATCAAAAGAACAGCTTGTTTGTTAATCATGTGCCATAAATATTAGTCTTGGAAATATTGACTAACACATTCACACATAAACACAAAATTTGGTCTCAACTCAAATATGATATTATGCTAATCTCAGGCATGGTTCACAATGAGGAGAGAAAAACTCAAGTCTTAGCTGTGAAAGATCATGCCTGGGTTAATGCACCCAGCCAGCGGGAGATAAAAACAAAGACGCAGGAAGGGCGAGAAATAAGATTTATTTTAAGAAAGCCTGCTGCTGCCTCAGAGAGAGTGCAGAGATGTAAGGCTGACCTCTGGAAGCAAAGCAGCAGCAGGGGTCACAAAGGTTGATCCAATTCTGGCCAGTCGGTGCCAGCAGTCTGATTAAGAGGTGATGAGGAGGGCAGGCCGACGATCATCTGTGCAGGCGGATTCACTCTGGGGTGTATGCAGGATGGTAGAGACGAGAAACGGTGGAAGTTCAAACACCATAGCCTTAAAGATAATCAGTAAAGGCTTTAAAATGACTCTGAGTTGTCTCAGCACGACACTTTCATATTTTTCGTCTTATTTGATTCTTGAAATGATATTGTTGGAAAAACTCGATTTCTCATGCTTTTTCTACTTTATGTTGCTATTCCTTCTCACAATTAAAGATGCTTTAGCACTGGGGGGCCAAGTCCAGCCCACAAGAGCCACCATTCTGCAACTTACAGGGAGTGCAGAATTATTAGGCAAATGAGTATTTTGACCACATCATCTTCTTTATGCATGTTGTCTTACTCCAAGCTGTATAGGCCGAAAACCTACTACCAATTAAGCATATCAGGTGATGTGCATCTCTGTAATGAGAAGGGGTGTGGTCTAATGACATGCATAAAAAGGATGTCCTGTATGCACCCTGTATGCATCCCTTCTCCAACGTACCTGAATCAAATGAATGGCTCGTTACCAGACCTCTGCAGAGAAGAATGACATGCATTCAAGGCAATTTGGGTGTGTTGGAAAAGGGATGCATCTAAAAGTTGCAGGACTGTGGCTCTTAAGGCTCAAGGATACCAAGCTATGAAGTTTTTCAGGATTTTATTTGGTCCCATTCTTCCTGTCCCACTTTTGAATAAGTCACGCTGTCGCACCTGAATGTGTCTCAACAAGTGCACATTCCTGACGGAAGCCACAGACCTTGCAATGATTTCTGTCATACTCATAAACACTACTGAGTTACAGAGATACATATACATACAAGTGTGGAGCAACACTGATAGCAGAAACTGACTAAAAATCTTGTACCAAAAGTCTTGTGTCAGAGAACATCACCAGAATGTTTCAGTGAAAATGTGAACTCTGAACTAACTTTAATTCTTGTTTTTGTTTTATTTGCTTAATTTCTTCCCTTCATTGCTGTCAGTTGGCTAGCTGTTCTCCGAGTCCTTCACCTAGTGGGAATGGATTTCAATGTATACTGCTGTAGTTTTTACTGTTTTGTTGTTGTTGTTTATTTTTTAATTTCAGGTTTTTGGTGAATGTGAATCTTTCATGACAGTACCTTTATTCAATTCAAATGTGGAGGAGTGGGTTCTTTGGTCTAAACCTGCCAAAAAGTGTAGCAGCTTCATGTTATATTGTTATTGTCTTTACACACGTTACTACAGAAATGAGTCAGAATTATAGGCATTATAATCTTGAGGTTGTATCATGTTTCATTTTATCGGTATAGCCAGTGCTTAATTTGTAAAGTGGGAGGTCCCAGAACATATTGGGTGGTACGGGTGACTGAAAAGGGGGATCGGGGAAAAAAAAAAACACAGTTAAGGTGGTAACCTCTTTAACCTCTTTAAACTCACCTGGACATACAGTAGGCGCCTGGTTCTGTGTATTTCCAATCAACACAACAGTCCACATAAAAATATACACAATTAAACTTTTCCCACTATCAACGCGTTATATATGGTTAGAAAGCTTAGATTCTCCACAATTCAGCCACCAAGTTCATTTCATGGACACAACAAGCACCAATGCATAATTAATGAAGATAGAGCAGCATGGTAAACCATAAATAAGAAAAAGCAACTGTGACTCCCTACCTTTGAAGTGGTCCTGAAGCCATATTATAAGTCCAATAGTCAATTGTTTATATTACTTCTGTTCATAAGGGTCTACCGATTAAAAATGATCGGACACATTTTTCATAGAAATATTCCATATCATGAAAAAATCTACATAAAGTCAATTTTTCACCGTCTAAAAAATTTGCGCGTCAAAGCTGATGCTACATGATCAGGCCCATGTGGGTCTTTGATTTAGGTAGCTAACGAGGGTAAACATGACCAGTTTAGGACAAACTAGAGCAGTGTTATAACCCTGCAAATGTGCGCAGCTCCAACGTTAGAGCTGCTATTTCCCATTGCCTACAATTTAACTTAGAATGCATCTAAGTTATGCAAACAAGATTTTTGGGGATAACCTCAATGGGAAATATACAGTAACTCTCTTTCTTTATTTTATTTTCTCTTCGTGGCAGACTCAATAAAAGGTTCCGGATCAAATGTCAGTGATGCTGGATCGCGTTCAGGCTTAAATTAATGGCGCTATTGAAGATGTTTTCGGCATTTCAGAACACAGAGACTGTTAGCGAGTTTTTGAATAATGCGCATGCGCAAGACCAACCCGCTAGGTTCACAGCTCCCTCCCCCGACCAAAGCACAACGTTCACGTGCCACTCCGGTGTTGAGCAGATAGCAGGTACAGATTCTCCCATCATGTCACAAACGCAAGTAAAACAGATGTCGTTGTCTAAATGTTGCTAACTGCTAGCAGAATTGTTGTTAGCTACCTGCTGTTATCATCAGACGGGACTACGCCGCTTCCGACACGTAGTACACTCGCCAATCAATCACTCTCATTGATCAGTCTTGCCTATTACCCATTGAATTGACCGTCGATCACTCTTACTACGGTAGTAAGAGTCATTGACGGGCCAATAGACAAATGAAAAATGTAATGATGATTGGTGGATGTTTTTTTCAGCCCCATTACTTTCACAACTGATGTATAACAATATTTATATATTTAAAGTTTTGAATTAATCATAGCGTATGGGGTAGTGAACCCAATGTCATCCAATATTGCAAAAATTGTTGAAAGAAACATCTTCTATAATGCCTTTAAGCCCTGGGTATATAATAGGTCTGACCCCACAGGCTGACACTATTGTTGCATATCTCCCCTCTCTAGCCTTGCACACCTTGTTTTTACCTCTGCAGATCGTTTTTTTTTTTTTTTTTAAACATGGCTAGAATGATCTGAAAGTTATGCTACAAAGCAACCGGTAAGGACAGGGAATTGTGGCATCATTACAGAAAAACACAGAGACTCTTTCTTCCTGTAGTGTAGGGACAGACTTCACGAAGGTCAGAGGATGTGAACTTTTTCCTGCCTAATTGATCAGGTGTATCCACAAACAGTGTGTATATATGTGTGTGTGTGTGTGTGTTGGTGTCTGTAAAGAACAAAGAGATAAGAGCTACATGGCATTTATGTGGTGGTGAGGAGTTCTACCGCTGAGCCAAAAGTTTGGAGACTTCTCAGCTTTAATGAGGTCCTTCTCAGCAAACTTTTACCACCTCATGTTCCCACACCTACCTGTCTGTCTTCCCAAGCTTAGGCAGACCACTACATACACACACATACACACACATACACACACGAAGGAGAAAATTTGACTGTTTTTAACCACACTGCCACCCGTTCTTGTTGAAAATGCAGATACAGGTGGAAGACGGACATGAAACCAGACTGACACACACACCTACAGAGTGACAGCTGCAGCACACATAGATGGAGGGGAGGCCTGCAGAGAGATGTGAGAGAGTTTGTTAATCCACATGGCGCAGCATTTCCTCTGTGGATCTTTGTGCGTTTGAACTTTTCAAGGGGAGGATGGCAAAGAGCGATCGGCCACTCTGTAAATGTCAGTGGATCTGAACAGTCTGAGCCCAGACAGCCTTGTGCCGTCGCCTGCCACTCACACTCTTCTCTTCTCTATCACCATTCTCTTTTTTTGTCTCGTCTGGGTCCTGTTTATTTTCTCCTCTCCTTCCCCATCCTCTGTCTTTTCACCCGCCCTCTCCCACGCTTTTATTATTGTCTTTTACCTTTGCCTTGCCATTGCCTGCAGGAAAAATAGCACATCCTGTAATAGACAAGGCTTGGTTTTGTTTCTGTCTTTTTTTTTTCTTCTCCCATCCTCTGAATCCAAATCCACCAGAGTTGCAACCTCTGTTTCACATTATTCACTTCTTTGTAAAACACTGGCTACTTGGCTTTGTTTCTCTGAAATTTATAAGCCTCCCTGCTGGTAATTAGATTTTTATGTTGTAGAGAATGTTGTTGTTTTTTTTCTTTTTATTCTCTCAAACCATCTTCAATTTCCTCGGGAATTATCAAGGGAGGGTTACTTCATTTAATTTATAGAGGAAATTAATTTGTCAGCGTAAGAAATCTGGTTAGGGCAGCATCTGTCCTCCACCCACGTTAGGCTAACACTCTTTCCAGAGTTGTGGGAAAAAGAAGTGAAAAAGCAGAGACAGTAGACGGGCGCAGCCTTCCAGGAGATGAAACAGTATAAGACTTCATAGACAAGTGAAGGAAAATCTTTTTGAGACAAAAGAAACACTGAAAAGGGGAGACGGAAAAAGGAGGAGGATTACAATCAAAACGCCAAGAGGCGGGGTCAGAAAATGACTGCCTTTATTGAGCGGGGCATAGCGGGCCAGCTGCTGCCTGCAGGCCTTCTCTACACTTGTACTGGGCTGGATCCCTCTAAGCCTCACACCTATTCTGTGAATTGAAGCTCTACTAGCATAATGTGTGTAGAAAAAAACAGCATAAACAGTCACAGGATGAGACAAACAGCAAGTTAAAGATGTAATTTATCATTCAAAAAGATTTCCAAGAGAAAAGCAGCGCCTCTTGTCTCCCACTGACGGGTCATATCTTATTTTCTTCACTATGAAAATTTCAGATGTGATATTGTTTTTTACATTTGAATTTTTTTTTAACAAGTCAAACAAAACAAACATTGTAATGTAATAAACTTGCTGGGTGAGGTGCTATTTGTGCTCTACCTACAGACAGAGCCAGATTTCCTATAATATGCATTGGTTGGCTTTTCCTACAGTTTTAGCAATATTTCATGTTGCAGAGTGAAACAAGTACTTGTTGTTAAAAATGCATGAGGGCTGAAGGAAGTTGGAAGTGCTCCTTGATTCAAGAAATATGGAAATTTCTGTGCACAGCAGAATCTATCAAAAACTAAAAAAAAAAAAAGAAGAAGAAGAAGAATTACACAAAGCTGCATGTGTTTGTGAGTGTGTCCCTCTCAGTCCCTTCCCTCCTGGCCAACTCTTTCTACACTCAGGCAGTCTCTCTGGCTGTTGTGTGTTCGTCTGAGATATGGACTTGGATGCGCCGAGCGACCGCCCACTCAACACATTCCTCTGTAGTCCACCCGCTTCTCTTGGACGTTGAACAAATTGATTTGGGCGTTGATTATTCAGGGGGCACATTTCCTAACTTTGGACTGGCTCCTCTCCACCTCCTACTCTTACTTTGCGCCGCGCATCTGCCTCCTTCTAACTCCCGCCCATACCCAGCTGCGCCTCTGCAGGATACCGCTGAAGGAGGCCCCTGGGCCGTGTAGTAATTTCACAGACTGAAGTGGATGCAGACTGAAACAAGTTTGTATATTGATGTTTCGACTACCGCTGTTTTTCACCGCAGTGTGTTGCTTCTAAAAGGCCTCACAGCAACATATTATGCTCATGTGTACATAACTATGTTAACTTCTCTTTGCACTGAATTATTTCTGTGCCCCTTCTGTATAGATTAAAAGGAACTGCCAGAAGGAATGAAACCCATGACTGCATAAAATCGATATACTGTGTGTATACTAATAATGAATATTCAAGAAAGATTGGACACCAACCAATAAAGCATTCATCATGGGGACATGAGCTGAGGCGCAGCTGCAGGCGCAGTCCCACTTGTTATTAATATAAATGATCTTCACCAAAAATGACTAATCGACTCTTCGCTGTCCCTCTCTCTTGGGCAAAGGAGTCAAATTCTTTTTCTCTGAAGATGCAGTGTGTTTAAAAAACGTGATGATACTAATAAAGGGCCAAATCCAGAGATCATTACAAACAGGGGATTGATTAACAGTGCATTATGATGCTTTTTTTTTTCTTCATCATTCCAAGACTAAGTGTTGAAAAGGACTGGAACTTACTGATGGAATACGAGAACATCCTGAGAAATATTTATTGCCATTTTCTGAAATCCAAAACAATGTCTTCCAGTGGCTTATTCTGTCTAACAAATGTCCTACAATCCTGGGAGGATGACATTTATTGTGAACCAAATCATTTATCTCTGATGTAGAAGGAAAACCAGATGTTTGGATGCAGCTGAACTTTATATTTATCAGTCTAATCCTAAAGCAACAATGATGTGTCCACTTGTAGTGTCTCAGAAAGAAAACTCAAGATACTTCCTCTGTTAAAAAAAACACCAATAACCATCAAACTTCATGCAGCTAGTCGGATCAGCAGCGGAGGAAGAGTGACACCAAAATGAGCCACCGAGTAAATGAGTGTGTTCTGAAGAGAAAATGAGACGTCAGTGATTAATTAACTTCTCTCCCCTCCTCGTCCTGTAAGGCCAGGATAATTTTGCGACTGGATCGGAGTGCTGCAGTGCCGCATGCACTGGCTCGGTCTCATGTGCTCCATTCAAAGCATGAAACATAGATCAAGAAGAAAGTTTGAGCGAGGGGAGCGTGTGCATTATATGAGTCTACGGTTGATTGCTGTGGAAGCAGAGAAGAGTGAGGAGGGGGAGGAATAGCTCTGGTGAGCTCACTAATATATCTGATGTATTTCTTCTTGAATACACACTTCTCATGTTTTTCAGAACTGCTTGTTTAAACAGTCCATTCTGTTATATTAATATTCCTATAATATTGCAGCTGTTGCTTCCTATTGGCCCTGTAGGCTGTCAGTGTGTGCATTCTTTGTTTGTTTTGGGAGTTTTAAGTCCCCCTTCCCCTGTGCAGTAATCAGGTAACTCTAGCAGCACTATAATCTCTGTCAGATACTTTTAACCACTAGCTACCTCCTTCCCTCCTTGCATGTTTCATTTCTCTTCCTCTTCCTCTTTCTCCTCCTCAGGAGCCTCTCGGCACTCTAATCTTTCTCCCCCATGGCTCACCTTCCTCTCCTCCCTCATCTAGCTCCCCTCTGGCGAACTCCAGCACCAGGCATGGGCCTGTTTCCCTTTTCTTCTTTCAGTTTCGTGGGAAGAGGAGAGCATTGTTGTATTATGCTGTAATGTCTGTGTGTGTCAAGTGGAGTAATACGTTTTCTGGGTTTTGGTGCAACATTAGCTTACCCTGCAGTTTATTGGAGGGTGGACTCACACGTATGTACAAGCAGGTTGCATCAGATAAGACCAAACTGCAAATCAAAGCACTTTCCCTTACCAGAGTTGCACATTTGTTTGTCTGTTAATAAAACATCATAAGTGCATTTATTAATATCACTTAAATTTCAGACTGTTTGGTCTCATTAGATGTTTTCAGGCATACAGTAGCTTGTGATCCTATAGTGCCTTTGTGTTTGATTTTTATTGGATGGCACATTCAGTGCGTCCAAGCAATCAGTTTACACATGGCTAGTCTTTATAGTGCACCCGATTAAGGAAATCATTAGTTCAGTGACAACAAAGAAGGATTTTGCATGGAAATAGCAAGTGTAGCATAAGCCAGGTCTGCAATGCAAACTGCAGATAATGAATGCAAATTGCAGATTCTGTGTTCATGTGAACATACATTAAAGGAATTCTACTTTTCTTGTTGACTGCCTCTTCCAGCCATGCACACACACACATGCACACGTCTCCTGTGTGTTTGTGGATTGGAAATGAAAGCTCACTGTAGGAGTGTTTGCCACTGTGTCGGTGGGTATATGATTTAGTGGGTGATTCTATGCAGAGATTCCTCTGTAGGGTGGAGTGAAAGAGATAGTGAAGAGAGGTGAGTGGGGGGGGCTGCTTTGGTCATTTGATGGAGAGGTGGGGTGGGACGGGAGCCTGGGTAATAAGACTTTGCAGGCGCCCTTATGCATGCACACTCACACAAACGCGCGGATTCATCCTGCAGAATAAATGCGCTGCAGGTTGTGTCAGACCCGAGTGGGGCGGGGGGTTGAGTCAGTGTGTGAGCTGCAGGGCAGCAAAGTCTTCCTCTACCACTAAGTCAGCTACTGATCTCATTTCTCCTCAGATGGACTCCTAACACACTCCCATCAGGGGACAAATATAGTTTCCCTCTGTCTCTCTTTCTCTCACATTCCCACACCAGCGACCTTTTTCTTTTTTCTTATTTGTCTCACACTCTCTTACTCCATCTTTATCTTGGTCCCTTGCTCTCTTTGTTTCTCTTCCCAGTCCTCCCTCCACTCTGTCTTTATTATCCTCTGCACCTATACCTTTCAATCCACACACTCAATTTTTCTCTTTATGTCTGGTATTAACCCTCTCTTCTATCCCATCACTTCATCCCGTGTCACACACCGTACTACACACCATTAACCTCTCTCCTCCTCCTTTGATCAGTCACAGCCAACAGGTGCTGTAAATTGTGTCCTCCGGCCAGCCGACTGCCACACTCGTCCCCGTACTTTGGTTCCCCGAGCCGCACTCTTTCCCTTCTCCTCGACACATCCCTCCAGCTCTTGCCCCAGTTTGTCAGCGAAGCAAAACTGGCTGTGTCTCGGATCCCATCATTCATCCCCCTCCCGTCCTGTCACACTGGCGGCTCGGCTGGTCTCAGACAAATAGCATCACGACAGATAATACAGCAACAGCCAGAAAAGAGCCAAATAAATGGTTCCTGCTCTTGCAACCCTAATGGTCCAGCCTTCCACTCAGCCAGGGGACAGTACTTAGCTCTGGAACTACTGTACATGGGGACAAACATCAGCTTCTAATGAGAAGATCATATTAACACATCGGAAAAATTCACATTTTGTACATGAAATTGGACAATGATGCATAAATGATGAACTTAGATCAAACATGCAACACATATACATAAATATTCATACCGACAGCCTAAATAATCTCTGTAAGAGTGAGATGTCAACATATAAAATCTTTGTTCTCGAGTTCAGCAAATCACAAGCAAAATTGCAGGAAGGTGTGGAAAGAAATTCTATTAACTGTATATTACTCTGGTGGAGTGTAAGAGGATTACATAACTGAAAAAAACACAATTACTTCTTTTGGAAATCTGCTGTGTCGTGTATTTTTTTTTCTTTTTCTTTTCGTTCCTCTCCTGCAGTGGTTTCATATACGTTTTAAATTTGTCTCCTTTTTTTTTAAGAGCAGCATTTTTCTAACGCAGTTGTGATTATTGTGCTTTCTGATGGAGAGTGTTGCACAATGTGGCATCATGATGCCATTTCTGCATCTACAGAAAAAGTGGATGGAGCTTTCATTGTGTCTGGCTTAAGCCAGCTTTTCTCTCATCTTTTTTTCCCCTCTTTTTACACCTTTTTGTCATCAGACATAAATGCAAAAAACTGAAAACAGGTGGTTAGGGGCTTCATGTAACGAGATTAAAGACTAGGAAGATCTTATTTATTGTTTTGTTCTCCTTTATTTTGGATTATAACTCTGTGTCTCTGTTCAGGCCTTTAAGCTAGCCGGATCTCAAACAAATACAGTTGTAATATATTTGCATGCCACTAAGACGCTGGCTTTCCCAGGTCAGCTGCTTTGCAATATTGTATTTGATTTATTTATTATTCCTTAATAATAAATTATTCCAAGTCCTTAACTTGATGAACAGCAGCCTCTTTTCTGAAAGCTTGTTGATAAAATATTATCTTCCCCATCAATTCATCGATCCGTGATTCAAGAGCATCAATCCAAACTGAAAATATCAAACATCAACATTTACATTTGCTTTGTTTTAACATCCGGATTTTCTTATTTTAAGCAAAGATGAAAGGGCAGATATCTAAAGGTGTGGTGTATAACTATGATGATGTCAGGCTTTCTACTTTTATCATTAAGTTCTAATGTCTTTTGTTTGAGACTAAATAGTGCAGAGTTTAGTCTTTATTATCCTTTAATGTTGGGAAATTTTCTTTTACACTATGTGAACAATTTAGAGGTCAATACCTAGAATGTGGCACAGTCTATTCTTAACAGATGTATAGATGAATAGATGTTTTTGTTTAAATGTGTGAGCAAAGGAATAAAAATTGGTATCTTTATTGCTTTTTATGGTTGTGTTAGTTTTAATTCATTCTGTCCCATATCAGTTATTGGCTCCCAAATGAAATGGAAATTATATTGTAACAGTATTTCATTTTAATCAACCTTAAATCACTATCCTTTGATTAGTATCCACTACCCAGTATTAGTATTGATTAGTATATCATGATCAAACTTGTGATTCACATCGCTTCTTTTGGGAGCTTTTGACTTTTGCAAAGAATCTGCAAACCTGACTAAGACTCAGTAATTTTGTAGAAATCAGCCTCCTAAGCGGAAGTTAAAGGTTTGTTCTGCGAGTGAAAGCAGTCCATAAAAACACCTTTGCACGGCTACATTAGCATCAGAAATGTCAGCATTTGGTTAAAAAAAAAGGGTAAAAAATAATCCTGAAAGCTTGTTTTGATGAAAAAAAATGGTTTTGCTTCCCAACCGAGTTGATTTAACCACTTGGTTCTGCTTCATTGATCTGATTGGTTGAAGTTTGCATGTCTTAAACAGAGTTCATCCAATCATCTGCCAAGTATTTTTTGACAGCAACTGTCTTTTTCCAAACCATCTCCAACGGAGACTTACCAGATGGTTGTGTGTGACAAACCATCTGGTCTCTCAGGTTAGACACACTCTGGACGTGTCCCATGGTGTGGTTTTTATGGGAAGACTGTCTCCATCTCTGTGTGTGGGATGAGGCTAAATCTGGGCAACAATCATAAATGTAAAGCTTTGTATACAAAGTTTAGTTCATTGTAGATGTTTTTGTCCACATTTAAAGCTCTTTGTGCCATCGTGATTGCAGGACTGAGATGTGGCACCACCGTATCTGCTTGCTCCAAGCTCTCCCTTCATGTCTGTCACTGATGTGCCTTTTCTGTTCTCCTTGATCATGGCTACTGTTGTCATCTTCTCTCTCCCAGCATAATGAGTCAGTGCATGATGCCGGATGGGTGTTGACAGTGTGTCCTATGACTCACATCAGGGTGGTACTGCTGTCCCAGCACATCTCAGTGCTCCCCATCCCTCCACCCTCTCTCTGCTTCTGCCTTCAGCTCTCCTCTGCTTCTGTTTGGACAACACCTTCCTCGGTGGGTCGGGACATGAGCTAATAATAAGCAAACACACTGTAAAGGTAATACACGCCTATAAATCCCCCTTTCGCACACATGTAGGGGAATTACTGCTGCAGCTACGGTTAGCTTTTATTGTGTTTTCATGCTTTAGTCTCTGCAGAGGGAGAGAAGCAAAAATAAATAAATAAAAGCTGGAGGAAGAAAGGGTGGAAGCTGGCAGAAGCCACACAGTGTTGGCCAGTAAAAAATTAGATGATAGCGGCCAAATTGACATGTGGACTGAGGCTGTGTGGGTTTAGATACTTGTGCTGCAAAGTTAAAAGCTATTAGAGTTTATACTTCTCATCAGGTTTGAGATCTACTCCACACAGCTGGTATGATGGAAAAGATCAGATATTAAATTAGCAACAAGTCACATCACTGATGTTTCTCTAAACCCGATGTCTTGTTAATTTATATACACAAACAGAGATGGCTGTTCTTCAGTCTCAGATTTCTGCATTGAAGTCCGTTTAAGACCGACACCTTGGCTTGTTTTATGTAAATACCACACTTAAACACTCCTCCCTTTAAAGGGCCTCAGCACTCGTAAACCTTGACAGACCCCTGAGCCTCGCTGCCGCCTATAAAACACTGATGGTTTTATGGACGCCTGTACCTGCATCCCTCCACTCATAAACACTTTCCTTTGTCCTTCTGGGGAGCAAGCAGGTAAGGAGAGAAAGGGGGTTAGATTGTGTTCCTTTTAACCGGGAATTTTATTATGCCATGTCCACTCTCATGTCATTTTTTTTCCCCCTTTGTGATCCAGCAGAGAGGCATGATGTAAATCTTGAAGAGAGGCATATCTGGCTATTTTCAAAGCGCTGTTTGTCACCATAGCAAGAGTGAAAAGCCGAGAGCAACAGCAGGTCAAGGTTCTTAAACTTTATAACGTGACGTGTGAAATGCTTGATATCGCATCACAGATATCAATATATCACATCAGCACCCTGAAAAACTCTATAAACCACTGAGGTTCGTCAGTCCCTGTTAGTCAGTGGCTACACAACTTTATTTTCTTTTTAAATGATTAGAATAAAAGCATGTTCAAATTTGCAGTAGACATGCTCTTATATGTCCAAAAGACTGTTTTAGGATAGATTTGAAGCTGGAAAGACACATCACGGACTCATTAGAGGGGTAAACGACAAAAAGGCGACTAAACATAATAATATCTCAATAATAGTGATTTTGCTCGACCTGATATTGTTGGAAATTTCTTAAATAATATCTCGTGTTATGTGTAAGTTGTTACTACCCACAGAATCATTACAAAATACAGAATTTAAGTGCAACAGTGTAAAAGCGGAGTCAGGAGTGTGTCGTTTGCTGTGAATGTGGAATCCACCATCAGCAGTAAGGACCGATGCCTCATTCACTTCTGGAAAAGTAACAGCGGGTTATGGGATGAATCTGGAAACGACTCCGAAACCTTCTTGTGGAGAGGATGTGTTTTTTAAAGAAAAAAACAAAACAAGAAAACTTGGGAAAGAACAAAACTTAAAAGCTGGTTTTCTCTTTTATCATTTCCTACAAGGAGCTTCTGTCCTCGAGCCCTCCCGCTTCCTGTTACCCCTTCCTCCCCCTCCCTTTTTGTTCCTGCTCTGAATGCAGACGGATGTCACGGCGTCCACTTTGTAGCATTGTCATTGTGGAGCCAAAGTTCTTTTAATCACGCTGCCGCCCCCCCCACCCACTGTGATTTACTAGCCACATCCATAGGCATCCACTCCAGCCAATTGCATTAAAGAGATAAATAACCAGACCAATAAAAATGTTGTCCGTGGGTCGAATGGGCTCTGGAATACTCATCGTCCATTTGGTGCTGTAAGCAGTGGGGGGGGGGAGATCGGGGGAGGGGTGGGGCTTTTAGTGGAAGGTTTTTTAGGGGTGATATTGTGATTGGTGGTGGAGGTGATGCCATGTCATCCATCTTAGGGAGCCACTTCATTAGGCTAATGGAAGGGCTGGACCGCTCTCCGCTCGTTCCTGTACCTGGATGTGTACTTGTGTGTGCGTGTGTTTGTCCTTTCATTGATGGCAGCTTCCAAGGCTAAAGTGGTTATGAAGACTAAAGTGATTTTATTAGCCAGGCACATAGCCCATCACTTTGCATTGACTTGAGTATGTGTGTAACAGTATGTTGGAATGAATGTGTAGGCATGTGTGTGTGTGTGTGTGTGTGCCACTGTTTTCACATCATGCAGTAACGACCGTGTTTTAGGTGCAGTAGGAGCTAAAGTGCTCCTTATTCGCTTGACGGTTAACTTCCTCCAGTGACTTGCAGAAATGTGAAGCACAGAGAGGATCCTCACAGCACTTTAGGGTAATATCACCTGAAGACTTTGATTTGTCACTGACTTAAAATAGTATGTCACTTCAAATATTCCTCTTGTGACGAGCTAAGAGGACAAATGAGATCACTCTTTGAATTTACAGCCTTACCTGACCTCCTCTTCTCCACCACTCCTCCTCTCTCTTCTCTTTTCATTGTATCTCTTGCTTTTTTTAATGTTGTTCTTTCCACCTGAAGCCTGCATCGCCTCCTGTCTGTGTAAAGAACAAGGTCTCCAATTCCATTTCTCCCCTTTGTTGTCCAGGTCACCATCAGCAGTCTGTTTTTATCCATTTCTATTTATTTCTAAGAAATCATAAAAAGAAAAAAAAAAAACTGCCTTTTACTTGTTTTGTTGTACCAGAGCCTCCTCTCATCATCTGAGCTCTTTGTCCACTGGTCCAGTCTCTGGTAAACATGGATCTACAGCTGCATATTTCTCAGAATGGGAAGAGACAAAGCTCCTGAACAAATATGAGGAATTTGAAAATATAATACAGGCTAAGATCAACATAACTTCCAAACCCAGAAAGGAAAACAAGCAAAAAGATCCCATCCCATATCCCATGCTTTTGGTTATTTATCATAGTTTTTCTCTTAATAATGATTTGATTGTTAAGATTTAGTCCCTGCAATATTTTGCACCCAAATACAGCAGACAAGAACATTTCAGAGGCTTACCAGTGTCATCACTAAAGGATGAGTACCGTATTTATAAAACAACAGTTTTGTCTCTGATCAAATTAATTAGCACCTTTACTCTTTGGGTGTGCAAAGCTTTTTAAACTTTGTTGTTTCTAAAACAAACTGAAACTGCTTTAGTATGAACATAATTTGATAGTTCAGTGGTTTTAATATAACATTTAATATCACTTGCAATCTTTAAAGGTCAACAGTAGAGGCTTTAAAGTTTTAATTAGTCTCTGTTTGAGGTACACAGCTTCGCAGGATTCTGGAATGGTCTTTTTTTTTTTTTTAAGGGAGTTGATCGATCAGAAAATGGCTCATTTTTGTGTTTTGCTCTCATGTACTGTGTGCCTAAACACCCAGGACCATAGCTGAAGTTACCTCAGCAACACCAGATCGTGCTTTGTAGCAACAACAACCTTAAGTTAGCCTTCACCATGCCTTTAAATAGAAATTGGTGGTATTTTAAAGATTAAATCAGTTTATGATGGCTTAATACACTACTTATAATCTCCTCATGGTATTAAAGCTAATAGAAAAGACTTGATAAAGTCAACAGAAGCAGTTGACTTACTTTGTGTTCCTGACAGTGAATTAAATCAAACCCAAATTGAATTTATCAAATACAACATCAAGGAATTCTTCCAACTGCAAACCCTTGTTGTACTTAGACGATGGCACCACAGGACATTACCCTCTATTAATCTGTTTATTCACAATATTTGCCTCGTTTTGAGATTAAATATGAAATTAGTGCATCCGGACGTGCACTGCAGGAGAGTTGATGAAACAGAAAAGTCACACTACATCTGAGCTGTGCTGTTTGTTTTACTTAACAGCTTCTATTTCTCCAGAAAGGTGAATGTTGAACATATGCTCTTTGCACATATTAAGATGTGTAAATAAGAGGGAGGGATTGTGGGAAGCCTTGGCAAGACACCAACATCCCCCACATGGCCGCTTGCATCCAGAACAAAAAGCACATCGAGCAAGCTGTCTTTTAATAACTTTATTTTTTTCTATGTTGTTTTCTTAAACGGTTCCCTATTTTTTTTTTTTCTTGTATATGTCACAGCCAATAATTTTGTCTTTTAAATGCTCAGATCTGAAGACGGAGTGATGTGCCAGCTGCAGTCAAACTCATGCAGCGGTGGGCATTTCCTTTGAACGCCTGAGAAAATGATCTGATAGGCTAGAAAGATGCAAAGACCTGTAATGATTATTGGATTTCTGTCAAAACGCGTCCCAGGTTTCTGCCATCAGCTCGGTGTAAACATGTTTTTGCGCTATATTTTTGCTCTATATAACAACAGACAGTGTCATTAGGAGACTTCACTGTCAGGGAATGGATCTGATGTAACCTGGGGGCCACTGGTGACAAAAAATATATAAATATATATCTGTAACAATAGTAAGAGGTGGGATTTTTTTTGCAAGAATAATGGGGAAAAAAATGCAAAAAGTATTTTTAAATGTTTCCTAAATTCATTTACAATAGAGGAGAACTCATTTGATGTAATGCATTAACATGTTCATTTTCAGCCTCCTCACTCCGGCTCAGACTCTGCAGTGTGTTTGTGTAGGTTACATTCCCATACCTGGTTAAGTGGGCCTTTGCATTGCGACGCGCAGTGCTCGTTTGGCTTGTGCGCACTCCTCACTGCGGTGGCCTTTAACGCCTGTCCCTGGTGCAGATCGATTTTGTGCCTAGCCAGCAGCCCGCTGCTAACCTTGAGGTAAGCTGGCGTAATGAGATCGCATCTGACGGCATTGACTCACACCTGACAGCGCTGACACTCTCCTCCCGGCCAGGGAGTGACACAGACGGGCAGAGTGGGAAAGGGTAGATCCTCTGAGGTGTACTTCAAAGCTTTAAATTCTTTTCTTTTAATTCCACTCTAACATATCTATTTATATAGTTACAGCATTTTGAAAACACATTGGTTTTTATTTTTTTAATCTTTCAAGCCGCTGAATCCGTGCACAGCAGTTTTCATTTTTTAGTCTCTAACCCCTAACTACTAACTAATATCTGGGGGGGGGGGGGGGGGGGGGGGGATAGAACAAGAAATGCTGTGTTGGCCGAGCCTCTTTCACTTCTTTCATGACAACAGCAAGGTTTTCTGGGTGAACCTCTGTATTTTGAAGCCTTATCGGCTGCAGCTTCCCGGAGCAAAGCACAGTTGAATTCAGCGTGCACAACAGGGATTGCTGGTTGTGCACGCTGCTCTGGCCAACCGAGGCTGCATTTAGACTGTATTCTGTCTGCATTTTGTCCAAACTAAAAACCTCTCCCTCAGGAAGCTGCAAGAATCATTCTAGCAAAACACAAAGAATGCAACTCTCAAATAATTCAACCCAGTCTGAGCCAGTATTGTGATATACAGGTGAAGATCCTCCTTTAGATCTGTAACAAGTAGATTCATAGATGCATGTATTAGGTCACAATTGGATAAGAGGAGACTTGTATAACATTATCTGAGTGGATGTAATTGAAACAATAATGGACATGGTAACAGCTTGGAAAATGGCATTGATCTATCCTCTAAGATGGGCCCTCTTTGTGCATTAAAAGCGTGACTAAATGGCGCAAACTGATATTGCTTTCGGTCACGGCCAGGTCTCGTCGGCTAATTGCAAAAGAAATGACAAAAATGAGGGTTTTGTGATGTGTAAAGGGGCGATTCTCTCACTTTGCCTCAACAAGGCTTTGAATCCCTCCCACAGCCTGCGAGCTCTCTAAAGGAAGATTAGCCAAAGACACGGCATGAATTTGGCGGAAGTGTGGAATTGGAATTCAATTCCAGTGTACCTACGTACAGATGTAGACTAGAAAGCCAGGGGGACCCAAATCGATAGGAATCTAACAGCTTTAACTCCTGTGCAGCTCAGAAGCATCCTCAGCAGGTCCTGTCTTCATCTTAACCGTGTCAACAAATTCTTCACTTTCTGCTGTTGAATCCGACCTTGACGTATTTTTGTCCACCTGGCACGCTGCTTTGCTGATGTCCAGCTTTCACTGGGTTGAAATGGTTGTGTGCTGCAGTTGCCTATAGATTGAGCTCTGCTGGGCTGGATGAACACATGGAAAATGAGATCACTGACCTACAGCAAAGGTTAGACTTCAGTAAGCATGAGCAGTTAGATGGTGGTGAGTGCAGGGGTTGGCGGGGTTTAATAAACTACTGCTGGCCGTAAGCCTGTTGTTTTACTTCTACCCTGGCAATTTTATGTGGATACCTGTGCATGGGTGTGTGTGCACATGTGAGGCTGCAGCGTCTGTTAGGTGTAGCCGTGCTAAGCTGAAATGTTGTTATTGATTACACACAAAGGTTGTGATGGAAAAGCAACTGAGTGGGAATGGGCCAAGCTCCAGGTGTGTGTGTTTGTATATGTGTGTGTGAGAGAGAGAGAGCAAGCGCATATGAGCCACAGCTGTGCTGTCCGTCAGCCTCTTGCTAATCCATTAGGGGAAAATTAGGCTGGAGACAGCAGCAGAGGGGGGGGGGACAGTTTTAGACTGGACAAAAGCAAAAACAGTTGTATTTTTACTTTTCTTCAGATTATAAGTGTTTCACTGGAGTATTTCCATCATGTGAGTCAGTATTTCAACAACTTTCCACCCAAAAGAGGTATTTTTATCTGAACAGCTAAAAGATTCTGTTCAGGAAAAGTTTGGAGCGTATTGTTTCTCCTTATAAGGAACAATTAGGGAAAATAGAAACAGATGCTCGCGAGAAAAACTCTAGAAACAAGCCATGATTGAAGAAAGTGAACTTTACTTCTCTTAGATTAATTTATGTGTACAAATAACTTCAAAATACCCTGTTGAATTTCTGAAAGTAGGTTAAGAGTAATTTTATTCTCTGCTAACTTTTTGCAAACCTGCTGAAGTCCACAAAATTAGTGATTGTCCAGAAATCACATCTCAGATATTCAGCTATTTCTCTTTAAAAGGCTCCATTTGTTTGAAATTAATTTTCATTTATAATTTAAACCTCTCTTTTTTTGCCCACTTTACCTGCTGTTTATTAATTATCCAAAGCCTGTTAGCTGTTAGCCACTGAAGCCACACACACCCTCATTATGAAGTGAAAATGATTCAGTAGAAAGACTTGGAAATGGAAATTACAAACAGAAATAATTGAAAGTTGCAAATAATCAGTTTTGTTGTGGGTTTGTTGTTTTTACCTGATTACAGGGTCTACGTTTCCGCTCTACATTTAGTCCATTTTCCAGTCTCCTCTATATGTGTACACACAAACAGCATCCATACACCTTGTTAGGACACTCACCTTTTCTCCATGTCTTCCCCGTCAGACACCTGCAGTCATACACACACACACATACGCTCTCTCTCTTTCTGTTTCTCTCACACACACACCTGGTCTCTCCCACCTTTCTGCCAGAGTGTGAGGCTCTTTATGAGAAGCCTGCCTGTCGCCCAACTGTGAGGCCCTTTTAATTAGAGCCCTGCTGTTAAGCACAGACCTCCTCTCGCGGTCCTCATCACCTCCTTCCTCAGACCAACACACCCTCTCTCTCTCTCACACATGCAGAAACACTGCGCTCCTCTCTCTCTTTGTCCTTGTGGCCTGATTTCATGGACATAAGTGTAAACACAAGCCTTAAGATTTGTAAATCACATTTTAAGATTTATACTAGTGGAATTAACATGAATTTGTTTGGGAAAACCCTGATAAATGAACGTTTTTTTCACTGTACGCTGAGTTTAATGCCCTGAAATAATTGAGCTGGAATGTTATCAGACTGGTGATAAGAGAGAATGACAACACATGCACTCCTAAACGCCCTAAGCTTTACAGCCGTTGTGAAAATATTCATGGAACTCAAGCTGTTCCAGCTTTACTCATAACCTGCATTCCTTCATTTCCCGTTTCCAGTAACAGACAGAGAGAGAGAGAGAGAAAAAAAAAGTCAAATTCATTGATTCTCCTCTGCATTTCGCTGCCTTGATCAAAGAGCTGTTTTGTTGGGTGGCCTCCTCTCTAAGCTGCTTGTAGAAGGAACTTCCACAATCGGGCGTAAGTTGATTAGAGACAAAGGCAGGTGGGTTGATGCTACGTCAAATCAGCTCTGGTATTTTGAAGGAAATTTCCCAAATCCGCTGCAGTGTGTGTGTCACCCAGTCCCTGGCAGGGGGGGGGGGTTGGGATTATAACCTCACAACATCCATGTTATGCATGCAAACTCAGTCAGAAATCTTAAGATGGGGCGACATTGCAGCTGTGCTCCTGCTTGAGAGAAAATAAAAAAGTTGAAGCAATAAGGAGGCCTGCTAATTATCCATTAAAGCCGGGGTGCCAGCAGAGTGAGACTAAAATCCATACGTTTAAAGATAGTTTGGAGAAATACTGAAAGCAGCTTCCATCTGTGACGGCTGGCTCTCAGGCTTGATGTGGAAAGACAGGTTGTTTAGGACCGTGGGGAATGAGGGATGAAGTAAGAGCAGGGTGGAGGAGGAGGAGGAAGGCTGCAGCTGTTGTTGAGTGTAGTTAGTGTGGTCTGCTGGGGTTTGGCAGAAATCACAGCAGAGCCCAAAAGACGCACAGCCCCCATTGCCTTAATGAAAGGATAGATAGATGGATAAATACACCACCTTGATTTTTCTTTTCTTTACAGTGTTAGAGGGAAAATGTTGCACTGAGAATCTGTCTGCATCAACCCTTTTCCCCCTCAGAGGAGCAAACATCCAGCTCCTTTTCCTCAAGTTTACAGGAAGAGCTCTCATTGCAATTGTTTTTAAATATTATTTTCTCTCTTTCTGCCCAGCACACATTACACAAAACACAGGGGAGAAAGGAAATAGAGGAGAAAAAGAGCTAAAAACAGAAGTTATTTTGCTGAAGGACATTTGCAGAGGCAGCTTTTAACACCCCCTCCCCTCTTTCTCTCCCCCTCCATCTCTTCTTAAACACACTTCTCCCCTTTCTGCTCTTTAAATATTGAGAATCATTGCAAATTCCTCTGCCCTCTTTCTTTTGAAGCTGCTGGCCTCTCTGCAGCTCAGTGGAAGAAGTGCACTTGGATGAGCTGAAAGGCTCAGCAGAAGGCAGCACCAACAATTCCCCCCATGCAGGACCTCCTTGCTCCCCCCTCCAGGCCCCGGTAAACTGGTCTGAGCTTTGTCCCAAGCCGCACCTCTTCCCAGCTCTGTCTGAAGGCCAAGCTCTCCCTCTGGGCTGGCTTTGGCTGCTCATTTCCACTCTAAGGGATGACTCTCCACAGGCTCAGCTTTTTAACCCGCACAAACATGCACGCACTCTCACGCAAACACGATGCCGCTCAGCTTAGACCGGCCGTATAAGTGACTCCTGTCACTTTATTCTCATGCCGAGCTTCTTGCTCTCAATCTTTACTGATTGTTTGGTTTGTTCTATTTTTATTGCTGCATTGCAGCCGCTTTTTTTTGTACGTTTTTGCAAACCAGTTGGGTGCAGATGCCTCTGTTGTGGGGAGGTCAAATTTAAAACCCGGCCTGATTTTAGATATGAACAAGAACATTTCTTAAAGACAGCATTCCTCTGTTTATATTGTGTCTCTAAAAGGAGAACTGTAAATAGCTGCTAAATAAAGCCAGAGCTGTAAAAGTTGCAACGCGTCTAGGCGAAGCGGCGGTCAAAGCACGGCCCCCACTGCTGCTCTCGTGTGAAACGAGTCCCGAGCAGAAAGCAAGTGCAGCAGACTGAGATCATAGACGTGTTACTGCTTAATAGCTCACTTTATGAGACTGGCTCTCTTTGTGTTTTAATGAGGAGGCTACGGATGGGTGGAAAGACGAAGAGGAAAGACGGTGGGGGGGCGAATTTGTCAGGAGAGACGAGAGATTAGAAGAGATTGAGGAGGAATAAAGGAAGGGGTGTTTGCAAGAATTGGTTGAGGTTTAATTCTCACTCGTCTATCCAGGTTGCCGTAACTGTCTTTTCTTAATGACACAAATTCTTCGCTTCATTTTTGGAACCAAATTCTTAACCTCAGAAAATAAAATCTGCACTTTGTCTCTGGAATATTTTTATAAACAGATCTTTATTTTATCAATAAACTTGTGTGCATGTGTGCCATCTTCCTCTGGAAAGTGTTTTTAGCCACCAGTGGCACGAGAGTGACAGTTGACGAAGTCAAGGGAAGAAGAAAAGAGAAGAGGTTGGACACCTCAGGAATGTGATTTTGATAACGAGATCCCTTCGTGCACCAGACTTCTGTCATACAATTTGTGTGTGTGTGTTATGATTGGTCACAAGCGTATTGTTCTCCTTCTGAATCAAACTGCCATCAATCACACTTGCTCTCACAAACAGAGACGTGCAGCTGACTGGCTGCCTGACAGCATTCTCTGGCCTCAGGTTTTTCATTCTGCATCAACCACGCACTTACAGCAACACAAAACACACACACACATTCCTACCTGTGGAGCATGACTCCAGGTCACTGCTCATGCCTTGTGTGCATCGGCGCAGCGTAGCGCAACGGCAGAGCCGTCACTCGCTCATCTGTCCTCTGCACCTCTCCTCTCTGCATGCTGCCTCATTAAACTTTCAGCCGAACAGTTAAAACTCTTCTGCTGTTGAGTCCCAGTCGTCCGCGGCAGAGGAGGAAATGGGATTCAGTGCATCCGCTGGGTTTGAAATCAGACAAGAAGGAGGAGGCTGTCTGAAGCAACTCGGTGCGGTTTAGCCACAGGTGGTGCTTTGCTAGCCCTGACATCAACCTCGCAGACTGTGATGACCCCCCCGACAGTGTTGATTTTATTTTATCTCTCTGTGTCTTTCTCTGTGTTCAGAAATCCTTGGAAGTAAAACTAACTACAGCCAGCAGAGCATTGGTGACCTGATCGAAGAGACTCTGAAGATGCTGGAACGCTACGGAGGACCCGACGCCTTTGCAAACATCAAATATATGGTACCCACCTATCAGTCCTGCATGAAGAATTGAGAAGCAGCTGTTAGCCAGTGTTGCAGACTATTTGTTCCCCATGTGTCTGTCTAGGATCTCAGAATTAAACTCTTTGTTATTGCAGAGAAATTTTCTGTACTGTTTTCTGTTCATTTTCTCGATGGTTTGTTTACACCTGACAAGGAATCCTCTGTGTATAGCGACTTATATTTCAAAGTCTCCTTCAAAAAGAAAAGAGAAACTTTAGAAATTCTGTTGATTTCAGGTAAAACTATCCTTTGACGGCCAGGCACGTACTGTACCTCCCATGATGCTTGACTGAAGTGTTTGTTGTCATGGCGAGCTCAGGTTTTTGTAAGCTGGAGTAGAATCATCTCCACGGGGAGAACACTGGAGGGCGGAAAAAGAAATGTCCAGCACTCGTCGGGTATCTTTTTTTTTCTTTAATGCCACTTTCTGTGTGAACGTTGCTTAAAGTAATTTCTTTTTCAGTTTGAAGCACTTTATGTTCCATTACTAAAACAGTAAACATCTGAAAAACGTCCCCACTTCAGTGCAAAAACTGAATTTGAAGAGTTTCAAGTGTTTGTTGAGCCAGCAGGTGAAAAAATAGATAAAAAAAGAAAAGATTGCATTAATTAAGCCACTTTTTATTCCCCCACAGTTGCTCAAACAGCATTTTTTTAAATAAAAAAGGTGTTATATTGTACTACTGTACTCATTCTGTCACAAACACAGCTGGAGACGAAGCGCGTCTCAACACGCAGGGGAAGACGCTCAGGAATGATGCCTGACAGCATTCCTCCAGACAAACAAACACTCATATGCACACATTTGTTAAACATCATTTGAACTGAACCGTCCCACAGTCATTGTTGCGAACACTTGTGCATGTGGGCTTATTTATTAGCGTCAGTGCGTGACAACTGAAGTCCATTCTTTCTTCATCCAGACCAGTAAAAAACTGACTTTCTGTTCTCACACCTTCCTGACTGACGTTGCTTTAAATGACCATATTTCTCCACACTGACACAAATACATATACAACCCCTGCAGACCACAAGGAAAACATAGTGTAATAGATTTCTGAAACTTGCAAGGACACTTGCACTGTCTCTTAGTGTAAGTCATGTCTCCAGCAAAAGCAGCTTTACAGGCCTGCAGAGGAATCTGTTCTCAACCAGAAGACAGGTTCATAATGCTCATATTTCAACCTCAGCACATCCTGAAAAGAATGCGACTGAATAAGTGTTCCACACTGCTGAACCCAGCCGAGCTGCTCTCTGCTGCTTGATCTGTGCAGCGAAAGCCGAGCGGACGACAAAATGCATATTTCACCTCAGTAACTACACCGGCATTGCAAAACAAATACAGCAGTACAGGCAGGTGGAGTACGTTTTAGGTGAGGGAGTTGCAGTTTCAGCTCTGTTCTCGCTTAATGAGCGGATCGAACTCTGAATAGCCTGCGGTTCTGTTGAACTGTATCAGTGACGCCCCGCTGTCCTGCTTCACCTGTCCAATTTCACTGAGCCACAGGCTAGCAAAGGAAAGAGAGCTTAGAGACACAGAAGAGAGCAAGAAAAAAAGGATAAAGTAAAACATGGTGAACATTATTGTTGGGCTTTTTTTTCATATGTTGCGTTTAAGAACAGGTTGTCACTCCATCTGTGCATTATCTTTGCCTTACGTCAGCACTCAGGGCCATGCAAGCTAAGATATGTAAAAATAAGGTCACAGCAAGCACTAAATGCTAAATGGAAGAAAAGTGTCATGATATAAATTCACCCCAGCTGTTACCGCTTTGTGCCTAATGGTAACCTTTAATCTTACCTTATCTTTAAACCCTTGTCTTCACCTCGACATTTAATGCTTAGATTATTGGGATTTTCTTTATGTCCCCTTAAGGCTGGAAGGTCCCCACAATGTGACTTTTTAAACAGATTGATGTCCCCACAGCATGAGTAATACAAGTATGCACACACACACAATAATGGTAAACAATACCAAACAACAACACCGAGCTGTAATTGCTCATGCAAGTAACAGAATGAACTGCGAAATGAACAGGAATGGAGGCAGCCATGGAGTTTATTTGGTCTATCAAAAGCATCGCCGCATGACTGCCTCAGACCTACAGGCCAGAAAGACCAAGCATGCCGTTTCTTGAATTTCTCCCTTATCTCGCCTTGTTCTCAGACACGGTGGGGGAAAAAAAGCCCCAACAACAAATTTCAAATAGGGCTGAAATGATCCTGTGTGTAATATTCTGACCCTTTTCCCTTAGTCATAATGAGCTATTGATCATTTTGTGACTGCAGGTGCCTGAGTATACAGCAGGAAATAAATTGCTACCCATTCAGTGTATTTCCTGCGGTCATAGAGCACAGGTTATGACATTCTGCTCTACTTCCCAGCAGCAGATATTATCTGCTGCAGATAAAGCCACATTATTATTTTCAGTTGAGAGGATTTCCAAGGCTTTTTTTGCGTTTTGTTTTTTCTTCATTGTCTGTTATAAAAAGATATGCCTGATAACATGTGGGCTTGATTGTGCTGTACTTATCTTGCATGTAACTCAGCGCCCTTGCTCATCTTTGTGCTTGGCTGTCTTTTGTTCATAACAGCCATTAAAGAGATTAAGAAAGTTGTGCTTTTCCTTAAAAAACAACAGCTAAAACAATTCAGATTTTTCTAAAAGCTAGCCGATTCTGCTTCCCTCCCCTTGCAGCGCTTTAGAAGGCTGCTTCATGTGTCACATGGCTGCTGTGCATATTTTTACACAGCTCCACAGTGTTGAATTGGGGGTGTTACAACCCCAACATTAACTAGCGAGAGCGTAACATTCTCACATACCTGCTTTCATCCCTACAAGGGTGCAGTAGCATTCTCTAATCCAGGACCTGGCCTGATCGTCACTCTCCATTGCAACTGGACCCCAGGAGTCAACCCTAGATGATGTGGGGCCCATGGGCGCTCCTTCAGCTCCATGGTTATTATTAGCCGAGCAAGTTCAGCCTCTCACAACAGCTGCCGCTGCCTCGCAGCCGGCAATAACTTCCACTGAGGAAAACGCTGTAAGCCTTGCGTGGATGCACAGAACTCGGGGGTGTCTGGCTCGCACCCCGGCAGCTTCTCCAGCCTTCAGGTTGAACTGCGACTTTCTGAAAGCCGGCTCCACGGAGCTCAAGTTTGTCCTTGTACATCTCCGTCTCACCACATCACAGCGATGGCAGGCCAACAAAGGCTTTTATATTCCACTGAGCTCTGCAACAAAAGCTATACAAACATGCTGATAGCTTTCAGTTGACAAAGGGGGGAAAAAGATTTTGTGGAAAGCAGAGAAAAGGCCAAGACTGAGGAGAGAGCGAGAAGACAATTATAGGAGATAGAAGGCAGCATGACAATGTCTCTTGCTGTGTGTTGGACAAATGCTGAATAAAGAAGAAGATGAAGAAGAAGAAGGAAGATTGCTTGCACCTGAGCTTGGAGACCGACCTGAAGTCTGAACTGAATCCAGCTTGGGGAGAAATGAAGCGAAGGAGAGGCTGTGTGGGCTGCATCAGGATGGATGGATGGAGGGAATTCAGACGCTTTGTCGCCTCGAAGAGAGGAGTGTCTACCTCCAGCCAGACCGGAGATTTAGGATCAGCCAGCTACAGAGAGAGAAACACAAGAAGAAACCACTTGTTTGTTTTCTTCCTCACGAGTGAGAAACAAGAGAACTGAGCCGACAACTGTCACTTAACGACATCACCACGCTTCCTTATCTGAACAAACAAGCTGAATGTGAATGCCCTACTTTGTGTGAGACGTCTCCCTGTGTTGAAAATCAAATAATTCATCCATGTGGGTCACACTTAATATGATCAAAGCCGGGCTGTGCGTCGCACGTTCTTACGCAAACCAGTATACAGTGAAGGATTTATTAAGCATTCAGGAAGTCTTCATCTGTCTCCCTCTTTATCCCTCGCTTCCTCTTTTCATCTTGTCCCTGCTTCTTCTCCTTCTTCTGCTCCTCTCTCTTTTATTTCAACGTTGCGACCTCAAAAGGCAGATTGTTCGAAACAGCAATGAGGGGATTGTGCTGTGCATTGGAAGTAAATGCCCCCCGGGGAATGATCGGTCTTCTTCATGTCTGACTCCACGCTCATCTGGGGAGCAACTGAGCATGTGTGAGACAGGACAGCACAATGGAGATTTACCTTTATCTGCTTTTCCATATGCGAGGTGTTGAACTCAGGCTTGAGAAACGCTAAAAGCGAAGCCTCTGCTTCCATGAAGCTCCTTTTAAACTCTAATAAATTCAGCTAAAACGTCTCACATTTGATTAACTGTTACATTTCACCTGGTTTCACACACAAGCCTTGCCATGTTTCTGCAGGGGTGTTTCGGACCACACCACAGGATCAGTCCTCCTCTGAGCAGATGTGATCAATGACACTTCTGTCACTCTTCCTTCTTCTTCTGTCTCTGCTCATTTTTCTCTTTTTCCTCTCCTTCAGGTCTTATCACTCACAAACACTCATTTCTTTCCCTGCTACGGGTTGGCAGGCGCTCGCAAACAAGTAAACAAACGCGGGCGTCTTCAGTAGGAGCAGGAATGGATGGGCGCTGTTAACAATTGGCGAGGACAGACGCAGCATCTGCTGGACTTCTCTAAGCTGTATTGACACCAGTGTGCTCTCCACAGGGGGGGAAATGGGGGAAGGATGAAGACGCAGAACTTGTTTAGCCTCATCCTGTTGAAGTGCTCCTCGCAGCAAAGTGGTTCGGTGTGATTTCTGCGTGGCGTTTTCTCCCCGCTGATTGATGATTAGCAGGTTCAAGGTCGGAGTTTGGAGGTGATGTTTTCCCATCACAGCCTTCTATCACAAGTGGCTCCAGCTGTCCTCCCCACCATCCCTCTCTCCCTGTCTGGGCGACGACAGGCGGGCCAACAGGCATTTCCATCACCGGATTGCCAAACCACTGGACCATCTACTCTACAACACCCAAGGTGACCTTTAACAAAATAGAGAATGGTGTGTAGCAGTGGTGTAGAGAGAGGAGAGGGTTATTGGAAACACAGAGGAGCGGGAATGTTGCGGTGTCAGATTGAATTGTGATAGATTTTTTCCTCATGCCACCTCACATTGTTCAGTAACACTCCAACGGCTGGTGTAACCTGTGGTGTATGAACAGTATACACTTATTGTGAAGGACGAAAAGGAGCAAAACAGACTTCTACTTTTTCTTGTGGGACTTACCACCCGCACTGCACAGCAACTGTCTCAGAGCATAATCTATTAATCCTTATTAGACCCAACTTTTCCCTTTTTTCTTTGTATATTGACATTTTTTAAAAAGGGCTAAAAAAAGAGAGTGAATGATCAGCGGTCTTTAATTTTGTGTTTTCCCAGTTTTGACAGATGAAAAGGTTTGTATTTGGACACTGGGAGTGTGTGATGGTGTTTTGCATGAATGTCATCCTGGAAACCTGATTTTCTCTCACATTAAACCACATTTTCTTTTATTTTTGCCAGTTTAGTTAGGCTTTTAATAGTGTTTGATTAAGAATAGTCACCTAAAACTCCATTGTTAACAGTTTTGGAACTGGCCCTCCAAATCACCCTCCTTTCTTTTTCAAGAAGTCTGAATCACAAAAAGCATACATTTTTCCATTTGAGCCACAAATGAAACATGTAAACTTCAAATATAGCCATTTATTTTTTTTCAAATTCATATAGTCTGTATTTTACCCTGAGCTTGGATTGTAGACGCATCTTTTCAAGATTCAAGATTCACCGTTGTTATGCAGCCAGATGTTGACCAATCTAATTCCAAATGTATTTCACTTTATGCAATTTACAAAAAGAAAAAGAATATTGTATATGAATGGCTAAAATGTCAGTTTCTCTCCATGCTTCAACCTTTTCAGAGTCACCGGAGGAGTGGAGCCTATCCCAGCTGTCAAATGCTGAGAGACAAGGTGCACGTTGGACAGGTTTCCACTTCGTGAGGGCTAAATTGCCAAAGAAATCTAAAAATAAATTAATAAAAATGCACTTTTTTCCATCTCATGGTCTGCGAGGAAATAAAAACTCTCCCTAAGTCTGATATGGCTGCATATGTGTCATTTCAAGCTGTGTTCTGAATGTGTTTCTGTCTGTTAGAAACACCCGATCCCGACACAAACCCCTCACTGCTCCGCATCACCGATGCTCTGATGATGCTCTGGGAAATTTTAATCACCATCTACAGATTCTACCTGTCTTGCCAGTGTCTGATGCCTCTTTAATGCATCTCTGCAGACATTTACAAAAACTTGGCTCAGGACTTTAGCCTCCTCAAGTTTCCTTCAGAACTACAGTCATTCCTGAGCTTCCTTCACTTCCTGGTCCAGCTTCCCTGCCTTTGAATTTTGCAGCCATAAAAAGACCAAAAACTTCTGGAGAAAAACTGGTACACACTGATAGAGGTCCACTCCTAGTGCGTTATAAGTAAAGACAGATGTTTTTGAATCAGTTTTTGCATTTTTCGGCCTGTAACTCAGTCAACAGGAGGGTGCCAAACATTAGACCAAACCTAATGGATCTGAGGGCAACAGATGTTTTTGATGCTAGAAAGTCAGTTTTACCCACAAGACTGAGACTGTGCTCACTCTAATCTAATCTAGTACACCACTTTAAAGCGCTCGGACTTGTTTCTATCTCAACATCAGAAATCTTCCTCGAATGCTCTAAAAGTTATGAGTAGTTTGCATGTTTTTTCACCAAGCTGGCAAAAACAACTTTCATTAAGCAACAGATATATTCAAAAGGCTGGTAGTGGCCCTTAGAATAGCTTTTGCTCTAAATGTAATAACTACATGGCTGAGAGAATAACTGACACATGTATGAGCACTGGCAACAGATTTCAGTGGTGCAGGGTTGATGTGAAACTGGTGAAACTGTCTGACTGAATCATTATGAACTCACCGCCATCAGAATATGCTGCATCTAAAAGGTCATTATTGTTTTCCAGAAATATTTGTGGGAATCAAATTAGCTCTCGGACTTGGCAGTTACTGGTAGATTAAAAAATGCCTTGTGATTTAATCTCAGCCCAGAAACTGTAAACTCAGAAGGGTTAGCTTGTCCTCCCAGCATGCACCAACACCGATTTAATCAATTATTCAGCTTCCTCTTTATCCTTATCATCTATAAATTTAACATGAGATATGGTGAAGACAAATGATGATCAGTCTTTGGCAATAACAAATGCAAAGTGTATGAAATGAGCATGCACAGCACAAACCAGCATGAGTGCAACAATGCATGAGCACGCTCACAAGACGGACTCGGGGCATTTGTTATGTCATGCTTATGATACAGGTCCAAATTAATGTTGGCACATTATATTTCTCTGTAGTTTATGTGCTGTGTTTATGCTTAAGCTTCTTGAAGAGCGTTTGTTTCTGTTGCACGGCACGAACACTTTCCTCAAAATGTAAATGCCCCAGATTCTGACAGCACTTTTTTCCCACAGTCCCTGAACTAGTAAGTCAAAAGAAAGAGGGAAAGATCTGTTCTTGTTTGTATATATGCTCGTTATCAGAGCCCGTGGGTCTCTGTTCCCCCCCTCCAGAGCCACGGGCGTTATCACAGACAGCCTTGCCTCGACAGAGTCACCAGCCCCCGCTCATTTCCTGTGGCTGCGGCCCCCGAGGCACGCTGCGACAAGCTACAGGGCCCGTACCGAGGGGCCCCATTGTCTCCATCAGCATACTTTGAGTTGAAAACCCCTGGCACTATGTGAGCTCATTGTTACTGCGCTAACAGCCTCTCTTCAAAAGAGGCTAAAAGCATGTTCATTAATTATCTGGATCCTTGTTAATTGGATTAATTGTTGAATAGAAACCGTGTTATTAAAAATGACGAAAACACAAGGGCAGAGGGAGTAAAAGAGGGGATTAATATAGTTTCTGTTTACTCTCAGGCTGTCAGAAGACACAAGCAGAAAGTAGAAACACACACACACAGATTTGTGTTTACTCTGCTTGTTTATTGGCATGTTTCACTCCCTCTTATTTGGTGCTGTTCCACACACATCTTAAGACGCAAACACAGACGCTGAATGTGACCCATCTCAGAAGAATGAGCGCAAGGCAAGGTGCAAATTACCATGAACACCGCTAGTGATAAGAACTAAACCCATTTTCAAAGCTCAAAATAAATGCCAGATTCTTTTTGATGCAGGAGGACTGTGACTTTTCCATCGCTTACAGTCAAAGAGGAAGGAAGGGGTAAAAAGAGAAACATAAAGTCAACACCGTGAACAATTTAGCTATCTCCGAGTCACATGTTAAATTGGGTTTCTCATTCCCTCTGCCTATCTACTAAGTCTTATCCACCAAAATCACTTATCAGTGTTTGACTTCAAGGGATGTTTTATCATCCCAGCTTTAAGATAGCGCGCTGATACCATGGACCGTTTGGACGACAGGGCTAATATTACACGTCCTGTATAATTGGCGGTGGCGTAAATGACAGAGTGTTTTGCAAAGATCCTGCTGTCTGTGTTTTCCTATTGACGCTGCCTGCTGGAAGTCAAATAACAAATGCTAGACGCTTCAAGTGAAGGCTTTTTAACCGTTACAACAAATTGAGCTGAGCTGAAAAAGAACTAATTGATCAGACAGTAAGAGACATTGTTCTTTTGCCTTGGAGCCACTTTTCCACTCCTGCCCGCTGTTGCATTTATATTCATCAGATCTGCAGTAACTATACTTCAATTTGCTTTGACGCTGTGACACCTGATATCCTGAATCTGATGTGTGAGGCTAAACTACTGATCACTTGTTTTTGTGAAGGTTTTTTCATACATTTTAAGTGCATAGCATGTCACTTGAGTTAATTATACTGTCACACATTGTCAGTTTAATTAAACTTGCCTAAACTCTTTGCATAAGGTTAATTTTATTTGATCAAGTCGTTGGAGATGCTGCACTGAGGCCTTAAAGGTGGAGCAGGTTACTCTATAGAGGGCCCTTCAGTGATCTTTTAGAAGCTCTGCCACCCCTTCAATTAATCAAAGCTTATTGCCAAGGTGAAAACACTTGACAAACCAACCATATATAGCATTTAAGTAGAGTAAAACTAACATTTATTCAATAAGAAAGAGACACAAAGGAGGAGAGGGATTTCCAAAGGCATCAAGAAACAGTGATACTAACTTAACATTACAACAACAGTGTGTCAAAGTTATCTTTATTGTCACTGTCATATGTATGAGACACACAGAGACCTACAGTGGATCATAACACAGCTCCTCCCAGGCCTTGACTTTGTGTCATTTTGTTGCTGCAAGAAAGAATGCGAGCCACCAAAAGAATGGCTGTAAATTCCCGCGGCAGATATGAACTGCCAGCACTTGATGATCAAAAACTCCACCAGTGAACAATGTTTCTGGAAGTTGAAAGCACAGCATTCCCTCTTGACTCCAGAAGATGCATGTGGTGCTTTCTGTGGTCTGTGGAGTGCACGAAACCAGGATGATGTGGATACCTGGTCTATTTAGGCTGTTTTAGACCAGTCTGGATTTTGTTTTACGATCTTTGAATTATTTTATTTTTTTTTGCTGTTCAAAAACTTTTCTTCTCACAAATTGAAATGCTTCATTTTAGTCTATATCTGTAAGCTAGTTGAGAAAAAGTTGCCACTTTTCCTTCGACCATCTAGTAACATGACGTCATATCTGTTTCCTGAAAAAAAAGACTTAAAGGATAACTTTCTTTTTCTTCAACCTGGACATTATTTCTAGGAGTTTATTCGTGCATTTACTCACCGGTAAAATTTCTGTATCACTTTGACTCCTTCGAAAGATATTGAGTCGCCCTTCAGCTTACATCCATATAATGGGAGAGACTGGGCAGCCTCCCTATAAGGCATTATCTGCAGCAAAAATTCCTTCATTTCATCAATGCTTTAAGTTCAATAAATGAGTACTATTGTCCTGTGAGTTCAGAATTAATTTTCTGTTAGACATTGGGGTGTTTTCTCAACACTCTACAGGCCACAGTACAGCTGAGAGAGCAGCTCGCTACCCAGACACCACAAAACTGAAAACTTTGAACCTCTGAACTCACAGGACAATAGTGCTCATTCGTTCGTTCCTTCTCCTTAAAGCATTGATGAAATGAAGGAGTTTTTGCAGATAATGCCTTATATAGAGGCTGCCCCGTCTCTCCCATAAAATGAATATACGCTGAAGGGCAACTCAAAGTAATAGCTTCCAAAGGAGTCAACGTGATGCAGAAATTTTATCGGTAAGTAAATGCACGTATAAACTCCTAGACATAAGGTCCAGGTTAGAAAATTTTTTTTATTTATCCTTTAAACAGAAGTTGGAGAATGGTTAAACCACAAAAATCAGAAATATCGAAGGATCTCAATTTAAATTGAATCGGCACTCAAGATAATGGCTGAATCTGGAGAAAAGCATACACACTAAAAACTCCTGGGTCAAAAATAACTCACAATGGGTTATTTTTGACTAGTAGTCCCTTTTTAACTGGTGGGTTAAAAAAAGACCAACCAAGAAAATTAGGCTATTTTTTGACCTAACTTTTGAGTTAAATATTTGACCCAGACGTTGGGTTATGTTGACTACAATGTTGGGTTATTTTAGCCTAGAAGTTGGGGCAACAACCCAAATGTGGTTTGAAATAACCCAGAAATTAGTTGGTCCCTTTTTAACCCAACAGTTTGACCCAGGACTTTTTAGTGTGTTTTATCCCAGCCGGTTATCTCAGCTGATGATGTGGTGGACCAGTGAAATAAGCCAAGGCTTTCAGGTTTCACTGTTTGGGCTGGTTTCAGATAGTAAAAATTTACAGTCTGTTACTGTACATGTGAAGACGACTACTGGGACGGAGAAGCAGCTCAGCCTGACATGGACATCCTGCGTCATGCCTCCCTGATCTAAGTCTTATTCTGTCTCCTATATACTGAGCTGAAGCCGTCTACAAACGCCATCCTCTTTATCAGCACTCAGAGCAGACAGCTAACAGGCCATGAGGCGATATATACAGAATTTGACACAAGGTATATTTGAATAGCTTGCTTCACATTTGTCTATTTTTCTTCCCAACACAGAGACAACTAAACTAAACTAACGCCGGGAGTTTCTAGTGCAGCTGTTGAAGCTTTCATATGCCCATGTGGGGACTTGCTCTTAAAAAGACTTGAGTAATAAGCGGACAAATTGAATGGCGGCCAAGGTCGAGGTGCCGATTTAGCTGGGTGCCTCTCAACCAACAGCTGTTAAAATCAGAACAAACCACTTGTGGTTTATCTTAGTGGGATGTGAATAACTGGAGGTTGGCTGGCTGTGTGCATTACATTGATCAAGTATGTTAATCTTTAGAGGATATATAGAAAGGTCCTACCAAGGACAGGACAGGACAATGAAAAGGCTACATTGATTACTGGAGGATTAATCAATTGGTCCCAAGACAGATAGCAAGTCGTACAAGTCTTGAGTAACGATAGGTATCTTTTAGGAAATGGACTGCACAGGTTGATCTCTCTTGCTCTCTCTCTCTTTTTTTCATATGTTCAATCGCGAATCCCACACATGAAATCCACAATCAGCCAGATTCGTAGGCTGGTTTTGGCAAGTGAGGAGCTACGTCTGTCACACAAACCCTGTGTATGAAGCGGAAGATGTGAACACACATTCAGCCCACGTACAACTATTCAAACCAGCTCACTAGTCCACAGCAGATTAAGGGACCCATACAAGTCATTTTTGAAAATGCTAAATTACACCAGACCTTGTAAATTTCTAAGAAACAAATAGGACTTCTCTGTTTTTATATAGCCTGTAGAATGCTGCTTTTTTTACTGGTCTGGCAACATGGTGCAAAACTCCATTTACATTTGCACAGGTAAGCATTTTTTTGTCCTTGTGCAATTTTTTTAAATATTATAATCAGGATGTGGTATTTACATGAAAAAAACAGATGATTGTAATCCCTGTATAAAAACCATTCATGTTTGCATGTGCAGAAGTTTCACTTTTTCCAAGATGAATCTTTTGAGTGTTTAGAAATCAAGACATAATTGACTACAGCCACATTACTCCAAAATGCGCTCCAAAAGGGGCTCCGTTTTTTTTTTTTTTTAATTTTTATTATATATTGTGCAGACTTGAAAAATAACTAATATTTTGGACTTTTATCCAGGCACATAGCTGGTCTTTTCTTTGGTGTTTTACTCTTTTTGAATCAAATCAATACAAGGCTTGCATTAAGTCTATTAGTCTATTGTCATAAGTACTACCTTAGATGCATACCATACCACATGCTTACAGCACTTACTCATGGTATATTGTGTATTAACTGTTTCATATCTTTTTATGTTTATTTATTTTTGTCATCATTGCATGTTTTTTTTTGTTCTTTCCATCAATTATGTCTTTTGCATCATAATTTGCATCCATTTGAGATGCTAAAATGCCATTTGAGTTGATGGTCGCTTTACTTATTTTACATCTCTCTATTTGTTTTGTTAATTTTCTTACTTTCAGTAATCACAAATGTACTTCTCCTCATGAACGCTTGTTTTTGTTGTTTGGTGGGTCTGTCTGGGAGATATATTTCCAGGTTAAGACAAGAGACCCCCTAACAGCTTTTGCCCCTGAATCTGTACACAAGAGACACTTTCAGAACTCTGCCAGTAGCTGTAAGTGAGGGAAGGAAGAAAGAAATAATTTTGTGCTATTCTTTGTTGACAACACTTCAGGGGCATTATGTGCATTCCTGCGCACTGCACGTCATTGGGCCGAATTTCTGTCCATCATTTAACTCCGCCTCTTTGATTCAAATAAGAGCAGTCATTGGCTCTGCCTAAAAGGCTATCTGACCAATGAGCGTTGAGGAGGACGGTCCCTTTCCGGTGGAACGCTCTCTCGCGCCTACAGTGGTGGAATCGAACGTCCCCGAGCGCACACGGCGTAGAGGAGAGTACGGCGCACGAGTCTGTGGAAGGGAGATAACGGTTTCCTTTTTGCCCCCTTTCCACTTAAACAACAAGAACCAACCAAACCTGATTTTTAAGGGGGGTTAAGAGTCTTTTGCTCTCAAGGAGGAGGGAAACGAGGGATCGGAGAAGCAAGTTTTTTTTTCTTTTTCGTTTTTTTTCCTTTTTCTTAAAAGGATTCTGTGTTCGCGGTGGTTTGTTCTCCGTTTTCGCCGCAAAGATGATGGTCGGAGAGGTCGAAGTGAAGGAGCGACCGAGGCCGAGTCCCGACTATTTGATGCAATTATTAAACGAGAAGAAGCTCATGACCAGCTTGCCAAATCTCTGCGGCATCTTCACACACTTAGAGAGGCTTCTAGATGAAGGTAAGTTGCGTTTTGGAGAGACGGGGTAGACCACTGGGAGGGGGGTAAGCGTGACCACGGCACAGCCCGATGTCGGTACGGCTTCGCTGAGGTTCCCTGCTGCAGAGCGTCAGCCAGGCGCCCACCAGTAGCTGGTGCTCCCCCCCATACTGTCTTATCTCGCGCGGCTGGCATCGTAGCACCCCAGAAGTTCCGTCGAGCCTCGCATCCAATTCAAGGAATCTAGTTGTATCTTGTTTAAGACCACAACGAGATGTGGGTGTGAGAGTTTAGGTTTAGTGTCAGCGGAGTTTGACTCGGTCAAAACTTTCTTTAACTCTTTAAGAAAGAGCAGAATAACACATTAATTGTCAAAAGTATCAAAAAACATGCGTCGAAGAACATTTTCGGACCAAGTACGTCTCAATTATTTCAGACGGGGCCTGATTCCACATGTTCCACAGCAGTTTAGCTCGGGTTAGCCACATTTCAAGCTAGCGAGCCTGGGTGTCTACGTTTCGCTGAACTCTTCAGGAACCGAACTGGTGGTGTTAACTTAGCTGTGTGCCGCAAAGACAGTCGGTGCTTTGAATCACAGTTATTTGAGCCTGGATAGGCGACATTGTTCGGTTTTCACTTCCCTTGTTTTTGTGTCGTGGGTCGTGTTAGCTGTTACTAGCGGCCGAGTGTAACAGCACGGTGGAATGTGGCTGCTTGTTGCCCAAACAATGGCCAGTGAGTTGCAGCCGCTGGGAGGGTGAGTTGGGGGGGGGGGGAGCACGAAGATTATTTCAGCCGTCCAACTTTTTCATTAAACGTGGCGCCGTATTGCGTTGTGTCTCTTCTTTTAGTCACTTGACCATTTCTCCTCAAGTGAGGGTTTGCTTCTTTCTGTTATATTTCCTTCCCTTTCTCAAGCAGTCGTCATATTTTTTTCTCCCCTTTTCCCATCCAGTCTGAATCGCACTACGAAAACAGCGTCGCCGTCCAGACGGGATTTCCCTGCCGACATATCAGTTTTTTTCTACGTCCTCTCACCGATTTCAACACACTCGTTAGTTCAGATAAATGGGGCTTATTTCTGTTGATAGTGCCAATAACATAAGCTGGTCAGAGCGGAAGGCAGGACCTGTGGTTTATGTAAGTGAGATGGGGACACTAGAGAGCGCCACAACCCCCCTGGCAGACTGTCCCCGTGCTGTTTTAAGTGCTGGACATAACAGTGAATGCAAATCCGAGTAATCTGTAAACTACCTGAGAAATGGGCGATTACTGCAGGCGGCAGAGGACATACTGTAAGGTGCAGCGCATACCTCGTAGTTTCGGCTGCAGGTCTGGATGCGCAGGCACTGGAGAATGTAGTTGTCAAACCGGTATGAAAAGATTATTCAGGCTGTCTTTATACCTGATAAACAAGACACCGAAAGACTTTTTCGTCCCCGTGCATAAGGAAAACTGGTTTAAGATTAAAATCTTTACATTGATTTACTTGCAGGAATTCAGAGTTTTCTTTGGCAACGTTGTGCTTTTCATCAGAAATAGCACTTCATCTTAAAATCTGTGCCTGTAAGAGATCTAATAAAAGTGAATTCCTGTGATTTCATCAGAATAACCATTACATTCTTCATACCTTCAAACCTCATCATAATTAGCTTAATATTTGTTGTACTTTACAAGGGCATATTTTATAGTTTTAGGGGATAATAATGTCTTTTCATTTTTTCATCTCAAACTTGACTAAACTTTGAAAAGTAGGAAACTCTTAATTAATTACTTTTTAAAAAAGAGGGGGAAAAAAATCTGATGTCCAAATAATTTTTTGCTTCACTGACTTCTTTTGTGGCTCTTACTTAAATAATTACCCTGCAACCAAAAGGTTACACTGATCCGACCATAATTGAGTTTTTTAAATGGACCTCTAGTTTCAGAAGATTTATAAAGTTGCGTATCATTTGATTTAATACGTGGCTTTAATTTCTTAAGCCATTGCATTTTTAGCTTTTCGGGAACTTGGCATTCCAGGGTTCAGAAATCAGCCCTGGAATGATGCAGATGTCATTCTTTCCCTTCTGATGTTTGAGAAATAGAAGGCAGGGTGTGCTTACAACTTGCCGGCCCTGTCTCGCCTTTCTAAAGACTCACATGTTTGAGGTTTACAAGGGTTTCCACAGCAGCAGTCCAAACTTAACCCTGCTGCTAAAAATTGTGTGTGCGTGAGATGCCAGTCATCTCAGTGGTAACAGGGCTGTTTGGTTTGCCCTCACTACGGATGTGGTAGAAGTTGGGGTGTGTTTTAATATCGCTACACATCTCTTTGAGGAAGCTGACCTTGACACGTCTGGTACAATTGAGTCTGCCATTTTTATTCATCTTATAAAGTGGATAAATTGTGCTTAAAATGCATATTTCTCCTATTTTCTCATCAGTTTTGAATTTTTCAGTAAGTGTAGGTCCTTTGAAAGCAGAATGTTCGTCAATGTTTAGGCTTCTTTTAAAGTTAATGATGCTTAAGCAGAAATAGAAACAGAATTTGTATCCAAGAAGTTATTGTTTTAAATATAATATTTATAAAACTCAGTACAGGTAAGGATTGCCCTAATTTGTCAACAAAGCTCTATCTTTCTGGTCTGCTGGCACTAAAAAGCTTCTGTCCATTACCAGTTAAATTACCATGGCAGTGCATTTTGGTTGAAGAATTGTTCATGGAATTAAATGCAGCTGAACGGCTTGAATGTCTTCCTCCGTCAGACATGAGCATGCCAAATTAGAGTTTAAATGCAACCAGTTGAGTTGAACACTTTCAACTTTTCCCCCCCGAATCACCCGTCTCACAACAGCTGCATTTCTCTCTAACCCACCCAATATTTTGTGCATGTCTACAGCTGTTTCCATAGCGGAAGAAAGCCGACACCACCCTTGTGTGTGTTGACTGCTCCAACCCTGCTCTGATGGCATGTGTGCATGGACGCTCCTGTTACTTTCCCAATATGTATGTTGTCCCTCAAGGTCACTCTGGGTGATTGACAGGCCTTTCTTGCAATCCCCTTGCGTTGCAGTTGTTCATCTCCCTGAGGTGACACCGACTGTGACGTTTTTTTTTTTTTTTTTTTTTTGTCTTTACGGTGTGCCTGCCAACAAGCCGATTCAAATTGCTATATTTTCTTTTGGCAGATGGAGACAGGCCATATAACATCTAGAAATGCAGCATAACAGTGAAGAGCAGTGTTGGACAGCATAGCACAGGACAGCTTTTCTCTTTTTAAATCCGTAGTGAACAATGTCATCAGATCTGATGTGTTTTCTTCCAGACTGCCCAGTTACAACTGTATAAAACATCAAATTAGTTTGAAAAATCTGTTGATAAAATATATAAACAGGCTGTTTACGTGTCAGCTTCTTTAAAAACACTAGAATCTTGGCTGAGGAAGCAGACTAGAGAGAAGGTAGTATAACATCTTGAAATGTAGAAACGGCTTTAGTTTTGCTTAATGTGACCCAGAACGGATCGCAGAGCTGTTAGAAATTTGGAAATGCTCTGTTCCAACTTGAAGTAGCAGCCCAACACAGCTGTTCACCACCTGAGACAGAAGTAGAAAGCAGACAGAACAATTGGGTTCAGATGGCAGCTTCCGAAATGAATCCAAAACAACATAGTAAAAAAAAAAAGACAAAAAAAAAGAAAAAAAAACAAACACCCAAAATAGGTGGCACATCATCCAGTTTAACAAGATGGATTTTTTTCTGTATAACCAGTGAAAGAAAATACAGAAGCACTAGTGTGGTGGGAAAAACGATGCACCCACTCTTGCAAGTGCTACTACTTTGTTATCACACATCTGTGCCTATTTTTCTTTTCAATGTTTACAATATGTTAACATAAGTCATTACTAGTTTTTTAGTGAAGAAAAGCAGCAGTTTTTAAGAAAACTCTTTCCAAGTAATATTTTGTCTGGAGTTTAGAGAGAAAACAAATCAAATATAATACAGTGTTGTCGTCAATATGACTGCAAGGATACAAATCAATTTTTGACCACGTCACTCAGCCGCACACAAATATATTTTTGTTTTGTTTGATAAATTTAATATCTCATTTTTCCGTTGCATGCCGTGTGATGGAGCTTCATGGAGCCACCACTGTGGGTACTGCGGTAAATCTATCATTTGTTCCTGGCTGCATTACCATACAGTTTGGAGTCTACTTGTGTGTTTTTGTGTGTTATGATTTAACAGGACATTCCTGAGGGAGCTGTCAGTGCTTGGAGGACAAACTGTCTGCTGTCCACTGTGGTGCCTTTGTAGGGAAGTGGTCTGCTGGGACTAGCTGTTTAGAGAACGGATTGTGATGAATGGGAAAATGCTACAAGTCTACGTTCTGTTTTCTACCTGATCTCGCTTTTTCCCTGTCAGTCTTTTATGTGGTTCTCCCCTTTCTTCCTTTGATGCCTCTTGTAGTTCTACTGTACTCCTTTCACTGTTATTTGACCCTTTCCATTTCTCCCTTCAGGGCATGACCTTTAGTAACCTATGACATGCAATCAATTTAGCAGCTAACAAGATTGATCCCCACTCTCAAGGTGAGATGCAGCCTAAAGCTTTGGGAGAACAGATAAAGGCGGTCAGAAAAGGAAAATTGGGGGTGTTGGGCCAAAGCTGTTGTTGTAAGCAGAAACCTGTTATACCCTAACCCTTTCTGTTCTCCCCCTCCCTCCCAAAGCACCACTTATAAGCTAGAATTTAATTAACCAAGCACCACTCTGTGAACTGGTTTACTGAGCTGCAGCCACTAGTGAGAAAGAAGAACTGAAAGCTTTGTGCCGTCTTTCTTTGTCTGCTAGTACCTTATCCTCATGTGGTCCCTCTTACACAGTCTGTCCTCCCTAGTAATAAATTAGGTGGTGGCTTAAGTCTGACAGGGTGAGGTGGGAAGTTTGTAGCAGGGCCTAGTGTTGCTTGGCCTGTGTCTGCCGTGGCTCTACCTAGCAGCGATTTAAAAAGAAAAAAAAATTCAATAACCCCATCGCAGTGTGTGAGCTTTGGTTTCTGTCATGACTCCAGCCTCGGACCCATCTTGGTACCCTGGCCCTCCTCTACCCCCAGCAATGCCACTTCCCCAGCGGATGCTGTATGATAAAGTCATCCAGCGACAGCTCCACGTTCTTATCTTAGGCTTCAATCCCGTGAGTGCTGGGGCCTCCTTATCGCTGCTGCTTCTGCCTGGCCTCCTGTCTTCGTGCCCTGCCCCAACTGCCTGACTGGCTGACTATCTAACTGGCTGTCGCCAAGACTAAGTGTTCTCCCCCATATACTCCTGCCTGTTAGACAACACATTGCTTGAGGCCGTTTATCTTTTTTTTTTTCATATTTTTTTCTCTTTCCCCTCAGGCATTAAGGCATAGCAGTTGTGTCAAAATGAATAAGTTAACCAGGTGCAGAGGGAATATTTCTGAAGGAATGTTGCCGTGTTGCGTTGAAGTGAGAGGCATGGCTCTGACTCTGTTTCTGCATGTTAACTAGATGAAGACAAACAAGGTTTGAGTGGAAAAAAAGAGAAGGAATGTTGCAATCATTGACTTAGACTTGTTTTTTAAATGAGGTTGCTTATTCCTTTTTCTGATCTTGGGCCCCTCCCATTGCTCAAGTTCTGTTTTCTTCCCCCTTTTTTTTAAACTTCATTTCTTGTGTGACATAAAAACCTCTGCGGGAAGTTGTGCCTATTTCAGACAGGAAAGCACCATGGAGAAGGAAAGTCAGTGGTTTGTTTTTCCGTCTGACAGACATTTGGAGGGAGGGGGAGCTGTTTTCTTGTTATGGTGACAAGGGGAGCCTGCTTTTCTCATACCTTCTTCAACAGAAATGGCTCTGTCTTTTAGCTTTCTTTTGAATTATTTAAATTACATCATGAATCATCTCATACTTTCATTGCACATTTGTATGAATAAGCAGTAGACATGGTATTTCTCAGAAGTGTGGGCCCCACCCCTTTACATTCTTTGAGTGTTTCAAATAGCTCTCCCACTCGAACTGCTTATAGTAGTCCCCCTGTTGCTTTGCCCCCCCCCCCGTCTCTGTTTTCAGGTCCCTAAACTGTCAGAACAGATATCGTACCTCACAAAGAAGTTTCTCAGGAATCATATCTGCATCATTTATTACCATTTAATGTTTTTTCTCTTGTTTTTATCGTCCAAGTTTAAAAAAGGGTGAATGCCCGCTCTGTTTCTCCCCTGCTCGCCCACCCGTCTGCATTCATTTTCTTTCTCCTTTCAGTGGAGGAATGGCAAGCGAGCGTTGGCAGTCAGCTCAGGAATTTCACCAGGAGCTCAGTCAGAGTACTTAACCTCCAGCCTGATGTTTGTTTTCCCCACACACACTCTCATAGTGTGCTTTAGCTCAGCTTTGCAAGAGTGCCATAATGACGCATTTCAACTTCTACTTTGGTTTACATGTCTATAAATGTTCAAAGAATTTCTACTTGGTTAATTTTTTGCTTTGTGGTTGGCAAGAGGACACTTGACTCTGCTTGTATCAAAGTCCTCTTTTCTTGTTCTTAAAGCAACTGATTTTTTTTTTTTTTTTTTTTTTTATCACATATCACTATATCTGCAAATCTAATTTTCTTTTTCTACATGTCTGAGTTCATATCCACATCCAAACCCAATAAAAGGCTTCACTAATTCTATTCTCTTAAGAATAACAGTCTGTGCTTTGCAGAATTTGCCTTGGTTTTTCACGAGTCACAGGCTGCCCAATAAATCATATATGAATAATTTAAGTGTCTCTCAGCAGCCTGTGTTGTTTCTGTGAGGTATCTCAGGAGCAGGCGGTGCTGTCGTAATCTCCCCTAAGGATGGCAAAAACTGCGGTGCCAAGAGCTAATAAGATTCCTCAAGCATGCCACCATCAAATACCATCAAGAATCAGGTAAAATTGTTTAGAAAATCTTGAAAAATATGTAAGATAATGCAAGAGTTAAAAGTGAATCCCAGTGCTTATAGGTGGCTGTGTGAATGACTACAGACGGGTTTTTCAGTCAGCATAGCGATGAGATGAAATCAGCTAACAAGATGGTATTTAAAATGAGAGAGAGAGAGAGTGAGACTACTGTTGTTCAAAAGTACAATGAAACAATTAGCAGCAGTGCAAATAATAAAACAGCTTCTGTATGCACTGTGAATGTATCTTGGTCAATAATGGTTCAATATGTAGGTTATGTAAATGTTACAACATGGACCCATTTGTTGATAAAAGAAAAGCTCTTTTTTTCTGCCACTGTTGGATTTATTTCTATTTTCCAACAAGTCTCTAGTTGTAGGTGTTGATAGGATCCAGAGTAATTACTGTAGCTACGCCTTTATGAAACCTAACAGTTCCCACTCAGGTTTGTTAGCTGCTGTAGTGTTGTCTTGTGATCTCACATTGTTCACAAGAGTAGAAAGGAATGAGTTTTTATATCTTTTCTGTTATCAAAGCACCTGTTTTCTTTGCTTTCATGCTCTTCCTCCTTAATCTTCTTTCCTGTATCTATCTAGATTATTTTGAATGCAGATAGTCAGATATTTGGGTATACATGAGCTAAGACATTGGCCCCGGTTACATGATGTTTTTTAATTTGGAATTAAGTGTTCCGAATTAAATAATTTGGAATTAGATTACTCTCATTCGCGTTTAAATGGAAATAATAATTCCAAATTAAAGTTTACATGGAAAACACATTTATCTAATTCTGCTCTAAATCTGGTGGTCTCTGATTGGACAGGAGGTGGACATGACATATTTACATCCGTTTACATCTACCTGGAAGTAAACAGAAGCCAGTTCCTGCTTCTTTTTGTTTTGGCTACAACATTAAAACCACATAACACAGATTTTAATTGTATTTTATTGTAGTTTTGTAGCAGCAGCTCAACGTTAACATACTTATTCATTTATGCACTTGTTTCACGGACCAGGACAAGGGAAGGAGCATGCGCATAACAACAGGAATTATCTTGGGGCGGAATAAACGGTTACATGTGAGGCAAATTATTTTAGTCAGAATTAAAAGAGGAATAAACCAACTACTTAGTTCATAAGTAAGTCTTATTCAGAATTTTCGTTTTCAGTCGGAATTAAGGGTCTTCTTAAAGTTGAATTAACTTATATTCATAATTAAAACTCATGTAAACGCGGTCATTGAAGTAATGGGGAGAAATCTACTTTTGTCAGTCCGATTGCTCTTAATGTAATATTGACTGTTAAAAATATTCGATTTTGCTGTCAAAAGACCACTTGAATTATTGAAATAACTCCAGAAATCGGGTAGTGATCAGATTTTTGGTGTGGATGTAAAAATGGTTTCATTGTTGTCTCTTTGTATTTACTGTGTGTGAAATTGAGAAGATATTTCTAGTATGAATAGGGCTGCCATATTGGGATGGCTTTGCAGTACTTGTGACACAAAGTGCCATAATTCTTGCCACCATTGATGAGTAACTACTACCTACTTTTGATGTTTTAGAGTTAAGTGGAATGATTTTTGTGTGGTTAAGATGTTTGATTAAGCATTTTAATTTGTAACAACCATACCAGGAGCTTGTTAATTTGACATAGAATAATACATTGGGAGAGCAAAAATGCCTAAATTTAATTTACAGTGTAATTTCTTCTAATTTGTCAGAAAAATTTGGTGGAAGCAAGGAAACAAAAAAGGAAAATATTTCCCCCAGAAACGTCTTGTTTTTCTTGTTTGTTGAGGTTTTGATGACCATGAGATGGGCTCCACAGCTTGTATATCTCTGAAAGCAGACCATTCTCTTCACTGTCCTCATGTATTCAGTAGTTGCTTGAGGAGGGATTTATCTGTCTCAGTGACACAGTCACACTATAGTGGCTGTCTAGCCTAACTCCAATTACATGTGTTGCAGTTGTATTTTACAGTGGCTGTCTGCCCCACAGTCTTGTGCTGTAATGTAAAACAGGGTTTGCTTAGCATAATTTATGCCCATGTGCAACACATCCAACAGCAGAACATGAATGGAGTCAGCACTGCAACTGCTAGTAAACCAGCTTTGTGTCTGTTCTGTTTTAGGTTTCGTTACAACTCGTCTGTGTTTAGGCTCAAGTCGGTCCATCCTTATCAGTGCAGTTGTTAGGAAGAGATTACAGAACACAGACAATAGGTGGTTTTGTATGATTAGGCTTTAATTGGAGAGACAAAGAGGCTCTGTAGCAGTGTGTGTAACAGGAAAGACGGACATCAAAATCCGCAGATAACTTGCAGGAAAGCTTGTGTTGATCACATTAAAGGGTTAGCAAGCATCGCCCCCGCCCCTGCTCTGTTGATCGATTGTACTCGCTGTGAGCAAAAAGGCAAATAAGGCTGGTGAGGGCAAGAGAAGGATGGTTTGTCTGATGAAGAACAGGGGGGGCATAGAGGATTCCTATGTGCTGTGAATGAGGTCATCTGTTGGCTCTGAACAAGGCCACTGACCCCTCCTCAGCCCCACACACCGCCCCCTCAACAAATGGTACACAATGGCTTTTTGTGCTTTAATGGGACACTGTCATTTTTATAAGTTCACATACAAGTATGCACGCAAGTGTTGTCTGTCAGACAAGTCCACTTTGTTTTGTTAATAATTACATGCTGTATTTTTACATGCTGTATTTCTCAGTTGTCTTGGCTGAATGTGCAGCAGTAAATAAAGCATGATTTCCAAGTTGTGGAATGAAGGTGTTAATGCATTTACCCTCTCATCTCTATGCATGTTGCTCTCAGATATTAAACATCCTATTAGTATATTATTTTGTTTGGGAAAGAAGGGAAGGCTATTAGACAAATGTTACCTTTAATACTATGTGTGTATTGCAGTCTTTCAAGCAAGACCAGTTTTGTCACTTCCTTGTAGGCTCAGAATAACTGCAAAGGAAATGTAGCAGTCAACATTATATTGAGTAAAGACTAATCTGGGCAAACACCAGAAGTAGACCATCCGCCATTGCTGAGGTGGCATTTCTTTGCATCTGTAAGTAGAACAGATGAGAATTAGGCTATTTTCTTAACAATGTCAAGGGAATCTGGACAGACTTTCAGATTTCTTGGCTCTTCAAATAGCAGTGGAAAACTTAAATTGTAGGGAAAAAAGTGAATATGAAGAACAGGGAGCTTTACTTCATGAAGATTGCTGCTGTCTGTCTTTGGCCGTTTTCAGACTTGCATTGCGAAACATGAGCGGTTAAGTTCATCCGCTCTTTAAACGGACTCGTCTTTTCAAACATGCTGCTTCGTTGCGGACTTATCGCGTCCAGGGTGCTTTCAGACATCAGGAAATGTTGCTGAAAAGTCAGCACAGCCCCACTCTTCCTTCAGCTCTGTCCGGAACATTTCCTTGTGCATTCAGCCAAAACGACGTGCCGCAACATTTTCACTCTTATGACATGGGGTCCAGCCGGTACAAGTCCGCTACATCTCCGGGGTAAGAGAGCGGATCCCATGTCTGCATGCAGGCGTTATAAAGGACAGAGTCCGCAATATCACCGCTTTCCAGTGCAAGTCTGAAAGGGGCTTTTGTGACACAATAAGGAGTGTGTGTGTTGGGGGGGGGGGGGGGGGTGTGTTGATGGTCTCTGTTTAAAAGTTTAAAACTGTTTCTTAAAGTGGTGCAACAATGGACAAAATTCGCAGTTTGGTTCGATAGTTCAGTTTCACGGTTTGGTGTAAATGTGCAGTCATATTTGTTGTTTCTCTGAGGTAGTTAAGCATTGTGTAGCACCTCCGACATACGGTTGTGTTCGAGAATGAGACATTGAAAACCTGCAGAATTGTGGCCCTCGTAGGACTGAATTCGGGAACCCTGATTTAGGCAGATGAGAGGTCATTAGGACTCGCCACCTCAGAAATAGTGGTGCCACAAGGTGGCGCAACAAATAAAACTGCAGCTGGATTTATCTATGATGAACAGGACATGTTGAGATTGTTATTTGTGCTGCAGCATAAGATATTAGGCGCATCCACAATTAAATTTCTTTGACTTAAGTCGTGCCTGGAATTGTTTTGTTGTTACAAAGCAACCAAGTAAGAACGAGCTCCATTTAGTGTCATATAAATAAATGGTGTGCAAGTATTGATGCTGCACTTAAGGCTTCCTTTTCCTGCTATTGTTCAGGCATGCATTCAATGCATTGCTGTTTTCACATGACTATCATACTTGTTAATAAAAAGATTGTTAGTTGGTCATGCTTGTGGATTATCATTCAGTTGGAAATGCTGTGATCCGGTTCCATTCACTAACATCACAACGCTTCCCCTTGTTGATGCATTACTCCTGACTTCAGCCATGCTTGTAATTCCTGGCACTTGAATTGTGAATTTGAGCTCTCACTCAGAGCAGTGACTAATATGCAGTTTCTAGCTTGCACTTAGTTGCATGGCTGGATCTGGATTTTCTTGGGTCAGAGTTGGCCTTTAGGGGGGTGACTGCACATAACACAGCACTATGCATAATTATCACGAGTACAGTAAAGGCAACGGTTTGTGTGACCTTGTTTTATCTGCATTTTCCTGTTATTTTTGTCATTTATAATGAGTAGTTGTGTCATCTCTAGCCATGTAGAGATGCTGGAAGCATCAGTCCAGCATCAGGCTTGTGTAAAATGCAGCAGCTGTTGATAAGAGCAGAGTTGATTGCTGGATAATAAAATGTCATAGCTGGGTTTAAGACCTGCTTTGTCAACTATTTGATAAATGGGAAGCTAATTTGATAAAGGTTTGAATTACCATTTAACTATTAGTTCTTATCACGTTGACTCTGGGAATTTTTCTATTGTTTAGCTAAACAGTTTGGAATAGCACAGAAAAGTGTCTGTAAAAACAAAGAGAGGAAAAAAAAACAGTGCCATAAGTAGTACAACCAACTCTAAAAGTGCTATGTGCCCAGAAATGATCACAATTTCTTTCTAAAGCTGAAGAGGCTGTTCCTGCACACTTGATCTTAACCTCTTCTTCACTCAGTATCATTACATCGGATTGTTGCATGTAAAGGTGTTTCTGTATTGTTTTCTTAGATAAGATTACAGCCACTTCTGTCTTTGTTGTGTATGCATTTCCTCAAAAGATATGACAGTGAGCAAAGTGGTTTTTAAAAATGGAGGGCTTTGACATTATTTTGAATAGTTTTATTGTTTGTATTTTATAGGTAAATTGAATAAATGTAAATCTGAATAATTCTGGAAGATTAATTGCTGCTCTGGATGGCTTTTGTGTACACGCAGTTGGGGGGGCAGGTGCAGGCATGAGCACGGTGCCAGCTGCTGTTGACACCTTAAGGTGAAGAATAGTCTGCTCGGAGATGGACTTGTCTCTTTCTGTCCCCTTTAATCTGTTTCTTAATCTCCCGTTCTAGCCTTGTTTCCTTTCCTCTGCTTTCTAAGAGTGCAGTTGTCTGATAGAAGTTTCGCTTGTTGTGATGTCAGTTCTTCCTGCAAGCTTATTTTTATTGAGCATCTGACACTTTCAATGAACCAGACTCTGGTTTTGTCTTTGCTGCTCCCTCCCTCATCTCTTGAGTTAAATCCTGCTCAGACAGGCACATACAGTTTTTTTGTTTTATCCTTTTCCTCTTATCTCTTCCTATCTGTCATTAACATGTACAGACATCTCGCTCATCTGTATTTTGCTAATGCAGTCTTGATTATGAGGACTGCTCCATTGTTGCCGCAGTGTTTCCCGACAAAGAAAATCAGTGTAAGCTCTCCCAAGAGAATGACTCATTTCTCCTGGCTTTGTCTTTTCACCTATTTATTTGAGCAGAGTAGCTTTTACAGCTCCCATCACCCTCATGTCCCGTTTCTTCTGCTTGTCTTTTGTTTCATCTCCCTTTTCTTAAGATATTTTTTTTCCCCCTCTCCACCAGCTCTGCTCTTCCATTTTCTTTCTGTATTTCAGCTTCCTTCTGTACTTGTTTGTGAGAATGTGTGGCAAGAATCCAGCCTTGAGGCTACATTGCCTCTTTCATGTGAGGACCAGTGGTGACATTAAAGGCCTGCAACATGGTCTGTCGGTTTGCATCAACCCAGCTTTCACTGTCTGCGCTGAGGATCGTAGCGTGCGCACTCACTCACTGACTGCCAGACTCAGACATCAGTTGTTAGACGACATGCCCACACCCGTCGGCTGTAATTGTGTACATGCATATGCACTTGCAGATTTGTTAAGCTCTCACACCAAAGTGCTTTAGGGCAGATCAATGTTTAAAAGCTTAACCATAGAGGAAGCACTGTTAATGACAGCTGAGTCACCAAGAGGGATGCTTTGATATTTATTTATTTACACTTGTTCCAAATCCAATAACATATTTATTTTTGTTTATCTTGTTAAGATTAATGCAGACTTGACAGACTCGACAGAAGAAGCGGGTGGTCTTCCAACACTAGACAAAATAGACAAATGTTCAAAGAGCAGGTCTTCTTATGATGTACAGATAGAAGGAAGTAGACCAGGTGGAGTCCTTTCCTCCTCTTATTCATTGTGTCTCCTTCAAGGTAAACAAACTTTATATCAGGAAGTGCATCAGACACTCAGTTTATTGGGGTATTTAAACCATGTCATGTTTGTTTGTGGTTTCCACAGAATCTGTATGTTTGACTGATGAATACCAGACTATTTTTTTCTGATATCTGGCCTACAATTGTTGAAGTTCTGGCAGAGGACCATGTATATCTATCCAAATGTTTAACTCATTTCTTGTACGCCCAAAAACTGCCTGTCAGGCTGTGAAGACAATGAAGAGCTGGCATAAAGACACAACAACAGCTGTGATGTTAGTCTGTGTGTTGTCGCACCCAGGGACAGCGACTAGCTGTTATACTGGAACTTGGGTGGTAACTACAAGCCCCAGCAGGCCCTGTGCCTTGAAACAAGCTGATCGACACGGATGCATCCATAGGCAAACTTTGGGATCTAACCTGTTTGTCTTCTGGTATTTAATTTATGTTCCTTCTAGAGATTTTTAACACATTAATGCACAGCTTACAATAACTGGGTGTTGCTGATATTCATGACCAACCCTCTGCTGCAGCTGCTAAATCACTTCAGTGTAAAGATGAACATATTTCAATCCATTTCCTCTTAAAGCCACATGGCATTTTTACAAATCAGGTGTTTAGACTTTTTTTTCTGAATGTGCCAGTGGATGCCTACAGTCATCAAACATTAGCCAATTCGGCTACTTGTGTTAACATTATCAGGCCATAAAAAGGTTGCACACTTAAATTTTATGGGGCCAGCTTAAGTTGGTCCAATGAGATCAATCTTTTCCTTAGTTCAGGTGGCAACTTCTGTTTTAAACTGTCAGTGAGGAGTTGAATCATCTTTGTGGTTTTTTTTTTAGGCATTTGTTGTTCTAATTTTCATTATATTGATAATGATCTAAAATTTGGAAAAATTTTATCTGAACTTAGACTTTATTACTTTTAACTTGTAATTTATTTAGCAACGTGTTCTAATTAAATATGTAAAGGAAGAAAAAAATCAAGTCCTTTTTTGTTTGTGTTTGTTGTAGATTATATTTAATGCTCTTTTTTAGAGTTAGTATTATGAATCTGTAGCTGTGTTACCTAGTTAGCATTGCAGAATTAGCTTTGCAGGTGTGCTCTACATTTATTGCCATCTTGAAGCATGCATTGATCAATATCAATACATGTGCTTTTGGTCACTGATCTATAATTTTGTTCTAAAGACAAAAGAGGTGGGAAAGAAATGGCATTAAAGATTAATCATCTTGTGGTATCGGTGCCTTCTTGTAATCTCGTCACTGTTTTCCCTAATAATGAAAACGGGAAAAGACTGCTTGTGCTTCACTCAGTTACTCTGATACTTACTAAACATACATTTAATAAAGAGATTTTTTTTTTTTTTTTAAACGGTCTTTTTGACATTCTCATTGCTGCACTTCAGGCAAGCTTCTGCTGCTCCCATCTGTTCCTTGCAAATACTCTATAGTCATGGTTAATGGAAGGATTCGGCCATGGTTTACTCTATAAATGCTTTACATGTCCTTACCTTTTCTGTGTTGTCATTTGGTGGCTTTTAACTATGTCTTAAATAGTCACCTAAACGTAGTCATCTCTGCGCACCCAAAATATCAGCTGTCTAGTTTTCATTGTTCTCTCCGCTTGATTTATTTTTGGTATAATGGACAGATGACCCCTCGGGGGATAAAAAAGACAAAAACTGGATCACATAAAGGGTAGATCTCCAGTAGACAGTAAGTCACGTGTATGTATTTATTTATTAATTTATTTATTTATTTTCTAACTGATGCAGGAAGTATGACAAATGATTCTCCTTCCCATTGTTTCCAGTGCTTGTGTGCACTATGGCCTCCTCAGTGATAGAGGTGAGGACAGGAAGAACAGTGCATGTTATCTTCTCTACTCACATTGACAGGCAGAGCCTTTCTTTCCATCCTCTTTCTCTGTTGTTTCCTCTTCTGACAGCTGGACATTTCCTGCCATTGTTGCGTGACCGAGGGGACAGCTGCGTACACAAGCATGAAAAGTACAGTATTTAAAAAAAAAAAAAAAAAAAAAAAAAAATGGGTTAACATTTTTAGATCTTTTAGTGGTGGTCTATTTTTCTCCCCAACCATATGGTTACCTCATAGGTATGTAGTGCTGTTTCCCAGTAACAGCCAGAGAGACATTTCATGTGAGACACCACTACTCTAAGTTAGTAGGCAGAGGAAAAGGATACCCCCTTTTTCCAGCAACCAAGTTCTGGGGCATAAAATAAGGCCAAGGACTGTTCAGATCCACAATTTGTACTCAGACATAACAGCCCATAGGCACGCTTCCTGACTTAACATCCTGTTATTCTTAACATTCCTTATCTCATATTCTCACATCTTGTTGAGCTCAAAGCATGCATCCTGTATTTCATTTTACTTAGCACCCCTGCATCTATTTGTGTGTGTGCCTGTGTGCAGTGTTATGCTTCAGCTCTCCTTGGATAAAAAGGTGTTTTATTTGTTGCTGTATGTGTCTTGTTTTGTTTGACTGGATCTTTTGTAACTCTGCGCTTTCTACTTTAGCCTTGAACCCTACAGACGCGTTATATCACGATTTCATGCGACTAGTTTTTACTTTGAGTAGAAGTTGAAATGGAGTGGGCTCTTGTTCGTGTTATTTGACAGTGTATATCCTCTAAAATTCGTGAAGCCATTTTCAGCTTACGAGGCTTCAATGTAACGCTACATATGGCTCCTCCTTAGATGGTAAAAACAGCAGTAAAATAGCCTGGCTTTGCTTGGTATTTTAGGAGTCTGAGTCTGCATTCGTGTGCGTTGAGTTGGCTGTTTCAGCTGAGCTTGCGTATTGGCACCACTTTACAAAGTGAATCAAGAAGAAAGAAGAAGTACCAGAGAAGAATTTTTTTTTTTTTACATTTTTTTTAAACAACTGCTGAATAATTAGGATTATTGTGAAACTTTCTAGCTCTCTGTTAACTGCTGCTCTCTTATATGCTTCCTCTAAAGATCTGCCTGTGTAAGCGTCTGTGTGTGAAGGAAAGTGTCTTCCATCTTGCTCGCTCACCTTGGGGTGTCCCCCGCAAGTTTAAATGTGCATTCGCAAGTTTCACCCCCATCAAAAGTCCCCCCATGCAGAGAGTAATAAACTTTGGCCCCTTGCGGCAGCCATTAAGAGCAACCAGTAGTGAGCCAAGCCTCCCTGGCAGTTTCACCTCACTCTCTGGCAGACCCCACTGAGTGCACAAAACTGGCGCTCCTATGCCTCATTGAGCTGCCAGCTTGCCCCCCACCAAGTGACAGCCCCATAAAGCAGTTCCACATCATCAAATGATATGATCCCCTTTTTCTAATTTTAGACTGAGCTCCTAATAGCTCTGCTGGTTCTGTCTGAAGCATTCATTTCACTGTTAAGCTGGGGACTTGGATAGTTTGGTGTAAGCAGGGGTGGAGGAATTTTCGGACATGACTGGTTTTGCCAAACATGACTTACTGGATATCAAAGAATCTTTTTCAAACTGATGTAAATTTTTAGCTTTGTTGCTTGTGGAAATGATGTTACCGTCTCCGTCCAAAAACAGCAGCATTGCAGAGGACTTGCCGGCACACACTGCAACATTAACCATTTCCCACTCAACAACTGGTTGATGTTGCATCGTTGTCATTTCCAAGTTGGCTCAATAACTCCCCCCACCCACCTCCCCTCTCAAGCCTCAGTAAATTTGCTACTTTTAAGACACTTGGCTGGACAGCGACTGCACCTGTTCATCAGTGTCAGTGCTTGAGTTGCCAGATAACAGTTGTCACCTCAATCAAACTACAACTTAGGTTTAACAAGCAGTGTTTTGCACCAGAGGGCAGGGAGTTTAAAGGCTCTGCTCAGTAACTTTTTCACCATACTGCTCTTTTCTCCATTTGCCTTGAGAGCAACACCAAATGCACAAAACACACTTGGAGAAATTGTTAAGCTTTTTCTCAGTTCTTTTTGTTTGCACTTTCTTAGTGAGCATCAATTGGTTGGATCACCCTTTTTTGTCCCTCTTTGTCTCTGTTATTTCTTTTGCCTCCCATCAGCTCTCCTCGTCTACATCATCTGTTTGCTTTGTTTAATCACCAAACTAACGTGTTATGACACGTTTTTTATAGCATGCTGTCCCCATTACTGCTGGCAGCCACATTCGGCCCAGCATTTTTTCCTCTTGCTGCATGCAGTCACACTGACAGCCCCGGAAAACATCGCACTTGCCACCGATTATGATAAATGGCTTTGCTGATTGCTGTTCTTGGCCATCACCACACCTACATGCTCCCATTTTAGCATGCATATTCTCAGTGCTGCTGTCAGAATAGAGGAGGTGCTAAACTCTTTCTCCTGATATAACTTGAAAAGTAAACATATGTCAAAGTCATTGTTTGAGAGAGTACTAGCTTGACTTATTTTGTCAATAACTTTGAGTTTTAAAGGCTTGAATTAAAACATTTATGGAGGAAATCTGATGGGAGTCTAGCTTAAAAGACTTTAAAAATGTCATTAAATTTTGATTTACTATAAATATACCTTTAGGTTTAGTCTAGTCTACAATTAAAAGTATAAAGGGGGTGTTAAGTTTGCTCTGGTTTCCTTTTCTTTCAATCATGCTCATAAAACAGGTGAACCAGTCAGGGTTAACGGAGGCTGTGGGATCTAATACAGAGCAGCTGCATGTTTCTGTAATCTCTGTTTTTAATCTTTGTTAATAGACTAGTTATGAACCAATGGCTAGTAAGGCAAAGTAGAGGAGCAATGTAGCACCATTTCCTTCTTGTTTCCTGCTGTATTTGTTTAGCAGATTTTTCTCTGAGGCACTTTTTCTCCTCCTTCCGTGTGGAGTGTTATTTCTGTGGGTTCACTATCTCAGGGGAGCCTTGCCTACAAACACACAAGCTCATTAGCTTGTGTGTGTGGGTGTTTTAATGTCATAGATGGGGGTTTGTTTTATGTGTATCTTATATACTAAAGTTTGTGTTTGGGCGCACATGGTCCCGTGCGTTGCTTGGTTATGCCTTAAATGCTGTGTGAGTTGTTATTTACGGGTGCATTTTCAGGCAGCTGCAGCTCATTATTGATGATCAGAGACCTGAACATACTGCTTTCAGGGAGGTTGTTGGCTTAGATATAAACATGCATGTGTATGCTCGAACCCAGCATTTCTAATTTTTGCAGAATCTTCACCCCAGTGTGTGTTTCAGGCAGACTGCATTGCTGTTGGTGTGTGTAAGCCTTTATTTTCCTTTACCATGGAAAGCATAGCTTGTCTCTAATTTGGATGAAAGAGAAGCTTCTCTGTGATTTGGGCTGCTGTTTACCTGTACGCTGTGTGTATTTGTGTGTTTGAGCGTTTTTCTTATTTCAGTATTTCTTCTTTTTTGTAAACCTGGCCAAACCAGAAGAGAATGCAGAAACATTCTTTGTCAGGACCTTAATTTAGTGGCCTATCTGCAGGAAGACCTGATGCTGGAGCTTTCAACTTGGGTTTCCTTAAGAAAATCCCAACATGAATCTCTCCCCTGGCAACAAATGGCTCTGTCAATTCTTTCCAGATTTAGTTTGACCCCTCAGCCTGTGGGGGTCTGCGCTTAATTCCACATTATGTCAAGGATGAGGAACTATGTCTATCAGTCACTGTTCAGTAGAAGAGATTTATTTTTCTACTATTTTAAAAGGACCTGAGGCAAGATTGAGAAACGAAACTCGCGACTGGCGCTTCAGGTAACTGCAGCCACGAGCCAAGCCGTCACAGGAGTGTGCACAAACTGAAGCTATAATGTTGTTTACTAACCTTTTTCTTCGTAGTTACACTTTGTAGTGGTCTTTCAGTTGATCTGGATCATTTGCTGACTGCAGAAGAATCCATAACTATCGCTTACAGTGTTTGAATTTACTGAGACCGTCTTCTTCTTGTATCAAAACTACAGATGTAGCGTCGTTTGACGTCACATCCGCAGGGCAGCGCGGGAAATTCGGACACCGAATTGCAGCGCATTTTGCAGCACACAGCCTGTTCAAGGCAACGGAGAGAAACATGGGTGGAAATGTTCTTTTTGGTATTTAGCACTTCATCACCCATTAGTATAAAAAAAAAATGGACATGCATGTTTGTTTGTTTTTTAAATTCCTGCCTCTAGTACCTTTTAAATTTGACTGTTTTACAAAACATAGAACACCAACAAGTAATGTTGACTCTTCTGTAAGTTTCATTACATGTCTGCTGCAGATGTCACTGATCAGTGTAGTCTATCTTTTTTTTTTTTTCTAGTAGACATTAAATCAACATTTTACATGTTAGGAATTCATATTAATGTAGTTTTTTGGCTTCTGTACAAGAAAAACTAAAGATAAGCCATCATTAACTATGTTGATAAGACTTAGTATGAACATCAGAAAGAGTATGCAGCTGAGGCCTACTTTTAGATCAAATATCGGCAACTCAGAATAAGACATAATCATGAATAAACTTTTTCTCTCATAAAGCAGGACGATTGAGTGAGACGCACCAGCTGCAAGTTGATGATAAGACCCAGAAATACCTTCATTTCAGTTTTCAGTCACTTCCACCGATGCACACTGCACGTCTGCCCTCTGCCTTATAAGAGCACCCTGTCTTTTATATGCTTGGCCTGCCAAACCCCTTAATGGTTAAAGGTGGGGTGTCATCTTGGATAAAGTTGTCTGTGATGTGAATAAAGGGCAGGAATGCATTAAATGCCAAAATCCTTTTGCCTGCAATGGGTTGCTGGGGTTTGCAATTGCTTAAGTGCACAGATTTAAGTGGAAAAGCTTGTTCTTTGCCTAAATCTAGTTTCACTCAGTACTGGCACCTTTTAGATGCATCTATGATTGCTGTAGCTATTCAGACAGCACCACATCGTTGCTGTATTTACCTCATCATGTATGTATGCATCTCCAGCTGTTGGGATCCTAAATTGTGTACATACAGATGCAAAAAAAGATGGAAAATTGAGGAAAAACTTTAAAAAAAAAATCTGAAATCAATCTAAATTACTCTGAGTTATAAAGAGTCATTTAGACTCTGCATAGTTGAACATTTGATCATTTTTGCTTTAAGATTAATTGGTGTTAGACTCAATCTGTTTCAGGTGCCAGATATTATCAGCTTAATACCAGGCATCACAAGGCATCCAAAGCAGCTTTCCTCAGGCAAAGCCGATCACACTGATTTCTCAGCCATAACGCTTCTTTTCTCTCCCTCCCCACCGTTTTCTCTTTCGCCATCTCACACACGGACAGAGCTGCTCTGCATGGTCAGAGGACGTTTTGCTGTGAGCCACATTGTGAGGACAAAGCAGTTATGGAGCATGTCTATTTTTGGCCTTTTAATAGACTTGCTCTCATTCTCTTAGAGAGCAGGTCTCGTTGAATGATGCTCACCTGTCTTTAACCTGATTGCAGGATCTCTTTCTGGACCTGTCCATTGTCTTTAACTTGACACTGCACTCTGTGTTTTTTTTTTTTTAACACTTTAATTACCCCCTGACCTACACTTCCTTCTGCCATTGACCTGACCTCAAATCATGATTTTCCTTTACCAAACCAAGTTTTTAGACTTAAGAATGACGTTTTGCACTCAATATCCACCCATCAGATCTAAAACCCCTCCGCCTGTCATTTTCCTCATCCTTCCCTTTGGGTGCTCATCTCTCCTCATGGCCAAGATCACAGAGCAGATGAGGAGAAATCATTTCTTTCCTTGACAAAGGGCAGATAGATATGCAGTGGGGAAGAAAATGTTACAGAGCCTGCAACATTTTCATTTCCGCTGTAGATTTGACAAGAATGAGCAGCAATTGAGAGAAACAAAAAAGGAAAGGGATAGAATAAGATGTGTTTTAACTTGGATTGAGGCAGGAAAGAGCAGCACGAGTCAAGAGGAATACATCTGTGCTGTGCTTGCTCAGCACTCTCGTTATAATTCTCCCTCTTTCGACTGTCTTTTTCTCATCAAACCAACCTCACCCCATGCCCTCTATCCACTCTTAAGGTTAATGTTTTCCCTCATGTCTCTATCTCAAAATGTCTGCTTAAAAGTCTTCAGAGATATTATCATGTCTCATTCACCATGTGTGTCTGAGCCCTTCCTACACCGGCGAGGCAGCAGTAATGTCCGTAGTTTGCCAAATCATTTTGCAGATGACACACTGATGATGAGCCTGAAGAACAATGGTTGCTTTTTTCAACTTTGACTTCAGAGGCTATTTTATTTATTTGTTTATTTGCCATTTTTCACCAGTGAAAGTTTTCATCTGCAATCCTGTCCTCCCCTTACTTCAGTTTATTGTCTTCCCCCTTTTTTTTCTGTTTCTCCCCTTTGTTTGTCTTCTCAATAGTGACACCTTCCCACCCCCAATCATATACACACTTTTCAGCCTGGTCTGTTGGGGTGGACAGATAGATAAATGATTTTGTTGGCTGTGTAAGGCAGGGGGTAATTTTTAGGTGAATGCAGCGCTTCAGAAAAGAGTTGCTGCACAGAAATTAGAGGTTGTCAAATGCCGCACGTCTCCATTGATGGGCCAGCTCAGCCTCCTTATGTTAATGTGGCATTTCAGCAAAAGGAAATAGAAATTAGAGGGAGGAGGGATTGCTGCTGGTGCTTGTTGGGTCGCATTGTCAAATGTGAATGCTTCATTTTGTCTTCTTATCTGAAGGACAAACGCTCTTAAATGTATTGAGCCTAGAATATAATAAACACTTTATTTACTTTTGCTCCCAGCTGTCCACAGAGAACTAGAGATCTAAATGACAGAATATGAGCCTCTCTCTACCTGCCCTTAATGACTTTTACAGACATTTTTAACCATCTGGTGTTTTTTTAAGGATTTTTGAGGGCCTGTAAATGTTGGTTTAAAAACAGCAACTAGTGCATTGTACTACGATGATGCATGTTAAGTAATCCATAAAAAAATACTAATAGTTACAATTATTATGAAATATGTATAGTTGTACACTTAAAAGTCTTACATGAAGTAAAAAGTTAATAGTTGGAATTGTCTGTTGTTTTTCCTCAAATTGTATTTATTTCCTATTTGGCTTTCCTGATCTCCTCCCTGTACTATTTGTCATTGTCAAGCTCCTCTAGTCAAAGCCAACATGTGGCCTGGCTGCTGTATCAGTTAAGACTGATGTCATCTGTTCTGAGTTAGATACCAGAAGGATGAATTCATCTTTTGAAAGTACTGGGAGTATCTGACCACAGAGCACTGAGGTCATGTGGCTTGGGAAGAAGTCGCCCTGGAACTGTGCAAACAAGTCAAGAGGCTCGGCCCAATGTTTTCCAGCAGGTGCTGCTCATACAGCTGTCAGTCAGACATTTGTCTTGTGACCTTGTCAGTAAGAAATTTCAGTGTCACACTGAGTGCCTGGAGACATCACTTTTTTCTGTTTAACAAGGTTCTAGCCAATTCATTTCAAAGTGAGACTCATGACTTCAGTAAACCTGGTGTTTAACTGCTCGACAACAACAAGCTGCATTAAAAAAACAAAACAACAAAAAAAAAGATTACTTCAAACTTTTTATAAGAGTTTGACCCACCTTCCAATTTTGCATTGTCGTGTAAGTCAGGCGTGCTGTACTGATCTATACTTAGCTACGGTTTAATTTCAGCACTTCCTACTGAGGAAGTCTCAGGGACTTTGGAAATGGTGCCTAATACCTACCCCCACCCTACATGGACATACATCCTTCATCATGGCCTAACCAGCCCCACCTTGCAGTTCTGGGTGTCTTACTTGATTATGTCTATGTAGAGTCTGTGTTGTCGATAACATTTCTTTGCTTCCGTCAGTAATGTTTGTATTTAACAGTAATGGCAATGTGTGAAGTAAATTCTAGTCCAGCTGTTAATTTTAATGGGTGTGACAACTGCAGCTTCAAATGTTCATCATACTGTAGCACAAGCACACGTATAAATACAAGTTTGTTTCTCTGGTGTCTGAACTCTTGAAAGCTTCAGCTGTAAAAATGAGATGCATGTGAATTAGAGGTGTGTGTGTTGGCAGTATGTTTGTAAGTGAAAAAGGTCCATTAGTTTTATCTGACAAAAGAATCGGATCAAATGGCCACGTATACCAAAGCGTGAGCAGTTCTGTGCCTGGTCTTATAATCAGCAGCTCACACAGGTTACTGTGCCAGAAAAGAGCCGCTGAGGACTTAGAGGGAAGAAAGGAAAGATGGTAGCCTTAACCCATAGATGACCTTTTAACTTTCATCTGTAATGTCTATGTTCACTTAAACTCAGAACTCAGAATCACTGTTTAAGTGGGAGGCAGAAGTGTTAACCTATTTTTACTCTTGCAGGCTGCAATGTTGGTGTTTTCTCTAAAGACCAAGTTGCACAAGTCTGTAGAGAACAACCAAAACTGAGTGCAGTCAACAGATTTAAATCAAAACTGTTTATTTTAAGCAACTGAATGTTCCCTTTCCATCAAATAAAATTAATGACAGTGATTCATTTACTATAATTTAAAAAAAAAAATTGTGTCATTGCTTTGTTGTTCCATCACCAACCACAAAATCCCAATTTGTTTGTGTTTCAGAGATCAACAGAGTACGTAAAGACATGTACAGCGACACAGTGAATGGCCTTGTGGACAGACACCCACTGGAGCTGCCTGAACCTATGGGACCCATCGTTCACCTGCAGGAAAAACTGTTTGTGCCTGTCAAAGAGTACCCAGATGTAAGTAGATGGCTCGTGCAACCCCTTACTGCATCACACCGGCAAAAATGTAAACTGTTTTGGGGACAATATGTACACTGGAACAAAACAAAATGTTGGTGTTTTTAGGGGGGAAAAAGAAAATATTATAAACTACAACATTTATTTTGTAATATTTTTCCCAAAAATTTTCAGATGAGTGTTAAGAAAAAATAAAAAGAGTTGTCATTAACTTGCACAAACACAAACAAGCATATGTATGCATAGACAACTTTTCATGTAGTTGGTCTAATTAATGGAATGACAGTTGTGGATAGTTCACTGTTGGCACAGACAACATAGTAGTTTCTACTCTATGTGCTTTCAGTCTTTTGTGCTTTTCTCATGTAATCCACTCTTAGTATTTTGCTCCTTTTTAAAAAAAATTTCATAAAGTTATGGTAAATAAAAGCACATTGGCATACACAAAACGACAGGAATTAACTTGGAGAGGTTTACATGAATAGGGAATTATTTTATTCAGAATTAAAAGGAAAATAAACCAAACACTTATTCAGAATTATCGTTTTCACTCAGGATTAAGGGTTTATAGGTCTTCTTAAGGCCAAATTAACTTTTATTTGGAATTGAAGAGGAATTAAAACTCTCTTGTAAACATGGTCATTAAATTTTTTAGCAGTAGAAACGACGCAACATTCACAAGTTTAATGTACTACAGCTATCACTGAAGTCTAATTTGATCTGAAAACCACTGCATGCCTTGGTGTGTATGGACCAACTGGGCTGTAATGTAGTTTTGTAAATATTCAGTTGAGGAAAATGGAGTTTTTTGCACTTACCATTTGCTTTAGTCAGAGCAGTGGTGTAGATGAGTTTTTCTCCGACAGGGGAGAGATGCACTTTAACTGCCCACATACACTGCTGTGAAGGAAAACGACATGTGGAGATATCATGGTGGTCTCCGAGATGAGGAGGAGGATTGCAATACTGAGGAGGAGAGTCAATACAAGCCTTGTCTGCAGAATGACAAGTGTGTAGTGTGTGTCCACTGTGTAAAACCTTGTAAAAGTGTGTGTAAGGCTTGGACCTTTCAGCCAGATTCCTGTCCTCTTCTTTGACACACACATGAATGATTGTGTCATGTCTTGGGGTGCCATGTTTCTCTTCATAATCCCAGCAGTTTTGCAGTGAGGACATGAATGGAGGGAGGTGACGAAGGATCAGAGACACCATAGAGCAGGGAAAGGCCCAGCCAGCCATGGATTGCATTTTCCCCATGACAGAATTGATAAAGGACAGCAAAGACCGGCTGGGATCAGCTTAGAGGCTGACCCTCAGGTGATACGTAGCATCTAAGCCAGGGGTGGAAACTCTAGTCCTCAAGGGTCGCAGTCCTGCAGGTTTTAGATGTTTTCCTGCTACAGCACACCTGATTCAAATCATCCTCCACAGTGACTCATTAGTTTGGATCAGGTGTGGTGAAACAAGGAAACATATAAACCTCGCAGGACAGCGGCCGTCAAAGACCAGGATTCCCCACCCCTGAAGCTAAGGCTAAATCAGTCAACTGGCTTATTTTTCCCCCTTCACAGTGAGTTTTTAATCCCAAATTAGCTTCAACATCATCTATTTGTATGCTGACATAGTCATAGCTTTTTGATAAATAGATACTACTAATTTGTTAATTGCATAAATGGCAATTACTTTGCAAGTGGAAGTGTACGTGATCTGAGGCTGATGCTGGCTGTTTGGCTGTTCAATTAATTGATATCTAGTTATCTTAAAGGACTCATGATGCTGAGAGCACCTCCCTGACATAATTAAAAATGTATAATGAACATGTACGGCATTACTGCTGGTATTATGCTTGTGTGCATTTGTGTCCGTTTGCGGGTTGGTTTTGTGTTATCCCTGCAAACTAGCCTGCAAGCTTTTTAGAAAATGAAGCAGGGTCAGTAAACGCGTGTGGAACAATGCATGTGGCTCATGACTGTATAGATGCTGATAGAATGACTCTGTTATGAACAGACACACAGTTTGTCAAGTGTAGCATCCTCAGATGACCTTTGTGTTCCCTTTGCTTGCTGCACTGTGCGGTTTCGTGCACAGCAGAGCTGTAACTCCGTATTGTGTTTACGAGCTGTTGAGAAAGCTGCTAAATTAATTAGGTTTCCCTCTGGTGGCTAAGATGTCTCTTGGATGACCTTAGCTGTGAAACACAAGTGCAGTAGTAGGCACATAAAAATGACAGAAAAAAGCACACGTTTCAAATGAACTTCTATTTTCATTCTGATTTTAGCATACATATTCATCAGCTTTTCACCAAGTGTGTTAATTCAGCAGGGGAGGCTTTAAATGCCAGATAAAAGGTATTGGGAAAAATCAGCTGCAGGACAAAAAGTCTCCTCTCCTCTGAAACAAGGTTTGTGTGCAAAATCAGCTAAATTAGTGCAAATTGTAGAAGCCAAAATCAGTCTTTCAGAAATGTTGAATCCAGCCAGTGTTACAGATGTGGATGATGTTTTGTTCTCACTGCTCTCTCTTCTGCCTTTTACCATATAAGCTTGCATGGTTGGCAGAGATGTTGTGAAATTTTGGTGTTATTTAAACAACAGACTGAGACAGATTCAGATGAACGTGTTCAGCTGACTTCCTCGTGACCAGATAAGGTTGTCATACACTGTGGTTTAGAAAATTTTGTTGAGTAAGCCATGGCATCTCTATATCCAACTGTACATTTAAAGGGAGGATGAAGAGTACTTTTAGTCGGTTGTAAAGGTGGGAGTTATGTATGATAAGAAGAAATGATCGAGGTATGCAGAGTTACTGTCTTTGGTTCTGTCTGTTGGTTGACCAAAAACTTTAACAAAGGTGTTAAAGAAAGTGTTTGTCCTTCCTTCTGATTTCCTAAACCACACCCAGCAAACAGAAATGTTTGTGTATTTACAAACAAAAGGGGAAGCACTTTTTAATAATAAATGTCGCATTTGACAAATGTCAGGTCAGTTGTATGCACATATGTGTGTCCACATTTCCTACACGGCTCTACGCTCTCCTAAAAAGGGGAGTGGGTGGCCTAGTGGTAGAGTCGTGGGCTTTGGCGCGGAGGACCCGGGTTCGAGTCCCCGACACAACTCCTAGGTTAAACACTGTGGATCCCTGAGCAAGATCCTTAACCCTCCAAATGCTCCCCGGGCGCTTTAAGTAGCAGCCCTCTGCTCTCTGATACTCAGTACAGAGATGGGTGAAATGCAGAGCCCTAATTTCCCCTCGGGGATCATACAAGTATAACAAAAAAAAAAAAAAAAAAAAAAAAAAAAAAAAGCAGGGCAAGATTTTCCAAATATTTCTGTTTTATTTATGGATAAATTTTCACCTGCAGGGAAAATTTAACAGCATCCATGTTATTTTTCCACTTTAACAAGCTTGTCATTTTCTTTCTCAATTTGAACATAAATTGAATAACTTGACTCCCATGTTTAGTTCACTTGCAATATACTTCAGCTGAGTTCTCACACACACACACACAAACGCACACAATCAGTGGGGCTTCCTCTTGTTGGGCCAGCTACATCTCTCCTGTTCAGGTTTCACCAGCAGATAATTAGATTGTCCTGGTCCATAGATCCGGTGCTGTGTTGATTCTACTGTAATAACTTGCCTTGCCAGCTTGCATCTACTATAATTCTCTTACGTGGGTCCTTTCTTTGGCCCTCAATCAGACAGTCTACAAATACGAATATGGCTGCATCTTTATCATTCTGTCTGCCGTTGTCGTTCCCCCACTCTCTCTCTTACCGCTTTTAAAAGTCAGCCATTTCCTGATGTCGTCAACAGTGCAGAACACTGCGACGCGTAACCGTAGTGACTGCATCTTGACTGACAGCTGAATTCCAGGCTATCTGATAACTTCCACCTTCAATTAAATGCTATCTGTTGCTCCGTTTTTCTCCAAGCGCACACACATGCACGGAGACAGGCGGCTGACTGACAGCTCAGTGTGTCATTTCTGTTGACCTTCAGGCATCTGATAACATGTGTGACATGTCTTTTAAACGTGCCTCTCTTTCCTCTTTATCCCTTACGCATTTGTATTTGCTAACAGTTAAATGCCCAGGTGGATTGTGGGCAGGCCGCTTGGTGTTGAAAAAAGGCTTTGAACTGAAAACACACACATGCGTACACGGAAGCCTCCTTTGCTGTGCTGACTGTGTGAAACAAGACTCTCAGTTTGCCGGTTGCACAACAGCTTATGTCTAACAGGACTGTCTGAGCAGTTCCCACCAGCTCCTACATCATAAAGAAGCAAACGATCCCTCGTAGATCAAACTGTAAAAATACCAGCACATGAAGCTGTTGGTGATTTCAGTAGCATGACTGTTATCATGTGCAGGTTGTTATCAAGGGACTTACGGACGGTTGTTTACTTCAATCTTAGGGTCTTTTTAAGCCCCCTATACACCCCCACAACATGCCCAATATCATCTCTGAACTAAAGAGCCAGATGTTTGATCATTTGAAAGTCCAAATTTTATCATTATTTTTTTCCATAATTAACTTGTATTTTCTTGTCAAATGGTTGAATACATGACTTATTTGCTCAAGAAGAAAAAAAAAAAAAAAGTTGTAGTGTTCTAGCTTGAAGAAAGCTTCAGCAGCTTTTACTTGTGTAATCTTTATTAAACTTTTAATAAGTAAAACATCTTTACAGAAATTATATAAATTGATAATTAAATGGGAAATAAAGTGGACATACTTGGAGAAATTGATAAGTCAGTATGTGATGCTTGTGTCCACACACACATGTAGCCTTACTATGTTTATTTTAAGAAAGAAGGGAACCTTTAAAATCATTGATCCACAGGGCTTCTTTAAAAGACACTAGCTTTGAGAATTAAAGGAGGCTCTCTTGGTTTACTCAGACAGAACGTCCTGGTCCTCTCTGTTTCACTGCAGTAAAATTGTCCAGCTTCCCTGCACAAGGAAAGTCATTAGCTTGTTCCCATGAGGGTGTCATCACTTATCATGCCAGCTCCTGATATCCTTCTGACCCTCTTAAATCATTACCAGGTCTTGCAATGTACCACTTCATACCTCACCTCAGAGTAGCAGACGAGGATTGTGGTAACTGGAGCTTGCAGACCGTGCATGTTAGCAATAACTCGATGAATGAATGGTTTCGTAGTTACCGATTTGATAAGGAAGTAATTACAGTGTTGACCTGCACAAGGAGAACTTTATTTGCTTTAGGTAGTTAATTCTTTAAAAAGCAACAGTGCAAGGTGTTCATGCAGTTTTACCCGCAGCTCGTTACCAACTAGTGATTACTACCTTAAATACATGGTCCCCTGTGCTTCCTCGATCTGTGCATATGCTCGTTGTTGTTCTGAGGTGTGTGGATGTGAAAAAGGAGGTTGAAGGACGACGGAAGCAGGTTGACCAACGTGTATCAAAGGCTTCACTTGGACACGGTGTCAACTTTTATCTGTAGTATCAGATAAAGCATGAAAAAATTCAATCTCACTTAAGCCAATACAACATTGATTCTTTGGGGTCATAAGAAAAAAATACTGAAACACTTGGCAAAGATTTATCTTTTTGTTTTGTTATTTGAGATAAATGACAAAGAAGAAGGTTATTTTACAGCTGAGCAATCAACTTTACTACAGAACTAATGCACAGATCCAATATCCTGGTTTGGCTTCTACTCTATGTAATTACTGCCTTTTCCCCCCAAACACTTCTCCCTAAGGGATTCAAACTGTACAGCAAATAGTTCAACAACTAGGTCCCTGATGCTTGAGCTATTGGAATGAGGGTGTTGGCTAAAGGACAGTTAGGCTGCACTGGGTGTGCTGAAAAGATGTGTGATCGTGATTGGCTTTTACAGGTTACTTTCTTGCCAGTCAGATGATGAATGAGCTAAAACTGATGAAGCAGGAGTGAAATTGCCAATGGCTAATGAGCTGATTCAAGAGCGACCTCGCTGCATTACTGGAAATGAAACTATTAAAAATATTAGGTATGAGATGAGACCAGTCTAAAGCCGTTTCCTTCCCTGTATTAGATAAGAGACTGTTTCACACATTTCTCAGTTTTGTCAAAGAGCAGTTTTTACTTATGATGATGAACTAACATTTGAATTAATACTGAGAGGGTGAATATTATTAGGCATGTTCCTCTGTTGGTTGTTTTTTCACTTCCAAGTACTTATTTATCTAAAAGTTCACTCTTTCCTTCCTTTCTTCCAAACTTTTGCATTAGCATCAATCTTCATTTATGCTATCTCTCCATCCTCACTCCTTCTTTCACTTTCATTTTTCCCAAATAAACAGAATTAGACTAAATATTGGATTTGCTTAAAAGAGAGCTTTGAAGTCTACCGTGCATCCATGGGGGGGGGGGGTCACACCACTGGAATCTATGTCTCAATTTACACTCCGTCATCACCCTAGACCCATGTCATCATTCCTAGAGATCCAGTACCAAAAAGCTGTGGATAGTAAGCCTGTCTGCTACTTTTCTAATTTCACATCCAATCCTTTTTTGTCTCTGTAGAGGAGATTTGTGTCTTGGTTGTGGGAAGCAGAGCACATACTGGTGGTAAATGTGTTCAATTATTGAATGATGCAACATCTTAGTCTTAAGATGAATGAGTGATTAAAGGAAGGCAGCCAGCTGATAGCTAGAGAGGATGTATTCAGTCAGAGAGAGATTGATTTCTGCTGGGAGAGACAATCGCACTATGGGGGGATGGCAGATAAGCAAAAGAGGAAAGGCAAGATCCTGCCATTTAACTAAGTCAAAGAGGAAGAGGAAGCCTGCTTGGTTTCCAGAAGCCTTGAATGACTACACAAGGGAGGATGTGTGGAAAGAAGGGGAGGTATTTAAGCCAGTAAGCCAAGTGTTGCACAGTTCATAGTTGTTTTTACTCTATAACTTGCAGCACTGCTACTTTAGACAGAATGTGTCATAATTATGAAGAAGAGTTCTGTTGTAAATAGTAGTTAGTATAATTATCCCATAACAGGTGGTAAAATAGGAAGAGAGAGAATATGATGCTTCCTGATAAAACCAGATTCCCCTCTGCTTTGAAACATTGCACAGAATGAACTATTTCTTATTTCCATAAGACCAACTGGCTAATATGTGATTGGTATTCTCCTCCTGGCCTGGCCCTGCTCCTCGATAAGCCTTCAGCGCACACAGCCAGAGTCCTCAGCATGATCTCATTTCCTGTCTATCCACCACAAACAAACGCCGTCAAAGACACAATTGTTCTGCTTCTGTGAGCATTGTTGGTGGAACTGTTGTTGTTTTTCAGTTGTTTGCGCGCGCACACATATTTTAAAAAACGGAAAGAAATAAAAAGAAAAATCTCAAATGCCTTATACACAAACTTGTGCAACAATCGGTACAGGGTGCTGAGTGTGTCTGCAAGAGTTTACCCCGTACTTTGTGTTCCTAACACATGCATTCACACACACACACACACACACACACACACAGACGGGCAGAGACGTAGATGCGCACAACATAACCCGCCTGTGGAGCAGCGATAACTGTGGCTAAACAAAGGCCCTTTAATGTCAGTGTAAGCCCTTGCCCTGAAGGAGGCTTTGTTTGAATGCAACTTTGTGTGTGCGTGTCTTTTTGTGTTTGCACATGAATTATGCTTGCATAAATAAATCAGGGCGTCCAATGAAAACACAAATGAAAAACAGATTGCTAGAACTTCCCAAGTTAGCAAAACTCAAAGTTTATTCTGATGGCTCCGCATGGTAATGAGAATCTTTGTTTTTAGGGGCAAAGCCCTGGACATCCAGTCAAAGGCATTTTAGTTCCCAGATATTTCATTTTTAAGACCTCAGTAAGGGAACCCATTGTAATTTATTTGATAAGCGGAACGAGGAAAATAAAAATAGCATTTTAAGCATGTTTGGGAGAGGCTTGATACTTGAGCAACAGCAGGCGAAGAATAGATGGTGTATTTGGCTGTGAGGACCAAGTACCCGTTCTCTGCTTTGGGCACTAAAAAGTGGAGTTTCTGGCAGACCTGATGCCCTCTCATAGCTCACCATCTTGGATGTCCTTTCGCTCGACATTCCACTAAGTTAGCATGGAAGTTGCCTTTTCTATCACCATATCAGCATCCAAGAAAAGAGGAAAACCCCACAATGCAGAGCGGAAAAACGAGCGAGCAAAGTGAGCTTTCATCAGGAATGATATATTCTATTGCTGAGATAATTATATTATACCTAAAAAAAAGAAAGAAAATCACTTCATATCGCAGCAAAATGCTTGAAGCAGAAATGTCTAGTTTCTTATGTTTACACCAGTGGTTTTCAAACGGGGGGGTACTTCTTTAAAGTACTAATGAACAAATGATGACTGGAGACATTTTCCCGGTCCCAACGGATCCAAACCCCGTTTTGAGGGTCAAGATTACGTTTTAGAGATTAAGTTACAACCGTTTTGGTTAGGATTAGGGCAAGGGTTAGGTTTAGGCAATCAGTTATGGACGTTAGGTTTAGGGTAAGGGGCTAGGAAATGCATTATGTCAATGGATGTACCCCACAGGGATAGAAAACCAGACGTGTGTGTGTGTGCAGTATGTTGGTCTGATCCATGACTGAACTCCTTTTATTCCTTGGCTTATTCATTGGTCGAGTTGGCCAGTTCTGCTAGTTAAACTTAAAGACAGAATGTGGTGGCACGGTTGGCCTCTTTTGCTTCTATCAGCTCTTCAAAGACTGAAAAACAAGATGTTTGTCCGTTCTCCTCTCTGCTCTGCAGCAGAACATCACCTTGCCAACATTTTCTTTTTATACCTCGGCTTTCTTCCATCAGGCCACTGCTCTCTGTCGAGTGCAGTTATCAGCATTTATGTCCACACTTTCTAAAGACACTTCTACAGCAGTATCAGTATTAGCAGGATGGAGAACAAGTCGCCTAATGTTCCTATTTTAGGAGTTTCCAGCTAGCCTCCACTTCAGACTTTAAAACAGATGTAATTTTTGCCCCTTCTCCACTGTGTTTGATGTGTCGAACTTGATTTGTAATTCAACTACAGTATGTGTTTAATGTATTCATAGTGTGTAAATCTGATGGGATTTAGACTAATGGAAGATTTTCTAGCCTGTTAGTGTAGTGAGAAGTGTCACATGTCATATCTGCTCCGAAAATAACACCTAGTTTCGTCCATCTTTTGTGTGCCAGATAATTGCAAGTGTTTTTATTTTCTTTAAATAAGTAAGCTGTGTCAAAATACCCTTGACATTGCATTGTCACTGCAGTTTTAATTTAGCAGTGCAGAAGCTCTTGTGTGTGTGTGTGTGTGTGTGTGTGTTGGGATTTCCACTGTAAAGCTCAGAGCAAGGGGTTCACCCCGTATGCTTTGGCACTGTGATGCAGTCAGACAGCTCTCCCTTCTGTGTTCCTAGAGGCTGTGTGTATAAATGTGTGTGTTTAGCTTTGAATCAGAAGCAGGCTCATGTACTCCTTTGCTGGTTGACCTCTGAGAATAGGTGTCCTTGGGTCCCTCTGTTGGCTATATGCACTCCAAAATATAGCCCAAGTTCCCCTGATTAGAGTTAAGCAAGCCGAAAGGTGCACTGCGACTCAAAAACGTGCTTAAAGCCCGTGTAGCTGCATGCTACAATTATACTCAGGGTCACCAGCAGTGTTCCCTATATGTTTTTTATCTGTCTGAACATACACACAAACTCCCTGAGAATTTCTTGGACCACTGTGAGCAACATCAGACGTGCACGATGTGGCCACGCCAGTATCACCTGTTAAAAATCTAAGATCATAAGTTACATAGCTTATTAAAGAATGAAATTACAGCAGTAATTTCTGTTACATTATTTTTAATATACATGTAAGTGACTTGGTCCACATACAACGAAAAGAACAAACTTGTTTTTCAAGAGTTGTGCAAAAAGCTATAAGTCATGGTAATAGTCCTGCTTTAGAAGAATGGGGACATGTAGATCTTGCAGAAATCAAATTTTGTTTACATGATAACATTCACATTTTGCACAGTAAGATGTGTGATGTAGCACAAGCATGTGATAAAGTTACATTTACATGAACAAATATAAAATCTACCTGATTTGAAATCATTCCAATCAGATTCTAGCTGACATGTTTATATGGACGCTGGATAAAGCGACCCGATCAGGTGTATGATTTAATACAATTGTAATGCTTTTTACATGCACAATGCATAGTATGCATTGCATACTAGTTCAGAAGAAGGGTTTCCTTTTTAAAGAAAATAAAAAAATTAACCCTTTGACTGTCAAAATTCTCAATAATCTTTATTATCTCTAAGTTTCAAACAAAAACGATAGTCAGTTCTGTTTTGCTTCGGCTATTTTTCAAGTCTTTCGCGTCACCTCCATTGCTCAAACATGCAGAAACAACATATGCCAAAGGAATGATCCGAACGACTCCTGCTACTCATGAAGATGTTTAACCCCCCCTCTCGATTAAAATCGAATTGAAAATTCTTTCTGATCAGATCAACTTGTTTACATAAAGCGTTTTCATTCTGATTGGGGTTCGATCGGATCAAAAGTGGTCCTTGCAAACACAGCTGTGATTCTTTGTCTGTCCATCCATCCATTTTCCTGCCACTTCTCTCTGTTCGGTCATAACTACTGGCTCATCCAGGGGGCTCCTGACTCAGGATAGCCCCATAATAAAGGGTCAGCTCAGCAGCATTTACCTAGCCGCCGCACCTTTAGCTAGGCTATATGCTATGCTGCAAGTGGTACTTCGTACATCAGCATGAAGTGCTATTAATGACATTGATTGGCTGTTTAAGTAAAGATGTGTGAACTGCATCGTATCATTGGCTGAACAGTGTTAGTCATTGTTTTCTTGTAGCTACTGGCTTGTTGTCACCTGTCACTCAATGGGCTGTTTTGCCAAATGGTAAGGAATAGATTGTTTATTTCAATATACAGTCAGGTTTGATTTTATGCATAAATTTGCTTTTGGTAGAGAACACAGTAGTGCATGATTGCACAGATGCGCAACTTAAGGTTAGGGAACATCGGACACCAGCATCTTTCAGCCGCTGGGTGCATACTTCCTGGAGACGAGCGAGGGATGTTGGCAAATCCACTGACGGCAACAACAAAAACAGCCTGTAGTTTTTGATTGTCCTGACGTGTGTTTGTTTACATTGTTCAGGGGAAATATTCTGACATTGTGTAAAATTTGTCATTACATGTTACTCCTGTTGGCCTTTTGGGTTTGGCAGAGGGACTGGTGTGGTGGAGTGTGTAAGCAGATGTGACTGTTTAAGAATGTAATCCAGTGATATCACAGCTTATTGTAAGGGCCCAACAGATGGATAATTATGTTCTGAATGTATTTTGCATTTAGTTGGCAAGAATTTGTAAATCTCAAGTCTTGAAATTTTTATTTGAATAAAAAAAAAAGTTCATGAACTGAATCCCCCTCCCAACCGGTTTTACTCTCATTAGCTGCTGTAAACAGGTTGACATGCAGGCTTTTTGTTTGTTTACCTCCTTATGTGTCACTGTACTCTGTCCTTTCTTCTGTTTTTATTTTGACTGAAAATTATTTTGGCTTGTTTTAACACATTTTTCCCTTGTTGGCAACCAGCTCTGTGTGAAGGGGATTACTCGTACAATGTTTCCTCTTGGTATAAAGCTCCAAAGCCACTCGGCAATAAAAAAAAAGAGATCTTTATATGAAACTTGTATCAGTCATAGTTCCTCACCTCACAAATCACCTCTTCTTCAGCTGTATTATTTTTTTCTCAGCCTCAATCTTTCTTTTTTAACCAGGCAAATTCCCTGAACTTTATATATTCTGATTTAAGTGGATTTTATTTTTTTTAATGCACCTTCTAAGGTTGATGAGGCAATGCAGGTTAAGTTTTTGAAAGGAGAAAAGACCTGGGCTAAAAGCTGTCAACGTCTGTATGCCATGGAAGGGCAGAAATTGATGAATGCACATGGACATGTGGTGGGGAAGATGTCAAAGCAGTAGCAGAGGTTTTATATCCAGAAGCTGATGGAAGGTTCTTTGAAAACTTATTGAAAGTGGATTCTGTCGGTCTGTAAGGAGGATGTACTTGCATATTAATCAGTATTTCTTGTTTGTATATTCTTAATAGAATAAATGTAAGTGTAACCTTTTTGTAACCCATTTTACTCACTTATAGATTCACAAGGTAATTTATCTCTTTGTGTTTGCAGTATAACTTTGTGGGGAGAATCCTTGGTCCCCGGGGACTCACTGCCAAACAGTTGGAAGCAGAGACGGGATGCAAAATCATGGTGCGAGGCAAAAGCTCCATGAGAGACAAGAAGAAGGTAATGCTCACACTCATTTGACTGTGCACCTTTTTCTTCTTTTTTTTTTTTTTTTTTTTACAAGTGCAGGCTCCCCTCCCCCATTCTCCAGTATAATTCATTATCTGTCTGAAATGTCACACACTGCTGTGAAATTTACTGGGATGGTGGTCACACAAAATCTTGCCACTGGGCCTCTGGAAACATGAGGCAGACACACGCTCAGTTGATGCCTGGTGGCTGCATTCTGACATCTGATAGTGCTGTTTGCAAAATGCTGTGCAGTGGAAAGTGCAGGAGACGGTAGTAAAGCCCAAGGACAGGGACAGCCTCTATTTCTGGAGCTCACGAGCCGAGATTAGAAAAAAATATAGATGTTGTGCATATACATATCAAGGTGTTAAATTCATGAAGCCTTTCATTTCAGATTGTTTACCTGCAAATTATGTTTTTTAAAGCAAATTCTAACAAGCAATCTGTAATTTTTACCCAGAATAGTCACATCTACAAAATCGATGCAGACCGTGACAAAATGAAGTTGTAATCAGATCATGTTACATAGTTCTGCACTACACAGCTATCAGGCCAATAATCATAGCATATTTAAGTGTGCATCTTACATTTTTAAACTGTATGCTGTTGAACCAAAACGGATCTTTACACAATGAAAACATTAATTTGAAATGCTGAAGCAGGAGCTTCCTCCGTGCTTAGCTAAAGGGGGTTGAAGTGTGTCAGATTAGATTTAATAATCTACTTTGAAGTTGCTGTGAGAACAAATTGACAGTTGTGAAAATTGTGGTATTTCAAGCATCTGTGCATATGTTGCCCAGGGTGTCAACCTTGCTGTGTATCATGGCTGCTGTTACTTGTTTTTAATGCTTATCCTTTTTTTTTTCTTTCTCATTGACTGACACCTTATTTACATAAAACATTGTGGACATCCCTCCTGAAGTGGCATTCAACTTTTTTGCACACAATTTCACTCAAAAGAACATGTGTCACAAGAGCGCATCAAGATTAAAGGAGATTTACACAGATATTCTGTTGAGTCATAATCACTGTGTGCTGCAGCAGCATTTTCTTTTACTTTATATGCTTCCTCCGTTTATTCTTACACAATTCATGAGTCCTTATTTCCTTCAAAATATTTTTATTTTAGTCAAAGAATATGAAGGCATTTTCTTATTAGTTCTTTTTCTTCAGAATTTGATCCAGATGTAGTTAAAATGGAGCGAAAACTCAACACACACAAGTACACATGTGCTTCCCGCGTTAGTCTTAGATCATTACATAAATCTATGATTACCTTCATAATCTATCACAATCTTAAAACTTAACGACGTGTGCCGGTTTATTTTTCTGTGTGGTGCTGCAGTGGGATCTCTCAGAGGCCCTGCACAATTACTAAGTTAACAAAGGCACAACACCCTGAATATTTTCACAAAAATACAGGCAGGAAGGATAATTTCTCTACATCATGTTTTTATATAGAATGAAATTAGACAGTTGAATGTTTTATGGTCTTGGATGCTGTGTTTGCGGTGGTTGTATAAAAGCAGATGCTATGAAATAAATTTAAAAGGTTCATGCCTTTTTTTTCTCCTTAAATCCTAATGGAATCATTGTTTTTAATTGTCCTCCATTAAAATGTTCTGTAAAGTAGACAGATGTAGATATTTATATTTAGTCGTGGGTAAGCTATAGAAAAGATAATGGGCAACAGGCCCAGTTGTCTGCTAGCTATTACATCCATAAATTATTATAATCTCTGCAAGGTTTGCTTGCTGGACCCCAAAAGCTGCTGGATAGACCATGTGTGTCATGGCTGTGGCTCAGCCACAAACAAAGCCGCAGAAGTAGCTTGCAGTCACTGCATCCTCAACCTCAGTATTTTCAGCTTGATGCCCCGTGGCAGCAGAGGATGCCACGGCAGCAGCTAAGCCAGTGTGTTTATTCAGGATCCATTAACGGCAGCATTTTTATGCTCTCAATAATTCAGCTGGTTACTCCCCCTTGGGCCGCACTGCCTGACAGGGAGCCGGCTCACTGGAGCTACGCAATAGGAGAGAGTCAGGCAGGCACTGAGAGAGAGAGGGGAGAAGGAGAATGGGGGGAAAAAAGAACAATGGTGAGGGAAGGAGGGCAAATCTAGTAGGGAAAAAGAAGGTAAGATGCAGGTACAAAGGAAAATATAACAAGACCACCTGAACAGATGCTTATAAATTGGCATATTCAGATGACTTTCTTTTGCTCCCCTTCCCTTTCACCTCCACTCTCTTGTAACATTTTATATGCAATCATTTTGACTGATGTCATTAACTCTTCCTGTTAAATATTGTTAAAGCTTGTTGGTATCTAATAGCATCACTGCTACTAATGTGACTAAATAGATTACAGGATTATAGCTTTCAAAAGTGATGTTAGCCAATTGCAGGAATGACATGTGCAACATTCCTTTAGCAGTTTTTATGAATGATTGTGTCCAGCCACACACTGATGTGTGCTCGGCTGACTGTCAAGCAGATGCAGAGTGAGTTTTTACTTTTCTGTTTTGTGGACATATGACAGGCTGATCATTTCAGGAGCAGTATTATGTTTTTTTGAGGAGGTAAATAACAAAAGTGGCTTGAATGGCAAAACTCATGCATAGCATAACTAGTTACCATAAAAAGTAATTTGTGCTGTACTTCAATACATTATGTTAAACACAGATATACAATATATTCAAGTGCCGTGCTTATGAAAGGTTGTCTACTGTATGTTTCAAAATAACTGCTGTTCATCCATTTCTAATCCACTTAACTGCTGCGTCATAAGCTGTTGTAAAAAAAAAAAGAAAAACAGTGCGTTGTCCATGTATGAAGAGGCATTTACTTTACCATTAAAAAACAAACTTCTAGTATCTTGGTCTTTCTGTGGATAAGGCCTTTTTAAATATCTCTTTCTCTTTTGCTGACATTTGCTGAGATAAGGCAGATCAGGCGCTAGCTCCTGTAATTATTGTCCCTGACAGTCAGAAAGGACCCCCAGGAGCCATTTTCCCATCAAACTGTCATGTGTTGTCCTGGCTTTGTTCTTTTTCCTTTTTCACTGTGGTCACGATTAATGCAAAACAGCAAGAACAGCTGCAATTAAATCACAGTATATGTAGCATTTTCCTCTTCTCATGTAAAATGGGAATTCCCCCTTTCCCTTTTGCAAAGACAATTTCTTAAATCAATTTTGTTCTCTGCACAAGTGAGATTACAGTTAGCACCTCAGATAGCAGTTTATTTAGTGCCACTCTGCAACTCTAAAATGATTTTCAGGGTTGCAATTTGAGCAACACCATCAAACGAGTTCCTTTGATTTGTTTTTTTGCTGATTGTTCCAACACATAATAGCAAAAACTGTTGTATCAGCACGGTCACCGATGAAACAGTCGGCCATCAACTTCAGCCAATAGACATTGTCACAGCACAGCTTTCACATTTCATCGCCTAAGAACCAATAGGCGACATTTGCAATCAATGTGCTGAATTTTATTAGCCTCTTGGCATTATTACAAGCTGATTTGTTCTAAACTTTAAGCTGACATTTTTCATTTTCTATCTCTTGACTCGGTGCTGCCTGAAAACTTGTTTCTCAGCACTTGAAATCCAGGTATTACAGTTAATGCATTTGAGGTTGTCTGTCAAAAGCCTCTGAGTTGACACGAAGCAAATTCAGTTTGTACATAGATGAAATATAGGAGGAGGTGTTGCTGCCACTGCAGTGTTGGCATATTAAGATTATTTTTATAATACTAGTAAACTGGACTTCTGTGGTGTTGTTTTTTCAGACATAGCTGAAAGTCATGACATTTAAGTGAACTGTCCAGGACTGCCTTCTGGCCTCTTCAGCCTTTTAGATTTTATGTATTATATATCAAACAATTTATTGTTATCCTCAGTGAAAATAACCCTATGCAATCTCCAGACCTGATCAAAACCATTGCACAGATAAATTGATGTTTATTTCCAGTCTTAATGGTAATGCAGTCCTATCCAAGTTTTCCTGGAATATCAGTTTGATTGTTAATGATTTAAGCATTTAATCATATTTTTCTCTGTCAGCATTGATCCTTCTCCACCCTCTTTTGTCCGTTCTTGTCCTTGCATGTCCCTGCAGCTCTCTGTTGCACCTGTTTGGTCCGCTGGCATTGAGCCTCACTTGCCTTGACCTTAGCTGGAAGTCCTTAAGCCTCAAAGGCAAAGGGACTGCGCAGAGTGAGATAGGTAGAGTTGAAATGGAGTAAGTGGTTTAATTTATAACAGTTAAAGTTCAACGTCACAAGGACAAAATTGTAGCGCCACATAGTCCAAAATGTTTTTGAGGCCACGTGGTGGAAACTTGTGAAATTGGCCCCTGTCACATGTACTTGAGCATTGTGCCAAATCTCTTAGCCTATTAGGGATGTCCTCTAACTTATAGTATAAATAACAGAGGATTATTACAGTAACGTGTCAGACATGCCAGTCTATTACAACTTATGTAAATGTAGACTTATGTATGAATAAAGTAGAATAAAAGTAAACAAGAAGATATTAGGGTGCTATATTTTGTAATCTTTGCGTGTGGTGTCAGACATATTGTGAAAAGTGAGGCCTCATGGTTTATTGGGTTCAAGCTGAGGGGTGTAAACGCCAGAAGGAAAACAGGTGCAGCACAGATGAAGGGAGTCAGGCAGTAAAAGTCACAGTCAGCCCTTCCCTCTGATCTTGTTCTTAAATGTTGCTTCTAGGTGTAGTACTGCATTTATAGCAACTACTTATGCTATATATTTTACTAAAACCGTTGCCTTCTGGTATGTGGTTATTGTCATGGTGCCTGATGCTGGACAATGTGGACTTTTTTTTAGTTAAAGGCTTTACCAGTGTTCCAGCTATCTCTCATCTTACCTCCCTCTCTTCTCTCACTCTTCCACCCTGCCTCCCCCTCCGGTCTTCATCCTGTTTGTCATGCTGTCACTTTCTTTCAGAGGGCACACACTGACCTTGTTCACAGGCAGTCATGCTGGTGCGAACTGAGTGGACGTGTGTGTGTGTGTGTGTGTGTATTTGTGCACCTTGTGCACCAGATTTATTTGACTACAATCCTTACTAAATCACAGTTTGCCTCAGCCTCGGCATAGAAACCTAACATGCATATGGCCTCACACACACATAATTGACTAATCCTTTTGAATCTAAAATAAGCAACTGTCTGTAAATACATGTATGTGTGTACTACCCATGGGTTTTCAAATTGTCTCCATATCGAGGCAGACTTACTGGCTCGTCACTCTTATCCCTTCCAGAAAATGCTGAATCACCTTCCTGGCCCCATGTCCCTCTATTAGGCAACAGGCAAACAGTGATGGTGAAATAACGACCTCAATACTGAAACTAGCCCCACCGCCACCCACCATCACCCCACGCACATGTAGAAAAGGGAAAAACGAGAGTGGAATATTGAACTTATTTCTGTGTGCGTGTGTGTCTATGTGTTGTAAAGAGCAGTGCCATGGCAACAGCTCTCTGTGGACTAGAAAGCAAGTGGGTGGCACTCGGCTCAAACACTGGGCTGTGTGTGCGCGTGCGTGCCCCCCTTCGCTTTGTGATTCTTGTTGAGTGTATTGAAATCATGTCATGGGGATTCTTACAGAGCACCACAATGGATTGTTTGTAATTAAACACCCTTAAAGTAGCCCAACAATTTCAAACGAGTGATCCTAAGTTGAGATAATTTGTATCGGTAAGAGAAAACACTTTTTTTAGGGATATAAAAAAATATATATCATGTTTTTTTTTTTTCAGTCTTGTGTTTTCTGTTAACGTGGTATTCCACATCAGAATCTGAGGCCATCTTTTTCCGGATAATCTCACCTCACATGAAGTAGTCGGCTTTACCATCTTTCATGGTTGAACAGTGGGATGCGACCCAACCTCAGAGCTTTCAGGAGTCCTCTCATCCTGCTTGATGCATGCTGTGTTGCAAAACAGAGGAAAGAAGTTTATACTACTTTAAGAGCAGCTTGTTGTGAAATAATCTACACATGTTTGATTAATCCAAATTAGATTTTACATTTATAGTTTTTCCTTTTTCTAAAAGATAAAGGTAATACTGGGCTTTTCATGGAGTCAACTGAAAATGTGCAGTTTTAAAACTTCCCTTTCTAAAACTTCAATATTTAAACAGCTTTCTATTTCATGCTTCATCGCTTCCTTTTTATAGGAAGGAAAACAACTCCTTCACAGAGCCATTGTTGACCAGCCGATATTGTCCACACAATCACATCAGAGACGTGCTCATTTCCCTTCAGACAGATCGTGCGACGCTTTGAACTCTGTGTGTCATAATTCTATTCCTACTGGTTACATCAATGTGCTTAAAAATTCCAGATCCATCTCGCTCTGATCCCTGCATCCACCCATCCATCTTTCACTGATATTAATTGCTGCAGGCCTTGCTGTCATCTGTGTCTTTGTGAAGCGAGGGATCTATTAAAGAAGGGTGTCCTTTCAAAGTTAAAACTAACTAGCTGACTAAAGGGCCGGTCCTGTCATCCTGCTTCTCTTCATAGTTGTCCTCTGTGCATGCCTGTCTCCTGCCTCAGCTCTCTGATATGCAGTGTTACTCCACTGGTGCTCTAGCACACCCACGCTGCCACATTCACTCACCATCTCTCTCTCACTCTTCCCCTTTCTCTGTCCAGGAAGAGCAGAACAGAGGGAAGCCAAACTGGGAACACCTAAATGAAGACCTTCATGTCCTAATCACAGTGGAGGATACACAGGCCAGAGCTGAGATCAAGATGAAGAGAGCGGTGGAAGAGGTCAAGAAGCTCCTTGTACCTGCTGTGAGTACATGCTGTACACAAACTTATCAAGACAGCACCGATGTATTGGTAGCAGCTTTTGGCCTAATGTTCTCTATGATTTGAGTGCCCCAGGAATATGAAGGACATGGTTAAGCTGGGTTTTAATAGTGCGAAGAGAAGCTTTTCCATGTCCAGCTTGTAACAAGATAATGGCACTACATATGGCCCACCATCTCCACCCCACTGTTAGCATCCTGTTTACTTCCATGTATAGACGAGGGGAACAGGTTGACTGTACCTCCAGTTGAGTGGAAAAACATAGCTAGCTGCACACCTCCTGTGACCGCCAGATTTGTTCTCCGCTTCCCTCAGCACAAACTTCCTAATACACTATGCCACTGGTGATAGCTCCTGGTAGTTTGTTGGCATGTGATTTGTAATTTTGCTTTTAACTGTGTTGACCAGCTGGTCAGCGCAGCTGAAGACTCAGATTTGCCACTAGGTGGCCTCATATAGGGCTTGGTGGTTTGCAGGCATCCAGAATTACAGAAAGGTTATGATATGTTGGAGCATGCTGCACACACTTGCTGTTTCCATCCCTGATATGTCACATAAGTAGTGTGAAGTGTGTTTTTACATGACCGGTCTCAGAGAGGTGCTTGCATGTTGTTTCTTTTGGCACTGTTCTTTATGACTCCAGGGATTTTCAGGTCTCACTAGCCCAAATTATTGCATGCATATGCATATTATGCGTGTGTGCACAATAAGTTTTGGATGAAGCCCTGTCTGCAAGCGACAGCTCTAAACAATCATGCAGAATGAATCACTGTTAACACACAAGCGTTGACATGGACAACAAAACCCCTTTTAACTCTGTGACAGCTCTATGCCACGAAAACTCATCTGAACTGAGTGCCACAAAAATAGTGTTCTCACTTCTCTAGAAATGTCTGCAAGTTTTGTGTGCTGACAAGTGCATCAAAGATGTTATGGTGATTCATTACCTGAATCACTGGGTGGGTTAAATAGAAGCTCTTATAGTTTTCACACACACACAAAAGCTGTTTCAAGCTCTTTTAAGAGAAGCACTGATGAAATCTGTCTCCTTAATTTTCATTTTACCTTCAAAAGGATGCTTCAGTTCTTTGAAGTGGGGTTGTATAAGTACTTATCAATTATCAGTGTATTACCTACAGTTGATTGCAGCTGGCACATACCAAGTAGTCAGGAGCGTGTTACTGACACTTGAAAAAGTGTAAGCAGTGTAAAAAAAGTGTAAGTGTAAACTGCCATCACTAAGTTTGTTTGTGTGTTGGTGTTGATATGCAGTTTTTACTGTTTAGGTCCTTTAATAAGTGCATGTAAAAGCTAAACATTAAACAAAGTCTGGTTTTCTGCAAGGTGAAATTACTGTTTTAAAGCAGAACTCAGTAACTTCAGCTCGGGGCTCCCCCTAGTGGCGTCCTTTCACTGTCGTGTTCAACCCCCCCTTACACCCCCACAGCACACAGACGGCTTCTCTACCTGTCTTTCCTCTATTCTGATCCCTGGATATATTTCTAAGCGTTTACTAGCTTGTTGATGCTACTTTGCTGCGTTGGTAGCAGCACCTCGTCTCCCTCTGCCCAAAGCAAAGACCTGTATTTTCTGAAACGGGACGTTTTACCCGCGATTTGCGGGTAAATATGCCGTGGATTATATTTTTCTCTGGTGTTGGCGAGTAGCAGGTAAGAATACGAACTTTTATTTACTTTTTGCGGACGTGACAAGTGATTATTCAGCCTGAAGCTGTGATGCTTCACCCGGCGCCCAGGCAGCGCAAGCTACGTGAATCACTCTGGTCCAGCAAAGAGTTGGTTATGAGAGCCAGGAGCCGTGTTTAGGTGGTGTGAAGCTAAAGAAATGTTTTCTTCGGATTAGCGCTGGTAGTCTGGTTAAAATCAGAGCTGGAAGCAGCTCGGTAGATAGGGGACCTGAGTACCGTACAGCGGTTTCTGTTGTCGCAAGTTCTGCTCGGGTCGATGCAGGCAAAGTTGTTTTTAGCAGCTCGCAGGCCAGAGGCCCCGGCGGGAGGGGGGGGCACATTGAATCGCTCCGTAAACACTTTGTTTAGCCCCACGGGGATTCCGAAAAGCATTTATTGAGGTAAAAAAGTTACTGAGTTCTCCTTTAATAAAAGGTTAAACATAATATCTTAACCTCTTCCTCGGTAACTAGGTGATTTAAACTATTGATTAATTAAATCATCACACAAAGGACTATTTTCTGTCTTATTCTTGGGGAACTTTACGTCCTGTCTATAATAATGGAACACACACATCCTTATTTTTATAGAGTCCAAATTTCAAAGCCTATTACTCCAAAGTGTATTTGTCTTTGATGAGAAGAATAGACTGAGATTAAGACTTCTTTACTGTATGCTCATGTGGTTGTCCAACTTGCACACATTAGCAGTCAGAAATCACCACTGGGGCTTCTCAATCACCTTGAATAGGCTGAACTGGAAACATTTGTGGAAGCAATGATTAATTTCAGTCTGATAGAACAAGTTTCAGAGTTTGGTTGGTGAATTATCTGCATTTGAACTTTTTTTTAAATGTAGTTGCGTGTCTGCATACGCATGTGTATAAGTGGGTGTTGCATTTGCTGGCAGTAATACCCTAATCATGCTAAACTAGTCTGGAGTACAGACTTTGTAAGTAAATACTGTTCTAATAAAGGGCATCCTCTTCATATTTGACAGCATAAAGTTGCCTTTATTAAACTGCACAGGAAACAAAATGAGGTCACCATTCTTATTCCTTCGAAGAGGTTTTATTTGTCATTAAAGAGGACTGAGCTGCAGAATTTGCACAGAAATGGAGGATGAAATGATATCCAAGAGTTTGTTTTGTCTACAAATCTGGCTGTAAATTGAAATGTAAGACTCAAAATCATAATGATGGGGTAAAGAATCACAATGGAGAGATTTGGGGATGTTAGACATGTGAAGCATGACACTTTTTTTTTAATTTATATGATTAAAAATTAGTTTAATGGTGATATCTTAATTTTCTTTGACATTGTTTTGAAGCCTGTTTGACATCCCCAAGCTAACAAGCTAATGCAGTAATCTATGCATATGACTCTTTTACTTTTTTCTAAATTGAAGGATGAAACTCATTTGAAACTCTGAGGTATAAGACAGTTTGTTTCATACAGACTAGTTTATGTCTTTCAAGCAAATGTCTCAGTAGGAGTGATGCTGATGGGAGATTATAGATGTACTCACTCATTCTTCTTTGCCCCCAGTGTTGCCCTTTTGCTCTATAGTCCTGTGAACTCTTCAACTTTCCATGAACTGGGAGCTGTGAAACATCGGAGAGGTTAGAGAGGCAGACGCAGAGAGAGAGATATGGGTGGGAGAGCCTGATTGAGCTACTCTTTCAAGTGTGGATTTATTCTACTGATCCTGCTCTACTACACACAGTAGCACAGACACATACACATCCTTTAAAAAAAGAGAGAAAAAAAGGAAAGAAGCTTCCATGTGCATGCACATTCACACTGACTCAAAAGCTCTGCTCATCCCTTGAGTCCTTCGTTAAGGCCCTCAAACCGAGCCGGCAGCAGAGCCTCGCTGCACTTTAGCTAACCTCCTCTCAGAGAGCAGCGGCGTATGCATAAATCCTGAATGGCCTATTCCACTTTTCCTTCCTATACCTTTAAGGGTTGGAGAACAAAATAATGATTGACTCGTTCACAGGCATCATTAAATGATTGACACAAGACCTTCACCATTTGCAAAAGAAGCAGGAATATACTTGTATGCTAAAATGATAACCCTCCCAATTAAGTATCAGCTCTCAGCAAACTTGTGTAAACAAACACAGGCTGAAAACCATCTCCATCTGATTTACCTCCATATGTTATTAATGATCTTCTGCTGACTTGTCACCCATGCTAAACAAAGCCTGAACAGCAAACATTAAGATTCTTCTGCTGTGCATGAAGTATTTGCTGCATATATACAATGAAGGGAGCCTCATGCGATGCATAGCGTATACAACTGGCATTTGGCTTTAGAGCTGCTGTAATCCTCAAACATGCCTCTGTGCAGGATGACACATCTGAATGCAGTTCACCTTTTTCCACAAACCAGCGAGTTTGACCTTTGACTACTGACAGAAAATAACAGATGCAGCATCACTGATGGCAGCATGGCTACAGTTTCACCAAACATCATGGGAGCAGTTTTCTCTAAATGATGTAGAGTAGAAATGCTTTCTGATTCTCAGTGACTTTTTTTATACTGTTATGTTTCATGGGAGTGTGTGACAGAGCACGTAAGTAAATTCATATAGTAGGCATGGCAGTTTTAATTTTCCAAATGTGGCTCTATTTTTGAAATATTTGCAGTTAAAATGCTGCTAATCTCACTGCTAATGAACTGTATGAGTCTAATGCATTAAACTTGAAGGGGAATTGGAAAATCTTCAAATGTGAACTTAATGTGCCAGAGGAAAAAAACCCTCCTTCACAAAATAAAATGCTCTCTGAGAGATCAAATTGTCGGCTCTTTAGTGATAAGTCAACTACTTAGAGAACAGATACTGTGGTGAAATGTAACCATTAGATTTTTTTTTTTTTTTTTTTTTTTTTTTTTTTTTTCTTCAATGCATTCTTTCAAGTCAGGGGTTCCCAAGTCTGGCCCTCTAGAGCAACTATCCTGCAGCAACTTTTTTAAGCGTCCCATCTTCAACACACTTGAATTAAATGGCTGAATTCTCTCATCGATGTCATTCAGTTTTGCAGAGGCCTGGTAACGAGCCATTCATCTGGTTCATGATCATGGTTAGAGAAGGGATGCAGGTAGTAGCTCTCGAGGACTGGACTTGGGCACCCCTGTTTTTAAATGATGGTTTAATATCATGCAGGTGCACGTGATTCATAGATATTTGCTGCAAAGGGCCCACATATCATTAAAGCAGTACAGCGCAAGTTCCGGGTTATTTCCAGAAGTTGGCCCCCTCTGGCGTCGTGCACACGCATGAGCTGCTATGACTGCGTTGGTCTCTGATTTAACCCACATTACACTTAGTCTGAGCCCAGAGTTAGTCACAATGTCTGCTGAAGTAATAGTTATAAATCTGCAAGTTGTTTATGATTTGATCATTGAGTAAACTGACAGACTGTATGCTAACGGTAACAACAGGCTAACGCTGGCTTGTAGTTCAAATATCTCAATTCACAGGCTGAGACCACGATTACCTTATAAAATTACCACATCAACTCAATTGAACAAGTGGGTAGAATGTATGTTTTCCCCAGGAACAGTCATAAGGCTGTCATACTGCCGCATTTACATACTAAAAACTTAGCATTGCAATATTATGCATCCTTATTTCTGTCATGCCTCACATTTACCTTGTTAGTAAGAAGAAAGCCAACTGTGGGTCATGTTTTATTCCCAGACTAGATCAGAGATCCCTCCAATAAAAAAAAAAGAAAAAAAGCTGCTCTGTTTTTTACTCCCATCTTTCTCCGGGGCCCCCTGCCGTGGGGACCGGTCAGGCTCCAGTTTGGTTCTCTTCGCCTCACAAGACAAAACTTTTCTTCTTTGTCTTACTGGAGTCTTAAGTGGGGGTTTGAGAGGCACCCGCTCTCCATCTTTAAGCAGGATGCTCAACATGCGTGGACCTGCAGTGGTGGAAAATACCACACCGGCACAGACAGACTAACGAGATCGCACAGTTCGTTTCCCCCACAAATGCCCCGTTGAGGCTTCGTACCCGAATTTCTCGCGTTGAGCATTCAGAAACCGTTTTAGAGACCTCCGCAGTGAAGAAAGATCAGCTCATTCTACACATCAGGCAATTGTAAGAGCATGTGGAGGAAAGAAAAGAATAGTATTTAACATTTAAACTTGTGCAATGTACCTTTAAACAATGCAGTGCATAGCTTTTAATCTCTTAACACTTGGATGTGTGCATATACACACACAACATGTGAAAGCAGGAAAGGTTTGAGAGCAATACACAGAAGTGCAGGAGCATTCTGGCCTTGAAGAGCGAAGTGCACATATACCTGACTGAAACTGTCAGGGCTAGCACAAAGTGAGCTTTTTAGCTAACAGTCTGTCTTCCAGCACTTTTGAAGCTCCGTTTGGGATTGTGGAAAACCAGTCCTGCATCCTGACTCTGACATACTCTTTCCTCTTGTGCTTTCCACCCTCCCCACACATTCCCCGCCATCCTTCGATCGCCCTTTTTTGAAGTTCTATTTTTAACCTTAATTTATGTACTACTATTTCACATTATGGAAATTAAGAGAAGGTTTCTTCATTCTGTTTTTCCTACAATTTACTAATGTCTTGATCGTGCATAGCAAAAGTAAAGGTCCCCATCAGTTATCTATTCCCCCCTCTGTTCTTGTTCCTGTTTCCTGTCCTCCTGAGTCTTCTGCCCCCTTCTCTCTTTCTCTTTTCTTCCCTCTGCTATGGACCACCTTTGAGAGAAAGCATAAAAGTAGATAGTGTTTTTTGTCAAAGGCAGACAGATGGACCCTAATGGATGCCAAGCTTGGGTATCTGTTGGGTGTTGTGTCTGTACGCACTAGTATGCATCCGGCTTGGCAAAGATTACAATAGCAGCACCATCGGAACCGCTGAGTCTGGGAGGGCAGAGAGAAAACGATACAGAACGAGCAGAGCTAGATTTTAGCTGTAGAAATCTCTTCTCTTCTAGTGTACTGATTTTGCAATTAATAAACTCCTCTTTTGTTCTTTTGGCTACCTCCCACCCCTTCCCTCTCTCTCTCTGTGTCTCTCTGTCTCTCCCTCTCTCTGTCAACAGTGTATGACAAATGAGTACAAAACACCATCTGGCTGCACCCATCCATGTGTGCCTCTCCAATTAATGATGTTTATTGTGTGTTAGGCCTACCTATCACTACCACTCTCATCTTATTTACTCTTAATCTACTTTCTCTCCTTGCGTTCTTAGTCATGCATAAATACAGCTATACCCACAATCAAAACCTCACATTTCTCATCGAGCCTGCATGACGGTATGTCGTCAAGGTGTAATATAAATACTTAAAATTTTAGAGCAGTGTTCTCCTATCAGAGACTGCATCTTTGGTTTATTAAAGTGAAATAAGTGAGGTACAATGAAACTATAATGACAGAAGACGCTGTTTTTTCTGTTACCCAGCTCATGCATGCTGGTAAATCTTGTAGGCTGGTTTGTAGGTAGTTGTTTTAGTCAACATGGAAGCCTTTCCTTCCCTGTAGACTGTTATTACTTTCATCAGGCTAATGAAGGATCTAGATTGGATCATATTAACCTCCTGATCTCCACCTCCCAGGACACCAAAGTTGCAACAGGCTGGACTGCACTATTCACTGCTCCCATTTTGCGTGTGTGTGTGTGATATAATGGTGAGCCCACCCTACCTGCACGCAGACTCCACATCTCCCACATGAATGTTAATCATCTTTTTAATTGGCTTCCATGACTTTGTGACCTCTACTTGATATGGCAAGACTGCATCACTGGCTCCTATTTCATTGCTGCTATGCTATTTTCTTGCTTTGCCTCTGTATGGTCTTTTTTTAAGCTGCAATTCCCTCTGAAACGGTACATAATCTGGCCTGAAGGCAGTGTAACCTTTGTCTTCCAGCTATTGTTACTAGAATCTTCCTCTTTTTATCATTATCCATTCTCAATCCTCACACTCTATACTATAGCCCAGAGGTCTTCAACGGGGGTCCATAATTTGTTTGGTTTATTAGGGGGCATCATTTACTTCACCAGGAATCTTGTGCAATCAGATTCAGATATTCCTACAAAAACACTGCAGTTCACAACATTCATCATCACCGGGGTCAATAAGTTATAATGCTAATTGAATGGATGTTGATATTTGAAAAAAAGGAAAGTGTTACTTTATTGCAGCTAAAATGCAAGTAGTGAGGTGGCAACTGCAGCAGACATAGCGCAAACAAGGAAACCCCCCTAAATATACAGATAATTATCTGCATATCGCAAGTAATTAATGTTTAAGATATGATGAGTGGATTCTACAAAATTTCCACTGTACACCATTTTTATAACATTCGTGAGATGTGGCCATAAGCATGTCAAGTGGAAAAAATATTTACCCAAGCAAGTTTACTGATACTTAGATATTATTAGACACCCCTCCTTTTGCCTTATATCATCGTGTTTTTCCAGGGTAAAAGATGAACAACAGTATGTTGGGATTTCATTCCCCAGAATATAGCAGTCATAGAAACCATCACAAGGCCTTCTCTGTTTGCTTGAACAGTTCAATGATCCTCTTTTTTTTTTTAAATAAACCACCATCTTACTTTTACTTTGCATTGATAGTTATAGTGGCCATTCTGAGTGTGTATACAAAGACAGAGGAAGAAAACTCTTTTTGTACACTGCCACATCTAATGTTCCAAATGCACATTAACAACATGATTGCACTATATTTTACCGGTCTAATTTTGGGATGTCTTGCCTCATTTCAGTGTCATCTATGGGACATCTCTGAGTAATTTGACCACTTCTTCTTCAGTAGTTCTTTTTTACTCATTTTCTCCTTTCTCCATTTTAAATCCTTGTCTGTCTTTAATATTTTCTTTATCCTGTATTTTCTCTCTTGCCATTTGCTTTTCTTCCTCTCTCTGGTAATGGAAGAGAAGAGGCAATCACCACTCTCTGTACTACTGTATCTGCAGTGGCCTTAAGGCCACCTCTTTATGTCCACAACACACAGGTTACAAACTATTAAAGAAGCTGAAGATGTATGTCTCAACTTTGCTAGTCACAAAAAACGGGAATGGGGAGGGGGGAGTATGTGTTTAAAAAGAATAAAAAAAAAAAACTAAAAATAAAAGCTCCTTTTGTGTTCCACTGGCCTACCATACTCTTATCTCAAGCCTCCTCATCCAGTACAAGGTTGTGTTCCTTTTTTACCTGCGATTACTTGTGAGCTTCTGTCTCCTGTGCAGAGGGACCTGGCTTGTTCTTGCCCCAAAGGGCTCCATCCCTGCTGTCCATCCTCTCAACATCTCCATCTGGTCATCCCGTCTCATCTTCAGCTCTGAGGCTCTCCTGTGGGGGAGACAGGTGGTTCAGACCCTAAAGAAAGAGTAATCCCGTAGGGAACAACCTGTCTAATCCTGGCCACCCTCCCTGGTCTTGTCCTCCTCATTTTTAATTTACTGGACTGAAAACTAATAGGTTGGCAGTCTTCTTCTGCAAGTTTCAGGCAGGAGATACGTGACCACTCTGCTTCAGTTGAAGAGTAAGAGGAATTTGACATTTGAATAAAGGCTAATGTGTTTATCAGATACTTTACCAAAGCAACCAAACACAGATTTTTTTTAATTATTATTTTCATGACAGTAAATTGTCTTGGACAGATCAGTAGTTACTGAGCTACTGAATGTCAGTTTCCTTTCTCATAGCAGTGAAAGACAGGAAGAAGGGCTGGTTGATTTAAGTCTCAAGAGTAAAAAACATAACACACAGTTGTTCCAAATAACATTTTAGCTTGTTCACAGCAATATTCAGTTGACATAACATAGACTTTTGACTATGTCAGCTGTAAACCATTGTTGATGACAACTTAGGAGGACTTTCAGTAGCTATCTAGAGGAGCTAAAGATATAACTGGTTTAGTACGCTCTGTAATTTGAACAGATGTCTGATTTGGAAAAAAAAGTTTAAATTATCCTTAAGATGTGACTTTTTGCACATATGCATTAGCCTTGTGAGACCATCCTGATCTCGCGGGCTTCAGGTTTTCACTCGCAGATCAGTCTGGCTACTTTCCGTTGAAGAGAATTTGGAGCAGTTCACCAAACGAACGTCCAATCAGCGTTTGCTTTGAGGCGGGTTGAGGTGTGACGCAACAAGAAGCGACAGCTCAGTCTAAACAACAAGGCGGCTTCAGCGGATGAAACTAGCATCGGCGTGGTTATCGCTCAAGTTTTATCGGAATTACTGCGGACGTTTCTTGTTTGCTGAGCTAACGAAACATTGCCGGCAGCAGCAAGAGTAACCTGGCTTGTGATTGTGTTTTCGTCGTTGCTCTGTTAGTACGTCATATGTTTCGTTGATCTGATTGGTTGATTTGGTCCGTCTATCACCAACATAGGTGGTGATAGACAGATGCCTTATCCAGTCAGCTAACCAGTATTTTCACCCCTTCCCAAAACTACTTTAACGGATGATTCCCAGATGGATATGCAAGAGCAAATCCATCTGGCGGAGTCAGGTTACATATGCATAATGATCATCTTAATCATCTTCAGTACACTGTCATATTCCACCCTTGCTTGTGAAGTAAAACTATAAACATGCGTGTTAATCTTAAAGGGTAGATTACAGGAGAAAGAAGCAAACATCAGCCAGAGCAAATTTTTACAGAAATGATATTTTAAAGAATTTTTTACATCTTTGGCTAAAAGTATCTGAGGAAATTTTATTACCCAACTAAAACAGATGTTTTATCATATATTAGGTCAATAGTTTGTCTCTATTCATCATACTTGCTTGTTTTAAAATTTTGTTTGCTGATGGAGGTTATAATTCTACTTTTATATGCTAATTGATCATCACAGATCATAGATTGGACATCCTGACAATGCTTGCTGCAAGTGATGATAAAAAAACAAAGCAAGGGGATTCTGATTGTAGTAATATTTGTGCCAAACGACATGTTTGATTTTATTCTCCACTTGTGTTGATTGTTTTATCAGCCTCTGACCAACTCACTGTCAGGGCGTGATGAGCTACATGCAACATAACAGCGGTGCCAAGTCACACATGAGTTGGAGCTTAGATAATGACTTTAAATGCAACCTCACTGTGCCCCAGTTAGTAATTCTCTTTCCATATATTCTAGCATGTTAACATGCATGCATCCTGCTGTTAATCCATCATGTTCATTTCTTTCATCACAGAGAATTTGTAGCATTACTTGTCTCATCCATTTTTTTATTTTTTTTTTCTAGTTAGCCACAATCCCCAGCGAAAGTGCATTCTTTGTGCTCAGGTCCTCATCACTACTTCCAAAATTGCCTTTCCCACTCGTACTGTCATTTTAATTTAAGTTCACACACATACACGTGCACTTCAGTCCCTAACCACCTGGGTCCCTCACATCATTGTAAAATAACCTTCTTAATCCACCTGGTTGTGCTTGGCTCCTTCAGGGGGGATTCGAGTACCCTAATACACTACACAGGAAAATCAGACTGGTAACAAGGCTGGCTGAGAGGCCCAGGCGGTTTTAATCTGCCCTGGTCCTCCAGTGGCAAGGAGAGGGACCCTGCCGGCCCCTGGCCAATCTCCGCCTCTCTTTGAAGGTTCCCTTAATCCCTTTACCGAGAGGCAAGGAAATGCAGAAGTGGGCATACTCCTATGGGTTGATTGCGAGAGCTGCATTTAGGACTCGAGGTCTCTTCTGGCTCAGCGGTGATGAAGCTTGGACTTGTCATCTCTCAGCCATTTTTTTTCTTCTCTCTCACACATGCCACTGTACACAGTGTAGACAATGCCTGAACTTCTAGTGGGCCCGTACTACCACACCAGGGCCAAGCTTCAACATCGGTGTAGGAAAAACATACACACACACTAATACACACTCAGTGCTTTCATCTCTGCTTCTCTAACGACAGTGTGTCCCAGTGTTTAGGCAGGAAAATAGGATTGTGTAGAGCTCAGCGTTTAGAGAGCCCAAAGGCTGCCCATCAAATTCAGCTCCTGCAGCCTGTGATGCCTCTCTTTGCCAGCCATCACTCTCAAGCTCTGTTCTCTGGGTCCCACCAGCTGAGTGCATGGATCGTGTTCATTGTCTCTCCACTTTGGTTCATTCACTTTATTTCAGGCTGCTTCTTTTCCCTTTTTCGTTTCCAGAGAAGGTAGCTTCAGTCTTCAGTGGACTGGGTATATGGTAGGGTATGGTAGGGGGTTTTCTGTTTGTTTATTTTGTTTTTTTGCACAAAACTGCCCATTACATTTCATACAAGATAATGGAAAAAATATAGCCAGACGTTTCTTGTAAGATGCCTCATTGCTCTGAGATAATTAATGGTTAAAATAAACAAAATGGTCATTTTTAGGGATGAAGAAAGGGACAAGATAAGGTCTCATGTAAAAATGACTTCCTGGTCTAACATAAGCCACACTGACCTGTAAATAAAGAGATGCAAGATGACTTGATGAGTGAACTGATGTTTTTTAGAATCTATGAAGCTGCAAAAGCTGAGGAAAGGTGCTTCATAAGCACTTTTGGCCTGCGCATGTGCTCATAGATCAAAGATTTGAATCTACATCTTGCAGATTCTCAGATCTGTTTTAAGAGAAGACTTCAGTGATCAGCTCTGAGTCAGGATCTCTGAATCTCATGCAAATCCCCCTAGCAGTATTTAAAGCTCCCAAATCATCCCTGGCCAAATCCCGTCAAGATATTCCCTGCTCGATTGGATGGCATTAAAGGATCGCAGTGACAGAACAATACACCGTCTGGCAGTGTGATGGAATGAGGAATAAAGGGGAGGGATGAGGGAGAGGAAAGCAGAGAGGGAAATGGAATGAAGAGGATGGATACGGTGGAGATTGTGAGTGCAAATTGGGAATGTTTAAAGAGGCAGAGCAGGAGGGCAGGGAATTTTGTTAGACGGAGAACAGATGATGATGAAGAAAGAGGGGAGAGAAGAAACTGACAGTTGTTTGTTGGGCTGTGCAATATGCTGGGATTGTGAGATGCTCTTTGCATTTAATATCTGTTAATCAAAGCCAGAGCAGACCAACAATCTTTAATAATGTACTTAAATTGTGTTAAGTCTGCATTTTTCCAGGTTATTCATTAACTTTAATCTGCTCTTAATCCTGTTATGTTACATGAACTCAGCCCAGTTTCGAAGAATAAAATAGATCAGTCAAATTTTCTCCACAGCATTCCCCTTTTTTATCATTGGAACTGCTTTTGATGGGAGAGGAAAATAGACTGTTTCTTTCTCTCTCTCTCTCTCTAAGTACTTAAAAGTGCAGTCAGCTGATAGAAAAGGTTTTTTTTTCCTGTTCTCTTCTTCCTCTCCTTTCTCCTGCTGGTGGCTCTGAGTCTGTGTATTATAGGTCTGACAGCAGATATTGATGGGGCTAGTACAGTGCACCAGCACTGCCCACCACACTCGTCTCCAGCACAGTAAACGGCTATTATAAGCCCCATAGATCCAGGAACCATTGCCAGTTTCAGGGCTCAGACTCTGTCTACCACCCATACATTGCCCATTTTTAATAACCCCAGACAAGCTGTGGGCGTGAACTATGATCTACCAATTAAATAAATACTTCTCTACAACATATTCCCTTTCATACTGAGCACCCACCAGTGCTGCGCCTGACAGAAGAGAGCCAGCACTTTTAGTCTGAGGCTTTGGCTCTTATGAATTTTGTTATGATGCAGAAATAAAAGGTATTAACAGAGGAGTTGGTTCCTCACTTTCAGCTGTACCTCCGTAAGCTGTGTGATTGACAGTAATGGGGTGGAGCGACCATGATACATTTGTAATAATCTGACTGGAGTCAGGTTCACTTCTATGCTAATGAGCAAGTGTGTTGGTGGTTTAGCATGACTAATGGCACACACTGCTAACAGAGCTGTCTGGGAGTATGGAAGGGAGCAAAGGAGAAATAAAGAGGCTTTGCAAGACTGTTGTGAAGGTGTAAGACAGTGAGGGGGAGAGAGGAGTTGCATGAGGTTGCGTCGTTTGTCTTATGGGAAAAGGAAAATACAGTTGAGGTTTGATTCTCTTGGTAGATATGCTCAGAAAAGCTGAGGAGCAAGGAAAAAGTAAGAAAATTGCCTTTGAAAGTGCGGCTGTGATTTTGAGAGCAGACATAAAATGCTTATTCCAGCACACACTTTAAATGCACTATTTCTGAACGAGAACAGAAAACGTTAGATGTTTGTATATCTTCCCCAGTAACAGGCTGATATACAGTATCACCCTGTCATTTGAAAAGAGTAAAGGGGTTGTTTGTTTTTGGGTGTTGTATTCTGTTTCTTTTACTTCGTGAGAATACTTAAACTGTTTGTTTAGCAGCGTATACTGGTTTTACTTTTCAGTGATTTGATTGAGCTGTTGTTTGATTTATGAGCGTCTCTATAAAAACATCAGATTTAAACTTTGTAGCACATGTGTTTCTCTGCTTTTCTGAAACCCAGACTCCAGGTTTGTGTTAGTTGACTTGAACTGATTAAACTTGTTGCCAGTTATTTATTTATTGGGGCGATGTTTTGAAGCTCGCTACAAGTACTCATTCCTTCCTCGTCTCTAACCCTCCAACTTCTGGAGAGTGTGGAATTGTTGATAAGTCGCCTTGGCAGCTTGGCAAGAGTAATCATTTCCCTCCAGATGTTAGTTTGGGAGGGACCCAAAAGGGAGTGAAAAGAGGGAGGAAAAAACAGCTGCCGCCACTACCAGTTCCACCCCAATACATGAAGTCATCTACTCCTCCCTCCCCGAAGCTCCTGATATCACCTCCTCCACTCCTCTCAGCTGCATTTTTCCCCTCCCTTCTCATTCTCAGTTCTACACATACAGCCTGTGTGTATCCCAGGAGGCAGTCAGGGCAGGCTGTGTTTACTGCTGAGGTAATTGGAGTAGTTTGGAGAGAGTCTGACCCTGGCCCTGCAAAGGCCCAAGATGTGTGTGTGTGTGTGTGTGTGTGTGTGTGTGTGCACGTGCGTGCAATTGTGTGTATATACTCACATGTGTGCATACTCCTGTTTGTGATGACTGGCAGTGAGGCCAGGGAAGGAAAGCAGGCCTTAGCCAGTGTCAGCCCACTAGGGAGCAGACAAATTGGCTTTCACTACGCTGTCTGTCTTTTCTTGTCTCATATTCTCCGGCTATCCCTTTTTTCTTCCTTTTGTGTTTTTCCATCTCTCTGCCAACTCAAAGACAATCTTTCACGCTTTCTCTTGTACTTGCAACAGTGCTTTATTTTTTTTCTCCTCATGGCCTCTTGTTTCACCTCTTTCTGTACCGGGGAGAGGAGCTGAGCTCCATAGATGGTGACTCTTGCCAGATATGAGCAAAAACTCCCTTTCAGTTGCAGCCATAGACATGAGCAATTCCATCCAACCCAGCCCAGCTCAGCTCAGGCGCCTGCTGTGTTTATCTGAGTTGTTCTGGGCAGGAAAGGGCCTGGAGTTTGGTTGTCAGTGAAAGAATATGGGTGCAGTCATTTATCTGTTGCTTATTGTCATTCAAACTTATGCAATGTGAAGCATTAAATTCAAATTTTGTATCATCTGTAATGGTTGGTATTTGCTGCAGTTTGTATTCGTCTAGCATATCGACACAAGCTTGGTTTAGAGGAGGCACTAAAGAGTGAAGCATGACTGTAATTTCCCATGCATCAGGTGACCTCATGGCAGGGTTGTCAAGTAGTCAGTGGGACATGGCTCACCTACTTTAGCTCATCGCACTCCCATCTCCCTCTTCTCCCCTCCTCCTTTTCCTTCTTTCCCTCATCCCTCTGTCTTGCTTGTCCCTGATAGCTTTTACCGCTCTGCTGATTTCACAAATAGGTCTCATTGATTGAATCTGATTCTTGTGGATAGAGCAGCTTTATTGAGTGGCTTTTTCACTGATGGACAGCAGCATGAGAGAGAGTGTGTTTGTTGCACACATGCATGTTTGAATGTTGGGGATAAGGGAAAACTTCCTCCACACATTCCTCTCATTCTGTAACCAAGCATCTATTCCTCTCTGGGGTTTTCCAGCAGCCGGATCATTAGACACACATGCAGTACGCGCTCACACACAGGATCTTAGCGACGGCTTCCTCTGAGTGAATGTTTTATTATGGACAGTGCACACTGACTGAGGAGTCTTTTAATTGTGATGACACCTTAAGCACCAACAGCTAGCTGTCCTTCCTGGCACCCTTCATCACTTTTTTAAGCATGTACTCCTGTAGGAAGCTGGTCCAGTACACCCAGAGCTGCATGTTTAAAGTTAATCCAACTTTTCAGTGTCTTCTCTGCAGTCATTTTGGATCTGCCTCCATTCCTGCTTTGTAGCTGGATGCTAATATTGCTATCATCTTTCCAGAAGTGTGACAGAGCACTAAAGGGGGAAAAAAAATGAAATGTTACAGGGGCTAATTTATATTTTGATGTGGGAAAATGGGTTTGTTTCAGATGTAAAACAGAAATGATCTGTTGGGGTTTGGGGGCTTTAGCTAACAAACTGTGTTAGCGAGAAGATGGAGCTATATCAGCAGCCCTCCACTGAGGATACACACATTTCACACACAGCAGCGCACACCTCATCCTAGCAGCAGCATCTGTGCTCTTCCCCTCTTGCTGCCCTCTATTTGGTGTCTCTCCGCTCTTAACAGGCAGCATGCCACCTATGCGGAGTTGGATGGATGGTGGCACCCTCTTCCCCTGTGCCCATTTAACCCCAACAGCCCTGCAGATCTGTCATAATACAGCACACATAAGCACACACAAGCAGCGCTAACATTCATCTGGGATATATTCTTCCTGATCTGCAGCCTGTTACCGGGTAGCCCCTCAAATCTTCTCATAGATTTTCACCTCTAACAAACCTCCAAATTCTAAAATATTACAGTGATCTGTGGTGCAGGCAAAAATATACCATGAGTGTGTGGCTCACATTGCTGGGTTACATTGTCCAACTGTGTCTTTCAGTTTATTACTTTACAAGTTTCGTGTGGTTAAAGTCAGATTAACTTTGTGATTAAAGATAACTGGAGGATCAAAGTGAGGTGGAAAAGAAAAAAACAGAGATAATGATGAAAAATTTCATTCAATGTTGTCTTCTAGGCTAGCGGCCTTTTTGTTGCTATAAGCAATTATTTCAGAGCATGTTCATCTTTGTTTACATAAAGAAAGCGGGATTAATTAATATGATCCTGGCTCTCTGCTGAAGAGGGTTCAATGGCCCATGTTAGCCTTGTCCACCATTGACCTGGACGATGTTAGTCAGATGCAACATGTCAAGTGGCACTTTTCTCACTCCCAGTGCTGACAACAAAGGAAAAAAAATACTTGGATATGGTTTAGGTTTATTAATCCCTGTCTAGTTCATTTTTTATGGAATACTCAAGATGTATTTTAGATTACTGTATAGTTTGACTTGAATATAAGATTCAATATTTCATCTGTGTAAATATGTTTAAAGTTCAGTCATTAAATGTTGGTGCTGCTCCTTTCTTTGAAATTGCAAGACAGGGCATTAGCCCTGGCTGAGGACTGCACTCTCAGTGCCCTTTTGGTGTTTTAGCTCTGTGATGCAATAGTCTGTTTTCCATTAACAGAATAAATGTAAAATGTGTGTTGTGTCACAAACGTTTGTATTACTGGCCCTTGATCTTGTTTTCACAGTTATAGTTTGTGAGAATTTGGAGTCATTTCTGTGATCTAAAACTTTTTCATTAAAAGCAAAGAGAGAGAGAGCATAGGGGACACAGCTAAAGAAAAGGAAGGGAATTTCCCTGCTTCATTAGTTGGGAGCCCTAAAACACACTAAACGATGCACCCAGTTCAAACACACGCAGCTGAATAAAGCGACTACTGCAAAGACACTGCCTCATATTTAGCCAAGGGAGACCAGTCTGTGTCACTTTTTCTTTTGCTTAACCTCGCTCTTTCTCTTCCTCTGTGGCGGTGTTGAAGAGGAGTCTCAGGGGAAAGCTTAACTCTGAGCCCTTGTTCTTTTCCCCTTTCTTTCTTTCTCTCTTCCCTTTTGCATCTTTTCTTTCTTTAATGTCCTCTGAATGGAGCTACACACTATGTTGTTGAACTATGACTTAGTCCAAGAAACAGATTGCATATGGACGGAACAGATAGATGGAGATTCATCGTCTTTTCCTGTTTTTTCTGCCTTTTTAAAGCTGTCAGTAACAAACAAGCTGTGTTCTTGTGCATATGAGGATGCAGTATGTCTGTAACTGGAACACCATCTTCTGTATTTCTGAGCTGATATACTGAGGAAAAACGTCACAGCTTTAACTTATAGTGGCAAAAAAAGCATAAAATCAATAGTTCACTTAAGGCTGACCTGAGGTCAGCAAGATTTCACATGCTCATCTTCGCACCCTTCACTTTGGAAAATAATTCACAAAAGGCCCGGCCTAAATTTTGATGTACTACCTGGAAAATCACAGAGGTTTTTATGTTGTCATGGTTATTGAGTGTTCGGTAGCTCCAGGGGAAATGGAGTTTATGGGCGGTGGGGGTGGGCAGAAAGGGGGAGGGGGAATGAAAGGGTGTGAGTGGGAGGAGGGGTGCTATCTTAATTGCTTTCCGTGAGTAATTTCAGTCCCTAATTTGGCGATAATGACAGTGGCTGCTGCTTTTGTATTTATTTATCCAAACATTAATTGACAGGACTGACATTAGCCAGGGCGGTTATTGCGCATTTGATTGCGCACAAGGGAGCAAAGAAAATTACAGTAATTATCATTCTGATATGGATTATGAATATGCATTCTCACACTTAATGTTTCTGTCAGCATTTTAGTAACAACACGGCACTCTGCCGTGACAACAGCACTTAAGCTTATCCTCATCTTTGTTTCTCTTAACCCAATCCAACCGGTGCTGGTAAAGAACAGATAGCATGTTATGTCCAAATAATTTAGCTTCCTTGTTTTAGCACTTTCACACTCTGGCTTATGCTTTGGTGAACTGGTTGTCACATTAATTGTTTCAGTTGTCCTTTGACAGTACCTTTGTCTGTTGCTGCTGTTTTCAGTTTTTTTTATGAAAGTATATCAAAATCCCTTTTTTTTTTTCTTTTTCTTTCTCAGGCGGAGGGAGAGGACAACTTGAAGAAGATGCAGCTAATGGAGCTCGCTATACTCAATGGGACATATAGAGACAACAACGTCAAAACACGTAAGTGAACCACAGTTTAATTGTACATAAGGACATTCATGCTTTACAGTATTTTTTCGTAACATACATGACTAATCTTTTAACTACATCCACCACACTTGGTTAATAACACTACTTACTTTCATTAGTTTTTTTTTTGTTTTTTAGCTAAATCTTTAATGTTTATATACCGTACTGTTATTTGTGAACACACGCAAACCTTTCTCCAGCTTTCTGAACAGCTCAGATGATCTTCCATCCATGACTAGGACTGCATCTGTTACATTCTCCATATTTCTTTCTTCCTCAACATCCCTCCATCCATCCTTTCCCCTACAATCCACATGCATTTGCTCTGAATTACTTGCTTAAAAACTTTCAGAAAACGGCAACATTTCACTTGTTGGATTCTGCATGACGGTCACCAGATCACACATAGCTTTTTACTTATAAAGCATCTGGTCCAGAACTGTGCATGTTCTGTCTGGTCCATGATAATGTTAATCATCACTCAGACTGTAATTTTAATTTTAATTTTAAACCTGTTTCTAAAATGGATAATAATTCTGTGCACTTGAGCCCAAATCTATAAAAGGAAAGTTAACACGATCCACCCCAGTGTTAAGTTTTCTTTCAGCCACCATCTAACCAAAGTTACATTAGCACTTGATTTTTGTGTGGCACGGCTCAGGGCACTTGCTAATGCATAACTTCTGGAAAAAGTTTATTTTCACATGCGACATAAATTGACTGCTGACTGTTTTAAGGATCAATATTTCTACATTATCATCACCTGAAAGCTTAAGATGCTCCAATCCTGATACTAATCTTTATTATTTTCTGTTTTTCATTTGTAAAAATGGCCGACTCTGATGTATACAGTCAACAGCACCATTTCTGTCAGCATGTGTATCATTTACCTCACCTGTGCCATTTCCAGTAGATGAATGTGTAGCTGCTATGGTGATTGGTATGCTTCAGATGCATCGGGATGACAGCTGTATTTGTGCTTTTTGTGTTTTTGGTACAAGGGTATTTAATTTTTCTTTGGCTATGTTGATTTTGTTTTTGCAGCAGATTGTCGCTTTTGTGGTTCCCCACCATGATCATTGCATGGACTAATTATCCCTTTTGCTCCTCTCCTCTCCTCTCTCCTCCTCTCCTCTCACCTCAACTTCACCCTTTTTTTTCCTCCTTTATATTTTCACCCTTCACTGTTCATCTGTGAAAACGATCAACCACACTACACTTTGTTTCTTGTCCTCTCTCTCTCTCTCTCTCTCTCTCTCTCTCTTTCTACATCTGTCCTTTGCTCTCTTGCTTATGGCAGCCACCCTTGCGTTCTCTCTTGCAGCGGCGGCAGCAGCCGCTCAGGGCCCCCGCCTCATAGCAGCCCCCACAGGTCAGGTGTTGCCTCCCCCGGCACTCCGACCCCCAACACCAGCTGGGGCCCCCATCATGAACCTCATCCGGCCCACTCAGATGGCTGCCATGCTGCCCAATGGCACCCCCACCCTGGTGCCTCCCACACCGGATGCTGGGCTAATCTACACCACTCCTTACGAGTACCCTTACACCTTGGCACCCACCTCCCTGCTGGAGTACCCCATCGAGCACAGTGGGGTTCTAGGTAAGAGAGCCTGGGGAAGCGTGGGTGCAGCAGGTACAGCGGTCAACTTTAGCCAGCCTGGACACGAGGGCAGCTTGTTTTACCCCGGAGTTGGGGTGCTGGACGCGGCTACCATGAGCCACAGTCAGGACTTGTTGAAAGGTAAATATGTCGTGTCCACCTGAGGATCAAAACAGACAAACTCACGGGGTGGATGTGCTGGTGAAGTTGTTGACCAGCAATGCGGCTCATATGGACACCATAGTTTGAAAGGCGAAAGGGGGAGGGGACCTTGTGAGGGCTAGGCTGTTAAATCTCTACTCTTTAAGGTTATTTCACTGTTTTTGTTACATTCACCAAACAAACGCGCTCTCAGGTGTACATTGCCTCTTTTCTGTAATGTTTATAGGAGGACTTTCCCTCGGTGTGAACTGGGGCACACTGACAGAAACACACTCTCATACATGCAGCCTGCTCTCTAACCCTTTCATGCACTGGCCCGGAGGCATATTCAGTCTGGCGGCAGATCCCCTTGGATTTCTGCAGCTTTTGAAATCATTTTTCTGTGCTGTTCTCTGCAGGCAAGCCTTGATGCCTGTAGATAGTCCCTCTCCAACTCCCACTGGGGATGTTCATTAAATTCCTCCAGTCTTCCCTTTTTCTTCTTCCTCCCTTCCCTCCATTGTCTTAGCTTCACCCCACTTGAACTTGAGCCGTCCGTGCTTATACCTAAAATTCCCCGTAGTTTCTGTGTTAGGAGGACAGTTCAGTGTAAGGTCCATATTTGTTCTCATTGGTGCATAAAGCTCAACATCTGCTACCAAAGAGACAACCCAACATCGTTTAAAGCCCGATGCGTTGACCATATGTTGTGCTTCGGCTTTAGTAAGCTGTTTCCCGTGTTGAGACAGAGAAGACTCTGTCCACCTTTATGTTTGACACAGCGCTCCTCTAATGTCCATGTCATCATATGGCAACAGTGGACACGAGTGTGATTTTAGCTGACCTGTGTATCTGAGGTGCCTCTGGGAGGACATGTGTAGAACAGACAGGGGCAGCTGACTGGCTTTTCTCTCTTTAACTTGCAGGGTTACACCAGCTTAGTGCATTTTATTTACTCACACTATCGATCGGTGCCTTCAGCAACACAGGGCCCTGTGAAACGCTCACTCTCACACTTGTACACTCTCATGGAATTGGCTCTGCTGCATGCGCTACTGTATCAAGGCACTATTGGCTTCTCTGAGAGATAATGTTAGGCCATCTGCTCCTTCAGAGTAGTTTAGATGGTTGCATAGCTATCAGCCAAAACCCAGTCTTAACAATGCCAGAACAACGTATTTCACATGGCCCCCATTTCCTCTTGGAATGCTTGATTTATTTTTCTTAATTCCTTCACGCATCACATATTTGGCAATACTTGAACATACTGTGACACACAGACTGTGTTATGTATATGAATCCGTGTCAACCACTGCAGTAGGAAGAAATCAGTTGTGACAAATATGGGAAGAAAATGACAGTCTCTGCCGTCAGTGAGCAGATTGACCTGGAGAGAAATGGTGAAAGTGGGGAAGAGAAAATGAAGGAAAGAGGGAGAGGCAGGTGGTGTCTGGCACTATTCAATTACCATCAGAGCTGTATTGGATTTCCCCACCTTTCAAAATAGAGAGACAAATTTCTCTCAGTTCCCATTTGGATCTCACAGGAAGAATCACATTATTTTTCTAGACAGCCCAAGAGCCCGTACTCTTCACCTGCCCCCTTTTCAACTAGTCCCTATATAACTTTGAGCACTGTGGAATTTTCGTACTTAAGTTATGCATTTTTGAATACCAAGAAAAACTCCAAAAAGATGTATTATTTTTTTCTACTGCGTTTTTCTACATGTTAAAAAAAGAGGAGAAAAAAAAGACAGATATGTGTGGTGTGTATATGTACTATAATCTGTATTATGTTCTGTGTATTGTATAATCCAAGTATTATAAATCATAATGGTTAAAATGTGAATGTTATTACTGTAAAAGATGACTGTTTCTCCCCTCCTCAAAGTGAATGGTTTCTAACCTTGTGGACCTGTTACAATCTAGGTGCAATGGCTACTAAAGTGAGACGGCATGACACGCGGGTCCATCCTTACCAAAGGATTGTGACCGCTGACAGAGGTCAGTTTAGTCTCTTAGCTACTTTGCTATTGACTGATGCATTTTAATGATTATTATGCCTATTATGCCTCAATGCCTTAGTTGGGATATTGTATATTGTATTTTTTTTCTTTTTTCTTTTTTTTTTTTGTTTGTTTCCTCCCCCACCACCTCTCCTACCCCCATACATCCACACACCAGCTAAATGGTTGACTGTGGTATGCACATTTTGTTTACATTTAGTACTTAACATATGCAGTTTGTGGAGACTGTGTATATGTCAAAGCTCAGGCAAAAGTGATCTTAAGAGGTTTTGGTTCATACAGCTGTGAAGCCAGGATAGGTAAATACTTTGCAGGCAGTGTTGGAGGTGTATAATGACATTCCTCTGATGTGAGATTAGAGTCTAAAATGGGGCAGGCTTGTTCCCATACATGATTTATCTCCTGGGCTCATAAGGAGCAGAGACAAAGGAGAAGCATGTCTATACTGTATGTGAGAGCAGGCAGAAGACAAGCAGCCACGCTGCTACCAGGCACCATTTTACCATTGAATTCAAATTTATTTGTTTTTTTTATTATTTTTCTATGGAAGATATACACGCACAGACATTAGCTGAGGTAGCTTGCATTCTCTCCAGTGTATTGCAATTATATTGAAATGAAGCTAAAAACATTTTTTTAATATTTCAGTTGTACATGAGGTACTGTCATTTTATATTTGAGCATTTTATATCAAATGTATTTATGGTTTTGTGTATATTTATATTATATAAAAATATACTGCTAAATAAAGAGAAAGAATCAGAAAACATTGATTCATCTATTCATTGCACATTTAACACTAGTCACAGTTATCCCCACATAACACTAGTTACGTTACCACTAATCACACCGTTTGTAACTTGCACTCCAACTTTGAAAACACTAAAACACTAGATTTTTTTGTTAATTTAATTCTTTGTTGAGCCTCTCTTTGCTTCTGTTTTGTGGGGTTTTTTGGGGGGAGGGGGCAATGTGCTGCTTAATTAAAACCACCAAGCTACCTGGTTGTGGGCGGGGCTTAGCAGTTGGGATCATGATGTGTCAACGTCATGATTATGAGATTAGCTGGGTTCATCTCATAGGGGCAGTGGGATTAGGAGGGGGGGTGGGGCGGGGGGCGACATGAGTTTGCATTCATTTTATTGTTAAAATGATGTCATTCCAGTCTCTTCTTGCTGACACTAATATCCTTTCTATCTTTTTTTTCTGTTTGTTTTGTTTTTGTTTCTAACCACCTAGCCGCCACCGGCAACTAACACATGACCTTCTGACCTCTGAACTCTTCACCCAATGACGAGCCGCCCCAAGCCTGCCTGCTGATCAGTTAACTGGTAATTGCCTTTTGCTAGCCTCTCGGACGCAAGTGAGAGAGAGAGAGAGAAAGAGAGAGAGAGAGGCGCCTGCCCGTAAAGTTACCCTAACACGTTCTGACAAAAAAAAAAAAAAGAAAAGAATAGAAACCAACGCAGAATCTTCACTGAAACACAACGAAAACCCAACAAAGTTGTGTATTATTCATTTTTCCCCTCTGTTCATTGAGTTCAGTTCCCATTCTTTCTCTTTCTTTTTCTTCATGAATCATGTACTGGGTGGATGTGTTTGTGATATTACTCATAAATCTGCACTGAATTATATAGCAATAAAGACACCCACCCCGCCCTGCCTCCCCACACCCCCTTAATCGCTCTGATTTGGTGACCTCACTTGTTTTCAGTCAAAGTTTGTCATCTCTGTGACGCAAACCATATGGTTTCAGAGTAATAACATGATCACCCTCATACGCCCCTCCACGACCCGACCCCCCTGATCTAAGCATATTTCTAAGAGCACCTATTTGCTCCCACCCCATTCAAACACCCACCTACTGCGAGAGAAAAAGAAATGGAAGGAAAGAGAACATATGCTCACATTAACTTGTTTAATTTCTGTCATTTTTCACATGTATTTTAGTTGTTGAGCTCTGTGTTGTAATGATGAGCTGACACATTCTGGGTGTGCCCCTCTAAACAGCTTTCTGTCTGTTTTTTAAAAAGCATGGCTGAAATGATTGCAGAAGGAGCTTTTTATGATTTATGTGTTGTTTTTTTGTTCTTCTGTCTTGATTTGTTGCTTTTCTTTAGAGTCATTTTCTCCACTTGATTTAGTTTTTCTGTTCATATTTGACTAATTAGCTTTGCTTATGTAGAGCAGCTAAAGCAGAAATCAGAACACAAGCTAATGTTTGAGGCAGGCTGCAGAGACTAAGAAAGGCAAGATAGGAGGGTCACTACTTGGGTTGATGGGTCTGTGTGTGTGTGTGTGCGTGCGTGTGTGTTTTAATTAATACTACAATGAAAGTAGGGTGTGCTGAGGCTTCGGGGACATTAGGGCAGTGCTTATAAGCTACTGACCATTGCTAAGCCCCCATCCACACTACATCCACTATACAGTGCCTGATGTATTTAGAAAAATATCTCAATGAGTTAGCTGAGCTGTGATCAACAAAGAAAAAAGAAGAACAAAAAAAGTATTGTGTGCATATTTAGCCAAAGGGTTTTCCGGAGAAACATATATCTGCAATTATGCATCAGTCTCACTGAGGGCTCACTTTGTGATTTTTAGAGTTGGGAAGGGTGTGAACTTTTGGTGCCTGCCTTCAGCTGAAACAGACAGCCAGACAGATGATTTTTGACTCATTTCTGCTAGTGGGTTTTTTTTTGTTTTGTTTTTTGAGGTGAACACAGGCAATTAACACTAAATTAACAAGCTTAATTACAGTGCATTGCTAGGGGGAAGGACACTTTGAAGTTCTGTACATAAAGGATTCTGTCATAAAAACCTGACTTCTATATTGGGTTATTTTATCAGCCACATGAACAAACGAGTGTTTTCTTTTATTTTATTTCTTCATCTCAAAATTCAGCCTGTTTTTATTGCATTTTAATTTTAACTCCAATGTGTTATTTTGTGTAAGTTTGGGCACGGGGTCGGCCTAATCTGAGCCTTCCTGCATAATATAAACTTTTCTTTATTATTGTGTTTGTAAACTCAACACATCCAAAAGTGCATCCACAATGTGTCACATCTCTCTCTGATCATAGTCTAGGTTCTGAGCCCACAATCCTTTGTTCTACTCTCTCAAGAAAAAATAGGATGTGAAAGCCATGCCTGCCTGTTCAAATTGCTTTATACATACGTTATATATATATATAAATATATATATAAATATATAAAAATGTAGATATCTGTCATTGCATATACAAATACAGAAGAGAACAAAAAACATAATTTTACAGGGTGCTGGAGATGAAGAAAAATTTAAATCTATTTTTGGCAATTTTAGCTTTTGATACTTTACTTGCAGTTATAAAAGTCTGAAAAAAAAACATAAAAAATGTTTCAAACAGTGTAGAAGAAAACAGAACAAGCAAGTGGGTGAGAAAAACGTGCTGTTACCTTGAATATGATTGGAAAAAGAAGACGAAGACCAAAACCGTCATAACCCTGAGAAAGCTGGTGAGATCAGTGAGACAGACGCCTAAAAGGATCAAAATCAAAGTGCCTTATCAAAAAGTGGTTTCTGTTTTCTAGTATTCCAGTTGTGTTCAGTAATATCCAGCACCCACCAAGATGGCGCAGAGAGGAATGGCTAGTGTTACACGCTCTGAATAGTCGAGCAGGGTAGCTCCCACCGCAGCGTGGCGTTACCGAAGTTATTCTATGCAAAAAGAATAGCAGTCGTTTTGACCAGCTAAAAATATGTGCCATGGTTTTGTCTTCCTGAAATGATTTTTTTTCCTTTACTTGATGGCCCTTTACTCTGCTGTATGAGCAGGTTTTGTCTTTTTTTCTTTTATTTTCTTTTATTTTCAATTTTAATGATCATATAAGATATTGTCTTGATTTTTTGGTAACTGTGATTAACTTCCTAGAACAAATTGAACTGCCAATAGAGACCCAGTAGTCTGCCAGAACATGTTGTGATCATGAGCTGAGAAAAATACATAACACTCAAGAGAATGGAAAGGAAGGCGGGGGGGTTCTCCCTGTCGGCATCGGTTCGTTTCAACAGCTGAAAACCAAAAGCATCCAGTCGTCGTCCCCCCCCCCGACAAACTATCAATAGAATAATGAGATTTCTAATGGACAAATGAAGCGCTGGATAATGAAACGAGCGACTCCGTTTCACAGCCAAACAGTTTTCAGTTATTGAAACAACCGGTTTATCGCTGCAAGGTGAAATGACATTAAATTGGGGAATTCTTAGATCCAATATGACCCATGGCAGTTTGTTTTTCTCTTCATAGCTCTTTCATCATGCTGTTACGCCGAAAGGTCAATGAAATTTTCTTTTTCAGTGTTATTATTTTAAATTGAAATGCAATATTAAAGTGGAGCAAGAGATGGCAATTCAGCATTTGACAGTATTAAGAAAATTCCCTCTGCAATGTTACAACTTGCTTTGTCATTGTGAACGGCTGGATAAGTCCATCAGGTGAAAGGTTGATTCTATACCTACCGTATTCTCTCTGGCCTGCCTACTACATGTATGATAATGTAATTAACAGCCATTGTTACAGGTTTATAATGTATTTTTCTAATCTCATTTTATATGTATATTAATCATGTTTCTGAGTGCTATTTTTTTCTTCTTCTTTTTTTTTTTTTTTTTAAATGAAATCCACTGCAACTCCCCCTCAGAACAGCCCTCTCTTCCTCCCCCCCACCTCTTCTACATCTTAAACTGTCTCTTGTGGGGAGTGTTGCCTTTTTCCCCTGTTATATTTTGTTTTCTTGCCAATTCCCAGCTTGTTTAACTCATTAGCTACTTTATTAGTTTTCTTGTCATAAGTATTTTTACATGCTTGCATTTAGTTTTCATGGTGTATGCTGTTATTTTTCTTATTAACCTCTTGGCATTTATTTTAATAAAACATTCTTAGTAAGAATTTTACTAACTTGCTGATATTTTGTCTTGTGTTTTTAACCGGTTTCATGAATGTATTACCTTGGTCTGGTTCACGGACTAACACGATTAAAACCAGTGTCTGGCCACAACTTCCACTGACTGACAAGCACATTACATAAACACATCTGTGCACATGTGCTCTACATACAACCACAGCACACACACACAACCTAACTGGAAACTGCACGAGTTGATAAGCGTCCGTCACTCCGCTCACACACTCTGCTGACACTCTTCATCCTCGCCCGCTCAGTTCCAGCACTGCTGCCGTGTCTCGCCGTCCCTCTCAGAGACGACGACTCTGTTAGTTGTCCTGTCCTTCTGTGTCACTGACCCCCCCCCCCGTGAGGCGGCAGAAAGGTGGGCGAGTAGGAGGGGGGCCGTACGTGCTGCACGATGCTTGAGGTCACTGGTTAACTTCTGGGTCAGCAGTTTTCTCTTAAACAAGGCGCACTCTGATTAAAAGGGAGATTTATCTGCACGGGGGTTACTCTCAAAGTCAAAAACCCTTAATCCCTAAAGATAAAACTCCATTTACCACAAACAGCCTTTCTCTGACTATTAGTTAGTGCAGCACTAATCACAATCTGCAAAAATTCTGCACATTAGTCATCTCAAAAGGATTAATTTCACTGTGAAAATGTTGAGCAGAACATCTCATCATGCACTCTAAATGTAGGGAGTTATTTACAACTCGCACTCGGGGCAAATTTATAGACAGTTGCATGAAAATCTAAAGCCGTCCTTTTTTTTTTTCTTGCACCCTTGACTCGTTATGTCGGACACAGCTATCTCCAGCTGTTGTCTGTTCTACGAACACCCCTTCCATTCAGCCTATTAATGCACCAACTAATACCAGGCCATGAGGGAGCTTTATAATGCTTAGACACTAGTTCACCACGCCAATATGAACTGCTTTGGGATCAAAACAACCTTACTGTTTGTTTCTGTGTAAAATGCTGATATGGCTTTCAGCTAGCTTCTACTTATTGTTTTTCCAGGGCGATTTTTGTCTGAAGCTCTGCCAGGGCGCGTTCCTTCCTACTGTCAGTGCGCACGTCCCAGGGTTCATTCAGCTGTTCTCTCTTTCCAGCTTTCCTCCTCCTTCCACTAATTTGGGGTATTGACACTGACACACAAGCGAAAGATTAACTTTATTAATCCTGATTATTACTTTAACCCACTGAGTGGCGCCTCCAGATCCTTTTTTTTCCCCCCTCCCCCTTGTTGGTTTTAAATCTGCACAAAAAACAACTCGGCCTTAAGTGTTGCAGTTCTTCTGTCGCCTCAGCAAGCACAGAACAAAGATTTAAAGTCTCTAACATCAAAATTAACATCTCTGTTCTTGCTGAGATTAACATTTTGTGTCTTTGATCTGAAGACGGGTGGTTTTTGTTTTTTCTTCTTTCCCTGAAACATGCTTTAAGCCAGCAAGCAGAGGCGCAGATCAGTTTTATCCCTACACTTTTTTTCTGTTTTCGGATCTTTTTTTTAAACTCTTGAATTACCTTTTAATATCTTTTGATTGGCTCATTTTGTACCGTAGTAACTTGAGCTGAGGTCCGTCCAGTAGCAGAGGCACGCAATGACACTAGGTTATTTCCTGAAGCACAATGAATGACAAACTGCGCAAACGTTGCAGCTGTAAAGTAAAGTGCCTTTTTTTCTGAGATTGGAAAATGATATATTTTTGTACTTTAATCATTCAAGTGCCATTTTTCTGTCTCGTTTATCTCGCCAAAAGCTTTTTGTTGCGATAAAAAAAACACTTTTTTTTTTTTTATTGTTTTTGTCAGCATGTATATAACTTTAAGTAGGTCAGAGGTGTTTCCAACCATTAAACTTTTGGCTTAATGGGTCCTGTTTTTGATTTGATCCACTGGGAACTCCCCCCCTCTTCTCTCTGACTGGACCACAGTATGCGGTAAACGGCTGTTTGCATACTGCTGCCGTCTCTGGCAGTGACTTTCCAAATCCGTCGCAGGGCATTCAGTGTATTTATCTACTAACTGCCTTCTTCACCTGTCAATCTTTTTATTTTTCTTCTCTTTAACAAACATTCCTCCCATAAGTTAAACAGCAGTCAGTATTTGTCTCATCGATGTAGCACTCAGGTGGTTAAAACTACCAAAATAAAAAGCATTTTAGCCCCACTGGATTTTTTTTTTCTTTCTCATCTTTATGAGTGATGAAAGTTTTCAGCATTTTCCTAAAAGCACACTAGTGTGATTATATACTGTAAGTTCCTCATTCATATAGTGGTGCACTAATATCTGTGAGATTTCTTCTTTTGTGGAGTTGTAAGTTTTCATGTGAAGTAGACTTTGTTTTGTGTTACCTTGTTTTTAAAGAGGGTTAAAGATTTTGAACCGGGTGTCAAATATGTAATGCCAGTTTTTGTTGCTCACACCAAAGAGAAAAAAAAAAGGAGAACAAATGTCAAGTGTGCAATAAAGAACCATATTTTCAAGCTTCCCTCTGACTGCTCTACCTGGACTCGTCCTTTTCCTCTTTATCGGTGACATTTCTTTGGATTTGCTGTGACTTTGGAGTTTCAAGGTAGGTGCGCCGCGTTTAAAGGAAATTAAATCTGCCGGTTCCAACCTGGGAAAGAAATAAAGTCTTACTCCTGTGATGTGAAGTGAAGAGCTGACCTCAGGTTGGGTCATTTTTGCATTTAAACCATTTTGAGAAGCAGCTGGCGCATAAATCATATTTCACTCCACTTCAGTCCAGTTGATGGTTTTGCACCTCTGGCATTCATACATGACAGATGACATGAAGCAGTACGGCATCAGGTTAAAAGTTAACACTTCCATTGCAAACTGAGAGCTGATACTGCGCAGCCAGATCTATTTTAATATCGCCTGACGCGACGTGGCCAAGTGTCATCTTGTTTCTGCTCCACACGGTGAACTTCTCACTGAGGTCAGCCACTCGCTAAAAGCTGCCCGTCAGGTTCAATCAACAGATCCTGTTTATAAATGGGTGTGTTTCAATCAGTAAATATGAGATGCATGTGGGTAAAAAGCCAATCTGAGGGTGCTGACTCGGATTCTCATTATGGGTGTTTGAAATTGGATGTCATGCTTCCACCAGCTCACGGGAACTGATGTCAGACATTTATATATAAAAATGTAGTTGAATTCTAAATAAACACATCTGGTGTTTATCAATTTCCTGCATATGACCTATGACCTACAAGTGTAATGATTTCATCCCCCTCAAAACTGTCTGGATTACTGTAAAGGATACATAAAAAAAAAAAAAAAAAAAAAAAAAAGCTGTGACACCAGTTTATTGGACAGTCTATAATTGCATTAATCCACAATCAGTTTGGGGAATAAAAGCACTTTTTCATGCGTTTTAACCAAATAAAACAAAGTTTTTCTTGGTGATGATCATGCTGTTTTCTCACTTGTGTCAAAAAGAAAAAGGACAGCAATTTGATAATTTATCTTAAAATGATTTGAAGAAAAAAAAAATTGAAATAGTTTATATGCTAATATTGTTGACGTCTGCAGCCCATAAATATGAAGAAATGCCCATTTGACAGCAGTAATTGCTGCAAAACATGGGAGTTTATTATCCTGTCAAACACAGATGGCAGCCTGTAATATTAGAATAAACACGTGTGTACCTGAATATCTTGGCTAATGCTGCTGCATCCAAATAAAATCTTTGTAAGGGCTGAAGACTGAAAACGGAAGCATAATCCCATCAGCAGGATGACTAAAAGTGGGTATACTTGCATCTTAATCTGGTGTATGTTGTCATGCTGTGTGTCAGTCGGCTGGATGTTAAGTGTTTGTATAACAAGCCAACAGAAAATTAAACTCACTGCTACAAACAGTCTGTTTTTCTTAAGTTGAGCTTATGAGATATTTGTTGTAGTCTGCCACACATCCTGAGCATCTATACTGATGATCCAAAACTGCAAACTGCAGCGCATCCGAAAGTGTTTGCACTCATTTAGAGGCTTTACACCAATCCACAGTTCAGACTTCCTTCTTTCTTCCTGTGCAAAACTAGAGAAGCGGCTCAGCTGAATCACATTTACACTGCACTCATTTGAATAAATCTCCAAAACAAGAACAGTTTGAAGTGGACATCTCTTTCCAGCGAAAACTGGCAACCCGGCAGGAAACCCCCCGAACGATAGGACATCTTCGCCCTCTCCTCATCTCTCTCATCCTCCTGCTGGAGGACGCGCTGCTGCTGAATAGGTCAGTGGGGAGTAACTGTTCACGAGGGGGCTGCTGGAAGTGACTTTAATGTCATGCAGGAAGCAGGGAGTGAGAAAGAGCAGAGAAGTGGAGGAGGAGGAGGGTGCTGATGGTGGCTTTGGCCCCCGGGAAGATGCATCAAAGGAGCATTTGTCGCAGAGACCAGCTGGGTGTATAATCAGAGAAAGAGAAGTGGAGTTGGTGCATGTGCGCATGTGTGTGCTGTGAATGGGTAGAGTGGAAAGGTTGCATCAGTAGTGACAGATGAACTGGCTTCCTGTAGAATGAATGTAGGGCATTCATCAGAGTGCAGCTGTTTCTGTGTGTGTGTGTGTGTGGTGTGACTTGTTAAAGAGGGCACAGTTGCTGCAGGTTTCAAGCCCAGATTGATGAATGAAACTCTATAGTTTTGTGGGCACCTGTGCCGAGTGACATAGCTGAGCAGCTGGATTTTGTGTGATGAAGGCAGCGCTGAGGGACTGAGACAAAACTGCATCACTTTTATTTATCTCGTGTCAAGAGAGCATTTCTCCTTGAGGAATCAGGAGGAGTCATTTTGGACTGTTTGTGAGATTCATCACTTGAAAGTAAAGAGCACAGGTGACCAGATCGCCTGGTATCTATCTTTCCAAGAAAAACTCTTGGAAACATCCTGGGAAGGTGGCAGACACGCCATAAGATCGAATGTCTTCATAACATGAAAAAAGAAAAGGAGACGGGTCAGTCAACAGTTCACTTGTCACTCATATACACACTGATGCTCGAATGTCACCGTAAGAAATCAAATTACTGGGCCGTCTGTCACACTGCTCCAGCCTGGACATGATGAATCTTCCTCGCTGGTGCAGTAGGGTTTTCTGCTGCTGCTCTGCTTTTGTGTTGAGTGATCCAGACAGGTGTGAGTACTGCAGGCCTGCTGTGTCACCTAATGCTGACAGAAGATGTCTAACAGGTGTGTGTGTGTGTTGGAGGTTTCCTGTATCAGGCCTGTCTCTTTCCGTCCCTGCTGACTACACTCACTCACAACAAACAAACTGTGACATACTGAATTCTGCATGCGTGTCAACTCAGATTTACTGTAAATATAAGCTGCGGTGTTGAAGCAGAAAATAACAGGTTGTCTGAAATACGTGTGCTGAATTTTTAGCGGCTGGAAGCCTCTATGTGAGCGAGGAAAGAGTTAATTCAGCTGACAACAACAACTTGAGACAATGGATCACCGCGAGCCTACGTCACAACCCGGAACTCATGTGAGCGCGAAGCTGGTCCCGGTGAAAATATGCTTCGTATTTGAACGGCGTCTGATGGACTATGAGCCTCAAAAACTGCTTTTGCACTCTTTTTAATTTTTTTCTCCGCCGGTCTGTCTTTGAAATATTATAGAAATGACGTCCAGTTATACTGAAAGTCTTACTGCCGACGCTAGAAGAAGATACGAAGCTAAACTAGTATTTGTTGGACTCAGTGATGCCCATCTTCTGCTGCTACAGCCTGGTTAGACGAACCTACCTGTACATAACAGCCTGATGATCAGTTTCCCGATCTCATGATGTATTTGGTTTCATCAGGTAAGCCCCGTGTTCAAGCCATTTATTTTTTATAGAATATAAATTTTCCCCGGATTTTTAAGAAATGGTGGTATTTCTTTGATGTACTTCTCAGGAGTTTACTCTCATTGATAAAGCTATAAATTACCGGCAGTCTTATCTGTATGTAACTGGTTATGACTGTGCATGTTTATAATGCTGCAAATGCCTTTCTGCCGCTTTTTATGCTTTTATTCTTATGTGGGAACATTGATGGCAGTAATCTGGATGAACATAATCGTTAACAGTCCTGAGGAGACGGGAACAGCGGGCGGCGCTGTGATTCTGTACATCCACTGATTTAATGGTGTTTTCTATCATCTGTGCAAAAACAACTACAGGGTTTAAAAAGTGAGACCACATTATATGCTTTTTTTTTTTATCAGTCACAAAGTGATCGGAACATATTGTTAGATGTTTCCATGGTTTCCAGCGTAAACTGTCAGCATTTATGGGCTTGATAGCAGCTAGCCACTTAGCATGTTGTTCGGGACTTTTTCTGTTGTTTTGGGAACTGGAACAAACATATTCTCTTGTCCGTGTGATAGATATGTTTATGGCAGCCATACACAGCGGGACTTCTTGGTATTTCCAAAGTAGAATAAACGAAGATTGACGAGTAATGAAGCAGGTAATTCAGTGGCTCCCCTATGCAACGAAGCCATGTTTTCACCTGTTACCTAACCGGATGTGACGAATTTGGCGAAAATTCCCGGATGTTCGCGGTGATCCATAAGATGGGAGCAAGTTGAAGTGTTAGTAGCTGGAAAATGCTCAAGAGAAGGACTTGATTCTGAGTAGGTAAGTGGGGAATGAACGGGGGACAAGGGGCCTCCTGCAAGGATAGAAAATGTGACCTGTCTTATATAAGATCTTTGTCACGAAAGTGAAAAATAAGTTTTTACAGTCTCTTTTTAAAACAGCCAGCAAATCAAAGTGGGGCTGCTCATGTAGATACTTTGTATCCCCACAGTTAAAAACTGGACCTTTTCACCTCTTTACTAGCTCTAAACCAGAGGACACTGGGAGTGCTGGTCATCTGGTTTCACTGTGAGAAGCTGAGACACCCACATTCTTCTAAAATACTGAACCCAAGCCTTGCATCAAGGCCTGCATACCTTTCAGGAGTTCGTGTTGTTTATGTCAACACTCCTTTGCAACGACCATGAACCCATCTGGCAACACTGATCCCAGAGCTGTAAAATGCATTTGAGATTACTTCTTAAATGTCCCTCATCTGAAATGAGATCAGTTTGTTGTCGGTGTGGATCGAGGCTGACGAAAGCAGTTCACGTGATGAGTCATTTTATAGCATGCGAGTACTTGAAACTAGTCAAGGTAGCAGCAACAGCAGAGTGCAGCGATGCTAGTTACACTCATCCATCCATCTTTGGTTAATACTAATAAATCTAAGTCATTTTTTGTGCACAGCCATGTCGAGCAAAACCATTGAGTTTATGATTATAAATTGAGCAAATGAACCCACGTTTAAATGTCTCTAATAGCTTAATTATAATTGTATCGTTGGATGCCCAAGGCCGCCTTAAATGAAGGGGTTTCTGGGGGGAGGCGCAGGGGGGAATGGGGAGAAGGGGGGCTAATATTTTGGGGGAAAAAATGGAAAAAAAGTAAAGTAATAATGAAGTTTGTAAGTTTTCTGTCAATCAAATAAAATAAAAATAAAAAAGGGGGGAGAAACCAAAAAAACCGGGTCCCCACCGGGCCGCCCCGCCGCGGGGGGGAAAATGAGGAAGTTCTCAAAAATTAAATTGAGAGGAGGGGGAGGGGGGGGGGAAAAAAAAGGAGGGGAAAGGGGTTATAAAAAAAAAAAGAGAAAGGAGCGAAATGGATTATTCATCAGGGGGGGGAAGCTCATCAACAGGAGGGGGGGGGGGGGAGGCCGGGGGAGGAGGGAGGGGAAGAGGGGGGGAGGGGGGGGGAGAGGGGGCAGGGAGAGAGGGGGGGGGGGGGAGGGGGGGGGAGGGGGGGGGGGGTGGGGGGGAGGGGGGAGACTGGGGAAAGTAAAAACAGATAGAAGAAAAAAGGGAGAGGAAAAAAATGAAAAAAAAAGTGGGAAAAAAAGGTAGGGGACGGGGAGGGAAAGAAGGGGGAGTGAGGAAAAGAGAAGGGTAGAAATACATAAAATGAGGGTGATATGATTGTGATAAGAGAAGGAGGAAGGAGGAAGGGAGGGAGGGGGACGGCCGGGGGGAAGTGCAGGTACCTGAAAATGAAAAAACAGCAGCCAGACCAGAGCCGCGGAAGAAAATGAAAGAAAGAAAAAGAAGGGAGGAAAAGAAAAGAAGAAAAAATAATAAAAATAAGAATGGACAGAGAGAAGAAACCAGAGAAGAAAAAAAAAGAAAAAGAAAAAAAAGAAGGGAAAATGAGGGGGGGGGGAAGGAGGGGGGAATGAGGAGGAAGAGATGAGGATATGGGGGAAAATGGAGAAGATAATGAGGTGAATTATCTAAAGTTATTTTTTGATATTTTTTTTTTATATATTATTTAATTTTTTTTTATTATTATATTTTTTCTATTAACTAATATAAAAAAAAAAACAACAAAATAGTTTTTTAAAAAAAAAAAATGGGGGGAAAAGACAAGGGGGGCATGCCAGCAGCTGCTGCAGTTCATTCTTTTGGATGCTTTTCTCCCACATTCTCAGTGCTGCTCCTCATATTCAAAACGCTCTCCAAAGCATTGTGTAGAAACAAGAGTTCAGTCATGCGAAGGTGAACATCAGGAAGGGTGGTCACCATAAAAACAGACACACAAGCTCACATAAAACTTTGCTTTGACGGAAGCTCGAGCCCCTTTGATGGGAGTTGACCTTCCCCTGACTCGGCTCTCCAGTGGTTTGATCTCTGGACACAGCAGCCGTGTAAACATTGCTTCCACACACTCATACATAAACACAAACACAGTCACAGACGGGGCCGAGGAACAGCCTCCCTTCCTCTTCCTCCATCTGATTCAGGCTGAGAATCTTTGTGTTGATGCAGAAAATAACTTTTAATCCTATTTATCTGCAAAGTGTGAGCTTATGTGTGCGTGCATGCATGCATGCGTACTGTATGGATGTGTGTGCAGCTTAAGCAGGTGTGTTTGCATCCGTGTTCACACTGAAACAGCAAAATGCTGTAAGTCTGTGTGTGTCTGAGTGTGTGTGCATGTGTTCACCCTGGGAAATGAAAACGCTGACCCAATTTAATACACCTGTGTCTCGCTGCTCTCTGGCCCAGCACTCCATCACACAAGCACACACATCGTAGCCTAACTCCAGTGGAGTACAGCTCCCCAACACCACATTATCCAGCTCTGGCTGTCATGATGCAGGCAGATTCTGACACTTCCAATATGTGATTGCTTTTTTGGATCAAAATCAGAAAATAAGGATGTTGATGTCAGTTGGCAGAAAATTTCATTTCTTTAAGGACAAGTTGTGCGAGTGTGCTGATGCTGAAGTCGAGACAAAGTTGTAGTTTTCCTCTTTTAAATGAAGTATAATCAGTTACAACAAATCTGAGCCTCAGTGGGATTTGATCCCTCGAGTCACATGCTTACCAGCTGACTGGTAAACTCGCATGACTCTCACCCGGGAGTCTGTGGGATCAAATCCCGCCCGGGCCCTCGTTGTGTACCTTGCCACACACCCTTACTACTTCCATAGTAATCAAGGGGTTAATAGCGGGCAGGTGCTGCTGATCAAATATAGCTCATTAGTTGATCATCATCTGTCTGAGTGCTTTAAAGCTGACGTTTGGGCAGTTTGCTGGTCTGGATGCCAAGGAGGAAAGGCATCAACACAGATCTAAGAGAAGTCACTGTTGCTTCCCACCAATCTGTGAGGGGCTGTATGATCATTTCCACACAATATGGAGTTCATTTTTCTACAGAAAGAAAGACCAAACCAAAGGTTTCCATCTCAGTCTCCTCTTTGCATGTTACATGTTTAAGTTAATGACAGTACAATTAAAGTAGGGCTAAACAAGCATCGCTTGTTCGAAAGAACTACAAGAACAGGGCTTTTTTTTTTTTTTTTCTCAAAGCTGTTCAGTTTTGGTTTGTAAAGTTGTCTCTGGACATATTACAAGACTTCGGGAACAACATTCTCTGGACAGAAGAAACCAAAGTGGACATTAGTCATAAAGCACAAGACCATGTTTGGTCTGTCAAGCACGGCGGTGGAGGGCTGATGATCTGGGTTTGAGCATGAATTCATCTACATCATTATACAGCTCATTCTGAGTTCATATTTCACAACTACAACTAATATACATCAACAAAGCTGAAAACAACCCAAACAACTGACGATATCATCCAGGAAATAATTACATCATGCTAAAATCCTACAAGCTCCTAAATCATGAGGCGTAAGCTGAATCTGCATCTTAATTTAGTTTTTCTTTGATGCACGATAACAAATTACAACATATCCTGCAATTTATCTGCAGTAAGGACCAGATTCACTTTGACATCCTCATATATAAAAATCTTAAAATCAAAAGAGATGGTCTAAAATGACTTTTTCAACACTATAAGACTTCTCAATAACAAGATAAGCTGTAAGAATTTAAAAATGTTAAGTCTTTAAACAACATCTGCAGGTTTATCTGGATGCAGCAAAAAGCATTTAATGAGACGGAGAGTGTTAATAATGTATGAGAACATACAGTGAAAACAGCAGGAGAAAGTTCTTCTGGGATTATTTATCTCCAGTTTTATGCTTGCATGTTTGTGTTGTATGTTAAGGATGCGCCTCCATACTGGGTGTGTTTCCCCTCAGGCTGAGCTCCCAGCATGGCGGGGAGGTCCTGGCGAGATGCTCTATGCCAGGCAACCTCACATTGAGCAATAAGGTGCTAATGAACTTCCTGCTGTAGGACCTCCACATACACACGCATAACCTCATCCACATCCCTGACTCATGAAGAGATGTCACAGTAGCATGGTGCCATTTTTTTCTTACATGTGCATATGTCAGCATATGTAATGTGTGTGTGTGTGTGTGTGTTCGGTGAGAGTAATGACTGCATTGTTTCTGGATTTGTGTCTGTAATTCATACTGACTCGCCGGGGATATAAACATTAGAAAGGAAGTTTTTTTTCTCTTGCTGTCTTGGATTAATCTCTCTTGTCAGATCTGCATCAGAGCTAAATCTCAACTCTCTGGCCTGCTTGGCATTTGTGAATGCAGGCCCATCATCACACTCACAGTAAAATACAGATTAGACGTTTCATTTTACACAATTTTAAAATGTTTCTTTGTGTCAAATTGTCTGTAGTAGCTCTGGCATTTTTCAACCTCTTTTATCTAAAAATACCAAAAGATGGAATAATATTTCAAGCAGTGCTGTAAGTACTGCCTGTTCCAGTAGCTAGAACCTGCTCCTTCTGCATTGGCTGTGAGCTGCTTGCTTTCCTTAGAAAAGTCAGAGGGGGAAAGATGCTACATCTCTACTAGAGATAATGTTCTGTTATGAGGTAACTTTGGGGTGCATAGTGTCCAAATTTCTGTTACAGTTAGTTAAAAACTAGAATAAAATGTCTTCTTAAAAGGAAAGCATTATAGATGAAACATCTGGGAAAAGAGGTTTGCTTGTTTTTAATCTTAAATATGATTACTGTGTGCTTATTCTTCCTCCAAATAGTGTCTACTTCTGAATCACTTCGGGCAGTCTTGCATAATTTCTGCACTGTGGATTTTGAGCTGAGTTTTCTAACACCATATTAATTTGTTTGTTTGGTCGTTCATACTATCATTTACATCGTCCTCCATCAGACTTCAGTGCACACTGCTGTGAAATGACCCACATGTGCAGAAGAAGACGTGACATCACACGCGGCATGGAGTTAAATATGATGCTATACTTTTTAGCATGTGTGTCAGTTTTGAAGTTGATGTGCAACCAGGGCTGAAAAAAATATGATTTAACATTGTTCTTTCCATTGGGGGGGGGGGGGGGGCTGTTTTTTTCCTGAAGTCAACAATGACCTCCTTTGTTTTGTCGACATTCAGGTCAGGGGTCATCAGAGTGAAGAGAAGTGGGCTTAACACACATCCCTGTGGGTTGCCGCCTCCCCACAATCTGAGGCTGTCAGTAAGAAAGTCCATGTTGGGGGGCTCAGCTTGCTCACCAGGTGTTGGGGGATTATCTTGCTGAATGCACAGCTCAAGTCCACAAACAACATACGGACGCAGGTTTTTGATTTTTCCAGGCGCTCCAGACTGAGGTGGAGGACGAGGAACTGGTTTAATGGAGAATTAGAGCTGCAGCAGCATCATCCCAATCAGGGATGTCACAATTATTTACTTTCACAATTAATCGCGGTATTAAATGCCACGATTATTTAATCGTGAAGATTCCTCATTATTGTCATGTTACATCAGAGATCATGTCTGAATGGTGACGGCAAACAAAGTCATTTGACATCAAATGGGGCGTAAATAAGGAGGATAAAGTGGGTTTTAGTGGATTGAAAAAAATTGAGTTAATTGAATATTTTTGCATTGACACATCAATTTTGACAAATCTAAAAGACCTGTGAGGAGTGTTCATGTGATTTTACATATTTATGGTGTTTGGGAATTAAGATATAATCGTGATAATCCTAAAATCATGATTATTTCATTGACAATAACCGTACCAAGAAAATCTGTAATCTGAACCTCCCTAATCCCAATAGGATATTCACATTAATCCAGAGAGCATTCGCCTGAAACTTTTTTATTTGTGTTGAATGTCATTTTCATTTATTCTTCACCAGTAACACATATACTGGTATTTACACTCTGACCAACTGTTTCGTTAAATGACTCCAACACCATTTAAAAAGAGTTTGTGTTTGCAGAGATGTAGCCTACTCACCCATTATGGGAAGCCTAAAAACAGGGCTGAAAGGGTTAACACATGATGTTTACATCGAGAAAAGGCAGAACTTTAATTGAGTCCAGTCTATTCTCCATAAGTTAAATGTTTCCCATCACTGGCTGAGGCCCAGTTTCAAAGCATGATCGATCCCTCAGTGCTTAACAGATGGAGCAGGTTGTTTTCCTCCATTTAACCCTGCACCCTAAAGCAGGCTGAATAAAACTACTTGTTTAGGTGTTCATTTAGAAATTCTTAACTCAGAGATTCATGATGACGAAGCAGAGAATGTTTTCTCTTGATGCTTTTTATGTTTTCTTCTTTTCCAGTTTAAAAGCTTTGCAAGTTTTAAAAGATTTTGCTGCAGTTTCATGAGATAATTTAAAGCCCCTTTCATGCAGCGTCATGCTCAGCCCGGCTGTGCAGCCTCCTCTCTCATCCTCAGCCTCAGTTTTGTTTATCTGTAACCAGGTGTTTCCTCCCTGAATGCTTGCTCGGCCACAGCTCCTCTCCTGACCCCCACGCACCAGCCGTCTCCCTTTGTCCTGTCCTTCCCCTCCTACCCCCGTCATTGCTGCCCTTTGGTCCTCCCGCTGACCCTCTCCTCCTCCTGTGCTGCTCGTTCAGCCCCAACTCCTCCGATCCCAGACATTATGTCTCTAATTGAAGCTGACAGCCGCATCAGTTTCATCGGCACATCTCTAAACAGGTGAGCCCATCGTGAACATGTGGAGATGTGTAATATTGCCCTGTTTCATCTGGGGTCTTAATGGCTACATCTGTAATTAGCACAGGAGGGACAGATAATTGTGGGGTAATTTGGGAAATTAGGGAAGTTGGAGTTGCTGTGAAGGTATTAAAATGTACCGTGTGATTTAGTTTCGATGCCTGGGTAACTGCTGATGTCTCCATGTTGGAAAAAAAGGAAAAGAAAAATGCATTGCCTGCTCATAACTTTAGGGAGAGATCAACCTGCTGGTGGTAGTGGAAGCAGATGTAGGCGGTGATGCACACACGCAGAGGTGAAGAGTAATTGCACTCTTCATGCATTCATTCACATAAGGGATGTCCAGCTCCCATCACTAAAGCAGATGCACGGCCGGAGATCTGACACAATAAATGTACTTGACCACCACTGTGATGCAAGTCCGTCTCACTGTGTTGCAGGAAAATTCAACAAATGCACAACAATGCAAGAATTTGATGCTGTGCGATTCAATAGAGAATTTTCTCTCATCACTTTCCTCTGTTTTGCGTCTTCAGTCCTACTTTTACGACGCCTCACACATTTAACAGTTTGGCAAATGAAGGATGCATATTCGTTATCTTTTCCTCCTCCTCCTTAATAATCTGGGTCTCAGCCAGACAGACAGGCAGAAGCCTGAAATACGAGACTTGGCCGCCGACAGCGATGGAGATAAGAGAACATACCCTCAGACACTGTTCAGGAAATCAGTCTATACACGACATAACTGCTCTCAAACAATTGACCACAATACAACATGATAAATGCAGAGATTATCTTCCGTTAATTACACACTATTAATTTGTTTTATGAGAGTAAAGATTTTAGAGGATACGTCTCACTTCATCCAGAAAATCCTTTGCACACATCCTGAAGAATTCCTGAACCATCCAGATTCCCTTTATAAACAAGCATCTGTTAAATGTTGCATCACAGGAGAGGTTGGCAGCAGATACTCATCTGTTTTCTGCTGAGCAAATTACTCCTCAATAAACCAACATCCACACACTTATTTAGTCTGGCTTTGTACTTGGACCCATTTAAATCATAAATTAAAATGTAATTTCTTTATTTGCTGTGAAATTTTATTTGTTTTCCACTTTTGCCTGTTTTATTTAGCCTTGTTTCTCTTCATGTTATGACAGCGGTCTGTCCATCCCATTCACTTGCAAATAAAAAGCTTTCTGAGAGATTGTTAACTGGAAGATGCGTGCTGTAAAAATAATAAATCAGAGGTCACTTGGGAATGTTCGTGAAAACATCTTTATATGGCTGCAAAATGTGCTAATAAATATGATTTTTTTTTTTTCTTTTTAAGTCATGATATAACTCTTTTTCTTACAAATGAACAGTCCTCTATTCAACTGCACCTGTTTGGGAAAACCACGCATCACACCTGCCCTTTAATCATGTGATGATTGTTGGAGGAGCTGAAATTCAGTGTTACATCTACTGCAGAGGCCACAGAGAGGCTTGTACATGTCTGCTCTTATCACAGTCTGCATCTTTCCGTCTCATATTTTGCCAATATCTGCCAATCCAGCTCTTTTCCAGAGAAGCCGCTGCAGCAGCTCCCAGTGCCCTCGCACTCTGTCATGTTTTCCTCTTCAACATTTCATCACTTTGTCTAAAGGAAAGAACGAGGCAACGGCAGACACGACTCGTTTAAAAATGTATTTACAGTCTGTGGTTCTTCATTTTAACCCCAAGGCTGATTAAGCGGGACTGCTCTGCCTAAAAGAGTGCGAAAGAGCGCATGTAAACTGGTCTTTAAAGATCAGGGTTGAATGATTTTATATTAAGAGGACCTAGGCGGGCTTGAGAAATTGGAATGATGAGTAAACCTTGTTCTCGTGTTTTAAAATCCTTTCCAATGGGATTGTAACGCTTGATATACGAACCTCCTGACTATATAAGAGAAATTCTTCCTGTTAAAGCCTCTTTGTGAGTATAAAAATAAGAAAATGTATTTTAGTTGTTTTGCTTGATGCGAGCCCCTCCATTCAACGTTTACATGAATAAATTTTCTGCATCTCACAGGAATTTCCTTTGTAGCTTTATCTACTATTACAATACGGCAGCATATTAATAATAAAAACTCACTGATGTGAAACAACAGTCAGGCTCTGCACATACTTGAACAACGCACATCTGAGAGCGGCAAGTTTGGATGAATATTTGCATCTAATGAGCTGAACAAGATCAAAAGTGTTGCCAAGGTCACTGGAAACCGTATGAGATGCAGTCCTGCCAACACAGATAAATAACAAACATGAAAGAGTTCAATTAAATGTGTTATTCTGTTCTCCTGCAGTAAGTGTCTTTGAACAAACTGGAGGAAATGTAAATTAAAACACATATAGATAAGGAGACTTCAGTAACTCCTGGTGTCTGTCACACGCGCCAACATATGGAAACTAACCACCATGGCGAGAGCAACTGGAGAAGGTAACATTCAGGCTCACATCTGCTTGTGTTCTATAGGCTTTAAAAAGAAAAGGAAATAAATAGATAATGTTTGTCACAAACAATCCTCCATGCCCACTCATGCAGGCCGGGGGGGGAACTTTTCATCAGGTATGACTTCAAACCCATTAAAAAAGGCCTCTCCTAATCTAAATCCAATAATTTGTGCATTTCTCCCTCCCTTCCCTGGCATCATGCTTTCCTCTATCTAACCCACCACTAAAAGAGAAGATTCATTATCTCTTGTTTGGACAGGGATTATGCTGATCGGGGCGGCTTACGGCAGAAGACATAAAGACTCTTAATAAAATTCTTCAGCCGCTGCTGCGTCGTGCCATCTAATTTAAAACCCCTTAACACTCAGACACTCGCGCACTCCCTCCATCAACCTCCTCTTCTTCCCTAAATCTCCACATACCTTCTTTCTCACCTGCATCTCTCCTCTTCAGATAATCCCCCCTTTCCTCATCATTTGTTACTTAACCCTGCATTGAATTATTTGTCAGAGGTTGATGCATTATCAGAGCCTCTTAGATAAATTTCCTTCTGTAAATTTGTGACTTCCCTCTTGACAGATCAACCTAAACAACAGGTTTTTTTTGCAGACTCGGGCTTAAATTGTGTCAAAATTGTATTTAATGCAGCCTTTTTTTTTTTTTTTTTAAGTCAGCTGTCACTGTTTTTAAAGCAAATACATTAGAAAGCTGCAATTTTTTTTTACACTGAAGTTGCTAGAAGCAGAGCCCTGAAGGGGGAATGCAATGCATTTAGATGTAGCAGATTAAGAGTGTCAGTATGGCTCAACTGCACAGAGAGGTGGCAGCCTGCAGCTCTGCAAATGTTTCCCCGTCATGTAACATACATGTTGCTGTAAGTCTGGAGCCATGCAGAGGTCTTATGTGGTGCATGAGTCTGGAGGGTCCATCCATCCATCCATCCATCCATCCATCCATCCATCCATCCATCCATCCATCCATCCATCCATCCATCCATCCATCCATCCATCCATCCAGGTAATGATCTCCCCACATTGCAGTCCTCTGCAATTCAAGCCCCAGTTAATTTCCTGCTGCTGCTGTTTATGAGGCAGTGAAGGCCGTTTTATGAAAGTATCTGTCTCATTGATGTTCCCGCCGCTTCACAATTCTTTGTCAGCCGAACTTACTGGGAGATGGACTGCTGGCCACGGCGCTCTGCAGAAATAATATCACAGAATCTCTTTTTCTGGGCCCTGCTCTCCACACTCGCCTTTGCTCATTCCTTATTTACTTACACACAATTATTCCTCCACCAAAGTGCTTTCAGTCCCGCATGGTCAGATTTTGTGATCCTTGGAGTTGAGCTGAAGTGTGGCCAAAGGGGGGAAACCTTTTAAATCCTGCTGCGGATCTGGATAACGTTCTTTAAACTGTGAGATAAGGCATTGGTCTTGGCAGAGGATTGCGCTCTCTCAGTGCCTCAAAGCAGTAAATAAGCAGTTTCAAAGTGTTTGGAGTTGAGGCATCTGTTTGGATTTCTTGTTTATACAGATTTAATTATAGAATTAAAACGGTCACGTGGGTATGAAAAACACAAGATGAGGAAATATGTCACGATCAGCTGGCAGCAGTCCCTACAAACACACATGGTCAATTAAAGCTCATTATGAAGTGACCAAAAAAACACAGTCTTGTTAATTTTCATTAACAAGCAAAAGTCTTTCCTCTCTTCCCAAACTTGATAAATGCATGAGCACAATATCCAGATCCTTAAAATAAATGCATAAAATATGACCTGCTCAGAACGAGAATCAATACGGCGTGTTTGTCTGGAGGAAAGCTGCAGATGCATTTGCTGTGCTGACTTTTCCAATTTCTACATCTGAGATTACCATCGCTTTTGAGTATGCGGCTCATTTTGAAAAACAGAATTTCATTCAGTGGCTGCTGTAGCTGTATGCCCCCAGGCTCTGAGAGAGAGGGGGGAAGTGTATTAATGAAATGAGAGACAGACAGTGTTATTTAAATCACCTCAACAGCATAACCTGAGGCCTAACACGGGCTCTCTGCTGCCTCCCACACCTGCTTTCATACTTCAGCCGGGTAAACTAAGCTTAATCATGTAAAAAAAAAAAAAAAGTCTAAACTGACGCACAGCAACAAACTTCTAGTCACACTGGATCCAGTCGGCATATTGAATCAAATCAAACATGGTTCACCTGAAACTGGTGTGTACTCTGTATACCAAAATAATAAACCAAAATATCAGAGAAAGTGAGCTAGCTTCTCTGGAATTTATCATTAAAAACTTTCTTTTTTCATATTTTATTCAGAAAATGTTTCTGAAATGAGAAGATTGACAGAAACTTGCGGTTGGTTTTTCTGTTCAGTGATACGTGGAGCATAAATTAACGGACATTAGATCGTTGGTGTGATTTTTTTTTTTCCTGTTAGCACTGTTCTAAAGTTAATAATGGATGTAAAACTTCACCAGGAGTGTGACATGACTCAGCTTATGATTAAGCTGTCATGTTGGCAAGAAGAGATGTTTTTATTCTTAGTAGCTCAGCAGTGACACTGTTGGTATCCCTCAGAAAAAGAAAGTTTTTTTTAAACATATATAAAAAAAAAACCTCTTCCCTCACCCACCCCCATCTCCCCTGTGTGGGTAGTTGTGCATCCTGGAAGCTTGAGGGCCGGAGCTGTCCAAGTATCTGCTGGAGCTGCTCCTCTGGTGTTGGGGACACCGCCCCCCCCAGTGCTCCCATAACCACTGGTACTACTGTTGCCTCCACCTTCAGGCTTCCAGCTCTTCCTTGAACTCTTGGTGTTTCTCATGTTCCTTTTTCCTGATGTTTCCATGGTTGCTCCTCATAACTACAATATCCAGTTGGCTATCACCATTTAGTTAGTCTGTATCTGGAAGTCCCACTAGATCTTAGCCCTCTCATTCTCCACTACCTTGGGAGATGTTTCTTATTATGACTAAGGGCTCTCCAGTCCATATTCTACACAGATGTTTCTGTTCACTAAGCCGGCTGGTTTATGGCGTTCCATGTATTCTTTCCCTGCCAGCATCTTATACCCTGCTGTAGGTGCTGGATTGTTTCAGGGGTCTTAACCTGCTCCTGGGATCCTGCCTAGTGTGGTTTTATTTTATTTCACCATTATTTATGCAGGTTGACTCATTGAGATCCAACATCTCTTTAAAAGAAAGCCCTGTTACAAAATTACAAACACAGCGAAACAAGCAATTAAGAGAGTTGACTCCGGTAAATAAGGTAATGAAATAAAAACAAGAACAAATTTCATGAGAAGGTTTCTCTTTTTGTAGATCTGGGCCTCTAGTGCTCTGGTGCTCAAGGCTTGCTTGGCCATGATTAGTGCCTCTGTGCTTTCCTTCAGTCCAGCCCTCTTTGGCCATTGGTAGGGCTTGTTCATATCCGCCACTTCAGCTATCTGTCAGTGGAACATCCAATGAGGGTTTTCTTCCTCAACTCCTCTTCCTCCAGTTTCCACTGGCTGAGACATTCACTAAGTGCTTCATTCCTTGGGGTCATCTTCCTGATGTAGTGATGGAGCTAGGATGTTTCATCTTCGATAGTGGCTCTGATGCTCACTACTCCCTCTGCCTCCCTCTTTGCACTTAGCATATGACCTCTAGATAAGTAAGTAAGTAAGTAAACTTTATTTGTATAGCACTTTTCACAGACAGGAGTCACAAAGTGCTTCACATGATAACATGAAAACAATACAAGCAAGAACAATTTAAAATACAGTTAAAAGGTAAATAAATAGGTGAATAAAACACTTGGCTATGTGCTTTGGAAGGCTTGTGAAAACAGGTGCGTTTTTAACTGGTGTTTAAAGGTGTCCATACTAGATACTGGATTTGGGATGATATATATATATATATATATATATATATATATATATATATATATATATATTACCCCAAATATAATTTATGTCTTCATTATGGGAATCAGGTGTTCCAATCACTTCCATACAATGAAGCACCTAATCATGCAGACTGTTTTTACAAACATTTGTGAAAGAATCGGTCGCTCTCAAGAGCTCAGTGAATTCCAGCGTGGGACTGTGATAGGATGCCACATGTGAAACAAATCCAGTCAGGAAATTTCCTTGCTACTAAATATTCCACTGTCAACTGTCAGCTGTATTATAAGAAAATGGAAGTGTTTGGGAACAACAGCAACTCAGCAACAAAGTGGTCAGCCACGTAAACTGACAGAGTGGGATCAGCGGATGCTGAAGCAGTGCGAAGAGGTCGCCGACTTTCTGTGGAGTCAATCACTACAGACCTCCAAACTTCATGTGACCTCAGATCAGCTCAAGAACAGTGACAGAGAGCTTCATGGAATGGGTTTCCATGGTCGAGCAGCTGCATCCAAGCCATACATCATCAAGTGCAATGCAAAGCGTGCGATGCAGTGGTGTAAAGAACGCCGCCACTGGACTCTAGAGCAGTGAAGGCGTTCTCTGGAGTGATGAATTGTGCTTCTTCATCTGGCAATCTGATGGACAAGTCCGGGTTTGGCGGTTGCCAGGACAACTGTACTTGTCTGACTGCATTGTGCAAAGTCTAAAGTTTGGCGGAGGGGGGATTATGGTGTGGGGGTGTTTTTCAGGAGCTGGGCTTGGCCCCTTAGTTTGAGTGAAAGGAACTCTGAATGCTTCAGCATACCAAGACATTTTGGACAATTCCATGCTCCCAACTTTGTGGGAACAGTTTGGAGCTGGGCCCTTCCTCTTCAAAATGACTGTACACCAGTGCAAAAAGCAGGTCCATAAAGACCTGGATGGCAGAGTCTGGTGTGGAGGAACTTGACTGGTCTGCACAGAGTCCTGATTTCAACCCGATAGAACACCTTTGGGATGAATTAGAGCGGAGACTGAGAGCCAGGCCTTCTCGTCCAACTTCGGTGTGTGACCTCACAAATGCGCTTCTGGAAGAATGGTCAAAAATTCCCATAAACACACTCTTAAACCTTGTGGACAGCCTTCCCAGAAGGGTTGAAGCTGTTCTAGCTGCAAAAGTGGACCAACGTCATTGAACCCTATGGATTAGGAATGGGATGTCACTTAAGCTCATATGTGAGTCAAGGCAAGTGAGCGAACACTTTTGACAATTTATTTCATATAATCATCCTCAAAATTATTCATACCCTCCAGTTAGAAAGAAGGCTACTGTAGATTCAAAGTAGTAATTCAAATAACAAGAAACTAAATAAAAAACTAAAATTAAATTTTAAAAAATGACAAAATTATAATTTAGTGAAATAGAATTTTGCTGCCAAATTGTGGTGGGAAATAATAATTAAAAACAAAACCAAACAAACAAAACTGTCCCAGGAGTGGATGTCTGTTTGTTTTTGTCTTATACAGTATAAATATACAGTAAATATATATATATATATATATATATATATATATATATATATATTTCTTTGGAACCACAATTCAAAATCAATGTCATGATTATCATAGAATTTTTATTTAGTATTATGTTTGTCAATTTGAACTCATGCAGGGAATGCAGCTCTATTTAGAGGCAGATCTAGATTAATTCTAACTGGGGGGGGGGCTTAGGCAGGTAAACCTGAAAAAAAACAAAAACAAAAAACAAAACCTTAAAAAAAAACCTTCAAACAGACTGGATTTCAGGAAACACAGCACTAAGAGAATCAACAACTCATTGGGGCGTGGTTGGTGAGGGTTGTTTAGGGGTCCATAGTGGTTCACCTATAAGTGCCATGTCAGGGATTCAAACCTGGGTCTGCCGCACCAAGGCCCGCAACATTACCACTCGGCTAATCATTCCCCGAGAACGGCGTGGTTAGTCGAGTGGTAATTATGTAATTGGTATTTAAACCTAGTGGTAATAGATGAATGGAGGAAGTATGTTTTCGCTTGACGGCTCCTTTTCTAAAGTATTTTCTGCGTGTTTAAATAATGTGGAATACAGCTTTGTCACAGAAACCACAAAAAAAAAACATCTTAAATTTCTGCTTAAAGAAGTTTTTCTCACTGTTCCATAAAAGCCATCTGAACTCCAAAATATTGATAATAACAAAAACTTCTCAGAAATGATAGAATTTTGAGTGAAATTATGAAAACATAAGACATAAATGTTCCCATAACAAAGAATTACAAAAACAAATGTATTGCATCAAATATTTGCCAGCAAAATTGAAGCATTTTATTCTAAAAAATGTCAAACTATGACCTCTGTGCTCATGTTTTATCACATTAGAAGGAATCATTAATTAGATTTAAATATCAGCTGTGTTATCATTTACCTTGTTAACTTCTGCTACAGCTGAGTGAACAAACTTGTTAAACACTTTACACAACTGAGTTGTGAATCAAGAATATTGTTTGTATTCAACAGGGAATCTATAAGAAATCACCTGCTGAGAATACAGCTGTGTGTGTGTTTGACTGTGTGTGTATGGTGCATGGAGAGGCTTTAGAAGCTACCTGTTCTCCCAGAACAATTAAGTCAAGCCTCTTTACAGTATCTCCGCTCCAATTAATTTTAATATTTAAACAGCTATGCAGAGACTTCTGAACCCACTAATGCAAGATTAGAGTAAACTCAATTAAATATTGATGGCCATAAATAAACATCCTAATTTGGAGAGCCGCCATGGTGCATTGTAAATCAAGAGAAAAAATGCTTTCAGCTGAAATGCTATGCTTATTAGCTGAGCAAATGTTGAACTGAGGTCAGGGAAGGAGGTGAGAGGAAGGACAAAGAATAAATGTTGAAGGATGAAATAAATAGAAAGAAACATAGCAGTTTTTTTTTTTATCATTGTTGCAAGTTGAAACCAGTTTAACTGAGCTAGAAATTAAAAGCTAGAAGTCTGACACATTACTTTGAACCTACAATAAATCTGCAGCATTGATGCTGACAAAATAAAAAGTCAGTTTAAGGGTTTCAATCAAGTGATTTTCTTCATTTGCTCTGAGATCTTGGTTCTGTGGGTCCCAGTGGACTCAACACAAATCTTGCAGGGGCAAGCAGTTTTCACTTTGCCGTGGGTGGGAGCAAATGGGTAAAAAAAGTCAACTCTAGTTTCCGTAGAAACAGTCCTGGTACTTAGCTAGCTTTGACTGTAGTGTAGGAATGTATAAATAAAGTATAGAGGAGGATTAAAGAGGAATTTACACTACAAACATTAAGTGAGTTGAGTCTGTCAGAAAGATCAGAACATATATTACAACTTTACTGCTGCTCTGTGTTAACCTGACTCCCGCCACCTGGTATTTGCAATACCATCTGGGGAGGGAGTTAACCCGATGTCATTTCAAATTAGTCTTTTTTTTCTAAAACTCTTGCATGTGATTGGATAGAAGATCTGTCCGTCATCTTGACTGACACGCTACTTCAGCCACTCACGTTGAACCGAATGACGCAACCCGTGACGCAACTCAGAGCGACACCAGAGCCACCACGCATAGAGGATCGAGTTATCAAAACATGTTATCAAGCTCAAAAAGCTTCAGTCAAACAACATGGCGGCGGCGGCGACAGCTAGTACGAGCGGTGTACAGTCTGTGAACGACTTTTGTCGACTTTCTGTCGCCTGTGCTTCTACATCACATCCGGCCAAAACGCCGCCCATCCTTCAAAAGTCCCACCCGCGATTAGTGATTGGCTCCTATTATTCTCTATCCAGACGAAATCACCTATAACTGTCGCCTTACTCAGATGGAGTGCGTGAGGAAAGGGAACGCCCCCGCGTGTACTTGTTGAACGCACCCAGATGATGTAAATCAGGTTAGCTCTGTGTCATGTTGATGCTGTGAAAGTGAGTGTATGAAGCGGTTTATTACGGCCAGATGGCTTTTCCCGCTTCTTTACTGAATCCTGCTACTTGCATGGGATTTTGTAGTAGACTGAGTACAGTTGAGACAGTTTTCGCTCCTCTCATTTCCATGCATAAATTAGACATTAAAAAGGGTCAGAACTTTTTTTTTAAATAAAATGCTTCCTCCATTTGTGTACAAATAGTTCTAATTTACAAATAGTTGCTCTAATTTTGCCTAATTGTGACATAAAATCCTGCGCTGCTGAACAGCATGCAAAGCAATAGCGTTCTGCACGAGACACTGCGCCTCATCTGTACCCAGATGACCACCTCTCACATATCACTGAATTATGTGAAGACCTGATATGCTATGATGTCATGGAATATATCAGTTTTTAGTGCGCAAAACAACATTTGCAGATATGTAAGTTAACTTTAAAAGTAACATAAGGGGGGGAGATATTCATTGTGAAAGCAACATGGTAAAATAAAAATCTTGCCTGTCGAAAAATACTTTTTTGAATATTTTCGCCACAGAGCTTCACACAAAGCTGAATTTCCCCATGCTCAAAAAGGATGTTAATATGCATGCGCACACCAAAAATCACAGCAAAAGCTTGCTGCATGTGCAAGTAATTGGCATGTCTCAACTGAACTCAGTCAGTATCAGTCACCCTACTAAAGTCCCTAAAAAGGGAACAAATGTATCCTTAAAATTAGAAGGAGTTTTCTGTTATAACTTGTTACAGTGGTTGTATTCATATTTTGTAACTTATGAATTGCATCTTGGGAACAAGATCTTCAGTCAAGTGTGAAAACTGGGGAGGACAGGCACCATTACAAGAGGGGTTGATGGACACCAGATTCTGGTTCATTTGGTTTTCATTTGGATGTTGGAGCATCCTACTTCACTGTTAATCCGGATTTTGCGTCAGTGAAACATTTTTGGTAGTAATTAAGATTTTTTTTTATGTTTTGTATAAACAGTGTCTCATCACTGCAAATAAATCGTTTCTTATATATTTTTTCAAACAATGTGCAGTGTGATAATAATGATTACTAAAGGCAACTTCACATGTTTCTGTCGGAGTCTTGCGTTCTGGACTTTGTCATCTTTCATTTTCTACTCCTCAACTTCAACAAACGAGGTTTACATAACTTTAATATCCCGGGGGGGGGGGGTGGGGGGGGGGGGGAGGGGGGGGGGGGGGGTAAGGGGGGGGGGGGGGGGGGGGGGGGGGGGAGGGGGGGGGGGGGGGGGGGGGGGGGGGGGGGGGGGGGGGGGGGGGGGGGGGGGTGGGGGGAGGTATCTAGGTGTGTGGTATGCATGTGGGGGTTGGTGGGGGGGGGGGGGGGTGGGGTGGGGGGGGGGTGGGGGGGGGTGGGGGGGGGTGGGGGGTGTGTTGGGGGTTTTTGGGGCTTGGGGTGGGGGGGGGGGGGGGGGGGATGGGGATTTTATATTGGGTTTGTTGTGTTGTTGTTTTATTTGTGTGGGGGTGGTGAGGTATGGGGGTGGGGGTGGGGATTGTATATTGTTGGGGGGGGGGTGGGGGGGGGGGGGGGGGGGGGGGGGGGGGGGGGGGGGGGGGGGGGGGGGGGGGGGGGGGGGGGGGGGGGGGGGGGTGGGGGGGGGGGGGGGGGGGGGGGGGGGGGGGGGCCGCGTGGGGGGCGGGGTGTCGGGGGGGGGGGGCTCCTGTGTTGGGGTTGGGGCGCCCGGGTCCGGGGGGGGGGGGGGGGCGGTGGGTCCGGCGGGGCGGGCGCGGCGCCGGGGCTGCCCCGGGGGCGGTGGGGGGCCCGCGGGGGGTGGGGGGGGGTGGGGCTGGGCTCGTCGGGGTGCGGGGGGCTGGGGGCCGGGGGGGCCGGGGTGGGGCGCCTTTCGGCGTTTTTCGGGGCTTCGAGGGGGGGTATTTGGGGGGTGGGGGGGGGGGTGGGGGTGGGGGGGTGGTGGGGGGGTGGTGGGGGTGTGTGCTGGGCGCCTTGTCGAGGCTTCGCCGGAAGGGAGAGGCATCGCCGGATTCTTAAGATATCACACCGAAAATCATTCATTATTACCATGGTAATCCATAACAATGCTTACTATAGAAATTACTACTTACCACTTCTTCGCATTCCCATAACTACGTCTCTACTTTCTACCTCTTCTCTTCTTCCCAACGCGCTTATGAGTTTGTTCCTGTTTTTTGTGAGTTGGGTGTTTTTTTGGAGGATTGAAATCTTGGGAGGTTTAGCTGTCCTGGAGTCTGATTGGGGTTTGTTTTTTTTATATAGGGGAATTAGGGAGGGAATGGGGACAGAGGAACTGTAAATAGTTTTATCTTTCCTTCCTTCTCTCCTTTCTCTCTCTCTCCTCCTTCCTTACTTCTATTTCTTATTATCTCTCTATTACTCCCTCAACACATAAATTAGAGGATGGAAAAAAAAAAAAAAATAGAAAAAAAAATAAATAAAAAATAAAAAAATAAAAAGAATAAATAAAAAATCTATAGGAAATAAATAAAAAAAAAGAAAAAAAATAACCAAACACAAAACCAATCAGATGAAGAAAGAAAAAAAAAAAAAAAAAAAAAAAAAAAAAAAAAAAAAAAAAAAAAAAAAAAAAAAAAAAAAAAAAACTTTAATTTCCCAATGACACACTTTTCTCCAGATTCATTTATCCACATTACCAATCGTGCAAAGACCACAGAGGCTCATGGGAAATGAATATTCAGCAGGAATTTAACCTTTTGTAACTGCACTGCTATTAATTCAAGTTATGTATATTACTGTCTGAGTTATGTTAATATTTAGATGTAGTTGGGTTGTGTTTGTTGGGACCATGATTGTGACAGAGTGTGAAAGAGACCCACCCACCACAAAAACTACAGGTGTATGAATGATACTGAGTATGAACTTTATGTCTGATGGTAGAAAAACTTAATTCAATCACTATTAATTTGATTATTTCATCTGGTTCAAGTATTCTCTTTTTTTCTGCGTTACACCATTTTGTGAAGACAACAAGGCATATACCAGATGGAAATATCCATTTTTTCCATTTTTTCGATAAACAAAAGTGCAATTAATGGAAAAATACACTGGTAATTTTCTGACTGGATTTTATCCAGTTTTCCAAGGACACAATCTGGACATAATTTCTCCCTCAGTTAAAACTAATTAGGGACTCCTGCTGTACCATATACAAGTTTATATATTTAGAAATTTTTAAAAGATAAATTATACAAAACTAACAATATATTTGTTCAATAGGCAGTTCAATGTTATTGTGTGTTTGAAATATGAAAGAGTTGTTCGAAAGACTTACTTAACAGATTTTACATTTCAAGTTACTTGCATAAAAGTAGTGGAAAGTAGATACATCAACACTACTGTGCTGTGCATGAAATAACTGTATTCTATTGACAGGACTGTGATGGGGATGACTGTAGTGAACAATAAAATCACAAATTTTTGTATTTATCTAAGAGCAAACAAACAAATGAACCCAATTTCATTCCATATATTGAAACTACCATTCCATATAACTTCTGTTCTATATATACAGTATATGCACTCCATAATTTCCTAAACAGCATGCCATTATATATATATATATATATATATATATGTATATAAATATATGTATATAAACCACCCAAAAACTGCTTTGCACCGATGTCACTGTAATTAAACATCTCAAGGGAGAATTATATCTTAATCTTTTGTCCAAAACCAGTTAGTGCATTTTCACCGCAATATCTTCATGGTTCTTATGTCACTGTTTTCCTTGTTCTTGTTATTTAAGGACTGATGGCATCTTTGAAATCTCCAGAATCCAATTTGCCATCAGTGTTATGACACAAGTGACCACAGCAATATTAAAGGCAAATAATCTTCAGCAACATGAAGGAATGGTCCCCACTTCAAAGAGAAAATGGACCCTGTAAGAAGAGGCTCAAGAGGTGATGGTGTTTTATAGGCTTCCCCGTTGTGATTGGCTCTGAGATGCCACAAAAGGTCAGTGTTGATTATTGACCCTCAAAATTAGGGCTGAAGGTCACTGAAGTTTATCCAGATTAGTTAAAATTGATAAAAGCCAAGATGATCTCACAAAAATATGTGACTGCCACATCTCACTTAATGTTGTACTTTAATGGCAATGGATGATCTTATCACTCCATTAAGTTGGTGATAGGATAGAAAACCTACAGTTGCTGGCTGGAAACAACGTGGCATCACAGCAAGACCTCAAACCATGAAACTCTGGTTTGATCAGGTCCATGTTTGAAGCCCACTCTGCAGGTGCGTTCATACATACCTACAACAAAGACTATATTAATGTCTGTTCAGTCAGATTTACTGGAAAGCTCATTTAAACTTTTAAGGGGACTTACCCACAGCTTTGGCCTCTTGTATTTAAACTTAATTAACCTGCAGAGAGCGACGGTGGCGACAGTTTATCAGGAAACATTTTTTTCTGTGACATTCTAAAATCCCTCCTTCATCCTTCAACCCCACGGAATAATTTGGTTTCATCTTAAAAGGCTGGAAGTTGTTACAGAACTTCCAGACAGAAAACAAGTCTTTAAGAGGCTGTCCACGTGCTCCGCTCTGACTGACAGTGAATCATTCATGGGGTGCAGGAAACATGATGAGAGCTTGATTAAGGACAGGGGGGTAGAAAGGCCGCCGATGTTAAATCAGTCTGGGCTGAGGGCTGATTAAACCAGAATTCTTACATTTAAAAAAAAAAATGCAAGAGTCTAACATTCCTCTATCAGACTGGTCAGGTAATCTGCTCCAAATAATCTGAAACTTTTCTTTTTTAACATTCAAGGTCATAGTTGACATGTTGCTATGTCAGAGGCATAAACATTCATTAACAAAAATCATACTCTAGTTAAATAAATTCCCATCATTGCCTGTATAAATTTTTTTGCAGTAACATTCATGCATCAAAGCTGCTCCACTTTCATTCAAATGCACAATCAAAGGCAAACATGCACACGCAGACAGCTACACACATACGTTTAGAGAGATTTCTCTACTTCAGGATCATGAATTCATAAGACAGTGTGTGTGCCTGGCAGAGCAGACTAACATGACAGCCTCCTGACAGCTCCCATACACAGCCAGCCTGCTCTGTACTTTAGATATACTGTATATTTTGAAAGGTGTTCAAGAGCCAGAGGGTGGGGGAGCAGAAACACCACATGAATAAATAGAAATCAAACATTCTCCGGCTCGGGTTTTGGCATTTTGAGCAGAGATATGGGGGGAGGTATCAAGGGGTATGGCAACAGGGTTTGACAAGGGGGCCACAGTGGGCAGCAGCCGCTGTCAGAGCGCCAGGTGGTGATGCGTGAACCGGGGGAAAGGAGACGTGACGCCGTGGATTCCGCTGCTGGTCGCTGGAGAGGGCCGTGGGCTGTGGGACGAGCTTTTAACACGAGTCCACCTGTCAGAGCTCTTGCCAGCTTCACACACATTCACATACCTGATAGCGTCCTGTAAGTAGACACAGAAAAACATGAATTTGTTACAATTTGATGGCTGAAAATGAGGAAGATTAAACAGCTCTTTCGCTGTCAGTGCTTCCCCTTATATGACTTTTGCTGCTGAACCATCTGATACTGCAACACAGTGTAAACAAAGTCAGGAGTAAATGTTTACACAACTAAGAAAAAAGTGACAAAATGTAAAAAGGATGGCTGAATTACAAAGAGATGCAACAAAATTGCAATTATTTCAGTGGGAAAAAAGCATTGAACACGTCAATATTTTTCTCACAACATATATTTCTAGTAGAGCAATTAATGTGAAATTTTCACCAGATGTCGGCAACAAGCCAAGTAATGCACACATACAAAGAAATCTAAACATTTATGTCCATGAGTTAAGTTATGTGTAATAAGATGAAATGACACAGGGAATAAGTATTGAATATGCTTACTAAATTGTATTTAATACTTAATACTTCTGTATTAGTACAGAAGCCTTTGTTGGTGATTTCAGCCTCCAGACGCCTCCTGTATGGAGAAAGCAGTGGAATACGTTGCTCAGGTGTGATTTTGGTCCATTATTCCACACAAACTGCCTTCAAATCTTCAAGGTTCCGGGTCTCTTCTGTGAACTCTGATCTTCAGTTCTTTCCATAGATTTTCAGCTGGATTCAAGTGGGGTGATTGACTGGGCCGTTCTAGCAGCTTTATTTTCTTTTTCTTAAACCAGTTGAGTGTTTCCTTGGCTGTGTCATGGGATGGTTGTCTTGCTGAAAGATCTGGTCCAGAATGTCTCTCTACTTTTCTCCATTCATTCTTCCTTCAATGATATGAGGTCTGCCAGTACCACATGCTGGAAAACAGCCCCACAACATGATGTTTCCACCTCCAAACTTCACTGTTGATTTGGTGTTTGGGGGGTCAAGTGCGGTGCCATTTCTTCTCCAAACATGTTTCTCATGACATCTGAAGAGTTCAGTTTTGGTCTCATCTGACCAGACTATGTTTCCCAGAATGTCATGGGTTTGTCCAGATGTTGTGTTGCAAACTTCAAACCAGCATCAACATGCTTTTAAAAAATTGTCAATATTCCTCCATACTGCTCGTCCCATGTAGTCCAAGTGCCCTGAGTGGGTAGCGTAGAGAATTTACTAGAAACTACGTCATTTACTATATTTTTGGAGCCTACAAAGGAGTATTGTTTACTTCAATGATGCGCGCACATGCGCGGTCACGAAACTACGAAAGCCACGGCGTTCAGAGCCTACTCTGCCGATAATGCAAGGGTAGAAGAAGAAATTTGTTGTTTACATTGTGCTATGAGCGCGAGAGCTCTAAACAAACCGGGACAAACACAGGAGGGGTTGGATATTAATCGAAAAGAAAGAAAGAAAGAAAAAGAGAACACGCAATCTCATCTGCTGTGGCTTCCGTAGTTTCGTGAATGTGCATCGGCATGCTTGCTAGGCATGCAATGTAGTCTTGTTTAGGTTCTAAAAATATACTAAATGGCGTAGTTTCTAGTAAATTCTGGACGCTACCCACTCAGGGCACTTGGACTACATGGGACGAGCAGTATTGAGGTATATTGACAATTTTTTGTGGACTTTTATGGACCTTTTTGGCTCGGACCCTGCTGAACTCTATTGGAGGAAAACGAGAAGTCAGCCTGATCTCCGGCTGCATTTGACATATTAAAAAAGTGGTCCAGAGTCTTGCTCACCATCAGGGCAAGTAGAAAATAAAGTTAAGTCATTCTGAGGGTGAACTATTCCTTTAATGCAGTTGGGTCCCTCTCGTCTTGCATGGTGTGAGTGCATGAAGGTCATGGCGGTTGAGTGCATTACTTCTTGTTTTCTCTGAAACAACTGTACTTGCTGATTCCAGGTCTTTCTGAAGCTCTCCACGAGTGGTCCTGCGCTGTTGGAGAACTTTTTCTGATTATTGTTCTGACTCCTCTGTCTGAAATTTTGCGAGGAGCACCTGGCCATGGCCGGTTTATGACAATGCTGTGTTCTTTCCACTTCCGGATGATGGCCCCAGTAGTGCTCACTGGAACTTTCAGAAGTTTAGAAATGCACCTGGAAGCAATGCCTTCAGTGTGTTTGCAATAATAAGGTTACGCAGTTCTTTAGACAGCTCTTTGCTTTTACCCATCATGGAGTGCTTCTTGTCTGACACCTTGGTGATGAGAAACCTTTTTAAAGGCATCAATCAGGACTAAACCAGCTGATATTACTTTGCACTGATAGAGGACAGGATTACTTTCTAAATACTGACAGATTCCAGCTGCTTTTTTGGCTTTTCATACTTTTTTGCCCTCCATTTTTTAATGTGTTCAATACTTATTCCCTGTGTCATTTTACTATATTACACATAACTTAATTTATCTACATAAATGTTAGGATTTCTTTGTATATGTGCATTACTTGGGGTGTTGCCGACATTTGGTGAAAATTTCATGTCAATAGCTCTACTAGAAATATATTTTGTGAGAAAATATTGACATATTCAATACTTTTTATCCCCGTTAAATATACAGAGCAGAAAGAGAGCAGAGCCTCCAGACACCAGAAAACACGACTGATGATGACAGCATGATCACCTGACCTGCTTGTGTTTTAGCTTTATGAGCTGAGGCAGCAAACTGCAACACAGAGACGTTGAGAAATTTAAGTGTTATCATTCTAAAGAGCTGCAAGACAGATCTGGCAGGTCTCATGATAGAAAACCTGCAAAATGATCAGCCCTATCATCATCCTGCTGTGGCTGCAGGATTCTTTGCTATGAGATATTCAGGATAAATCCCACTAATGACCAAGTTTTGAAAGGCCAAGCATTTAGAGATTCTAACACTCACTGTCCCTGAACCTGCCAGGTTAAGACTTTCTGCCCCATTGATAATAGATGTGCTTTCTTAGATCTCTTGCTCAGTCTTAATAAAATTTAGCAGGACCTGCTGGTTGTACTTAAGGATGAAATAGGCAGAAATAAATAAAGAGAATTATTTGCTTTTAACATACCCAATACAATTTGTAATACTAAAATATCAACTAACTTGGGCGTATCTACTGAAGCTGATAGCGGTCCACTGCTATTCTTCATTTCAAAGCTGTCCCGAGATAACAAGTTAATTAACCAGAACTCATGGTGTATAATTGTATAATTCTGCCAATGAATGACTGGTGAACACATCACAATTTCAGCCTTTCATAGACTTAACAAAAGTAAAGTCTGATGCACTGATCAGTGACGGATGCTCCTCCATCTGACGTCAGCTTGCATCCATTGCTGGCTTGACTGAGGCATCCCAGTACAGAGCTGTTCTGTTCTGGGATGCCCCTTCAACTCACCAGTTGAGGTGGTGCAGAGAGAAGAAGATATAGAGGGAAACAGGTATGTTTCTGCGGGGAACCTGCTGCATGGTTCTGCATGTTCTCCAGCGATGCTTGGCTTCTCTTCAGGCTTCCTCCCACGGTGTAAATGTCACAGAGTGATCTTGTGTGTATGAGAGAGGGTGAGTGCCTGGGTGGCATGTGTGCCTGATTGCAACCCCGCCCCCGGGATTAGGGATAAGTAGATGCTGGTGTGAGTGTTGAGATGGCATGGTGGCAGGTCCTGAGAAGCAAGGAACAGGAGCAGACAGAGAGCGGCTCCTGGGTTGGTGGACAGCAGACCAGGTGTGGGGAACACACAGAGGACGTCTGACTGGACTGGAGCGCAGACAGCGAGAAGTGGCCGGTGACTGGATGCGCCTTGGGAGTGGTGGAGGGGGAGCGTGAGCCAACCCCCCTCCCTCAGCTAAGTGCCTTTTTGTTGTTGTTGCTGGAGTGGTTGCAACAGGGCCCGCTTGCATGGTTTTAGCTTGTTAGTTTTTTTTATCTGTTGCTGTGACGCGTGACAAGATAGCGGTGGCCCTGTCCTGACCAACTCCTGTAGCATCCAGTGTCTTCACCAGTCACCGGTTTGTGGAATTACACGGCCTGTCCCTCATCCAGGTTGCCTCCATCCCCCAGGCCAAGTTTCGGAGAAGAGGACTGACGGAGGAGGAGGAGGAGAGGAACCCCTGTGGAGGCCGTACTGCAGTTCTAACTGGTTGCTGTCTGGCTTGACCAGGATTTCTCCCTAGCCCTGGACTAGGAACATTTTTAATAGTCTTTTACTTCAGCCTGGAATAAACCTCATTATTCTTTTAATCAGTCTTACATTGAATATTTATTTAAATAGAGTGCTCCCCCTGGGACTCTGTGTATTTGGGGTTCCCCACCCCTATCACATAAACACATGATGTTAGGCAGACTTAGTCTCTAAATTCATATATACATATATATATATATATATATATATATATATATATATATATATATATATATATATATATATATATATATATATATATATATATATGTAAGCAACCATGACCACTCTCAGCTACTGTTCATATGAAGCACTCAAAACAAAGCATAAATCTCAAGAGATTAAATTCTTTACTATATACCTCATGTTGGTGTGGTCCACCTACTTTTCTCACACAAAGTCAAACTGCAAACTCTGAGGCTGAGAAAAATGAAACCAGGAGCAAAAACTGCAGCTCTGCAGCTGGCTCTGAAAGTGACGGATCAGCAGGAATAAACATGTTTACTGCCTGGTACAAAAAGCAGTTTTGGTCGGAGGTGGTGAATTTTTTATAGCTATCTCATTTTAAGTGCATTAAGGCTTAAAGTTATGCACAGATAAGGGTGCTGCAGTTTTAAGTGACAGATGCAGCTGCTACCTGATGGATGTGCACGGTGTCCTCTGGTTTTCAGTGAGATCCATCCCTCTCATGTTTTTTTCTGGCTCCAGACTGATGCTGACAGTCATTTAGCAAACATGAGATTTTAAATATGTTTTTCAAAAACATTTCCTTGCTTAAGTGTATATTATGCAAGGTACTGCATAAATATCTTGACTAAGGTAGGTACTTTATGTAGTAAAGGTAAATACTGTATCTTCATTAAAATTACTTTTGAAAGGTAAACCTATAAAGAGTATTTATAGTATTAGAACAAGACTAACTGACTTTTTTTGTTTATTTAAAAAAAAAAAAAAAAAGTGAGCTTTACAATACTGAATTTCCCTTCGGGGATGAATAAAGTATTTTTCATTTCATTTCATTTCATTATTTGCAACAAGTTATTTGGTTTCTCTACGAAGTCGCAGAAGCTACAGTAGATCTTCAAGCAGATGTGGTTGGTACTGTAAGTGCATGGAGGCAAAAGGTATTTTCACAATTTAAAAACCTGTTAATCTTACAGGATTTGTGGTGAAATTATAACAGGATACTGTCCTTCCATTAGTTGAAAGGGCTTCCCTTCGATGACAAGACAAAACAAACTGACACATATTTGTACAACCACAATTTAAAAGGTGGGATGCTGTATGAAATGCCGGCTACATGAAAAAATGGCACGGTCTGTAAATTTTATTTCTGATAAAACATAAACACTATATCAGAATTTGAAACTCAGAAATGTAATTATTTAATGGAAGTTATTTGCTCAGTTTTAATCTGATGGCAGCAACACATTTAAAATAGATCGGAACAGGGTGGTGTCAACCATGTGTAAAATCCCCTCTTCTTTCACGTTCTGTCTGTAAACTAATGTCATACTTTTCCTTGTGGTTCCAAGATCCAGATTGAAAACTAGAGGTGGTAGGGCCTTTGCCCCTTGGCTCTGGATTGCCCCCGCTCGTCAGATCAGGACCACTCCTGATCTAGCATCATTCAAATCACTAGTGAAAACACATTTATTTATATTGGCATTTGGTGATGTACTGTATCAGCTGTTTTTATTTTCCTTCCTTTTCTCCTTTTTTGAAAAAATATTTTTGTACCTTTTTGTTTTAATTGTTTTATCTAACCTTTATGGCTTTTAAGGTGCTCTCACTTGTGTGTAACCCTTATAAAGCACTCTCGTAAACCTTAGCAGTTGTTAAAATGTGTTTTATAAATAAAGTTGACATTGACATAAACATCCAGCAGCTGAGGACACCAGTTGCTGGAGCTTTATGGGAGAGAAATGTTGTCCTTTCTGTATCTGATGCAGATTTATAGACGTTAAACTGTGCTGGACCTTCTTTGCCAGATCTTTTGCTTCATGATGCTCCAAATGTTCTCTGTTGGTGAAAGGTCTGGATTCAATTGTCTTGGTGACATATGCAAGGTCCAGTCTGCTCTAAAACCTTCATGTTCTTTTCAGCATTGAAAGCTGCCCACGCCATAGATACTAATGCAACCACCATCAGAGATGCAGCCTTTTGAGCTCTGCTGATAACAAGCTGGACGGTCTCTCTCTTTTTTAGCCTGCAGGATACAGCTAAGGTTGCTAAAAAATGTCAAATTTTTGATCCATCTGACCACAGGACAGTTTTTCACTTTGGCTCAGACCATTTTGAATTAAGCTTTGGCTCAGAGAAGATGACATCATTTCTGGATCGTGTCCACATACCTGTATAACTTCTTTTTTGCATAATAGAGCCATGTTTTAGGCAAGTATCCCAATTTGCATAACTCTACTCTCTCAACACCATTGATTCACTGTGCATCATTGCCTATTAAACTTTGAAATATGACTTATGCTATCAGGCTAACAATTTGTGAGTCACATGAACTGTGTTCATAAGCTCGAGCAGAGATGTCCAGGAGAGAATCATGCCTGTTTTTAATGCAGTGGACACAAAGATCACGATCATCTGTTTCTGACTTCAGTTTTGTGCCTCACTGAGATTTTTTAAAAATTTTTCAGAATTTTTAGACACAATTTGGTGAACTTCTACAAGTCTTTACATCTGGTACCTTGTCATGTCACTTACTTTTGGACAGTTGGATTGTTTCTGAGTAGTGCGAGTTGTGTTTTCATCTTTTTATTGCCCCTGTTTCAACCTTTTACAGACATGCTGCTGCTATCAAACTTAAAATGAACCAATTCTTTTCAAAAAAATGAAAAAAAATGTTGTTTATATTCTATTGAGAATAAATTAAGTTCATGAGATTTACAAATCATTCTGTTTTATTTAGCTTATTTAACTTTTTTGAGTTACAAGTTCCAGCTTGAAAACCTTTAAACTTTTTAAATGCTCTTTTTATACTACTAATGTAAAAACATACATATCTCCATTGTTCTCTATAACAGTTCTGCTATGTGACATTTTTCAAATATCGTTTCAAATAAAAGTCATTAAAGTCATTAAATGCCAACATGACCCCATCTTCATTATTTAGTAGTCTGTTTTTTTTTTAAGTTTGATTTGTCTTTTATAAGCTGTAAGTCAATATTTAATTCTTAAATTAAGAAATGGCTTTTAATTTCTGAATAGTAGCTTTAATGTGGTTATGTGGTGTTCTCTCTCTCTCTCTCTCTCTCCATCTGTCTCTTTGCTTTTCCCTGAGGGAAGAGCAGGACAGTGGGCAAAGTGTTTTTTGGAGCCAGCATGGGAAGCAACAGCAAAAAGGAGGGAGTAGGAGGGGAGGGCGACTTCCATTCACTTCCCCATAATACTCTATTCATGAAACCCCGTGTGCTTTTATTATTTAAAGCATTCTCCCAGCACAGAAAGCTCCATCCTGTCTCATTGAGGAGCCATCATCTGAGGAGCTATTTCCACAGAGGCAAAAAATAGTCCCATTTGTGAAATACTGATTATCTAAAATGGGACCCCAGGGCCCTGGTGGAGGGAAAGACCGGATTCTACAGGCTTCTGCATACATACCACTACCGGATTCTGCTTTTTATTTTTTCTCTGGGTCTCCTTTCTGTCATCATAACTCTTCTTGATATCACTTCTTCAGCTTTGGATGCTGTCAGACATGCAGATGCAACACTCGTCTACTTGTAATTACATAATTAGGCGGATTGAACAAGTTTTCAAGGCCAACTAGGTAATATGTGCTGTGTGAAACAGTCATCTTGATATGCATCTGTATAATAGATTTTCTTTTCTTTTTGCCACATTTGCTTTTTTGTCACCACGCTGAAAATAGGCTGAGTTGACAGCTACAGAAATATAAAAAAAATGGAACTAATACAAGTAATTAGTGTTGTGTAGGTGGGTTCGTGTTGATGTTTCACAAGAATGTGTTTGTGCATGCTCTGCTTATTTTGATCGCAGTGTATTGTCTTACCTGCCGGTATTGTTCGGTTCCATCATCTCATGCGCCTTGACACCCAGGTGTATTGTTGCCACAGTCAAATCACATGAAAGCCAGACTAATTGAACGAGTATTGATGGAAATGCAATGCTTTGACTCTCTCCCTCTGCAGCCCTGGAGCTGACGGCTTCATTACCGCACAGGAGTGGAGTGCAGCAAGAGGGCAAGTCATTTTGACAAAGACAGGGGCCTCGACAAAGAGAGTGATGAATTAGAGGTTAAGGCTAAGAGACAAATAATGACAGCTATACACTGTAAGAGAAAGACCTGAACTGTCACATGTACTGTACGTATGCAATCAGAATGATGGCACTAAATATTAGCAATCAAGGCAGATTCATCAGAGCTTTCTTTTCTCGCCAACAAGTGCAGCACGCTGTAATTATGGACTCATCAGCCTGTGCGACAGCCACCCGCGCTAGCTGTAATTTTGCCCAATTTAAACGGGAAGATTTCAAAGGGCCTATAATTTGAAACCCTTCAGCGTCATGGTAAAGTCTTAGTACTGACTGTTGTACCTTTGTGCTCACATGAAATGAGTGCATGTGCTAAACGCTGCAGGGATTTTTCTGAGTAGACGTTCATGTTGAATTAAGGCAAAGTAGCTGAAACAAGTCGGAGATTTATGATGCATTTACCTGAAGTTCAACCCAGAAAAATGTAAAGGAAGAAAAAGAAAAAAAAAAAAAGGAATTTTGTTGGATCTTATTTCGGGTGCAGACACCTGCAAACATCTGTGCACTAATTGCAGAGGAAAAAAGGTTAAATTTGTATTTATTCAAATCTGTTTCAATGACTCCACAGTAGCAGAGGGAGTTTATTGGCTCTGGCTCCTGTCAGTATTGATGGTAACACAACACCTGGGTATAATGACTTATTTAAACTGAGTCTGCTGGACAAGTTCTGACTACAATACCCCTGGAGAACAGAACATGCAACTAACGGCAATCTCAAAGGATTTAACAGGCTTGCAATAGTGAGTTTACATTCCTTAAAGCACTGATTCTTAACTATAGGGCCACTGTCCAAGCTTGGGCCTTGAACACCACCAACAGTAGAGGCTGCAAAAAACTTAACCACAACTCAATCAGCTGCAATGTAGCTTTCCCCCATCTGCTGGCAGTAAAGTGTCAGCTGTTCAAGAAAATTCCCATAAGCTGAGGAAGACACTCGGCTAGTCACAAGGCAGCGAAAATGATGAAGAACTATTTCAAATGAAATAATGACGACAAAAATGGTCCCAAACCATATTAGATATGATTTAGGAAATTGAGGTACCAAGGCAAAATTTAGAGGGTTGGATGGATTGCTAGCTAAAGCTAATGCTAACACGAAGCCTTCAACATTCAACAAGCTGCATCTGACACTCGTTGGTAATATGGTGGGATCTATATTGAAAATTTAAAAGAAATGATCAGAACTATGATCAAAACTCATTCAAATTTAAATATAGAATTTACTAAAGAGGTAAATAATAGAAATAAAGACAGAATTAAAACAAAAATTATGTAAACAAATGATCTTCCTACAAACCTTTTTATAATAAACATTTCAACTGTGTAATAGAATAATTTTAGAAATAAAAAAAAAAACGTTTTTATAAGTGAAGTTTATGATAACTCATTAAATGCTTCCACTGTGTCCTGCTGCTATAAACTGATTGGTGACCATCAGAGTCCCTTCAAAAACATCACTGCAGATTTTGGCTTTGTGGAGTCAGAAAACGGCTTGTGTATGATAACCTGCCAGCTGCCATCGCTGCTTTCAAGCATAATATCCCTGATAGAAATGTAATATTCTCAGCTTGTCAATTAAAAGTAACAACTTGTATGAGTGATTTTCCTCCCAGCCTGATGCCTGTGGGGTCAGGAGAGGCCTGGATCGTAATGTGCTACGTGTGCTAGTGGTGGCGCGTGATGTGCGTCACATGACAGCAGCTGGTGTGTTTTTGCCTTCAGAAAACTCCAAACATCTTCCACGAATCATTGCTCACTCAGTCAGAGGTGTTTATTTCTGTATGTAGCTGTAATGGATGATAAAATGAGCAAGATCAGTGTTTGATTAATAATAAGATGTGTCTTCAACAGATTCACATTAAAATGACACTTCTCACATCTGAAAACTCTTAAACAGCGATGCAGCAGTTAAAGAGCTGCAGGAACCAGCCGGAGTAAGAATCCTTCTGATGTCTGCATGAAGTATTTACCCACAGTTTCTATTGCCAATTAATGTCTTTCTATGTGTATAATTTCACTATTATAACCCTCTATTCCATTTTTTACTAACTTTGCATTGCTAGTAAATTTTGTAAAAATAATTTACATTTATTTGACTGGAAATTTATCTTAGATCAGGATAAAGTAGAAAAAAAAATACTTTAAAGTTTCAGTGAAAATTTCTGCACAGACCTGATGATGATGATGGTGTTCTTTGTAAATACTGCTGACTCTGAAAATGGTTTTCTTACTGATTCATTAATGGCACAAGGATTGAATGACCAGTAAGCATTTGAACATTTGCTGAAGTTACAAATAAGAACAGTAACATGCTGCCTGTGAAAGCGCCTGTGCAGATGAAGATAATTTGTGCAAACAGAACACGCACGCCCACACGATCCTAATGCACAATAACAATGACATGAATCATTTCTAACCTCTGTTCTTCGGTCTTTTAAGCATGCCTTTTCATCCATATGGTCAATTATAGGGTGCTAAAGGCAATGACATCATCAGAAGACCTCACTGATGTCTGTGTCAATACGCAGAGTCAGTGACATTTAAAGGATCTTTGAAATCTGCACAGTGTGGATCAAAACCAAAGAGAAACAGCCAATATGTAAATGGGAAGGAAACAAGCTGTCAGGGTCAAAGGTTACTCTTCTTCACCTTGTTTCCAGCCACGTAACAAGACTGCCATGCCTTCTCTCATCCCCTGCTCTCTCTCCCCTGCTCCATCTCTTCTTCCTCTGTAAGGGTGTCTTAATGACTAACCTGTCAGGATTAGCATCTCTCCCTATTTCACACTGTGGTATCCAGCTTCCTCCTCATCCTCTAATGAACAGCGCCGGCTCCAAGGACAGAGCAGACAGGGGTGAAGACAGATGAAAAGCTCAAAAGCGCACATCACAGCCCAGCTTCACATTTCACAACCCACACCACCCGCGTCGAGCCAAGGAGGCTTTTTTCTCCTCTTCTCGACCCCTTTTAACATCCTCTGACGTTCCCAGCTTCCGATGGTCGGGACAACTTAATTAATCACTGTACAGCTCTAATGAATTGACCAGCCCGAGTGTATTGATCCCTGGGGTATCAACAGCTCGACTTTGTGGAGTCTAATACCCTCTTCTGAGCTCAAAGATCAAACATCTTGGGAAAAAAAGTGGGAAGAGATATCACATTGAAACCCTTTTTCCTTTTTTTTTTCCTGTGAATGAGAGGAGGTCAGTCCAAAAGACACTGGCTGCAGCCACTTCAGCAAATATGTACATAAGATAGAAAGCAAATCCTCAGCTTCATCCCCCACATGATCCTCTTCTCTCCAACAGCTTGTGTTACATGTGTCACATTTATAGAAATAACATTCCTTTCATCAGGGGAATTAGTGTTATATTTCAGGTTGTCTTAAATCAGAAGAGGAGCTTACAGCTTATTAAAGTGTCGTCACGGCACCACCACTGAGGATGCTGAGGGATTTGGCAGCCTTCTTCTGAGACTGGATCACTCAGATCTTTTTCTGGGCTGAGGTTAGATTAGGCGTTGATCTGAAAGGCTAATTTGATGCCACATTACAGCTGTGAAATTACAGCACTGTACGCCTCTCATTTAAAGCAGGAGCCGGACAACTCTCTCTCACCGCTTCTGAGAAATCAGTTATGTAAATGGACGTTGAGCAGCAGTAAAAACTCCACCAATTACGGAACCAAAATGGAAGAACAGCCAAGGAATTCAATTATTGGTTTTTAATAACTATTTAAAACATGTTCCACTTCTTTATCCAAACAGTAGGTCTTTTTTTTTTCTGTGAAACCACATTAGAGGTCCAGTAGCTTCCAGTCTATAACACAGTATAGTAGACCATCATACACTAAACAATGTCACAATCAGTGTGTAAAGGAGGGAAAGCTGTAATTACCTGCTGCTACATTCAGAGTTAGCTGTAACTCACTTCACCTGTTGATTAATGTTCCTGAATTGAGTTCCTGCATGCTGGTAAATTTATTTGTCTTTCCTCTCACTAACTTTACTTTGCTGAGAGGAATTAATTCGCCCAATCGGCTGTAAACATAGAATGAATAATATATTTTCTGGAATTAATATAATGTTTGTTCAATAAGACAAACAAAACTATATATCCCATATCAATGATAAAAAAAAAACTGTATGTAATGTAATGTAAAACTGTATGTTTGTAATCTTGTGATACACACAAGGGATAGAAAGCAAAGAGTAAACTGAAATTGTCTTATATTTGACTAATTATTTTACTATATCATTCTGTATCTTTGGTTTGTTTTGTAATAGCTCATACTAATGGTGACTGGATCAATCTAAATATTGATGATATCAATACCAACGCTGGCATTGATATAGACTGATAATGTGATAATATCAACACTTTATAAGGTATGAAAACTATCAGAATCTTTTGGGGGATTTGGTTTGTGGCTGTGACAAGGCACCTACAGTACATGCCCAACATCAGCTTCTCTCCAAAATAATGCCAAATGCATATTTCTGTGGGACGAGTAATAACTTTGTTGTGTCCATGCTTTGAGAAAATTAATGCATTTGTTCCACAGATTAATCTTTGCATAAACACATTAATTTTGACAGCCCTTTTGGAAAGTGTTGATACCGATGTCATTATTGGTATCAACAGCTCTTTATTTATTCGTATTGATACCAAATCTTGCAGTATCACACACTACTAGCTCAAACTAACTTATAAAGCCCTTAAACCTACTTTACTTTTAAATCTTATAAAGAATAAAGCATGTTACTATCAGCTTAGGCTCTTGAATTGAAGGGTTAGTTTATAGTGAATGATTATACCAGTTTTAGCTTATTAGCTAAGCTTATTAGAAATGCTATGAAGCTCTGAAAAACGAACATCTGCTAACATCTAGCTCCTGAGTGCAGAGTTTGTGTTTGATTGTCCCTCAGTTTCATGTCAAATGACTTGATGCTCATCTTGACTCAGCATCAATAGAAACACAACATCTGGGTGGACACTGTCAATTTCTCTGGATGGTGATTGGAGCAACAAAAATGAATATAGCTCATATTTGTTCTACAGAAACACAAGTCTGCTGATTATAATGTTTCAAATTAACGATGTGAAATTTGTTTGTTTTTCTTTGTTTTTAAGAAAGCTGGATGCTGCTGTAGTTCTCTATCTCCTCTGCAGGACTGCTAAGATAATCACATTATGTGATTATCAGGGACATTCCTGTCTTTGGGTAAGTTTTACCCTTCAGAGCAATGTTATAGGAGCACAAAATGGGAAAGACTTTAACTGACTTTTTTTTTTTTTTTTGGCAGTTTTAAAAAAGAAAGGAAAAAACAAAATCTGTTTTAAAAGCCTTTTTGAGGGTATAAAGGATGTTCGTGTTTAACAGAAAAGGGCTCATTCCTCTGAGGAAGTTTAAAGTTACACTTTCTTTAAATTTTTTAGCAATATCTTTCAGTATTTCTTTTGCTGAATAAATCCTTATCTGAGTTAGTTTTATAAGATAAATAAGAAATGAAAAGTTCAAATAAATCATAGAGGTTTAAAAGGGACGATTGAATTATTTTCTGTCTTATATGCAACATGATGTTACACTGTAAGATGATCTTAGTCAAAATATCACACAGTAATCAGAGATGTACCGATCCAGTTTTTTCCAATCCAATCCAATACTGATACCCGGGCTGAGCATATCGGCCAATAATGATAAAATACTACTGTTGAATGAATGAACTGTACACTTTACCATGTGAGTGAAGGCATCCAGCATGACATAAACATGTATCATTGTCAAAGCAAGGAAACATATTAACACATAAATGTATTTATTTTATTTATTAACAAATAAAATTTAATTTATTATAATATTAATTTTAAAAAAAGGAAATGACTGGATCGTCTTCATTCATCCGATATCCAATCCAGCTAATTAGTCAATATTGGAGCCGATATCCAATCCAGGTATCGAATTGGTGCATCTCTAACAGTAATATAAATAAAGTAGTGACTCATAATCTTCAGACTCTTAAACCAAACTCTTTTTCAGTCATCTGCTCCAGACACACCAAGCCTTATCTTAACTATAAATCTTAACCTTCTCTTAACTGTAAATTAAATGTTAAAGGTGCATGTAGAGAAAATGTCTCTCATTGGCTTATGATTGAAAAACTCATCTACCTTTATGTGATTAAATGGCAGGTAATGAACATAATATTTACCAGACATATGCTATAATCTATTTAGCTGCAGACTCTCAGGTCGAACAAGTACAGACGGATTTGCTTCTTCAAATCAAGACAGTGTAATTATCACTGCCTGCCAGAGGGGAGGAGGTTAAAAAGGCTGTGTACGGTGTCTTTTCTCTGTCCTTTTCTTGGAGTTTGAGTAGATGAGCACTGATCCTTATTTTTTCGATGATGTTCTCACAAGTCAAAATCAGTTTCAGCTGCTGTCTTAACAAGTCGTGTGGTCCATCATACTCTATAGTCCCCCATTTGCTGTACAAAGTAAATCCTCTTGCTGGGGCTTTTTAAAAGGTTAAGACACTGATGTTGGGTTTTGTACTTCCATGGAAATGATAGATCACAGAAACTTGAAGAAGTTATGACTGTGAAAGAAAAGCTGGGTTTTTCCTGAAGCCTGCAGCCATCCATATTATATGACCTTGGCAAGAAAAACCCCTAAAATAGTGCAGCTGTCCACATGAGTCAGCATGCATCTTATTTAGTGTTTGGGTGTTGTGGAGTCCTGCACAACCTTGCTTTGCTGTGACTGAGGGAGTGGCTGCTTGGTTGGAGATGCCTGCAGATTTACGCCGAGAGGACACTTTCAGTTTCTGATGCACACACCACAGAGCACCCACACAATGGAGTTAGTCAGTGAAGTCTATCTGCCATAAACTAAATCCCTCTCACTCTCTGCAACTCCCCCCACCCCCTCTCAGCCTCCCCCGCTTCCCCCTCTGCTTCAGCAGCAAACACACACACACACTGCTGATCTGCACACTCACACACAATAAAATGCTCTTTAACTTTGCTGAATACCCAAGCGCAACAACCACCCTCCCCTCACCCCTTCCCCTTCCCCCTCCTCCCATCCTCTCTCATGCTGATGCACTGGGTGGGATTATGCACGGAGGCTGTGTGCCGTGCCGTCCCCCCGCTGCGCCAGGCTGGGCCGTGTGCTGCCGGCCCATGTCTGCATGGCTGACTGTATTAAACATAAGCTGCTTTACTTGATAGGGCTCTATCCAGCTTTAATTACCACAAACTCACAAAGTCTGCGGACAGCACTCCTCGCTCCTGCCACTCCGCAGAACACGCAGGCTAAAAGCCACTCATCAGGTCTTCTGTGAACAAAGGAGAAGAGGAAGGAGGGAGATGATGATGTTGATGCAGGGACAATGACAATTCAGTTGACAAAAGGACAAATGCAGGTTATGTTTTCTGCAAACAGCTACTGAGAATGATGATGGTGATGATGACATAACTCGTTATCGCAGTCATTGTCATGATGCTGCCTGAAGGTAAGGACGACCTGGATTTTTTCAGTTCAGTCGCAATGCAAATACTGAAACTAATGTCATAGTGTATAGTGTAAACGGCTGTTTAGAGTCGTGCCAGACTGAAATATATTACACGTCTTCCTGCTGTTGCCACAAGTCAGATTTCACCCACTGTTGAGAAAAAAACTAGCACAATTTCAAAGGAAGTATGGTCAAACTGGCAGCCAGACCCTGATCTATAATAGAGCTGAGTGTTAGCATGCACACAATTCACACAATCTGACTTAAGATCATTCAAAGACAAGTGAATTATTATTTATCTTTTTCTCTGCGCTCCATAACCCTCAATGTTATCATGAGCCGAATGCTTACATAATATGCAGATGATACACAGATAATGATGGTGGATGAACACCTGACATATGCTGAAATGTCAGAAAGAGGCAGAAACATCTCAGGTCACTATAATTTTAAAGGAGAAACCTTTTAAAATACAGCTTCTCTGACAAATCAAGTAAGCTTACCACAGACTGTACCTGTACAGAGGAGACTTAAGGGTGTTACTGTGATGGGCCATAAATGAATTTATCTGAAGTCAGAATAAAGGCTCACACTAAAGGAGCAGGCAGCCATGACTACAAAGTTGGATGGCCATAAATTCATCCAGTTGTTATGAGTCTCATCAAAGCACCCTGACTGAGTTATGGCCTGCACTATAATGATTTCTGTGTTCTGGCTGTGGCATCACCTCACTGAACGCCTGAAGAAAGAGAAATTATACAGGGACTAGAAATGTGCCCTGCTTAAAAGGATCAACTTGCTCCTACTTAAGAGCAAGAAGAAAGAAAATAAGAAGGGAAGTTGTCATTGTAGGCCTGCAGCCCACTGAGGAAGACCCAACTGCAGCTGTCAAAGAAATTCATCAATTTTTTTCCTCTTAATACCAATTGGAAATAGATATTATGTAAATTTTATTTAATCTTTATGGAAAGAATACATGGTTGTGAAACACATAAACGGACTTATTAGCCGTGTTTAGGTCAATGTGCGGTTGTAAAGTCTCAGTAGCTGCTGAGGTCACATAAACACACGCTGCAGTTTTTGAATTGTCTGCATGTGTTCATATGCAAGTCTAAGATGTGTCTGCTTTTCAAGGCTGCTGCTTCAATTTGGCTTCATGCAGAGGACTGCAGGGCCATGAGAGTGTTTTTGCTGTTTGATGTAACAAGCTGACCTAATTACCCACTAACAAGTTACACTGAAGCACAGCTGGGTGCCAGCGTCCACTCCAGCTTCATCAGACCTGGTTACTCCACTCCAAGGATGCACTTTAATAGGCTGTCGTTGGGTTATTTTTTAAGTCTCCATGACATTAAACTGATAAAAAATAACTGTGCTTTTCTCAGGTGGAAGGAGGAGCAGCCTCCCCTGCTTCCATTTTATGCAATTACCTGCTTATATTTGTTGTATTATTTCACCTATCTGACATAAATACGTGAAGGCAGGCTTCCTCACACACCTTCTTTTTCCAGCAAACTCTAAAGTCAGCTTTACTTGGCAGATGACTCAGAATGATCCGTGTATATTTTTTCCTCTCACACTCAGGGGTTCAGTAGTTTTAATAGTGTAAATGGGGATATCATTTGGTACAACATCTAGCTCATAGGCATGAATAATAAAACATGTTGGAGAGTTTGACCAGCAAAGATCCCAGGATATAAATTACAAATACATGAGGAGTGAATGGTGGAAGCTCCTGGTTTGACCTCATTTTGCTCTGGAAAATCAGGTTAGAACAAAAAGAGATTTTTTTTTTCTTGTAACTTATGTTATTAATGAGCCTCACAGTGATGTATTCTCCAGCTCAGGTGGAGGATTTAGAAGCTTTCTCTTTATTATTTTCAACAATTCTCATTTTTTATCCCATCCTTCATACTTTTTTCACCATTTGCTGCTAAAAGTTTTATCTCTCCGTCATGCAGAGGATTCAAACTCCAAGAAAAAAAAATCCTTCCAGTCAAATACTGCAAGAGTGCAAGCAAATCAACTCAATGGCACGAGGATGCACAGGCCCAACACACACTCACACAGGTCTCTGGGGTATGAAGCCCAGTGCAGTGGAGCTCATCCCACTTTTTTCCTCCATGTGCTCTCTCATTCCTGATCTCCTTTGGGATTTCCTGACCCTGTCATTCCTTCAACTCCTCGCTCCACCTCCCAGTCAGGGTGCTCTATTTCTCTATTTTCATCCCCTGTTCTCCTCTTTCTGCTTTTTCCTTCACAATCAATCCCAAGAAATGCGTCCATCCTCCTCCGTGTTTTTTACATCTCTTCTCCGCCTCTCTGTATCAGACCCCAGCACCACCTCTGCTTTCCCCAGTGGGGTTTATATTTGATGAACTGCCACCTCGCAATTGTTTGCATCCTGCTTTCCAATGCCTCATCCCCATCACCTTCAGAGAATAAAGAAATTCAATATGAATTGCTGTCATTATTGCAAGGGCAGCATGAGGGAGAGTGAAAGAGAGAAGGAGAGACAGAGAGAGATAAATAGAAGAGAAAGCAAAAAAGGGAAAGAGAGATGGGAGGTGGAAGGGATAAAATCTATATTCACTCCCTCTAACGTGCCAGCGATAACCACAGAGGCCAAGCTCCTCTTTTCAAAGCAGTCTAAATGAGGGCGCAACTAAAAGCCCTGAGAGGCTCTCAGCCAGGCCTTGCCACCACTAGACTGTCAATACCGCACAGCCACGAGCTCCAGCTGAATACAATAAAAACACACACACATGCATATGCACACCCTGAGGCCTGTGTGTAAATCTGACGTACAGTTTCTGTATTCTGTCTGTAACAGCATGTGCGTATCCAGCGTGCATCCAACATTGATCCCTCAATTACTGGAGTATGAAAAAATAGAGACATTTAGAGGGTACTTTATTCCTGATATTACATGCAGACATAAAGCAAATGGAGCACAGGAGACAATGAAGTGGTGGCAGGACATGGCCATAGAGGGACACGCAAGCGTCAGAGCCACTAAGTGAATGAGAAAGTAAATAGTGTAGTAGAAAGTATAATTATACATGAAAAATAGCACTTTAGTAGTGTGTCTTCTAAGCGATGCATCCCTCTCTTTGCTTCATAATTTAACAAGTTTGCTGCTATAGGCCAGAGCTGGGATAAGATAATGAATGAAAATGCTTTCATTGCACATGATTTGTGTTCTGCTTCAGTCTTGTGTTTCTTTTTATTTTAAGTCATCAATATTGCAGGAGAGAAAGAGCCTTTCAATGTGGTCCAGCCTCAGTGTGCGCATGAAAAAAAAAAAATAGAAAAAACAAAATGCAGGGAGGGGATGACTTGATGAAAAATGTCTTGCCTCTGCAGTTTGCTTTTATTTGTTTTGCTGTTCATCCATTCTTGTAACAGCTTATCAATGAGAAAGTAAACCTGAATAAAAATAAATTAATTGTGTCAGAAGCTCAACATGGATACTGTAATAATGTATTATTAATAGCTATAACTGATAACAGAAAATTTGGCTGACAAAGTTATCATTGATGAGTTGTTGTCACAATAATAAAAACAAATCAACAAAAATACAAGCGATGACTGCAAACCTGTTATAAACCTGGATAATGGCAAAATAGTCTGAATAAAGAATTGTTCATCTGAGCCATGCTGGATATTTTACCCTCAGGCACATTTTTTTTTTCTAATGTCATCGCACTCTAACTTAATAAATTGCAAAAATTGCATTTTTACAGTTTAAAAAATTGTAAAGTAACACTTTCAAGGCCCCACAAAGCTTTATGCCTTTATTTCCCTTTGCAGACCACAGCATTGGCAAGCCTACAATCTCTATTACATATAAATGTTACACAAGTGACACTGAAAAACTCTTACATTGCTTATACAGAGGAAGAGGGCGTGGGAGATAGCATTAAGGATTGATTTGAGGCCTCATTTGACATCTTATTTTCATAAAAGTTACTTTTCTACTTTGCTGTTAAGGACAACTGATAAGGATTTGGCACAAAAACTGGTTTATACATTCCTAAATGACTGCAGCATGTGTGAATATGTTAGCAACAGTTTGTTTTTCTATTAAAAAAACAAGGTTGTAGTACTTTAGTGTGCTCTTGGTTTGGAGAATCAAAAAGCTGCCTGACCTGCAAGTCAAAAAGTTACTCAGATGGAGGCCATGAAGAAAAACAAACTTATCTCCATTTAAAGCAACTAAGGCCTCAAAGATTTCATAGTGGTTCAAGCGAGACTTGAGTCTTGGATTTTGACATCATGTCATTTCTGTTTGCTGTTTGCTTTTTTCTCACAGTTTCTTTCTGTAAACACAGAATTGCAACATGCTCAATGGTCTGTTGTAATAATGTCTGGATTGCAAAACCATGTGGCAACATGCGCCACATAAGGTGGACCCAGTCCACTGTTCACTAAAAAATCCATTGAAGCTTCCATTCTAAGCATAATTTGCTTAAATGAATAAATAATTGCATTTTACATTTATGTTGTAAAACTGTCAAGTACTGATCTGGTAGTGTAGATGCAAACATACAGAGTACATGCATACATATGACTAATGTGACCCCCTGAATTATCATCCTTTCACTATCAGTTTAGTATAAATATCACATTGGGGTCATAGTCCTTTTTAATTTCTGATACTCCCTAGATAAATTTAAGACTTGGAAGTTGCTCTGGAATGGGCTTGGATGGGCTCGGATATGATTTATTCAGAGCAGCGATAAGCCATATTTTAAGATATTTTAGTGTGTTGTCAGAATTATTTCTCATAACCATGGTGACTGAGTGAATTAGAGATGAAATGCAATCACAGGCTGTGTCCTAATGTACATCCTTTGTTTCACAATGCCATGAAACAAAGACTTAAAAAGCCCAGTCTGGACCAGACTGACCAAAACAATGGCATTGTTCAACAATTCCTTGACAAAAGACAAGATCTGACGAATCAGATTTGAATATGAAAAATCTGAGTCGGGGACACACCTACAGGCAGCACATAAACATGATCAGACACACTTCTATGTTCTCTGGGAAACCAAGCTGATCAATAAGTAAACCATGAACCTGCTTGAGGGATGCTGTTTATTTACTATACTGGCACTACACGGAAAATTTCTTGTACCAGTGCCAATGGCTGTAAGGTGCAGATAGCTGCTGTGGTATACCTTTAAAAACAATATTGTGACGGGGCAGCTGCAGTAAGGGTCAGTGGTTGTGCAATGCTGCTTCAATCTACAACAGATGGGCCCAGCAGCAGTCATGGAAATCCCCTGGTATCCCCACAAAAACAACACTGAGCTCTCTCTGCTTCCATTTTACATCCAGGAACTGTGTTTATTTAAATAACCCCTCAAAACCCATTATCTAATGACATGACTCAATGAGTCACTATTCCCCCGACACAGCTGAGGGGAAAACATCGTCTTTTTGGCAGTGAGCACTTGAATGCAGCAGTAAGAAGAGTTTCAAATGAATTTCAGAGGAACAGAATATTGGAGTGATTACAGCACCTCAAATCTACTTCTCTTCAGGGAGCGGACGAGACGTTGTGAGAAATAAGCTGACAAACAGGAGAGTTAAGAGATTTTCATAACTACAGAGAACCATTGTTGAATACCACTTTTTACACAAATTCGTCACGCTCACTGGAGCCTGACCAAATCCGGTTGGAAGTTACCTTCAACTCACCAGAGAGAAGAGCAACTGTTCGACATGACCCCCTCGGGACCCATAAACTAGCAGATGTGTCTAAGGGAGAGTCTAAAGACAGAGCAGTATGTGAGTAAGATTCAAGTCTGGTATTTGTTTGACATATACATCTTTTTGTGTTCGGGTGCAAGCATCATTTCTGCCAGAAAGGAAATGATTCATGAAGAATGTGATTAAAGAATGCTAAACTAACCAAATGGAGTGAATACAGAATGAATACTGGTGGATTTCTGGTTGGGATAGACATTATTAGAAACAACAGAATCAGAAAGATTCTAAAATTTTCTAAATATCTGGAAATTTAAACAGGAAGAAATGCTTTGTTTCTGCTTGCAATAAAGACTAAATCCACTTTGCAGAATTTTACCAATGATTGGTCTTCTCCACCAATATCATGATGGGCAAATATATGAGCTACAATGTGTAGCAACCAAAATTTATAGATTTATGAAAATCCAAGCAAATCTTTCAAGTATAAAGGGGTTTAAACACCAAAACTCCATCTGCTGAACACGGAGTTGCTGTATGGGCACAAACGACTGTGTTCTTCCAGCCATTAGATGCAATGATTGCTCTGAAGGGTCACATAGCAGCATAAAAGTATGCAGCCATTTTATTAGACCTGATCCACCCTGTGGTACTATCACAGCCTTTTTAACAAGGAAGCCCAGACTCTGAGATGAAAATGATTGTCTGTGTGTGAATATGTGTAGCTTTATTATTTGTGTAATGCCAGACATTTGAATGAAAAGAGAAAGAGAGATAGTCTGTGCTGCCTTTTCTCCTGAAATAGGTGACATTTCCAGGTACTTGATTACTAATAAAAACTGTTCATTTTTCTTTTTATTCATGTCTCTTTGGCTATTTCAACCAGCAGACTGATATTCGGGGGCTTTTTATTTTCTTTTTCTTTCTTTCCGTTCATGTTATTTGGGGCCAAAATTGAAAAAACCATGTAAGGCTTAAACTGAAAATTCATCTTAAGTCCAAATTGTTGTATGGACATGACACTTTGACCTCCTGAGAACAAAACTGCTTGGACAAGTCCTCAGATTAGTCATTTTCAATGGGGGGCAGCACATGTTTCAATCGATGAAAATGTCATCAGGGACAAACCTATTTTCCTCTGCTCTGTTGTAGATAAATATTGTCCAATCCTACACTGTCAATCCCTTTGTGCTGTCAAATTGAGGCCACACATCCCCTAACACCACTCCACACATGGATACACACTCATATCTCATCATACATTTCATCTGGAGAGAAACGCGAAAATCCAAGTAGCTGCTAGTGTTTGTGTCAGGTATGGATTTGTCAGATGCTGATGAATTACATGTTCTGAAATCATAACTTCTATCAGTCTTGTCAGCTCTGCTTTTGGGAAATGCAACTGAACCATCGAACGTCAAAACACACAAAATCAATAACACAAAACTCACACAAGCATCCAAAGGAAGGTGACAGGGATGGATGTAAAGAGTGAGAGAGATATGGTTTATAATTCCTACCTACCTCCATATGGCAACATGGCGGTAGGTGGGAAGGTGGGAGTTTCTTCTCCCACCTTCACGTTATAACAGGCAGGCGGCATATTAGTGAATGATTCTAGAGCTCTGAAACATACAAACAACTTGACATTTGGCGGTGAATGAAAATTGACACTTGGTACATAGCAGTGCAGCTGCTCATTGGAGTAATGCATGATTAGGTTCTGTGGGAAAATGGAGGCATCATTTTCACAGCTCACAATAGGTTTACATTACTTGACTTCTTGCTGATTACAGGAATCATCTTATCAAAATGTCTTATATTTTGTTTTTGTCAAAAACAAAGAAGCTTCACCATCAAGTCAGGATCAAGTCAAGCCTTTGAATCAGGCAGGTTTACAGGAAAGGGGGCATCCATAATGAGATGGACCCGGTATTCATCTAAACCAGGGGTCTGTAACCTTTATTTTCCAAAGAGCCATTTTTGTTCTCAACCTAGCTAAATTAAACTCATTTAGAGCCACAAATGTGGCATGACCTTTTGTGTAATAAAAAAAAAAGACAACCTATAGTTTTTGATAGCTGTTGCAAGAAATGTGCTGTAATTATTGAAGAGCCACAATTTTGTTTCTATTTTTAGATTTATATATATATATATATATATATATATATATATATATATATATATATACCGTCGCCCACAAAATTATTCTAACGGCTAAATTCACAATAGTAATGCAAATAACCAGAAACCAAAGAGACTAATAATAAATAAAAACGTACAAAATCATAATTTAATGAAATAAGATATATTGCTTTTGAAAAAAGTAAATAAACAAAACTATCCCAGACACATTAAAGCACTTTTCCCATGAACAGTGGGCAAAAATACCTGTCAACAGGTGTAGAAATCTTATTGTTCATTAGAGAAAACACTTGATTGGAGTGATTGAATGCGTGTAAAATGTGTTCTAGAATGCGCCAATAGGTGGCAGCAGTTTGTAACAGCTCTGTCTGTAAACTTCTGTGTGGACAGAATCGTTCCAACAAGAACAGTGAGGTGCTTCCCCAATAACAAACCCTGGACCCGAAAAAGCTGCTGAACATCAAAAAGAAAGCTTTCAGGGATGGAGACAAGGAGTTACTGAAGACCACACACAAAAAACTAAAAACACAAACTAATAAGTGCAAGGAGGACTACAGGAAGAAGTTGGAGAGCAGCTCCAGCAGAACGACGTGAGGGATGTGTGGTCTGGTATGAGAAAGATAACTGGCTTTAAATTAAAGGGTGATCAGACTGATGGAGGTCCTGACAGAGCTAGCAAACAGAACACGTTCTTCAATAGGTTCAGTTCCCCCCTGCCGACAACCATCACACACAGACCTTCCATGAGTCCACAGCTTTCCAGTCCCACCTCCACTCTGTCACCCTGCAGCTCAGTCATGGACCTGAACACAGCCTCCTCTCCCTCCACATCAGGACATCCAGAGACCTCCTCTGCCTCCACCTCCAGCCTGACTGTCTCCTGTGACCAGGTCAAGAAACAACTGGAGAAACTGAACTGGAACAAGGCTGCAGGTCCAGGTGGTGTCAGTCGTTCTCAAGGCCTGCTTAGAACAACTATGTCTGATTCTCCAGCACCTTTCAACTCCTGAGAATGAACAGAGTTCCTGTGCTGTGGAAAACATCCTGTCTTGTTCCACTGTCTAGAAAAACCACAACCAGCTGAACCAAATGACTACAGACCAGTTGCTCTGACATCTCACATCATGAAAGTCCTGGAAAGACTCTTACTGGCTCACCTCAACAAGCAAGTCAACACCATTCAGGACCCATTACAGTTTGCATATCGTAATGGGCTTGGGGTTGAAGACGCCATCATCTTCTCCTGCTTCAGAGAGCCCACTCTCATCTGGACCAGTCAGGCAGCACTTTGAGGGTCATGTTCTTTGATTTCTCAAGTGCCTTTAATACTATTCAGCCTGCTTTGGGGGGGGGGGGGGGGGGGGGGGGGGGGGGGTTACATGAGAAGCTCCATAACTTCTAGGTGGATCCCTCCACAACCACCTGGATTTATGACTACCTAACAAACAGACCACAGTTTGTGAGACTGAAAGGTTGTGTGTCTGAGATGGTGGTCAGCAGCACTGGAGCACCACAAGGAACTGTACTCTCATCATTCCTTATCACACTGTACACCTCAGACTTCCAGTACAACTCTGAGTCCTGTCATCTGCAGAAATACTCTGATGACTCTGCAGTTGTGGGGTGTATCAATGATGGACAAGAAGCTCAGTACAGGGAACTTGTCAATCAGTTTGTGAAATGGTAACAATCAGCTCATCTTAAATACCAGCAAGACTAAAGAGATGATTGTTGACTTCAGGAGGAGCAAGAATAAGCAGCATAGTCCTGTCTACATCCTGGAAGAGGAGGTGGAGGTGGTGGAGAACTACAAATACCTTGGAGTTCAGCTGGACAACAAATTCGACTGGAAATGCGACACTGACTACATCTCCAAGAAAGGTCAGAGCAGACTCTACTTCTTAAGGAAGCTGAGATCATTCAACGTCTGCACCAAGATGTTGCAGATCTTCTACAAGTCTGTTGTGGAAAGTGCAATTAGCTTTGCAGCATCTGCTGGGGCAGCAGCATCAGAATCAGAGATTTAAAGAAACTAAACAAGCTGATCAATAAAGCTGGTTCTGTGCTGGGGATAACTCTGGAACCGCTGGAGATGATCTTTCAGAAAAGAATGCTGCACAAGCTGATGAAGATAAAGCATGATTGCTTCCCACTCTCTCCACAACACGGTGAAGATTCAACAGTGTGTGTTCAGTGGGAGGCTGGGTCAGGTTCACTGTAGGATGGAGAGGTACGGACGTTCATTCCTGCCAGCAGCATCACTCTGAAGAACAAAACTGACTGATTGGTTGATTAAAACTGTTAACACTGTTAGTTTTTTTTATATGTATTATTGTTATGTTGTATTTATGTTATATTATTAGAGAAAAAAAGAAGACAGACAATCTATTACACCATTGAATTTCCCTCCTGAGATAAATAAAGTATTTTTTATTTAATTTTTCATTTCATTGCATCAAAGTGTTGCTCAACAAAATTTTTGCTTCGGAGCCTCATCATGGTTGTTTGCTTGTTTTGATTTGATTTTTGTGTTTGTTTTTTCAATATTTCTTTCAAACCAAAATTCAAAATCAATGTCATGATTTTCATAGAATTTTTGTCTGTTTTTACTTTTGTGAATTTCAAATTATTTTAGGGACAGCTGATTTTTTTAATTTGAGGGTATGAATAATTTTGAGGACAACTGCATAAAATTTGCAAAACTAAGATAGATGCATTTGCTTAGATATTTGTGGGAAAATTATGTAAGAAAAAAAAAAATCCCATAATTTTCAAGCTAATGACAAAAAAATTATTTAAATTATATAGAAAAATATTATGATTGAATGCAATTATTTCATAAAAAAACATAACAGCTAAACGAACTGTGTTTATTTTATCTGTATTAAAAAACTTTAGTTGATTCTTCATCATTTTTAGCCAGTGTTATTTAGTCCCATTGAGGAAAGTCCAAAGGGCCACTTGTGGCTCGGGGGACGCAGGTTGCATACCCCTGGTTAGACTCTAACCACTGATGTGTGCAACTAAATGATCTTGGTTAAGCCCGCTGTAGCTGTCCTTCCTGTAACACAAATGCAGCGCTTCAGCCGTAATGAGGCTCACAGCAGCCTACACAGATAACTTGTCTGGATCAGGTCAATGAGAGTTTGAATGAAGGCTGAACAGGAACCTTACCTAAGAAGCTAAAATATAAGCATGGATTTGTGCGCATACAGTGCCGGATTTTCCATGTGTGCATCCAAGTTTGCTTGTGTGCAGGTGGCCATCACAAGCTGAATGTCTCCTCAAGGATGTTTATGAATACGGAGGACAGTTGTTATGTGAGGGTCTGTCTCTGTTCTCCACATCTGAGTCCATACAGACCTCTACAGGCACCTGCTCCACAGTGTGTGCTGGCAAGACATCCAGCCCCATCACAGTGGGATTCTCTTCCTGTAGAAGAGACGAGGCTTTTCACTCCACACACCCGAGTCAATGCCAAGAGGAAGAATAGGAGGTCAGAGGGGTGTGTTGACTGAGGAAATTGTATCATTATAATGGATGCATGGCTGTATGAAACATTAAGGCTTTTAGACAGGAACATAATACCAGGGGAGGCAGTAAATTGGTCAGTCTAACACCAACTGGTCTTTGTTACAACAATTTAATTGTGTTTTTTGTATGCAGAGAACGACCACACATTTGCATATATTTGTAGGATCACAATAACTACATTGTTAATTTCTGCTGCTTCAATTACAGCCAAGGTGAAGTTGCTCCACTTTTTTTGTTTGTTGTGTTTTTTTCACAAGGATTTTACACAGGCAATTACAATCCAGGAACAATGAATGACAAAGCTGATGGGGTATGAAAAAAAAATCTGCATTTGACACACAGTCAGGTCATTTGTCAGCCTCTGATGTATTACATGCTTATAAGTTTGCTAATTGAGGGAAGTGTGAAGTGTCGCATAGAGTTTTAGTTTCTTGTTGAGATGGATTAAAACTAAACGTCAGGTTTGGATGGGAAACCTCATCGCTGCGGCTGCGGAAGAGAATTACTGTTGTACAAAAAACCTGAAAACTTGAAGAGCTGCTTGTGAAAAACATGGCAGTAAATGATCTGAATAGTACTTTATCATCAGGTAACTTTTGATTTTTTTTTTTTTCAAACTGAGCTACACAGAATATGTTGAGAGGATTCATTCATAACATACTGTAACATACTCTTCAAGGAAATTTTACCCCACTGGAAGTACAGTAGTCATCAGATGATGCTACACTGTGGTCATAAAGGAAAGGACATGGTCAGCAACAATACTCAGGTAGGCTGGGTTGGTTAAATTATGCGCAGTTAGTACTAAGAGGCCCAAAGTGTACCAAGAAAATGCACATTATTCCACCAGTAGCCCAAGCTTTGATGCAAGGCAAGATGAAAGCATCCTGCTCTGATTACACCAGATTCTGATCCGACCATCTGAATGTGGAGCTGAAATGGAGACTCATCAGAACTGACATGTTCTCTAATCTTCTGTTGTCCAATTTTGGAGTGTCTGTGTGAATTTTAACCTCCATTCCCTGTTTTTAGCCGACAGGAGTGGTCTTCTGCAGCCGTAGCCCATCTGCCAAAGTAGCAATGTGTTGTGCATTCGGATGTTTTCTACATATCTTGGTTGGAACCAGTAGCTTCTTATTTGAGTTACTTTTACTTTTCTATCACCTCCAACCAGTCTGCCCATTCTCCCTCAGGCTCTGATATCAACAAGGCATTTTGGTCCAGACTACTGAATACTGGATATGTCTTTTTTCCACACTCCTCTCTATAAACCCTTGAGATGGCTGTGTGGGAAAATCCCAGTAAATCTGCAGTTTCTGAAAAACTAAAACCAGCTAGCTGGCACCACATGTTCAAAGCTACTTTAACCCCCTTTCTTCTTCTTTCTGACGCTAAAATTGAACTCAGCAAGTCATCTTGTCCATGTCTACGTTCCTGAATGCAGTGAGTTGTGGTCATGTGGCTGTCAGCTGTTTGGTTGAATGTTAACATGATGAGCGTAGATCAAATTTGATGTCCCAGTTTTGGGGTTTTGTTCTGGTTTTGTTAAGTTTTATTGTTTCCATTTAAAGTTTCTTCTCTTGGTTCAGTATTATTTCTTTTGTTCTTACTCTGTTTTTTTGCAAAGTTCCTGATTTGTTTCTAGTTAGGATTTGCTTTATTGCCTGTTTTACTTTTTGAAGGCGTTAACTTCCAAGTGTGATGTCTCGTTTTACCTCCCATTCTCCCCTGACTTTCTGATTATGTTATTATTGTTTCCACCTTTATCCCATCAGTGTACTGATATTCCTGATGACTGTATTTATCTGTTTGTCTGTCTTTGTCTGATCACAAACACGTCACTGCCTCCCGCTCCTGTTCACCTTGCCTTTTTTATTTAATCAAATTTCATTAACACTTCTGAGTCAAATCTTCTGTTTGATTCACAAGCAGGATTCTGTGATGCTGTTCAGTCTGGAAATTTTTAAACAGAACAAGTTTAATAAAAGACACAAAATGCTGAAATAGCATTTATTTCACAGCTTCAACACATCCCACCTCTATATGAGTTTCAGGCTCATTCAGTTGAGGCGGTGAACCTCCCTGAATCACAGAGATGTATTATTATTCTCACTGAGTCTGCCGTATTTTCCATTTGAGGAGTCAGATAGATCAAGAGAGTCAGACTGTTCTGGTTACATCATGTTTGTTTGTAATGGTAGAAGACCAGGTCATTTCATAAAGTGGCAAAAATTACAGGTGTAGCCAGTTTTGTTTCAGAGTCCATGACATTCAATTATTTTCAAAGTGCCTCCCTGGAATGAGGCAGCTCTGTAAAGTTATCATTTAAATATTCAAAGCACCTCATAAAAGTGCCCTGTAGGTAGGTAGTCTGGCCAGGGAGGCCGTCCAGGAAAGTTTCTGAATATTAACAATTGCAGACACATGGTTTTCTAATTTGTAAGCATGTAAGCAAGTTGGCTTATAGCGGTCCACAATTGCTCTGTTTGGCCAGATTTTTAATTAAGAGGCAAGCCAGAGGGGTTTTTGTTTTCACAGTGTGGCTGAAACTAGGTTGAAACTTTTCCATGTTCTCGTCATTATGCCAGCCCTGAGAGCTGTGTAGAAATTACTATGGAGGGTTTAAAAAAATTATTATTTTCTTTGTAGATTCTATGAAGGAATGATGAAAATGCTGTTCAATCTGCAACCCTTAATATATATATATATATATATATATATATATATATATATATATATATATATGGTATATTTGGTATATAAAAATATGGTAATATATCTATGTATATAGATATCACTAGTAGTACTGTATATAGATTGACACTTCACAAAAAAAAACAAAACAAAAACATGTATATTCTTATTCTGTAAAATGCTAAACATCTCTGGCAAATGGCAGAAAACTCTTAACTGATGTAAGCTAAAGCAATTTAAAGGTAACCACTGGAAGAGTTTCTTCATCACTTGTGTGCAAAACCTGTGTGAGGCAACATCCACTGGGTCCCTGTGTGGTTTACCTGTAGCTCATGTGTGCCTGGGTCCAGCTCCATTAACGGAAAAAAAAAAAAGAAAAAAAGAAAAACATAAGACAAAAAGGAGCAAGTAAAGTACTAAAAACAACACAGTTTGTTTTTAGGGAGAAGTCTTGCAGAAAATAATGCAGTACACACCAACACCAGCCTGAACTGGCAAACTGTTTTACAGAGCAGACATAAGCTGGGCAGTGGCCATTGTTGTGGTGTGTTCAAGTGTTATTTTGCATGACCAGATGTAGGGGATGTTGGGAAAGAGCAGTGATGTTTGGTTCTTTATATCGATTTTGTTTATTATCATGCACAATACTGACCACGTCGCATCTGTGCCCTGCACATTTTGTCCACTTTTCACATGTTAAATACTTTGCCTCTTTATTCATACCACATCATACTGGTAAAGCTGTGAATACTGGGTCATCTTCACAGCCAGACTACTGGTAAATGAGACAGTTACCACCACTCAGATTCCCCTTTCTCTATTATGTCGTATGACCACACTGAGCAAGCAGAAGCTGACAGCAGGTGTTGATGTAATACCACTGAAAACTATCACACATTAGTGCAGCAGAGCTTCTGCTCTCTGGGTGAATTTTTGAAGCAGTTTAATGATAAGGAAGGAGGGGATTGTCCTCCAAAATGCTGAGTGGTGAAACGTAGCCATTCAGAGTGTTATCATGAGCTCAGCACAACACAGCAGGTGACGATGTCTCTCCAAAACAGCAGCGACTCCAAACATTTGAAACTCTTTCCTCCAATATCTTGTTTACAGCATGAAAGTATTTATTCTATTTAACAACATGTGTTCCTTATGAAGAGCTGGGGAGAATCCAAGCTCGGTAGATGCTCTAATTTGAGTCTAATCCTCTAAAAACGTTTCCATGCTTGTGGAATTTCCTTTCATTTCTATGTGGAAGCACACTTTGAGAGAAACGTTTAAATTTTCTGTGTTTAATCTTCACACTTCCATCTGTTCATGCTTTTACTGCTTGGTGTGTGTGATTAAGCTCCCCCACCACGCACCTGACTTTTTTTGTTCAGCCCCCTCCCCCCATATACAGTAGTTTTCTGTTTTACTAAAGGCTTCTCGTGCACTCATCTTTCTAATCAGAACGTCCTGCTGCTTGGATCAGGTTTATCAGTATTATGCATTGTTTAATAACATTAATCATTACGTTCAATTGATTGGCAGATTAATCAGTGGGTTTAATTGGACAAGCATCTGAATGCTAATAAGTGACAGAAGCACAAATCTATGATTAGACTGTACATCATCATTAGTCATAAACTCCTGTATCCCATGTGAAAGTGTGAATACCAAATGTGTTTATTTCTCAAATGATTTAAGTTCCTTTATAATTAAGTATTAATTGGAAGTGTATCAGTGAGGATTAGGGGTGGGAATTAGCAGGGCAAAATTAATCTTAGAGAATATGAAGCTGGATTGAGTTGGCTAGAGGAAGGTGTGTGGGGTTTTTGTCGTGTTATTTTTCCTTTCGGACTGTGTCAGCACTTTCCCCAGCTGGCTTTATTTAGGTACTTAGCGGCATCATTAGCGAGGGACTCGGACAGTGTGTGACCTTTTCACCTTGCAGCAATCACACCATGCATTGTTTCCTGCTGTCTACCAAGTTTGGTCATGCCTCTGTGGTATTCTATAAGTTCATTAGTAAGGCGGTGTGACAGCACAGCAAATGGCTTTTTCCAGGGAGGCAGTGCTAGAAAAAAAGAAAGAAAAAAAGAAAGAACTCCTGGGGATAGTATGCTCCTGCGTTTATTGATAACTTCTATTTTCTTGTCAGCAAATAACTTATAGAGAAAAACAAGGCTGCAGTGGACTTCAGTGTTTGATTCTGCACGCTAGAGCCATTTTGGGTGGTCACCACTCCTGACTCAGATTATTTATGGAAAAAAATATCGATTGATTGCTTTGAAATTTAGCACAAACAGATTTTTGTTGTTGTTTTTCAGCAACTTTATGTGTTGGCCATTTTCTTTGGATATGAACTGGAGGAATTGCATATTCACACTGTAGGTCACACATCTTAAGGATGGATAAAAAAAATCCGAGTTAATACTAACTACCACTGGATCAAAATATATGCTAAAGCTATTGAAAATATATATGTTACTTGTCCCCTTTGGTGACGGAGAGTTAATTTCAAGGTGGCTGGTGAAATAAACATCAGATTGTCCTGTTGCCACCATATGATTGTCACTGTGAGAATAGTTTACTGACATAAACTATTACTCAACACATGATGACATAACAGCATAAATTATTTCATGTACTTGATATTCCTGCATATTTAAATTCTCCTAAGAAAAAGCCACCTTAAAGATTTTGATTTTGAGCCAACATGTAGCCAAAAGGTAAGAAACCCCTTCTCAAATTGTACCTTCTCATAATTTTTTTCAAAGTTTTAGCTTAATGTGAAATTTATCCTTTAGGTTGATGTTTTGAACAGTAAAGGAGACACAATTCGCACGTCATTTCAGTTAGCATGAATTATCTAGCACCTCACTAGCAGACCTAGCTAACTACTAGCAGAAATGGTGCATTTGATTTGTACTCAGAATTTGTATTTTTCAAGTTCCCAGTCAGAAATACAACAAGAATGACCTTTGAAGTCCAAACTCAAGTTTGGAGTAGACTCACCAGCTCCGACTTCACCTATTTAAGATGGCTGCTTGAGGAACAACACGTAGTGAAACCAGTGATCAAGTTCATATGTTCTTGTCTTGTCTGAGTGTGTAAGCTATACACAATAGTCCTGTGCAACTCTACCTGTAGAGTGGGGTCCTGTCATTATGCCTCTGATTGATCATGTGCCTTGGCTACTTGGCCACAGGGAAATTCCTTTGGCTGACTGTTTAGCATGCATGAGTCTGACCTGGGAGTCTGGGGATCAAATCCTGACTGGGCCCTCTGTTGTGCACACACACCCATACACGCACACACACACACATTTGTTTTTATGTCCCCATGGGGTATATCCATTGACAAAATGCATTCCCTAGCTCCTTACCCTAAACCTAACACCCATAACTGATTGCCTAAACCTAACCCTTGTCCTAGCCCTAACCAAATCCTAATCGTAACTTATTCTCTAAAACCTAATCTTGACCCTTAAAACAGGGTTTGTACTCGTGGGGACCAGGAAAATATCCCCACCAGGGCAAGTTGTCCCCACGGTGATGGTAAAAATCCGGAACATGGTCTCCACGATGTTGCAAAAACGCGCCCACACACACGCATACACACCCCCACACACACATAGGCTATATATATATATATATATATATATATATATATGTTGTGTGTGTGTGTGTGTGTGTGTGTAGGCAACACAGAAAGTGAGTTGTTGACATTGATTCTGACTTTTCAGACTTAAGGCCTTTTCACACCGGGACCGATGCGAAAAAACGGCACGAAATTGCGAATAATTCGGAGGAAAATTATCTACGCATTTGTCTATACACACCTGCTCCAACACAAAATTACGAAGATGCAAGAACAAATTCGTTATTCCAGAGGAACGTGACCACATGCAGCAGTGATGGAGAGAGAGCCACGGCTGCAGGTAAACTTCTGGATGCTGAAAAACAGCTAATCTCACCGTGGAGATGGCAAATGTGGATCTTAAATATAATACCTGTAGCTAATGACTTCAAATGGCTATAAAATGTAGGAGAAACACTATTACTCAGCTGTATTTTTTTCCCCCCTCGTTTGCCAAACAAGAGCGCTGCGACACAAAGATGATAACACCTGAGCCATAATGATACCGTAGCAGCAACCAAGCCACACTTCTCTCTTTTCCTTTGTCTTTTTGCTTGCAACCAGCTCTGTGATGGACAGAGCGCCTTTGATTGGTGGATTGTGTATTTGTTGGATGCAAATATTAAGAAAATCGACCTCAGGTTCGAAAAAATAAACGTCGCAAAATCGCAAGACGGAATTTTGTCACTGATGTCAACGCTCCTGTTGACTTGGCATTAATTTGATTAAAGCTTTTGCCGTGCGAATCTTTTGGATGAAATATTCAGAGTAGGTGTGTAAAGACCTTTAGACAACAAGAATGTGCTCAACTTGTGTATGACGTAATTCCCAGATTCAACTTCTGATCTTCAAGTCAAATCGAATGCACCATGAAAATGTAGATCTCCTTGTGATTCAAATAATAACTTCTGGCTGCATAAAACCAAGCTTAAAAATACTCACATATGAAACTAAAAGCTTATATGATAGTCTGCAATCCTTGGGATGTTCCTGTCAGCAGTCTACGCCAGTCTGAGGCCAATCATGATTTGTGGTCCTTGGTTATCTGATAAAAACATGCAGACAACTAAATGAAAACTTAAAGGTGATGGCATAGCTGCTGTTCGTGCTCTTTGATAACTCTTCCTGATGTGGTATCTTTTCCCCTCTAGTCATATAATTTGTTTTAGCACTCTTACATGTGAGTCACTTTCCCCTCCAACAATAAATAGCACAAATGTCACCCCAGCACCACAAACAGGCCGCATGCTCAGAGTTGGTAAAGTTGCTGCACTGTTATTACAGTATATTTCAGAAACATTAGGAGTAATCTGCGGATGTGTCACAGTGCTGGCTTCCTTCATGTTCCCTGGGTAGTCAGTCCAAGTGAAAGCCTTGTGATTCTACATTGTGTGATGAGCGATAAGCTCATCTCTACCGAGGGTTGGCTCTCTGCCTGGTGGTAAACTCTATGCCCTGCAGAAATAGCTGGATCAATTGATAGATTGTCAGCATATGCAGCTGCTTAACATTTAAACATGTGCCAAGTTGCATAATAAGTTTAATTGATTCGTTGGTATGTAGCTCTTTCCATTACTGAGCTAATGGGTAAAATACAACAAATAAATAAACTGTGAGAGAGCTCATACTGCGAATGCTGAGTTAAAACAATTCATTTAGACAGAAAACTCTATATAAGCTTTACAGGCGTATTAATAGAAACACTGTTTCAAGCACTGCTGTTTTCATAGCATCATGCCTGCTTTGACAAGTGTAAAGACATTCAGCCTGCTCATCTGCCAAGTCTGTGTGCAGTGACTGACACAAGCTTATTACATGTAGTTGCACTGTGGCTTTAGATGAATAAAATTTGTGCTTTAGGGCAGCGTGCAGAAACCATTATGGGTCTGACATATTTGGTTTCCAGAGCATTGTTTTTGCCATTTAAATGGCTAAAGTACATCCCAGACACTGTTCACTTACCCATGTACAGGTTTCCAGGGTTTTAAAGGACCACATTATAAAACTGCACTTGACAAAATGTTCCTTAAACCTTCAGTATATAGTCAGTGCAGAAAAATCTAAAGAACTGAGCTTTGCTTAAACTGCTTGAATCAGCTTTCTTGTCATGTTTCCTGATGATGCATCCATTTTTCTATGAGAGAATCTGTCTGTTGATTCTCAGTCCTCGTGTTGCTGACATGACTCAGCTTATTTAAAGCAATAAAACATAATGCCAGCTGAAGTGGCACAGGCATTGATGGGTTCAGCAGCTTTATTATGGACATTAGAGTGTCTTTCATACACGCAGGATAATAATGTAATGTAGTGAAACTTCCAGACATAAAGTAGACAAGATAGAAACAGCATTAAGGGTGAAGGCAAAGCTTCTAGGAGACTGATTGTTTTACTCAGCTGTTGACTGGACCCCCAGAGAGATGTAAAGTACAGTATATTGGGGAGCAGACTGTAGGCATCACTGCAGGTGTTTTAATTAGAAGTTAAATAATGAAACAGAATGGATGAGCGAGCTTAAAGCAGGAAAAGGGGCAAGTGGCCAGACTTTGGGGGGTGTCTTAATCACAAATTTGTGCCTTGGAGCATAGTAAGTTTTTTAATGAATGATTGAACACCAGTCATCAATGGTGTTACATTAAAACTGCAGGATGCTAGATGAGCCTCTCTTTTGAAATAAGGGGAAAAACGACAACTCAGCAAAAAATTTTGATGACCTTTTTTTTTTTCTCATATTATATGTTTTTCAAGCTCCTATAGATTTCAATTAAACTGCCCAAGTGAATTCCTCTCATACTTCCCTTAATCTCTCTGTTGGCTTGTGGCAAAACGTAATTTTGTTTTTCTGCGATGCCATTTTCAGTTTAATAGAAGTGCATTTATGTTCACCTGTGTTATGAATTAAAATAGAGTTTTTATGGGCAGAGGGGCATGCAGCCATGGTTGAACACCTCTTGATTCAAACGCTCTGTACCTTGAAGGTGAGTAGTGCAGAGCCTGAACTCCATAAATTGAGTTGTAAGAGTTCTTCTTTTGGGTGCTGTTGAAGGTGACGCTCTAAACTTGCCCTTGAGAAAGCATTGGCACCTGGTGAATTATGGATAGGTAGTCTGAATAAGTCAGTTTACTCTGAGGGCTGTAATTTTCCTGGATGCATTAGACTTTTCATGATAGCTTCCATCACCATTAAGAAAGACAATATCATGGCCTGTAGTGTGATTGATTGTATGAAAATCCAAAGTAAAACCTTTTTATGCAGCTGTCCTAGTAATACAATAAACAAGACAATGCAATCGTCCCCCATATATTTCAAAACACAAGTATGACTAATGACAGCTGATAGAAAATCTTTCATATTTTCTTAGTGAGGCCACGTGGTTCTGGGCTTCAGATTCAGAGACATTAGAGACTCTAATGAGGACAGCTCAGAGATCTGTGGACCGTGCAAGCAATCCTCTCACTTCTCCATGACATGAAAAGACATGCAGAGAACCACCCACAAGGCATCCCCACATAAACGATGAAGCTTTCTGTGCCTGTAACACTTCTTTGGAACGATTCAACATTCCCTTGGAGACAAGGCAATCTCTCACATCAAAAGACATTTTGTTCATGCTGCCCCTAAAATTATTCCCTGCTGCAACACAGCTTGTTAGCCCCCTCCAGAAGCCTTTCCTGGGACATTTGGCATAAGAAGAGGCACAGACAGTTACGTAAAGGCTAATGAGTGCCTGGCATTAGACTGAACGAGCCCGTGGGTATTCTCAGCTGACTGTTTTGTATGCACAGATATGTAGATGCACAAGCGCATAATTATTGTCCAAAATTAGCACATGTATCTGTCAGTCTTCCGGCTTGCACTGATGCATGCATGGTTAGTTACGGATGTCTGGTCACTTGGTTTGAGCCTGTTAGATACATTCAACCTTGCTTTTGGCCACATCAGCCGGTGGCTGACACGTTGCCACCCTCTGTTGTTCTGACGCAATGTCAAGGCATAAACGCGACTCAGTCATGTTTTGTTATCATATCAGAGAAAAGCTCAGATGTTTTAGATCCCTTCTTTTGGTTGCAAGGCATATGTACAGTATCTGGTTATATTAATTCATGGTGCTATTCATTAGCTGTATGTGATAATGCTAAATCAAATTAAATCAAAGCGACACAGTCATGCAAGAAAAAGCAGTTTAAGAAACTTGTAAACATGGCAGTATGTTTTTGTTTACAGGGAGCAGCTGATAGGCTTTGATCTGCTGTTTTTGTAAAACATTAAAATGAAATAGAAGTTTTATTTTTACATATCACCATTGAATATGCAATGTAATGCATTGAGGTGGCTTGGTGGCTTTTTGTGCTCATATTTCAAATCTTTATTCTAGCAAAGAATTCAGTTAATAATTTTTAAGACTGGTCTACTGTGTCAGTGTGGCAACTCTGAGCTGGACTTTTATCTGGACCAGTATCATATAACTTGAAAAGCACTTGGAGAGTGCAGACCTTCACCAAGTCCCTCGACTCCCTTCTTTTTGTGTCTTCTGGTATTTTCTGGAATTTGGAATTTTCTCTGGATCCGGATCAACTTTTGAAACATTATTTCTTGTAATTTTTTTTTACCAAACACTCGGGCCATTTGCATGGATTTATATGGAAAAATTCCCAAAATTTGGCCTATTAGGGTAATGTTCATGTAAGACTGTTTAGGCATTGGTAAGGAGGTGTGATGTCCACCATGGGGTGTCAGTCAGAACACAGGACTCGCTTGTACAGTTAACTGTCTTTACTGGTCACTCTTAATGACAACAGCACAATGATGCAACAAACAACAGGCTTACAAGTGAGGAATTTCAGGGCTAAGGTGAATGCCTGGATGTAAGTGAGTGTGGTCTATACATTTAGTCCCAGTTGGGTAAACCTCATATCTCCATTTTACATTATTAAAAAACCCTCTACTTCATGCGAGCTTGATTTGGTGAAAATATTCAAAAAGTAAATAGATAAATTAACACAATCAAATATAATACTTTAATGTAAAAATCTCAATCCAAAGTTTGATGTTGTGTCCAAGTTTTACAAAACCACATGTTCTTGTCACTTCCTGAAAAATAACTGTTTTGGACATAGAAGCAGTGATTTGTTCAGCAAATAAACACATTCAAGATGTTAATTATTACTTATAAATCCCTTACAATTAGGACTAAACATGCATATGTGTTCAAGGCTAACAGTTACAGTAACTGGCATGTAACAGGTCAGCTACAGTAGCTTAATAGCATTAAAAGGCACATGGTGAATGAAGGAACACTTCTGAATAAGCAAATCAGCTAAATAACATTAAAGGTGAAAACATCCTGTTCAGGCAGAAATACAACTAGTTACTGACAGTTCTTCACAGATGCACCCAGTTCACCATATGCAACCGGCTAGAAGTCTGTCCACTAGTCTTCTCTCCTTGTGCTCACTGCTGCTCACAAGTTGCATTTCTGCATCCTGATATCATGTGCTCAGTCCCGCAGCTGCACACTTCTGCCACAAGGGGGCACTCACATCTCATCAACAGCCTTTCCAACATGGCCGATCTAACAATGACAAAAAATCCTTCAAAACATTCCTGGATCCAGAAGGTGATCCGGATCACCACCAGAATTTAATGGGTTCATCCTCGGGCTGAGGCACACGGCTGGTGAAAATTCAGGTCAATCCGTCTAGTACTTTTTCCATAAAGTTGCTGACAGACGGACGGACAAAGCAGCACTACCGAAAACATTACTTACTGGCGGAGGTGATAAGCTGGGTTTGCACAAGTTGGAGTAACACACATACACACATGACTGTTTTGCTCATTTTTGCACATTCTGATTTCCAGAAAAAAATTACATACAAGAAATGCATATGTAAATTCTTGTATGTAAAATACATGTGTACACATATTCTATTGGCATATACTGTATGTATGGAAAAATACAAAAATTGCCAATGCACAGCTATTGTTAGACCATAACTTTACCTCGTCAATGCTCATCAGTTCAGTAAAGTACTTCATACAAATAATAAAAAAGCCTGGAAGATTTGAAAGTTTCAGCAAGACTGAGATGACTTTGAAAGCGATCGAGGAAGATGACTTGTGATTCTCGAAGAAAAAAAAAATACCATCGGGGGAATTTTAGATGCAAAAGCATGAAATAACTCTCCCTCATCTTACTGTGTAGTTTTACTGTGTCAGTTCAGAGGGAAAGAGCATCTACTTTTCACTCTTGCATATTTGAAGCAGCGGTGTTAGATGTGAACAGTTCTGTGGTGTTGTTGATGGTCAGGCAATTTTAGCGTCTCCATGTTTCTGCCAGAAATGTGATTTTGCTGTGGATACACTTCAGCTGGCAGCACACCTTGTAAGCTGCATTTATTTGTAATGAGATGTTGGCCTGTCAAAACTCTGATATTTATTTTGTACAAAGATTAACAAATTCACCAGCATCAGTTTTGTTTTTTAGGAAGTCGAAGACCTAAATATGCCATGCCCCTAGTCTTTCTTCGTTCTCCTGTTTAGTTTTAAATGTGATCTTTCTTCCTCTGATGAAGCTTCACGGATGTCTTGAGTATTGATCCCTATGAAATAAGGTGTGATTTTTAGTGAAATGAACAAACTTGTTGATATGTGTGTTCATAAAACAAGTCATGGTCAATTTATAACCACATTGTATCTTAAAGAAAACATCTAACTTAGTAAAATTGTTATGTTCTGACAACCGTATATCACAGATGGCAAAATTGGTTTTCCAACTTGCACAATTTCCAATAAGTGCAGCCTGAGAGCTGGAATAAAGTGAATTTGCCATGTGTTGAGATACAGAATGAAACAAATGGTAAAGAAAGAAGACATGATGCATGAAGTAAGGACAGTGAGCAAAGGTAGGGCACAAAATATCAAGATGTGGCATTGAAACTGCAGGAGCTAGTGTAGACACAGCAGGAGGCGGGTGAAGGGAAAATCATGTCAGGGGATATCATGCTGTCACAAATCATATCGCCATCTCTCAGCTGAGATTGATCTGCCAACCTTCTGTTACACAGCCGGAGTTTTTTACCTCCCAACGATGCAGCTAAGACATTTCTCCATGTGGAAGCACACTGCTGTCATGCGCAAGTGACCGAGGTACCAGTGTGGGATCACGAGGTCAGGGCTGTGACTAGAAGTGGCAGAGGAGGATTAGTGGCCCAGCGAAGGGACAGAGCGGCCGCCCTGCAGTGGAGAACCAGCTGGTCAGCAGGCCAGCCAGCCCAGCTCCATCTGTCAGTCACCTGCTCGACCCGCTGGGAGGCCTGGTAATTCTTTCTGCCTCCCATAGCTCCCAGAGATTATGTCATTTGGTGTTGTGGTGTATTTTCTCTGAGTCTTTACTATGACTTTCTAAATATTAAACACTTGCACTGACACAAAATTTTGACTGTTAGAATCTATTTTACTAAAATACAGAACAGTCGTTTTACCCTCAGTGACGTATGCAGATACATTGAGGGGTAAAATACACGACAAGAGGATCAGCAGCTCCTCTTGGAGCCGGTAGGTTATAGATGTTTCTGTGCTGATTCAAGTAAAATGGGTCTCGAACTGCTTGTTGTTAAATTCTGCACAAACAAAATGACCCAGTGACTTGTGTGTTACAGCAGGTAAACATCTAAAACCTGCTGGAAACTGGTCCCAGAGGTCGGGTTGGGGATTCCTCCTCCACAGAGTGGATCAATGTACACACCAGTAAAGGGCAGTATAACCAAAGTTATCATATGTTTTTCAAAATTATATCAATATTTACCTTATTTGTTGATTTGTTGTTGTTGTTTATCTCTATTTTCCATGAGTGTGTTACCCACAAATTTTGACTGAGAGAAGTATTACTGTACATTGACCAAGTATAGCTTATTCCATTGTCATGAAAACTGTCTGTTGTACAAAAACATTTGTCCACAGTGTCTGATGCTGAATCTGTCTTTCTCCACAGTGCTAAGAGGAACCACGTCTTTGGATATATGGATTGTGGAGCTGTTGGTTATTTACATCCACCCTTACTTATTTATGTCAAATGAAAACACATTTAGTGACATCATACATAGCTTTTCAGTTCTTGAATACGTAGAGGGTGGTAATTTTAGTTCCATACTTTTTTGATGTTTGGGATTGTATATGTTTTCTCCTTGAGGACGACTTTAGCTTGACAGTTTTTTCAGTAAATAGTTTGTAACCTTTTAAAACCAAAGTCACTCTGGAAAACAGATTGGCTCCTTTCTTTTTTTTCAGCACAAGTTCTTTTGTGTCATCGTTTATCTAGCAGCTTTTTCTGTTCATTTTTTCTATTCAACGTCTCTAATAATACAGGTGTTATGCATGTTTAGCGGTGAAGCAATGAAAATGGTCCCGCCTTGAATCTGCTGCACTACATCCTGAACACTCTTCACAAAAGCTTCAAAACTAGTCGAACAAATGTTTTGCATACATTCAAACCTTGAGTAAAAATAAAAAAAGAGTAAGCAGCTTATCATTACAGTAAACAAGATGCTAATTTGTCACTTGTAGGTCAGACAAGTCTTTCAAAGCAGGAATAATCCAGAGAGGACAACTTCAGCCACAGCTTGTTGGAAAAACATTAAGACAAGCAAGAAAAATATTACTTTTAAAAGATAGCTTTCCTTTGAGTTATGTAATGTTATGAGTACATGCCAGGTTTAAATTCATTTTCCTAGAACGTTTATCCCTGAACTTTTCCCATCTCTGGTTTGTCTTGTCATGCTTTCTGAAACCTTTCAGCAAGATTTAAGTGTCCATATCACATCACCACTGACTTTATACTTTAAAGGAGCTGTATCATGCTTTTCAAATGTTCCAAAAGTCAAATATAGGCATTTATAAGCTAGATATGTTCCCATCGTTACTATAGAAACTAATTTGGTGTTAAATATTAGTTTTTCGATGCATCTAATTTCCAACACGGAAGTAAGATGGCTGACTGTACTGAACCGCGGAGCTCTCGACCAATTGCAGCATGTTTTACGCCCATTTCATGACGTTGCCCCGGAAGAGACACTTATTCTGAAGGGTCACAGAATTGTCTGTAGCACCGGCACCGGCAGCTCTCATGTGGATGTTAGTAGTAAACATTGATGGATAATTACTCCGATCGACGGGATAAAACAGACCAGCCTGTTATGGAGCTGTATGCGCTCGACCCAGAGTCTGATATGGAGTTTGAAGTACACGCAGTACCACAGAAGTACCACAGAGACCCCTGACAAGTAAGTAAATTAGCGAACAAATCATAGCCTAACAGTTAGCATTGAGCTGAGAGATGTGTTTCACTCACCAGTGTTGTTGTCTGTCCATGCGCGTTTTTATAGTAGGAACTGCGTCAGGTTTCAGAAGTAATCCCAGAGAAAAAAACACTTTACTGCCCGAGATTCATGAAGTTGTCAGGAGTGAAGTTCACACACGAAGTTGAGTTTTTTTCCCTGCTCCTGAAGTTAAAATCCAACCACTTCTGGCAAGTCGATTCATCCAGTACAACAAATAAACTCCCACGCTGAGCATAACCACGCTGAACGTAACTGCATTTTCCCAACTTGCTGTCCTCTAGAGCTTAAAAAAAAAAAAGAAAAAAAAAGGAAGAAAATTCTCCTGAACTCTTGAGCAAACGTCTGTTAGCTGATGGCTGCTTGTCTCTGAGGAAATCTTCCTGCAGGTGTTAGTTTCTTCCTCAGAGAGTGTGTATAGGATTCTCAGAGTTTCTGTTCAACAGAGGGCGTCTTGCTACGATACTGAGCGTGCGCATTTGGACTTTCGTGATTGGTTCCACGTTCATACGTAACGCGGTGGGTAGTCAGCAGTTTGCAGGGAGGTAGCGCTTGGTTTAAATATTTATGTGGATTACTCAAATATGCATGAATGAAGAAAAATAACGATTTAAATCATTTCTTGATAAGGAAATAACACACTGACATGCTGAAAAGCTCTTAAAAGTCCATTTTTCATGATAGGGCTCCTTTAATAAAAAATTAAAATTCAACCCAGTGAGCAGGTTTTTCTGTACCACCCCCCAAAAAACCCTAATAATAAATAAAAATGTACAAAATTATAATTTTGAGAAATAAAATATTGCCTTTGAATCGTGATTGAAAATATTAATTTAAAAAAAAAAAAAAAAAAAAAACAAGGCTGTTCCTGATACACGAGAGCACATTTTCCATGAACAGTGGAACAAAATGCCTGTCAACAGGTGTAGAAGTCTTATTGAACATTAGAAAAAAACACCTGATTGTAGTGATTGTCTCAAAGTGTTGCCCAATAAAAGAAAATTTGATTCGGAGCCCCATCATGCATGTTCACTTGTTTTATTTTTTGTGTGTTTGTCTTTAGTATTTCTGTTAAACCACAATTCAAAATTAATGTCATGGTTTTCATAAAATTTAAATTTATTATTACTTTTGTCCATTTCAACTCATTTCACTGGCAGCTGATTTTGGAGGGTATGAATAATTTTGAGAATGACAGTATATTTTCATATATAAATATATCTATATGTATAGATATATAGATATATCTATATCTATATATATATATATATATAGATATAGATTATATATCTATATAGAGAGATATATAGATATAGATATATGTATACAAATACAGACACACAAACAAAGAATCACTAACTTTCTGTAAACTAATGATAGGACCGGAAACAACAGAAAATATTTATTTACTGTATTTAAAGGCATGGTGGGGGATCCTAGAAAAACAGCTCAAGCAAGCTACATTTTAAAAAGACACACCCACCTGAAACCACGCCTCCAGAGCACAAGAACATGTGCGCTGATTATTTACAAGCAGGCTTGGATTATTGGATTAAGATTTTAAGCAATATAGTGAAAAAATGCTCCTGGAAAACATCATCCACCCTGCCTTTAATATTTTGTTCACATAAGTTGTCACTGGAATCTTTGGGGACCTTCCTGGAAATGCTATTTTCCCAAGCCTTCAATCACCCCAGTTCTGTCACAACCCCCCTCTCTCTCATCTACCCCAGTCAGGTACCAGAAACAAAAGATGTCTTTCCATTCCTATTTGAAACAATGCTGCATTTTGTTTTTACCGCTGAATCCCTGACAGTTGTTGTGGGTTCCTGTCAAAAAGTGTTGCTTCAGTTTTTTCCATTATTTCTCAGTCTCGGTTACCTAACAAAGAGATAATAAACAGACGGAGGAGTAAAAAGGCGACTGCATTAGAAGCTCAGGAGAGTCAGCAGAAATTGGCTGCCATTGGGAAGGTTAAACTTCATGACATGACATGATCTTTCAAATTGTTTTCTCTTTAATCCAAAATGCATGTCAAGGGAAAATTATACAGCATAGTTCGAGTTCCAGTCTTCAACAGTGGCTCGGTCTCTCATGCTGTTGCCTTTGTGCTCAACACTGAAGCTGCTGTCTCCCCCAACAATAACAGATGTCAAAATTCTGTTCTCCTAAAAGTTTATAACTGCTGTGTGCTTATTGCAGTCATTCCCATAGAAAGCCAATTGTGTTTGATTGACTGTGACTGTGATTGGCAGAAACTTGGGTCTATTGTTTGGCCACTCATGTTATCACATTTGAGAAGCCCAGCTAGCCCGCGGCAGTAAAAAGCAAGAAGGATATTGGCTCCTGAGTAGCTGGCATCAAGCCTTTCTCAGACAAGCAATTCCAGGGGAGCAATTGTCTGGTTTAATTGCTCCAGAAGAGAAAGACGGCGAGGCGGTGAAACTAACAAGCTGTCTACAGAATCAGTAATTTACAGGCTCTGTGATAAAAACACATTTCTATTTTTTTTTCATTCTCTTGACTCTCCCTCCCTCTCTTTGTTTCTGTTCCAGTTATTGTAAAATATTCACTGGGTGGGTGAGTGGGTATAGTTTGTATTTGCACAGTGGGGCAGTCACACTCTGATTTAGTGGACGAAAGCTGTCTCATCACCTGACCCATTTTGAAATTTTTAAACACAGAGAACGGGAACTTTTCCAAGAACGTACAATTTTCTCATTTTTTAAAAATCTTTCCATCTGGATTTTCATCACAGCTCATGTTGTCCAGACACAGTGATCTGATCAGGAACCATCCGAAAAGCCAGCTGCTTTGGAATTTGTGCTAAAAGAGAAGCAACAGCAGCAGGTTGTAAGTCTGACACTTCAGGGTAATGTTCTGCTGAGACTTCTCATAAATAATCCACGTGATGTGGAAGCAGAAAAAGAAAGAATACACCAGAGTTAAACAAATGTAGCCTTTAACATCACTAAAATATCCTTTCCTTCTATTGTAAAAGATAGTTTCCCTGCACAGATGTGGTGAAAAAAAGAAATAAGACATGGGGGTTAATAGGTTAAGGACGAAACGTGTACATTACTGAACTGATATGGCATGACACATTCATAGAAAGATTTCAACAGTTAAATCAGAGGAAATTCATTCACACGGGTGAAGCCAAACTGAAGGAAATAGGAATCACAGTGTGTGTGTGAGTGAGTGTGTGGATCATTGTTCTATTCTTCTACTATCCACAGCAGCCTCCATCCATATTCATAACCTCTCATCGCAATAGCAGGGGGGTGGAGGGTGGGAGAGAAAAGAGGAGGAAAAATGAGCTTTCCACTGTGCATAAGTTAGAGGGGGAAAAGGAATATTGGGTTGTGTGTTTAATATCTGCATATTTGTCATCAGGATATCTTTTTCTGTGATCCTTGAATTGCACAGATGAATCTAAGTTTAAATCAGAGGCTGTAAACAAGACACCTAATGACTCTGCTTCCATTATCAGTCTTTCAAATGCACCATTTGTTGGCAGACAAGAGTTTGACTTTGTGGACTCAGCAACAATATGCAGAGTAATTAAACAGTGATGAGGACACAGCTTCCACTTCATAACCATTTACCCCGCATTTATATTCAAATAGATGTTAATGTGCAAATAAATATCTATGGATTGTACAGAAGGAAAATTCAGTTTACTACAAAAGGAGCCTCCAATTTTTTAGCCTAAAATGCACCTTCTCATATCTCTCTAACAGAAATCACTGACCATCAGGTTTTTGTTTGTTTGTTTGTTAAGTCCTTTCTGTAAAACATTTCCTCGACAGGCTTTTTTTTGTCTGAGTCATGCAGGTGTTTAAATCTGTGTGCAGGCTGCAGTTCTCGGGCTCCCAGATGAAAGATGACCAACATAAAAGAATCACAGGGACGCCTTTGATTGAGGCTGTAAACGGCAATCCTACATCAGACAGTGTTGAAGGGGTTCAAAGAAAGTCGTTGTCGTGGTCTTTGAGACCATAAATAGTTCAGGATGGATTTCTGACAGTGTCAGAAATTTATCATGTTCACCCTGCAGTAAGACCGCCACAATGACCTACATCCCTAACAGTAGCATAGCCGGGGGTAACACGCGGAGAGATGTGCTTTTTTGTAATTGTGTAGAAACTAAAGCAGATTTGAACAGTGAATGGAAGCATTAATGTGATCCTCACAGTCCATGTTGCTCTTTATCATCATAAAGTCTGCATACATCAAACAGGATGCCATAAATATTAGACACGGTTGCAAATGCACATTGCATATTGTGATATGTTACTTAAAGTACTGATGAAGTGGTGAAATAGAATCTAGTGAGACCAGCAGGAGGAGATTTAAAACTTTAACATAACTATGAATGCTAGAACATTGCTGAACTTTCACACGAAGGGATTTGTTCATCTGGAAAGTTCACATTTTGACCGTTCTTTTGACTGTCTTATGAATGGGAAGTATGAGCGCAGTGTTTTATTTTTGTTTTGCACAGATTCAGAGTGAAAGTAGAAAAGGAGCAAAATGTGTGGGTGTGGGCACCAAGCAAATTAGGAGCCCTCATGAGACCTTTGCCAAGGTCTCACTCCTTAATAAGCATATTAGAGGCAGAATATAATTAAGGTAGTGGTTTCCTGTCAGACCAAGAAAGTTCAGCTGCTTGTTCAATGGGTAGAGAGGCAGATCAGAGCCTCTGTTTAACTTAGAAGTTCGGCCTTCAGACACATGTAGGAGCATCAATAACAGTGCAGCATAAGAAACAGTGGCTCAGGAGGTCAAAAGGTCATTAACCTAACCTATCTTGATTCGGGATAAAAGGGTGTCTGGCCATTACAGTACCTTGCTGAAAATTTTTTGATTTAACAGTAAAAGACCACTGCAAACAAGATAGAACGGGTGAAAATGGGTGAAAATGGGTGAAAATACACCAAATAAGAAATAAAAAAGCTTGCTAGTTTGTAAGTTGTCAACTCACTAATGAGGAGTACTAACCAACTTTCTTTTACCTGCAAATGTTTAAACTGCAAAAGATGTTAATTAAAGAGTTGTTTTGTCTAAATCAGGACATGCATCGTCTTCAGTTTTATACTTTTTGGATATCAGGTTATTTTTGTGCTTCAGCATCACCACAGGGCAGCCAATGCATTCCAGCATAAGTGCTTGCTGGATAAATGAGCTGTGTCTAAAACTTGCTTCTACCGCAGCCTCCCTGCGTTTCCGACATTTGAACTGACATGCTGTCTGTAGCAGTTTCAATAATTTTCAGAAACCCACAATTTAACAAGAACAGCTACACTCTAGCCGCTTGCAGGTGAAAAGGACCCAGACCCCTTCCGTCCCTGTTACCTTTAATGTGCTGATGGTGAACATCTTCCAGGAACACGTCTCAATAAATGAATGCAGTTATCTCCATGCTTAAAGACTAAAATGCGTCCATCTGGAACACTTTAACTGCAGCTAACCAACAAGAACAAATGGGTGTGTGTGGTGTGAAACTGTGAAATGAAAAAATCTCTCACCTTCTTGCCCACCTTCTCTGCTTTTCATACACTTCTCTGTCACACGCATCCATCTCCAGACGTAAATGTGTTTTGACTTATTCATATCTAACCTCTTATCTGTCTTTGCTCTTATTTAACTGTCTCTTTCTTTAAAAGAAATCTGTCTGTTAAAGGAAATTTTGTCATTATTGATCTCCTGGAAACCCGACCTTTAAGTCAAAACAGCGTGACAGGCTTGAAGCTAGCTTGGCTTTGACTGGTCTTGTCGCATCATGTGTGCTAATGGCGCCTGTCATTCTGTGCTGACTTTAACGTTTCTTTTGTGTTTGATTTCAGCAGTTATGGAAATGACACAATTCCTCGCCGCGCAATTAGCACACACAGACTATCTCCCTCTTACACACTGTGATTCCCAGTAGACCACTTGGCGAGGTGTATAATGTGTTTCTGTCTTCAAAGAATTTTACAGTAGACTTTCTTGAGCGTTTTAAAGTGGGGCTCACTGTTTGATCATCCACTTGACTCTCGAGTGGAGTCTTAGTGAGTTTGAGGAGCCCACACACCTTCCTCCACGCCACCATGGTTGGCTAACTTGCAGAGCGAGTGATGTGCAGGACCTGATGTTAGCCCTCATAATATGGAATGTGCAACTTATTACCTTTAAAAATATCAATATTAAAAATAATATTGCCCTTTCCTGCTGAGTCTTTTTTTTTTGACATGATCCAGCTCAAAGGATCAGGATGGTGATTTGGAAGGACTTTGGGCTGAATTTATAATGACTTGAATGGATGCTGAGATGATAATTAGACCTTAATTACTCATCCATTGCTGCTTATAATTACCTTTTAAAAAGCACCGGGGACAAACATAAACCCATAACAACATGGGTCCTGCTAATTAATAAACACCACGTCTAACATTTATAAGCAATAAACAATCACTGAGGACATTTATGAGTCAATACAGTGCACCATGTAATCTAGGGAGTGCACAGAGAGGAACCCTGGTGTAACATTTATAGTCAGTTTTATGCCAACCTTAAAATATGCATGCATGTATGCAATGTTGTAAAATGACTTTAGAAATAATTACTGTCCATTAAGTATATTTTAAGATACTTTGCATAGCTACAATCTCAATAACATTTATTAGAAAAAGTATTTCTCTGCAGTTTACTTCCGAGCATGCAGATTTATACTTATCCAAACATTTTCTGAAGGTTCTCCAAAGTTTTTCTTTGGGCATTAGCTGCGTTTTTGTCATTGTTGTTGTTGTTTTTGTTTTTCCAACTCATTTTATTCCAGTCCTTGAAACTGATCTTTTTCAGAAATGGTTTGAAATGTTAAACAACGGAACACCAAGCTGTAACATCTAAGATTCAAACTAACATCTAAGATAACATCATAGAATCAAGCATTAAAAAAGTCCCTGAACTCAATAGGTAAATCAGTGCTTACTACATAACTACAGAGTTTATAGACATGTAGAAAGAAACAGAAAATGGAAAGAAATTGTGGGCCAAAAAGAATCCCTATCTGCAGCATATGTAATCTAAAACTGAGGTCTTTCAGAAATAAGGATAAAAAAAAAAAAAATCTAGCAGACACATAACGACCTGAGAGAGGCATCTAGACCTTCAGTTGATCTATTTATCACTCGCCAAGCCTGATTAGAAATGGTCTCCATGGAAGGGTGGCTGTCAAGAAACCATTCTTAGGGAAAGGAAATGGGGAGAAAAGGCTGAGATATGCAAAATGACACGAGAACTGGATTGAAATTCAGTGGCAACAGGAGTGATGAATCCTCTGCTGGAGCCCAGATCACAACATTATTGAAGCAGTGAGGGATCATCTTGACAGAAAACGGAACAAAAGGCACCCAAACATCCAAAGATGAGCTTTGAAATGTCCTTCAAGAAGCCTGGAAATCTATTTCTGAGGACTACTTAAAGAAATGTCAAGAAACCCTGCTTATAGGGTTCAGATTGTGTTCAGTAAAAATGTTCACACCAAATATTGACTTTTAAGCAAACTGGTTCAAATTCTGCTTCCCCTCTATCATTATAAGGCACATTTTTAATCATGTAAGCACGTTTCAATAAATCTTTGCACACGTATTTAATTTTTGCAGCAATGCAGATACGATGTGTGGCTCACAGCTGTTGTATAGTGTTGCAGTTTTAAATACACAGGACATGGTGTTAGAATCCAAAGTGCTGGGGACTTTGTGTGGCAGGGGCATCCTCTAACCTGAGTCAGGCTTGTGCCTGACTGCATACCATAAACTTTGCATCCTGAGAAACTGTGAGATTGCAGACGGCCGGGATTGGGCGGACAAAGGAGCCAAAGCTGTCATTGGGGTCATCAGGTGGACATCCACCTTCAAGGAGTTTTGTTAAAAGCCCACAAAGGCTCTAAAGGCCAGATGTGCCCCCCTCCACCTTAGTCCCTTCCACTATATAATTAAATAAACCCATATGCAAAGTTAATTAATATGAATCAACAATGAATATATGAAAATGAAAATATGAATATCAACAATTTTCAACGGCTGAAAAGTAACTTGAAGAAAATCTATTGTCACATTCGATGTAAAGGCACAGAGACGCAGGAGTTTCCATAAGCAACATCTTCATTTAATATACAGATATTGAGTGTACAAAGTCTGTCCAGCCTGCAGATAAGATATTTACTGTTAAATTCATTTAATGTAATTTCTAGGAGCCGCTGTATGAGCTGCTTCTCTGAATTGTCTTACCGATATGATAAAGATGTTGTGTGGCTCTGTTGGAACAATGTTATTTCTGCATTGTGCACTGGAACTTTAATTCACTGCCTTTTCTTGATAAAAGGTGTTTTCCACATTATCGGGTATTTTCGTGACTATGTAATGTACAAATTGCATCCCTGAGTGCGTTTCTGATTCTGAAAGTCTAAAATTATCTTTCTATGGTCTGCTTGATAGCTCAAGGGTTTAACTATTTTTGTATTTGATTAAAATGATTTATCAAAAAAAATGGTTCAATTCAACCCTTCAAAATAACAGATATTTATTTATCTATTTTAAAATCAATATAGTCTACATGGGATTTTGGACAATAACCTTACTTAGAGACCACATGCTTCATCAATTCCTAACCATCTACTGTAACCAACATGGAGGCAGTAATGCTGACGCTGCTGCTTTCTAATTGGTGTATTTATGTAGCTGACATTTTGAGTCGAATGTCTTCAATCACTTTCAGATGGAGAATCCAATTCATGTACAGTATGTGCTCTGCCTACGCTCACTATTAGCTACCTCCGCTCGCCTAATTACTGTCATTCATCCTTTATCAATGAGAAGTTGTGGGAAGCAGCTGCTACCCGGCGGCTGCGCTCTCATATGCATGTAAATAGACATTCACGCACACACACGTATGTGTAGATTTACAAAACACACACTCAAGCATGTTTTTCTCCTTTTTGCATAATTTATACCTTTCTGAGAGATCTAATGCCAATACATTTGCCTGTATTTGGTATTCCAGCACCTTCTCCCAGATCACATATAGCGCATTAAGCCTGTGTGAGTGTGTGTGTGTGAGGGGGAGGTGATGCGCAGGAATCTATTTGAGGCTGCCTCTCTGACACTGAGGTGATGACATATTTTATTAGCTCCTGCTCAGGGACCGTCGAGAGTCTCACCTGAGAACTCAGCTGTGACATTGTGGATCCCGAACTTCTTTGTCCCCCTTCATCCCCTCCCATCTGTCTTCCAATCCCGTTTCAGCTCCTTCAAATCACCCTGCCTCCATCTCTCTCCACCCACCCCTTCCACACTTTAATCCCTCTGTTATTCTTCCTTCACTTCTCTCCTCCGCTTGGGCCTTCTCAATGCATCTCCAACCATCGGTGTCTGTTATCTGTAAAGTAATCCCTCTACGCTGCACCTCCTCCTACCAACCAACCTTCTCTCATGACAAGTGGCTAATTGGATGTCACTACCGAAAATGAAAGGTAAACGGACAGTAGATAAAGCCATAAAGCTGTCAACTTGTCTCTCTTGTGGAAAAAGAAGAAGATTTGGGGGGGAAAGCAGATGAACTAGATTAGGTGTAGAGGTCAGTGAAAGAGTGAAGAGCACTGCAAGGATGATGAGCGGATGAAGGGATTGGGTGGAATTAGGAGGCGAGGAAACTGTAAGCTAGATAAATGTAAGAGAAAATGAGAAGATGAGAGAAGAATAGATAGAAGGGAGGGGGAAAGTGACAAAGTGATGCAAGAGGCAAAGGCCACTGCTGCCTTTCCCTGTGGCCACTAATAAAATGCTCCAGTCAGACCTCTTGTGTGTACGCTCATGCATGAGGAAACACACATACAAAGGGCAGTTAGACTTCCTGATCGATTGAGCCATACCCTGCTCTGACATCTCAGCAGGCCTCAAGATGAATGAGCTGACCTACGAAGGAAAAGGGAACAGAGAAGAAGGAAAAACAAACCTTTGGCTGTTAAATCTCAAAGGTTTGTGTCACAGTGGTTGCAGAATGGGAGAGTACAGTGCATGTGAATATCAACAAATACAGATGCCCTTTGTCTGCATACATATTGTTTAAGGAAACACATTATCACCTGGTTTGTGTTTTATTTTTTATCTATGTTGAGGCAACTGAGGCAATTCAGTTAAAGAGCAAAGAGCAGTCCAGGTTTTTCCCCTAGCACGAGATCAATATAATATTTCTGTACAAAAGATCTGAAAAGTTAATTCCAAACTAAAGTAATCCCCCCCCCCCCCACTGATGATGCTGCTTCTACCTGCCTTAAAGCATCTTGTCAGAAGTCCACAATTCACTGGCCTTATTTAAAAGAAAGAAGCTGCTGAGCTGGCCATGTTCAAACAAAGAATTTACTGTTTTTCAAAACTCATTTTGTACCGATGTATGGTAAGGTCTGCTCCAAGCATCCCACAATGCACTGTGAAAAGTGATGTGAAGCCTCTAACTATACTGGGGTGCACTAAGGGGAAAAAACTGATGATATATAATTGATATTGTTATTATATATTGTAGGAGTAAGAAGTCTCTTGTTTGAAATATCAAACATAAAAGTTTGTGTTCCCTTTTAGCTGCAGGCACAAGACAAATAAGTCATGGCATGAAATAACATATTAGGTTTAATATGATGGTAGCAGAGCAGAAAATCACTACACAAATGGTTTAAGGCATTTAGCACTTATTAATCAGGGGGAAAGTTGAAATACACTGTGTCTCACAGAAATGCATACCAACATTGACCTGGGGTGTTGTGCAGAGCTGGGGAACATAAAATGTAGTGAAAGAGGGATATCATTGCCTCTCTTGAGAAGATGCTGCATGAATAGCTGTTTAATATCATAATGTCATCTGTTTTAGTTGTATTTTTGTTACCTCAACCAGTCTCATTTGTAAAAGAGAATCAATGGGATTTCCTGCTTAATGTCAATTACACTATGATGACTAATTTACTATGTAGTTCTCTGCATGCATCTCCATTAGCAGTCAGTAGGTTTTGGTGAGCAACTGTGTGATTTGGGAAGCAGAGTAAGTATAAAAGGTACTCTCACTCCTAACTTGACATTCTATGTAGGGTCAACATTTAAGGTATTATCCAGATAAACTTAGTGAGTTTCTAGAAGAATTCTGAGGTTGAAGAGTTGTTGGAGGTATAAAACAAGTGACTTAACAGGACACGCCTTCATGGAGTTGTTATTGTCATTACAGGTTTCACATTTCTGGTTTTCATTTGCACAGTGGTGCAGTGGTTTGTATTCTCGCATCGCAGCAACAAGGTTCCTGACTGGAAACTCAGCTGGAGCCTTTCTAAATGGAGATTGCATGTTTCTGTGTGCATGCATGGAGTCTCTGGGTACTCCAGCTTCCTCCCACAGTTCAAGAACATGCTTGTTAGGTTAATTGGTGTTTCAAAACTCTCCCTAGGAGTGAGCGTGAGCGGGAGTGTGAGTGGTCTGTCTCTCTTGGCCCTGTGACGGACAGACGACCCAACCAGGGTCTTCCCTACCTCCCGCTTCTTGCTCAACCCTTTATATTGTGTTTGGGTCTTTTTTGACCTGTTTTCAACTTTAGAGATGTAAAAAGTGCCATTTACATTTTTTTATTGGAACAAGATTTCATGATATCCTCAGGAACAGCTATTTTAACACAACAAAAAACATTTTAACATTTTTGGTCAATTCTGAGGGTCTCTAAAATAAATAGTGACATTTGTGGTGTTCTGGGTCAAATTTAACCTGGCATAGTTTAATGGTTGTTGCTTGCAAATTAAAAGCTATGTGTTGCTCTGTGGCTCCAAAAATTTCACTTTTAAAACAATATTTAAGTTGAAATGAATACATACTGAGTTCGCTTTGAGGTGAAAACAATAATGGATCATAACTATTGTTTTTTCTCAGTATTTTAGATAAAGTTAGATTTCAGGTCAATTTTTTTTTCTCTTTTTTTTTCGATTCTGGGTCAAATTTGACCCACCAACACTAAAGACGTTGGCAGTTTTTAAACACACCATTGAACACACCATAGTCTCTGGGATAGGCTCCAGCCCATGCAACTCTACACTGGAATAAGCAGGTATAGACGGTGGATAGATTTTTGTGTTTTCAGTCTCTGTTTGGATAAAAAAAAATAAACCCTTTTAATGAATGTCTCATTTCTGTTATTACCAAGTTGAAGAGGCCTCTAAAAGGTTGCATTTTTGGCAGTGTTTTCCATTAGAAAGTGATAAAACGCTCCCAATCAAGAGTCATTGTGACAAGTTGGCAGCGAGAACATCATTCTTTGAAAACCTTGGACTTGATTTGGAAAAATTATAAGTGTGAACAAAAAATACTTGACAGTTATATTTCGTTAAAAAGAAAAAAAACGGATAATAAATAGGAGAGGAAGGAGCGTGAATGCATTATTTGTGAAATTTGTAATGAAAGCATGCGCACGTGTGTTGGCAAATGTCTGTTTCTCATGTGTATGTCCATTTGTGTGTTTGTGAGATGAGCAGACCGTGTAATAAATCTCTGAGTGTCACAGACAGACTTGAGCTGCTCCTGTTCAACCCTGCACTTGAGAACCATCCATCACCTCTCAGCCGATGGCCCACCGCTGGCTGGCCTGTCACTGCCACTCAGACAGGGCAACGCTCACACAACAGCCATGAGAATGACTGCTGTGCACTGAAAAGGGCACATCGACTTATAATTGGAACTGCGCCCATACTGAGCTTGAGACTAATTAGCTGTGTATCCAGAAGTGTGACTTCCATACTAATAGAGGAAGTTTTGTTTGCAGCTACTCAGTCTGCAGCAGGTAGCTGACAGCAGACCATTCCCATTTCCTTCAGTACAATCATCAAACGTTAACATAATATAATCACTCTCACAAATACTCAGTGATGATATTAATTCTTCATTAAGGCAATTAGAAACAAAAGCATCCAATCAATCAATCTCATTAGCGTCTTTGTCAAGTAGTCCTTCTCTCTTCTCTGCATGATGTACAGTATTTATTGCTGTGATGCTCATTTAGCATCAGTGCTTATTTAAGCCACTGCATAGCTGTGAAGATGCCTGCTGACAGATGGTTTTCTATTACAAACTATAAAGGACATATAAATTTGAATATTAGTCAAGAAGGTGACAGTGACACTTTTTCATGTGAATAATTGTGATTTTCCGGGCAGCTCTTGCTGAAGAGAGGAGTTGTAACAGTAATTCTCTAGCTGTAGGTATTTCACTGTTTCCGTCTCATACATGGCCATAAACATGACACACACAACACATGAGACCTATAATCATCTCTGAGATAACTATGGGTGCTTCAGTGCTTCAGCTGCTATAATTGCAGCACAAACTGCAAGGACAGGAAATGAAAAATAACACGGTGTATGCAGCTAATTATAACTGTATGTTGAATGACAACTGAGAAAAAAAACTCCGGTTACTCCTATTCAGCGTAGAAAAAAGCCTAATTACATTTAAAGCTCACACTTAGAAATCTTTTTGACATGTTAGTCTATTATGAATGAAAACAGGTTCACTTTTCTCCTTATGATATGTTTAAGAACCCATTTCTGTTCTCTCTAGATTTACATCTTGAGTGACACAAAGTGTCATGCCCCTAAATTCATGCATTATATTAACCAGATGAATGAAACTGCACATAAGTGCTTTTTCTTTTGTTAGTTTTCTTGCTTTTAAATAAATCTCTACCACCTTTAACTGCTATGGATGTGTACAAGGTCAACCTTGATTTTTACCACTCTCTTCAGTCTGAATAGGTTAAAAAAAAAAAAAACACTCATATTAATTATTAAATCTAAAAATCAGCTCTGCACAAAAAGGTACCAGCAGAGAAGAATAGAGACAGAGGAATTTGTTCAATTTAATTATTGTTGTCCTGAAATTAAGGCCTGAAAATAAAAAAGAGTGTTGATGTTGGTTCAGGTCTGAGACAGAGGGAAAAAAAAAGATTTTGGCACAGTTAATTGGACAGTCTTACATTGAACACAACGCACAATTACACCACTACTAGTTTTTGTTCTTTTTCTTTCCTAGACTTTTCCCGTCTCCATCAGACTTCAGTTTCTATTCAAACAAAATAAAATAATGTCCTGTGAAGTATAAACTGTCAGAAACCTCAGTAGCAAAACTAGTGTGAAAGATATGCAGCCACAACAGCAAGTCACATTTTGCTGTGGGATAACATCCCATTCCTCAACCAGGAGTTGTTGAAGGTCAGCCATTCTGGTTGTGTTGGTCACAGCATGTACAGCACGCTCCAAGCTGATGCCCATATTTTTTGCTGTGTCTCTCATTCCACAGAAGCACAAGCTTTACAAGTTATACCATGTCGTAAAGGTGACTGATCAGGCCTGCAAACTTTGTATATTACAACACCAATGGGTGTCATTAAAGAGAAATGATTAACCTCACACAAATTTCCGTTCTTTTTGTAAGTTTATTTGGCTCATATTAACCTTTAAAAATAAAAAGGAGCAAAAGTGGCACTCAAAATTGCCTGTAGGCCTACATTAAAAGACATAAAATTCCACTGGGCAAGTGTATCATACATAGCAAACTTCTACTACACCTTAAAGTCCTGCTTTAAATGCTTCCACCACTTAAACTTGAGTATAAAAAGAAACAATCAAAGTAAAAATGAGAAATACTGATGATAAATGATGAAAACTTTATAAGCAACTCAGGAAGAAGTGTCTGGGAGAAACTGTATGAATGAATCATGAAGTAATCAGTATGTGTGAACTACAGGGAGTGCAGAATTATTAGGCAAATGAGTATTTTGACCACATCATCCTCTTTATGCATGTTGTCTTACTCCAAGCTGTATAGGCCAAAAGCCTACTACCAATTAAGCATAACAGGTGATGTGCATCTCTGGAATAAGAAGGGGTGTGGTCTAATGACATCAACACTCTGTATCAGGTCTATTAGGCAAACATAATTATTAGGCAACTTAACAATAAACAAATATATACCCATTTCAATTATTTATCTTCACCAGGGAAACCAATATAACAGCTCAACATTCACAAATATACATTTCTGACATTCAAAAACAAAACAAAAACAAATCAGTGACCAATATAGCCACCTTTCTTTGCAAGGACACTCAAAAGCTGCCATCCATGGATCCTGTCAGTGTTTTGATCTGCTCACGATCAACATTGCATGCAGCAGCAACCACAGCCTCCCAGACACTGTTCAGAGAGGTGGACCGTTTTCTCCTCCTTGTAAATCTCACATTTGATGAGGGACCACAGGTTCTCTATGGGGTTTAGATCAGGTGAACAAGGAGGCCATGTCATTATTTTTTTTTTCTTTTAGCCCTTTTCTTGCCAGCCACGCTGTGGAGTACTTGGATGCGTGTGATGGAGCATTGTACTGCATGAAAATCATGTTTTCCTTGAAGGATGTGGACTTCTTCCTGTACCACTCCTTGAAGAAGGTGTCTTCCAGAAACTGGCAGTAGGACTGGGAGTTGAGCTTGAGTCCATCCTCAACCTGAAAAGGCCCCACAAGCTCATCTTTGATGATACCAGCCCATACCAGCACAGTACCCCACCTCCACCTTACTGGCGTCTGAGTCGGACCGGAGCTCTCTGCCCTTTACCGATCCAGCCACGGGCCCATCCATCTGGCCCATCAAGACTCACTCTCATTTCATCAGTCCATAAAACCTTAGAAAAATCAGTCTTGAGATATTTCTTGGCCCAGTCTTGATGTTTCAGCTTGTGTGTCTTGTTCAGTGGTGGTCGTTTTTCAGCCTTTCTTACCTTGGCCATGTCCCTGAGTATTGCACACCTTATGCTTTTGGGCACTCCAGTGATGTTGCAGCTCTGAAATATGGCAAAACTGCTGGCAAGTGGCATCTTGGCAGCTGCACGCTTGACTTTTCTCAGTTCATGGGCAGTTATTTTGCACCTTGGTTTTTCCACACGTTTCTTGCGACCCTGTTGACTATTTTGAATGAAACGCTTGATTGTTCGATGGTCATGCTTCAGAAGCTTGGCAATTTTAGGAGTGCTGCATCCCTCTGCAAGATATCTCACTATTTTTGACTTTTCGGAGCCTGTCAAGTCCCTCTTCTGACCCATTTTGCCAAAGGAAAGGAAGTTGCCTAATAATAATGTTTGCCTAATAGACCTGATATAGGGTGTTGATGTCATTAGACCACACCCCTTCTCATTCCAGAGATGAAAATCACCTGATATGCTTAATTGGTCGTAGGCTTTCAGCCTATACAGCTTGGAGTAAGACAACATGCTTACAGAGGATGATGTGGTCAAAATACTTATTTGCCTGATAATTATGCACTCCCTGTATAAAATAAAAAAAAAGAATAAAATAAAATAATGCTGATTATCTGTTGATCTACCAATTAGAAACACTTTATATATGTGGCGCAAAAAACAATACAGTACATAAAACTAAACAGAAATATGCAAACATATCCCCATATGATAGTAAGACTAATAAAAGTGCTTTTGGAAAGAAGGGGGATAAGACATTTTATTAGCAACTACCAAAAGGCTGTAATGAAGAAGAGGTAATGAGCTGAACAGGAGTTTCTGCAGATAGGAGCTGAAAAACCTCCACACAGGTATTCAAGCGAAGCAGAAGGGAGAGCGATGAAAGCAGGATATGCTGCAGCCAGAGGATGAGCTGACAAAAAGTCGTTTTAAGGCAGGAGTCCAGTCCACGAGTCGTTTCTTGTTTCCGGTGGAAGAACCTAATGACAGGTACAATAACAACTGGTCAAAATTTTAATCTTTTTGAAGCATTATCTTTGATATAGAGGTTATATTTTAACAAGAGAGTTTAACGACTCCAGACAAACATCACCGCTTTATGTTGATGGGATTAGACTCTGGAGGTTTTGAAGTCACAACAAATGCATCCCATCATCTTTTTCTTTTTACTAGATTTTTTTCATGTCATATAAACCAACTGTACATGCTTGACAGCAGAATATTAATAACTACTAATAAGTAAAACTCATAAAAAACAAACAAAAGTCCTGTTTGCCTTCAAATGATCATGTGTCCTGGATAATGGGCCACAGGCATCACCAAAGAAGGAAAGGAAGTTTTCCCACTTAGCTTGAAATTGTCCCACTTAATTAATAAGTCAAAAATTTGAAGGTTTCATGGACCACTATGGTGCCCAGATGAGAGAATCGTATTTTGACCGGGGGGGCAGAGAGGCTGACTTCCATTCTATTATTGAAGTGAGCATTCGGATGCGGCATGACCTGTGCCTAAAATCTTGAAGCTTGTATGGAGTGATGACCATAGAAGACGCCGGTTTACCATCAGATCACTTTTAGTTTTAAGCTGGAACTCCCAGTCAGCAGAGCCTTGCCTGAGGATCTAAGCCTGAGCTCTTTAACAGGAGACTAGCAATTCTCCAATATTAAGCCTAAAGCAGCTGCGATACGATCTAATCACATTAAAACCTGCACATTTGCAAAAGTCAAGACAGGTTGCACAATGATTATCTGACCATCGCCTAACCTTCTGTAATCCTGCTTTAAACCTCTCATTTCCAGGCATGGACATGTGGCAGAAAGACAAGAAGTACTGGTACCTGCACACACTTTACTCCTGCTCACACTCCCCTCATTGTCTGCACACACTTGCGAGTACAGTAACCTCAGGGGAACATCACTCAAGCTACTGAAGAGCAACAGGAGGTGATTACTGTGATCTAGCTCTTCGCTCCTTGTATGCCAGTAATGGAGCGGGCCACAGCGATGCCTGTTGAGTTGATGTTTTAAGAGCTTTAATGGAGTGGCAAGCCGTAGATGTGAGTGGCCTCTGCTGCTCTATTTTGGGGATGTGCTCATACGCACACACACATATATGATATGGGCCAATTAGATAAGTCTCTCATGTGTTACCTATAGGTTTTACATTTTTAGTTATGAAAATGAGGATATACTTAGAAATTGCCTTTGGAGAGGTGATGTCTGTGTCCTCTAAGGTGTATTACAGAGTTTCAGGACCATTATCAACATTTACCAAATAGTCTTAATTCTGATTTGTACTTGTGCTGCATTCATACATTTAAAGTGTTTTAAAGGTGCTCTATGCTGCCCAGGTCTCATTAGGAATTACACTGTCGTAGGCTTTTTCAGGAAATATTCAGCAATGTGCTCTCATAATTCTGGGTGACTCCCCAAAAGGCTCCATTAGTAACTTAGAATATTTTGTCTTGCTTAAAATCACAACCCACTTTTTCAGAGCATTTAGCTTCCCTCCTTTTTTTATTTTCCCCGTACGCTTTGCTTCCGCTTTCTGTTCCCTCTCCCTTCTGTGCCTCAGGCTTGTGTAGTCTACCTGTGTAGCCGATTCTATATTGATGAGGCGGATCGATCAGAGGAGCACCGCCCTCCCTTTCTGCTACTGTGGGTCTTGAATAATCTATCTCCACACCAATATTCTGATATAAGCAATAAATAGCTGCAGTTAAAGATTCCCTCCACTCTCGGATCCCAGTCCCGAGAGAATATGATTCTCAGTGTCCACTTTATTTAGATAGAATCAGTCCCACCATTTATTTGCTTTATGGGACATAAAATTATTTTATGTCTTGTGACACGGTGGCCTGTTCCCCTCCATTTTGTGTCCACTTAGTTCATCTTGGACGTGCTGTTACGAGTTGGGGTTTAATTTCCTTTTAGAGTCCCCGAGGACTTTGCTACAGAAGTGATCCTTGACTGCGGCATCAACAGTATCAACATGATCGCAGAGGATTATGTGACTCTTGGTCTAATAAAGGCAATATCAATATCAAACTTTCCACGACACCTGCCTCATAGTGTTTAACTTCATACAAGATCCTCTGATGATTGCTTTCTGCAACAGAGACTCTAAACTGAGTTACATTTTTAATCTTCAGCTAAATCCAAACAGCATAACTTGCAGTATCTGAATGAAGTGAGGTGGCCTGATTACAGAAAACTGACACAAAGAAACAGTTTTGGTGGAGGAGTAAATGTGGGAAATTAGATCTGCAGGCAGTGACTTCAGTCTGGCTGTGGCCCATGTGTTAGTAACATTTTGCTTGCACAACATTCAGTCAAATCGCAATCCAAATTTACAGCAGCTGCTTCTAAAAAACTTTGACTGAACTCGACCACAGCAACTTTATTTTTATCACACATTTGCTCATAAAGCTACGATGGAAGCTTGATTGTTTGCTAATACTTATAAATCTGACCATTAACAGTTTGTTTGTATTCTGTTAATCCTTTGACGACAAGCTGGTGATGATGATTATCAGCCATAATCATGAATTTGGTGTGGTTTTAAAATTAATGCCAAGAGTAAGCAGAGAAGAGCTTACAGCTCAGGCTGCATCTGAATAACTCTGATTGTTATTGACTGGCTTAAGCATTGCACCAAACACAATGCTGTGTTGTAGAAACGTTAATCAATCCTCTCCCTGCGAGCACTTCAGAAATAAACAGAGCTTATTGAAATGTTCTCATGCACTCTTTTCACTAGCATTTGTTAATGAGACAATGAGGAGGTTGTTTTAAAGGGAAGCTTGTATTTGCTTCTCATTGTGTCACCACATAGCTGTAGATAATATGCAGAGGACAGAAAAGCATGTAGCGCACAGTAACCCTTTCCAACCGCACATACAGATAAACGAGCACATGCTCTGATACCACAGCCGAGGTCTCAGAGACAGGAGGTGCGTGATGATGAATGGGTTGTATCCTCTTTCTCCAGACAGCCTGTCTGCAGGGCGGACAGAGGGACAGGGAAGGGCATCGGTCATCGCACATTTTAGCCCCTATTTTGACTTTGGTGTGTTTGCTGTAAGTGTGTGTTAATGCACATCCTGGCTGCTTTCCTGTCTCTGCCTCTGACCATGGTTTCTCTGGTGGAGGACTTCGGGTCTCTTTCTCCCTTCCCATCTGCCCCGGCACTGCCTCTCTGTCCCTCGGCTTGCTTCACTGACAGGCAGAGTTGCCACGGTGATGGATGACTGTGCGCCGAGTTTCAGTGTCAGAGTCTTGCTCCTCTGTTACCTGCCATGTGGGTCCCTGTCAAAGACTTCCTGTTGGGTCAGCTATACTCTTTCCTGGTCTCTACACTCCCTCTTTTTATCCAGCTCTTCATCTTCATCCTGCAACTCTCCTCTCTTCCCTTTATTTAGCTCGCTGCTGGGACCTAATTCAAGAGTCAGAGCAAAGTTGAAAATTTCACAGAAATGCGTTGTCAGCCTGATAACTTCTGAGGAGAAACAGGCGAAGAGACCTATATCACCTCTCTGCTCCCACATTTTCATTCAAGGCAGTTCTCTATTTCTTTATCAAGTCTACTAAGCGTGTTGATGCAAAACATGCTAATGAAGTCAGCTTCCTTAATGAGCCGCATGATGTGAAATCACTGCCCCCCTTTTTTTGCCAACACATCATGCATGTTTGTGTGCGAGAGTCTGCATCTGCGGCCACATTTGTCAGTGCATGGTGGGATCTTCATTATACAGCAAGCTTCCTAAAGAGTGACCCTGGTTTTACACAATGCATTTTAAACACTGGCCCTTTGAAATGAGGTCCATAAGTGATGCACTCATGAGCTTTGTCTGCGAATGTAATTAGCCAATTAGTCTCTTCTTTATTAGAGACCAGCAGCGGCAGCCATGCGTCTCTGCTACCAGGGACTAGTTAGTATGTTCTAATGAGCCTTTAGCTCCCAACCAGAAACCCTGTCAAGCATTATTAATAAAGAGTCTGTTTGTTCAGGCCTTCCAGTTTAAACACTGTTGATACAACAGAGCCCAGCTTATTAAGATATTTCTGCGAGAGTTATGAACAAGGTCATACCACAAAAACCTGAGAAAGGGGGAAAAGGATGAATTCATTTCAAACTTCAAACTAAGAAAGTCATGTTTTTTCTTAAATACAAAATAGAGTATTTCTTAAAATCTTTTTTCTGGTCTTTTTTTTTTTTTTTTGTAAAATCTGTGATTGCTGAGGCCACGTCTGCAATAAATAATCAGCAAACTTCTTTTCTGAAAAATGTCCTCAGGCTTTTTAACATTTGCTTCTTTATTATTGAACGCATCGTGCCCAACTGTTGTATTACACCATTAGACTGTAAGTGGAAACAAGGAAGAGCAAAGACATGCTGAATTACTTCTTCATGTGGGAAAGAAAGAGATTATAACAAGAGAAAACTCTGTTCTGTAGTATTGCAGAGTAATCACAACAGACCGGATATGCTAATAGCAAAAGCCGTTTGTGACAGGTAAATTTCAGAGTATTTGGTGTAGGATTTCTTTCAGCCTGTAACTGATCAAAGAGAGAGTGGATGAATGCAGACAGAGAAGCTGCCCTTGCGGCGCTGAAAGGCAGCTTTGAAAATTATTTAGAAAACCAATGCCACATAACAAACAAAATCACAAACCGCAGTTGTGTAGGAGTTTGTGTGTCAGTGAGCCAAATAAAAGCATATCTCCTCCTATCATCAAACCGATTACAGAAAAGGGAAGAAAGGTTTTAACACTACAGTCCCAGAATGGCAACAATATTATTCGTTCTAAATTAGATTTTTGAAAAAGTTTTAACTTCAAGGATAAAGCCTGTGCTAAGGTGTACATAAAACCGATCACTGAAAGTTTTGATGTCAGTAGAGAAATAATTCACCCTTATTGTTATCGGGCTGCAGTCAGCATCAGTAAGACATGGGTTGAGGATCGGCTTGTGTGTTCACAGGCCACTCGTTTGATCCATCAGCTCAGCGCAGGGGAAATTTTCTTGTGTCTCCCACTTGACTTTTTTTTTATCCCATATCCCCCAAGATCTTTTAAGACATTTAAAATGACAGTATTACTGTGTCCAACCTCAGCGGTGATGGTGTGTTGTGAGAGACCTTGGCCGCGTTTCCCAGATTAGTTAAGACACTCTTAACGCTGAGGTCCTTCTTAAGTCACTTCTTAAAGGTGCCTTGTTGGGACGTTGCGTTTCCCAGATGCGCTCTTAACTCAGGAGCTTCTTTATTTTCAGGAGCGGCCAGACCCACTCTTTCGAACCTTCTTTAACGTTCCCCCCTGCTAAGGGAACAACAGGCCCATCTACTGGTCACTTTTGGAAACGACACTATTTCCCGTGAAAAAAAAGTAGAAAATGGAAATTATTAAAAATGGACCTATTCACGGATCAGTTGTTGTATTGAGTCATGTTTTCTCACTCATGTCATAATTTCAATCATCTATGATGGAAGAAAACTGTAGTTACCGAGTGAATGACAGAAAATATTGTGGTTAAGTTTAATCATTATGGCAAGATAGGCCTGTGGGTATCAACCACAGAAACAAAAACATTGCGGTAGGAATTGTACGCAAATTATACGCAATCTATGAGGACTCACGTCATATTTACGCATTTGTCAGCTGTTCATGATGAGATGCACCTGCTTCGCTCAATAAAAACATGGCCATTTACGCATACCCATATCAGACCCGCATCAGATGTCTGTGCAGAGAACCAAACCAAACCACCCCCTCCAGTCACCAAACCACCCCTCCGGCCACACTTTGATATTGAACTATAAAACACTTCAGTACCACCCGAACCACCTATTTAGGTCCCCCTGACTACCTTTCTCTGCCAACCTCAGCACAAAGGTCATGTTAAAAATCATAGGTGGCACTGGGCAGTGATTCAAAAATGGCAAACACAACCTCTCAGTGTAATATGTGGAGCATTCCCATTACTTTGCGTTTACGCAGGCCTTTGAAGAATTGGGCACGAGTGAGTGGCAGAACAAGCCATTCTTTATTAAGTCACGTCAACCATTTGCGGGATTACTGTTTGTTGAATGCACGTGCGTCATCCTGGACGCACACTTTACGCACCAGATACAGTATGTCGCCCATTTACCAAATGCTGCCATGTGGAGCTCATTTAACATAAGATGTGTGTAGGTGATTACATCCTCCAAGATTTCCCCAGACAACAGTAACCCGACAAAAAGTTTTTGAAAGTTTGGTGCATATCGTTTTTGGCTGAAGCTTGTCGGGAGTTCCAGGAGTTATTTTTTTGCGAACAAGAAAATGTTACCCTTTTTCAGTGTTTCAATCACCTAGCCACCGTTTCCCGATTCTACTACTGAGCATCGATATGACACACACGCACGTTTCAGGAATCCTCTTGGCGGGGTTCCCTTCAGCCATTACGTCAACAAATAGCGTCAGAATGACCATTATTTATAGGGCATCTGTAAATTTCCAATCGCCTACACCTGTTTAGCACAATTTGGCCAATTACACAATATACAATGAGCTTTTCAATGAATATTTGTAATCACTGGTAATCACATGCATATTTTTAACAGTTTGTCTTCTTGCACAAACACATAAACGTATAAATGGGCTCAATATCAGCGTCGGAAAATAACCTCCACACTAAATGAATGGTGTCGATCGGTATACCTGACCTCGATTGCTTTTTTTTCAGCACCCCCGGAAGTGGATAGCTTCTGTTAGACCTTCTTAAGATGTAGCGTAGCAAAGACGTTTCTCAGGAAATAAGAACGCGCGAAAGAAGCAATCTGGGAAACGGGCGTATCTTTGCGATCCTTTGTTGGGAAGAGCTTCCTGAGGCCTTCTTTAATCCAAAGAAGAATCTTAACTGGGAAACGCGGCCCTTGTTAGTACAGCTCAACAATTCTGCCATGGTGAAAGGGGGATTTTTTTTTTTTTTTTTTTTTTTGCCTTTGCCGTTGGGAGATCATGACAGTGTGACAGTGAATGCAAAAAGGAAAATGTCTTGAAAATCTGATTTTGCACAGATTTTGATTTTATAGGGCAACAGTCTTAAACGTTCAGTTTAAATGTAGTTTTTAAAACAAAGCCTTCTCTCTACTTTTTGTCACTTGGTCCTGTTTCTTCTTTTTGCATCTTGAAGCTGTACTTGCAACCTGGTTTTGATTCTCTATGCAAAACGTGAATCCTTTTGCATTTTTTGTGGTCTCAAGATTTTGGACCATAGTAGGCAGCACTGAGCACACTGCAACAAAGCAGCTTTTACTAAATGACAACTAAATATTGTCTTGGATGTTACACAAAAAGCCAAATTGGCATTTGTCCCTGCCTCAGATGGCACAAATCTCTGTAAGCTGCAACCAAGTTTCAGGGTTTCACTTCTCAGTTGAAAACTAGTTGATATTTGTTTGTTTCAGACAGTTGAAATGCAGTTTGTACATCGGATTGTCACTCAATGGCTCAATTCTCCCACTGGCTTGCTTGGTTCTTTGTGGTTCAGCTTGGTTAACCGATTATGCGCTCATCTGACTTTAAAGCACATGTTTTATCCAACACCTTCTGAGCATTTACTGAAAGTGTCTTTTTCTTTTCTAAACCCCGTCTCCTAAGCTTCTCAATGCTTTCTGCTTCTCAACTGATTTTCTACAAAGAAATGTACAGGTATACCCAACAAAGAGCTCTGTATCCACATCCTGCAATCTTTACTAGAACTTTGAAACATTGTCCCTGGAATTGTGCTGGTTATAAGAAAAGTTTGCTATTTGGTTGGACCTCGCAGTTCTGTATTTGATCTGTATTGAATGAAAAACCACTTAAGTTGTGCCTGCATCATGGCACCAGTAAAGCAACTGAATGGAGATTCTAAGAGCTTATCTCAAACACATAACTGTGTAACCCACTTGGGACTCAGCAGTCTGAACTGTGATTGCTGCCTCTCCGTTTTTTTTCCCTATCCAACCATTCAGTTTCTCTCCACAACAGTTGGATGAGTGATGCTGCCTCTGCCTCGTCTTTGACTGGCAGAATAAACACTGGAACCACAACAGCAATACTGAGAGACAAACTAGGAGCAACTACAGAAGCAGACGGAGACACCACAAGTGTGACAGTGTACGACAGGAGAAACAAAGCTGTGACAGCATTAGCAACAATAGGTGTGTGAGCACAGCGATAATAACAGAGTTAGGAGGCAGGTATACAGGTGTGATAGCATAAGAGATTCAGATGAATATGACAGCGCTGGAGGACGTCTGGGGAAGGAAATTTTGAAAGATGATTGGTGATGGAGGCACAGTATGTCTGAAAGCCTGACTTGAATTAGTCATAACTATGGTTCGTATTGTGTGCTACTTAGGATGACCGAATCTGTAGAAACACAGACAGACAACATTCAGACACGAGGTATGCGCTAACCACTTGGAAAAACAAAACTAGCACCAAAGAAAGTCCACTTTTCCCCTGTTAATAGCACAAAACACACTAAGCAAAGCAAAAAAGTTAGGAGGGAACTGAGAAACTGTGGCTGGCAAAAAGAGTAAAAGATGGAGATGAAACACCTGAGGCAACACAAGGTGCCAGCTGAGAGAAATTTGCACAATAAGACCAAAGCATGCCAGAAAACGGAGCAAGGGAAGCAAGTAGAAAAGGAACAAACAAAAAAAAAAAATCCAAGATAGAAAAGGAAGCAGCGAGAGGCTACAAAGAGACGAAGATTGACAGGCCAAACGGGAGGCCACAGAAATGCATAGCATCAAGCTGATATTGTCATTCTGTGCAGCAGCACAGCTCCAATGTGCTGATTATGAGAGCATCATTTGAGACTGACAACCTTGTTCCTATAGTACAGCATGCCAAACACATTCCCAGCCCCCATCTTTCTCTTCCTGCGTTCTCCCCCTGAGCTCACACAATTGTCGTCTGATGAGGACTGAATGATTGGAGGAGGAACCAAATGAAATGTGAAAAAATAAGAGGGGAAAAAGCAGTTGGAGAGGCTTGTGATGGAGAAGAAAGAAGAGAGGGAGAGAGCGAATGGAAAGGAGGTGTGGAGAACACAGTCTCGATGCAGCTGCAATTAAGAGAGCGATTTTGTGCCAGGGAATATGCTAATTCCTCCTTTGTGTGCGCAGTTGATTGGCCACTGCACTGCACACCAGGCTCTGAGGGAAGGGGAAGTCGTGAGCTTGGATGCCTCTGTCTGGCATGGCGTTCATCACAGGCCTCATTTAGCTGCACCATCACAGTTAGCAGCATTTGAAAAAAATAAATAAATAAAAATGAGAGGAAAAAAAAAACCCACTTTGGTCAACTGTCTAGTCCTGCGTCAGCATGTAATACATCTAAGGGATGAAGGGAAAGAGATTCTTGTACTGTTAGAAAGCTCCAGAGACAAAGATATTCATTAGTAGTCACGTATGACCTTTACATATGAGCTGAGCCTCAATCCACTGAACACTGGTTATAACTTTGGACCTGAGGGGTTATGGGAATACTGAAGGACTTCAGTCTTCAAGGGAAGAAAATGAAACTACTGTATCATTTAAACTGCATTCACATTCAGTGTTTATAATGGGAATTTGAAGCATTTTCTGCACAAATCTAGCCAGAGAACTTTCGCCTGTTCATGTTAACGTTGTTATTGCAGCATTACTGAGGTTGCTTGTCTTATTACTTTCAGTACTGCAGTGAAACAGCTGATTGTTTTAGTCCATTTCCAAATTAGTATTATGGAGTCAGACAGAATAGGCACGAGTCTGCCTATTTGTAATTCATGGCTATTAATGATGCTGAAACATATGTTCTCATTCAGCATTTCACCTCCTGTATTGCATATAATTAGACACTGTGGAGAAAAAGAGGCGAAGCATCAGAAGGTAGCGTCAGCCTGTCAGCCAAGTGTGGCTGGTGATTAGCTCTCCTTGTGCAACGTGCACACCTGTCCTTATCATATTGCACAGCGAGCACTGAAGAGAAAAGTGAAATGCCATGCTGATCAAGCACTTCTGGCTAATGCTGTTGTTATAGCATCAGCTTTATGCAACTTCTTTAAATGTTTCCACTGTCTGAGAAAAAATAGCTTTTTTATGTAGAAGCAAGCTAATATGATTGGATTTAGATTTATTGGAGTTATTAGTCAAAGGAAAACACAAATAATGCCACTTATAATATTGATTTTGGTCAGAAGTTTAGATAAATATACTGTATAATTATCAGCTATAATTCATATTTGGCAGCATGGCTCTGATCTGGTACCTGAGCACAGAAAGCCTGAAGAAAGGAGAGCAGCAGTAGCAAAGATTTTACAAATGAGCCATATCAAGCAAAGTCTCACAGCCATTCCACGTGCATAAACAGAGAGCCAGGCAGGCAGAAAAGCAGCAAAGAGCATCAAATGATTGTACAAGCAAACAAAATACCATGCTGTTGTTCCATATGTTTACCAGTCCGTTTCAGGTACCTACATATGTTTTACCACATGTTTACCATGTTTTACCTCTTTTGTTTAGAAATTTGGCTTAAAGTTTACCTTTTTATAAATCAATAAACCAAATATTTAGAAGACTCAGTTAAAAAAAATGAACCTTGATGATCCTGATGACTTCCAACATTAGTGGTATGACAAGGAGATCCCACTGGAGACGTTTTCTACCTGTCACAGTGGAGGAGGCCTCAGCATGGTCTGGGCTACATATTCCTTCCATGGAAAGATGGAGCTTCAGGCTGTTCAAGGAGTTCAAACTGCTGCTGGCTATGCTGAGATGTTACAGCGAGCATCACTCTTGACTGACGGTCCTCGTCTGTGTGGTAATGGCTGGCTCTTTCAAAAGAACACCTCTGCTCTGAACAACACTCACCAAAATAAGGACACCTTCTGGGAAAATAAGGTCAATCTTGCATGTTGCCCCGATTTAGGGCGCTTTCACAAAGCTTTTTTGATTCGAATCAGAGTCCGTTTGCTCGGAAAGTCCGCTTACTTCGGGGAGTTGTGAACGCACAAACGGACTCTGATCCGGAACAAACAAGCGGACTCGGTCCGCCTACAAACGTGGGTCTCGGTGCGATTGAAGCGAACCAAATACAGGAAGTGGACTACAAATTGCATAGGCATTGTGGGTAAAACGTTTCACAACGTGGGCAAACGCTACGACAACAAACACACGTGAGGGACTGCGGTACTTATAAAGATGGCTCGTAGTCATACGTGGAGTTACGAGGAAGTAAAAGCTTTAATGGATATCTGGTCTGATGAAATCATATCCAGCTCCTCATACAAAAATAATGTCGCTTAGTGGGGGGAACAGAAGTTGTGAGAACCTTCTTGTACGTGCGTCTTGTCCACTCCTACGGTAAATCCGAGAGCAGCGCCACCTGAGATTCTCATTCTTGGCTCGTTTGGCAATAGAGCAACGTGAACGCGATCTCGGTCCGGAAGACCACCCCCGCCCCCAAGCGAACCGAGTCCCCAAACGGACCGAGTCTCGCGGACTATGCTTTCTGAATGCACCCTTAAATCCCATTGAGAATGTTTGGGGATTGATGGCAAGGAAAGTTTACAAGAATGGACATCAGTTCCAGACGCTGGATGCCCTTTGTGATGCCATCTTCACCACATGGAGCAAGAGTCCCACTACTCTGCTGGAAACGCCAGTATCAAGCATGCCTGAATGAATGTTTGGAGTCATCAGCAAGAATGGTGGAGCTATTTGTCATGTACACAACACTACCCACTACTCAGTCCTTTAAAAAAAAGAAAAGAAAAAAAGACACTTTCTGTTCAATTTTAAGGGTTTTTTGGCTTTTTGATCAGCCTGTTTTTTAAATGCAGTTTTCAATTCAAAGCCTACTTTGTGTTATTCAATCCTGGGTTTTTTTTTTTTTTTTCCATTTTGAAGCTCTGCTTACAACCTGGTTTTGATCCTCCAACGTGAAATACAAATTCATGAATCTTTCTTCATGTTCTTAAAATTTTGCTCAAGAGAGTATATTCAAATTGGCAGAGGTGGAAAGTAACTAATTACTGTACATTTACTCAAGTTACAGTAACTGAGTTGTGAGTAATTTGTAATTTTCAGAAATTTTTTTAAATTGGTAATTTTACTTTTACTTAAGTACATTTTGACTCAAATAATTTACTTTAGTACTTTGGAAAACTCCCCCATTACTGAGTAAAAGATTAAATGTAGGAGGAGAAAAAAATCCGCTTGAACAAGTTTTATGTTGAACGTTACGGATTATTAATCTATGCTGCCGATCTACTTCCGTGACGTTCAGTGTATCGTCCGCTGAAAGGAAATCCCACTGATGATGGCTGGTGCCGAACAGGAGATGGAGATGGCAGAGGATGAGGATTGCCAAGCAGACATCGAATTCCCATGGAAGAGATGAAGAAGGAAATCCTCGGCCATATGTCGACCAGATCTTTGTGTTCAAACGCAAACAAGAATAGAACTTCATCATGCAAACGCTGACAAATTTGTCCAATGCTGGTATTCAGTGTGCAGAATATTCTGTAGAGCATGGCACTTTATTTAATTTCTTAAATAAGCAGTCAGTCTGCTCGTTTGTTCTTTAAGACAACTGGATTTATGATTTATGTTGCCATACAACAAAAACAAGCACAGTTTGATCGTAGGGATTTACGCAACATTTTCTCCATCTTTGATACTTTGATTTGGTTTTAGTCAGTCAGTCTTTTCTGTACCGCTTATCCAATTAAGGGTCACGGGGGTTGCCTATCCCTGCTATTATCAGGTGAGAGGCAGGGTACACCCTGGACAGGTCACCAGTCTGTCGCAGGGCCTGATTTGGTTTTATTTTGTCTTTTTTATTGTAGTGTAAAAGTTTCTCAAAAACAGTGTTGGATTGGTTTCATTACTTATCCTTTTTTTTACAGCAAGTAACTGAAAGTAACTAAGTAACTTTTACTCAGAATAAACTTTAAATTCAGTACTTTTTTACTTTAACTCCAGTACATTTTTAGATGGGCACTTTTACTTTAACTTGAGTAGAATTTAAACAAAGTAAAGATACTTTTATTTTTTTATTTAATTAATTAGACTGTCTAATAGACTGTCACGTCTCAGCATATGGGCAGCAGTTGGTGGGGGTTAGGGTCCTTGCTCAAGGGCCCACAGTGGTTTACCGTACAGGACCATGCCAGGGATATAAGGCGGTAAGTTCGAGATAGGCATCTGAAGTAAACTGTGTTAAGTTTATTACTTATAACATCTGTTTTAATGACATTGCTTTGATAGACGATACTACACCTGTCCATAGGCAGAATTTTGGAGCCAAGAAAATGTAAAAATCTCAGATCTTAGAAGTTTTTTTTTTAAAGCATAAAACTGAAATATCTTTGCAATGAAGCAGCTTTGAATATTGTGTATGAGACTGTGTTCTTGATGACTGTCTTATGCTGTGTTCTCAACATCTAACTGGTCTGGTTGCACATGCACCTTAGTACATGCAGAAACACAGTTGGCGTAGTCCCAGAGGGAACACTGTAAACCACAGAAGATTATTCTCTAAGTTTTGATACATTATTTTGAACAAGCACTGAGTTTGTTTTACTCTAAAAAGCAAAAAGATTCACCGTTTCATTGTGTAACATACAAACTGCTTGAAGAAATTATACTGCATCCTTGTCTTTGCTTGAGTTAGTGGAGAACTGCTTGAAAACTTCTAATCCTTGGTGGCACAGTGAGGTTTACATTCACCTTGCAAAATGAAGCGTCCTCATTTCAATCTCAAACGAGGCCTTTTTGTGTGTGGAGTCTAAAATTCACAAGTCTCAAGAAATTGTAGCTTCAATATTGTTCCTAAATACTCTATTTTCAATCTCTCTGTCCTTTTTTCTTCTCCCCTTGTCTTTGAGTGGTGATGTCAAAAACAGTGGAAAGAAGCGACTGCTTCCATCACCATCTGGTCCCTAGAAGAGGGAGGCACAGCAGTTCCCTCACGATGCACACCCACTCAACAGCCCACAAAACACAAACACACACTCACACAACTTCACTACAAGGCCAAGATCCTGCAGGAGTACCAACATGGACACACACGCCAACACACATGCTGGCACCACTAGGGGCATTCAGAAGCGCACATACGGGGACAGGCAGGCTTTTCCTCCCACTCTTTCTCCAAGGTGCAGCCCATCTGCTCCCTCCATAGATTTAGATGGCATTCCAATATGTGATACAAGTTGCCAGTTTGGTGTATGTTACAGTCCTAGTGGATATATGTGCCTAAACTACACACAAACCACAAGAGACCCACTGATATAGCATGCTTTATCGGCCAGTAATGTTTCTGAACTGCTGAAGAACAGAGATGTTTGATGTATTTTAAAAAAATGTTGCAATTCAAAGTCCCCACAAGGGATTGTTCTCAAGTTTATTTTCATCCCACAAAAACAATCCCACTCCCTCTTGGTTATGATACTTCAAACTGAAGGTTCATATGTCAAAGATGTTTGTTTATGAAGCGTTTATGTTAAAATGTTCCTCTTTGGATGACAAAGTGACAAAAGAACAGTTAAAAAAGATCTTCACTGGAGAGAAGTAGGCACAGCTTAAGGTCATAAATTGCCCAGAGGCATGCTAGAGAACATAGAAACATCCATGAATAAAATATTGAACTTCCCTCTGAAATGGATCTGAAGCATAGCCAGTAACAATGTACAGATGTAAACCTCAAAAGAGAGTAAAAGAAAGTAAACCAGAGGAGCATGTCAGCATCAGGGTGTCAGATGCACCAACACAGGGCCTGTCCATGCAGAAAAAAATAAACTCCCCCAGCCTTTTAATTGTAACAGTCAATTCAAAGTGAAGCTGAATGCCAACTGAGAGCAGGATACAGAGGAGATCAGCCCATGGTACAGAGCTCTGAGCACTCAGGTTGCTGCTGCAGCTTAAAACATCACTGATGGCTGTTTCACCCTCTGACTCACTAAATTAACTCCAAATCCATTTACCAGCGTTGCAGCTTAAGCCCTCCAGTTTGGTTTGGGTCTTCAGCGGTTTCTTCTAATTGAGTTTCTAGTAATTACCACAAGGCTAATGCATTGTAAGTGCCTTCTAAATCAGGGGTAAAGATTTTGTTTCAGACTACAAGTGCACAGAGTGATCGTATACATCGGAACGTAAGAGGGGCTTTGGGATCTGCACGAGAAAAATAAATAAATAAATACCACAGATCCATTGCAGACCTGTGTGACAAGCTGCTCCCAAAGAGAGGATCAGCGTTCCTCGCATGGCCTTGAACCACACCCCTCCTCCCTTCTTGCTTTACTTTTTAATCCATGACTTTGATTCAGAGTGCCAGGCAGAGGTAACCTGGCTGACACGCTGCACCCGGCCCTTTGATCTGTGCTGGCAAATTTAACAATACCGAATAAGCTGACTGGATAAATATACTAGAAGCTGAGCAGCTGACTACCTACCATTTCTGAATCTAAAATAAAAAAAAATCTGAAGACTGTAAATATAGTTACGGGATTGTCTTAATTGTTCTCCTTTGACCTTTTCGTTATCCCTTTTTGTGTCATTGTTGTGGTGGTCAAGAGAGCGAGAGAAAGAACTTGTAAACAAACACATCTCTCGCTTTCAGTCATGAAGCTGCCTGAGACCTTCCTTCTCTCAGAAGACTCCTTTAATTAGGCTTTAATTGCCTTATTAGCTGTGGCTATCGATGGAGGCGAGAATGCAGTGAGAGAAAAAGGTCAGGCAAGGAAGACAGCTGGAGAGGAGGAAGCTAAATAGGGAAAAAACAAGGGTGGGGAGAGAGATCATAGTGCTGTCATATACACAAACACACAGATGTGCAGAGAAATGCGTAGAAACACATAAATGTGGAAGGAGTTGTCATTGCAAGTTAAAGCATGACAGACTCATGTAGGAAAGAGTTCTCAGGTGATGTAAAACACGGGAATACTACGAAGCTCAGGTGTATGACGGCTCCTTTAAGTGGAGGCTCTGAGCTACATCCGAGCAATTGACCCCTCACCCTGACCTCAGTATGGCAGGGGAGACGGACGAGGTAGAGGAGAGGGCTGAGAGCAAAAGGGGGACAACCAGAAATGATGAATGGGAGGGAGGAAAAGAAACGGAACAGGTGGAGAGGATGTTGCAAAGCCAATACGCAAGGAGGGTGAGGAGGGAGAGGGCTGCTGTAGACATTCTTCTGGGGATTCTCAGCATTTATTCACACGGTGCTGCTGAATGGCCTCAAGGGCACCGGCCTTCAAAGATGCTGAGTGTACAAAAAGAGATGCAAAGAGATAATCTTGCTGTAAATAAATATGAACTTACATTGACACACAAAACTATACAGATATAAAGAAATTTGTGAAATACAAATAGTGGAAAAATTGATCACATAAAGGCACAAAATTAACACAAAAAGGGGCAAAATGCTTACAGAAAAGAAATGTTATAGAAAAACACATAGAGACATTTCTCAGAAAAGATGCAAAAGAATCAAAAAGCCGTAAAAAAATTGTTATGAAATTGAAAGGAAATTAGCGCAAAGATTTAAGAAAATAGCAAACAGGCTGCTTTGGTAGCTGCCCCCACTCTGAAACAACATATCCCTACAAATAAGACCAGCTTAAACTGATGATTCATTTAAAAACCTCCTCAAAACTCATTTTTACTCACCGTCCTTCAATTCAAGATGAGATTTCAACATTTTGTCATGTGTCGTTTTGTTTGTTTATTTATACTCTGTTGGTTTTGATGAGCATTATTAGGACCAATTTCACATGTAAAAATTTGACCTTGACACTGGTTTTGACATACAGGGAAAATGGTCAGAAACACATCACTGTAGTGAAAAAAGAAAAGAAAAAAAGAAAAGGAAAGAAAAGAAAAGAAAAGAAAAGAAAAGAAAAGAAAAGAAAAGAAAAGAAAAGAAAAGAAAAGAAAAAAGCAATTTGACCAAATAAAAGATGACAACTTATTCTATAGTTTAGGTTTGCAAAATGAGTCAGAGTAACAAAATATCCATAAATTTCAAAAAAATGCTTTGTGGTTGACAAACTTGCCATAAAGCCATCACCATCTTTTTTTACTATTTTGATTGAATTCTTGGGACATCCCATAATTCCTCCCCACGGATTAAGTTTCATTTCATTCTACAAATCTGTGCCCAGGCGCCATTTGTCTCATAATCTTTACACTCTGGTCTCACAACACTGTGATTGAGAATCTAATAAAATTAGCATAATCCACAGATGATTAGCAAGCTGGGTCAATAGCTTGTTTATATGTGATTCATGATGTAAACATTTAAAAACTCATTAAGCTGCACTTTTTCAAGTTTTTGATATGTATGCTTGTCCTCTTCATTACTCTGCCTCTTAGACGTTCATGTGGGCCTTTGTTTAATTCTGACTGAACCTGTGGTGCTTGCTAATTTCATTTTCACTTGCAAGCTGTAGACAGCAATCTTGCATACGTCATAGCTGGCATTTATTATTGTTATTACCCTGTGGCGAGCAATATTCATTTCAAATTTTTGCTCCACTGAGGGAAAGAACTTGTCAAAATTAGTGGAGTTAAGGCCCAGCACACAACACAAAGCAGAAATAAAACTAGCAGCTGCTCTGCAAGTCCAGCCAGCATTTTTATCACTACAGAAGGCTTTACCAATCCATCTGTTGCTATATGCAACTCCACCTTTAGTCAAGTGATACTATTAAAGGATGCCAGTGGGAGTAAAGCTTTTACATTGGAGCATCTGCAGAGGCAACACACAGAGTCCATTATACTTGTCGCCCATTGCACTCACAAACACTCACAGACCTGCACAGTACACACTTCACAGAAGCAATTTAGAGAAATAGAAAGTTAATATGTGTATATTTTCTCTGTATGTCTCTCCCTGTGGTCATGCAAGAGAGAATTTGCACCTTTGAACGGTAGCTGTCACCAGCAAGTATGTCTGTGTATGTGAGGGTGCTGGTGATTCTATCCATCAGGGAAATGGAAGAGTGTTTCTTCTTCTTCTGCACGTCATTCCCCAGCCTCATTAGAATCCATTCAGTCAATCAAGCATGAATCCCTAACACAATAACATGCAAAGTGCTTTGTCTGCGTGTAATTGGCCTTGCCGAGGCTGTTTTTCCTCAAACAGTTAGCTCCACTTGCCTTTCCCAGACCGCAGCCAGGAGCCCCGTCCAAGGAATCCAGCTGGCTGATTTAGGGTTGGGGGATGGAAAAATCAGGGGAAAAAACGACTGATAGAAATAAGACATGAAAGATTTAGAAGAGTAAAACACAGGGGAGATTATTGGCTGCCTCTTTTGGACACTTTAATATCTCCTCCCAGTCAGTTTGTAGGGCTTTTGCATGCATGTTCTTGCATCAGTATTGCAAGCGGTCATGCAGAGCTCCTGTCTATCACAGATCCACATGTTCCCCATTCTCATGATAAACCCATTGACATGTGATTTCCACAATCACACAAACACACTATACACAAAAGGGGCTGTGCACTTGGCCTCACACAGAAAGGCGTGACAGGAGATGGATAACACATTGGTGCAGAAATGCTGTATCCCCATGGGAGAGACTGTTTGTTCGCTGTGATGGGTGACACGGCTGACTGACACTTTCCTTCGACCCAGCAGCCAATCTACTGAAATTGTGCTGTGACATTGTTGATTAAGCAGACATTCAGTGTACGGTATGTGCATCGTTACGCTGTGATGGGTTCACTGGTGCAAGGAAATGCAATCTCACTCAGTGTGTGTGTTGTGGGGATATTTCTGCGTGTTACATGTGCATTTCAAGGACATGTGACTGTGTAAATCAAAGGAATACATTTGACTTTGAGCTTTGCATGATTTAAGCCCGGCCTCGGTGCCCTAACTTGCAAAGATAATCATCAGCAGTCAAGTGCTGCCATCTAGTGACATAAAGGAGTGACTCTTAAACCCAAACGATAACTGTGATAGAAAACTGTGAATGCAATTAAAAGTTGAATTTGCATTGAACTTTATTCATTGAAGCATATTTAATTGGCACAGCAGGGCGAGGATTGTGTTTTTCTTTCCTTTAGTAATATTCAAATTCACTCATTCAGCCGTACTTCCAGTGCTTCCCACTTACACCCCCTTGAATCTTCCAGCCTGTCAGATCAATAGCTTTGTTTGCTTCAGCAACACCTCCCAGTGTTTTCACTTGTCCCTCCCTGCAGGAAGTGAATTGGATGTCCTGTCCCTGTGCTGTGGTTATGCTGTGAATCAAAAAAGCCAAATTAAATTGCCTAATTGGTTTCCTTGGGAAGGGTAAAACAGATTTAAATTGATTACCGGTAATGGCCTTTTGTGGAACCACACTGGCTTCTGCTGTTTGAGGAGGATTTAGCAAAACCAATTAATTTGACTCACCTCTTACGTGCCCTACTTCTGTCTCCCTTTTGTCTCTGAGCTTTTTCACAGTTTGCTTTTTCCACTCTCTAATGCCCTCTTTCATACCCCCCAAAATAAAAGGAATGATAACGATAATGTCACTGGATAGCAATCATTCAAGCCTAATTGGTTGAATTCTTTCACACTGGGGTGCTGATAGGACAGCAAAGAAATTTTTTCCATGTCCATTAGAAAGATCACCTGACTAAAGATTATTTAAATCTCACTCTATTACCTTGTCCGCGCATCTCTGCTTCCAGACTGCAGCTGTTTTTGCTGCTGCTTCAACCAAGAAAGAAAGACATAAGGCATCAAGGTCACATTTTGTCACCCAAGCTGATTAAATCCTTAACATGTTCCCAGTTTTTCGTCGCTGCATCGGTGTTCCTCCACCTTCAATCAAGCATTATCACGATCAGACCTAGTGTGACATTTAGAATGGGCAGATTGCAAGGGCTTAATGTGATTACATTAATTACATCAGGAAGCCATTGTTGAGGATTAAAGCACGTGTCACCCTCCTCAAAGGAAAAAGATTTCTCACCAATAATAATTAACAGTAAAGCCTTTTTATTTCCAGAAGGCTGTAAGATGTCTCACATTGTTTCAGGAGTGGACTATCATCTGTTACTATGATTTGTGTGGTTCGCTTGCATGCAGTGGAATTAAATGCCGTTAGGCTGACCATGCCATGACGATTTAAAATCATTTCAAGCACTGTAAATTAATCTATAGCTGATGTCACTGTTTGTGGAGGAGTGAAGCAACTTTTTGTTGTCCAAGGTTCAAAAAAGATGTATGAAAATATGAATAAATTACTGTTGTTTAGTTGGATTGCAAGCAAAACCTTTAAGCATAATAAATTGCTGTAGAAAGAGGGCTGGATTGTATTATGGGATTGCTCTACATATATTCAGTGTTTGATGCAGTGGTTGAGGGAATTTTAAAAGAGGGGGAAAAGATGTTTTAATCTCTGGGTATGTGGAAAATGTGAATGAAAGCTGAAGTGTGCATGATAAAAAGGGAAATAGTCATAAACTAGCATGTAATTATTTAGTTCTGAAGGGCTAAACAGGGATATGAGCATGAAAACTGACCTCAAACATGACTAAAGAAATTATGCTACCACTACAAGTAATTAAAGATGTTCTAAGTGGGAATAATGTGGTTTTAATGAGTCCATGTGCACCAATATGCAACCATCTCAGCTGCTATAAAGGTGCAAAAAGTTCCAGTGCATATTTATATGTTAGCAGTTATTCTATAATTGTTATGGGAGGAACTTGGATTGCTTTTTTTATTTTCTTCACTTTCATTCAAGCAGGAGAAGGATCAAAGCCACAGAGGTGAGATGTGACAGGAGGAGAGGATGAGCTTCAAAGCAAAATGCAGTCTGTAAAAATATACTGACTGTTCTTTAATAAAGGTCAAAACATATACTCTGATATTTCTCAAAAATCCATTTGGCTTTATATCACATCTGACAAGAGATTCAACCAGAAACGTGTATGATTTCAGCATCAAGCTTTCATTTATGTTCACATTTGCCTGCCAGATCACCTTTCACTTTTACCTCTGCCTACAATCTGAGAAGAGCTTTCATAAACCGCAGTCTGCTAAAGAGAGTAATAAACCTGACCAAAGACAAGATATTGCTTCAAAATGAACTTTCCACACCTGAAAAGCCTCGCTTACAGCTTTTTTCTGTGGTCTGGTGCTTGTGAGCCAAAAGCCACAGCAACATAGAGACTAAGCATCAGTCCTCTGGAACAACAAAAATAGTTGTTTGTACTGAATTATTTATGCCAGCTGAAACCAGTAAAAGCAATGGATACAAGACATGACAAAAAGCCTCAAGACATGAAGATGAAATTTCAGAAATATATCATCTTTAAGCACTCAGCTTGTCCTTTAGCTAAGTTTCATCATCCATCATGTGCACGTGTTTAAAGCAAGTTTGATCTGTATGGCACGGAAAGGTGATCATTTAAATACACAGTTTTGAGAAGGAATAAGTAAAGCAGTTAATTCCTGTCGCAATTGGTTGAACTGACTGCATTTTTTTAGAGTACAAGGAAAGTATTCATTTCCCACACAGGTGCATGACTCAACCTTCACATCTGCAAGTTACTGTACCACAAGCCACAGCTGCAGCAGTGTTTCTCATGAACGCCGTGGCTCATTGCTTGTACTTTCATATACAGATGATTTTATTCTTTACCTGTTTGATAACTTGTCGTCTTACACAAATAAGTCAAATAACTAATACTTATTTATTCACCAAAGTAGCACTAACAGCTTATGTTGGTTTATCAAGCATCCATAGTCACAAACTTGAGTCATGCAAACCAAACTTTAATGAGATGCAACCACAAAGTTGACCTGCAGACATTTTTTGAAAAACACTAAACTGAAATTTAAATGTTGACTTGATAGTCACGGTCAATCTGACTAAAAATGAAAAAAGTCATTATAAATGGTCACGCAGACGATGTTGGACATAAGCATCTGCCTTACAACCACAGAGTTATTGTTTAACTTGTACTGTTTGCTTTCATAGCAAATTATTAAAAAAGCTACAAGTTAGATAATTCTGGCGTGGAAAGAAAGGTCAGCTGGGGAGGTGCTACAAGAACAGGCTTATAAAATATGATAACTTCTCCTTTGATAGGTTGAAGCTGTTGGTTATACTTTAACTGAAACAAAAGCTTCTCATCTAAGGGTGCTTTTACTTTACTTTGTGTTAAATAATGTTTGTTTTCAATTAATAATTAATAAGTGATGGAGTATTCATTCATATCAAAAATTTTAAAAAGGACCAAAAGTTGTTCAATTTGTTTAAAATATCTTGCAGTATGTTTTTATGGTTCAATATTAAAAGAAAAACCATAAAAGTGTTATTTTCAATTACTACGTCTTACTTTTTTCTTTTAATTTTTAATTTAACCTTGTCATACTGTTGTTTTTAATCTTTCATCTGATTTTAATTTCTATACATATTTTAGCAAAACACTTTTAACCGTACTGAACATACAGTATTTACAACATTTTTAACACGTAACTTTATTTCTTTTATACTTCTCTTTCTTTGAGTTTTGATAATCTGTAAACGCACCGCTCAAACAGAGTGTCATTGTGCACCATGCATTGAGCTTGGATTGAATTCTTACTTTCTCATTACAGAAGTACTATAATTTGTCATCAGTAACTACTTTTCAGAACAATCTGGCCCATTTCTGAATGATATCAGTCTGTTTTGTAACTGTGGCTTAGCCAACAAACCATTTATACCACCAACTAAACCTTTTGTATTGTTTATAAGCCACATAACACCAAAGCAGCCAAGCACATATCTGCAATTTTTATATCTCGGTATGAAAAATTTTATTTCTTCACATTTATTTACAGTCTTCATAAAAAGCTGCAACATTAACATTGCACAAAGCTAAAGAGACATTATGTACCCAATAACTTTCAAGTGAAAGAAAAACATGTTTTCTTACAGTACTCAGATGCTTTATATTTGTTAGAAAAAAATAATTAAAGTGAATTATATGTTACTATTGTCCTCCTCACTGAGGAAAGTCCTGGACCTGCAAATCCAATAAGCATAAACATTGGATTAACAATCATCACACTATGGAGAGCTTTGGTTTTGCATTCTGAGTATCTTCTCACCTTTTAGACCAGGGGGTAACTGGCTGCAGTGGCGATTCCGCACTGGTTACTTTTGTTCCTGGACATCATGATGTATCCCTTGGATCCCCATGTAAGACCCCAGCTACAGAAAAAAATCAAATTACAACATTTTGCTGCCATTCTGACCATTTTAAGCAAGAAGCCTTTAAACTGTGTGGAAAAAAAAAACATATTTTTTTGTCTCTGTGCATTCACTGCACTGGATGACAATAAGCAGTGAAGGTATAGTATGATATGGTTTACCTGTTCTTCACAAGCCAGTAGTCCTTTCCATTGTCGGTACCATAACCCACAGCCAGAACACCATGATCCAGCTCAGTGCTGCTGCAGTCAGGCTCATCATACACTCCTAAAAACACATACGTACGCAAGGTTTAGACACATATACAGATTTCTTAAAAAGGGTTTTCATGTTTCTTTTGTCTTTTTTTGTTTGAAGCCGTTTCACTTGTATAGTGATCAAAAGTATTCACCTGATTCATAGAGCTGGAAGGATGACTGGGAAGCATCGATGCCTACAGATACTGGTCCAACGGTGGCAACAGCCTCCTTCAGGGCATCTTCATCACCTTGTTTCACGTCAACATAGCCGGTGCACTTGGCACCAATATTGTCGGGGTTGTAACGGCACTGTCCATCCTAGGGGGAGAAGAAAATACTTTAAAATGTCACAGATCACCTAACTTTTGCACACAGAAACACTGTTGAACTGTGGTTGAAAGTGCATGGTTTTAAAAGCAATGTGGCAATGCAGCAAGATTAACTTAAAAAGAAAAATAGATTGGGTTTGTGCAAATATATATTCTGTCCACAAGATGGCAGTATCATACACTTCTTCCAATAACTTTTGCTTCACTTCTCCTTCTCTGCTTTTTAGCATGTTAATGGCAGATGGTATACTTGAAATTTTACCTTTTATGGTTTACAGTAATGAAAATTTAACCTCAACACATTTCCAGCAACATATCTTTTTATTTACCTCAGCTTCATAAGGGTAAGAATCCTCTGTGTCAATCCCTCCATTGGCTTGGATGTACCTGAAGGCGTTGTCCATCAGGCCACCCATGCAGCCCATGTTGCCATAGTCACCAGAGCAGTCAACAAGCTGCTGCTCACTCAGAGACACAAGCTTTCCTGTCTTCCTGAAGTTCTGACCCTCCAGTGAGCCAGTCTGGGAAAAGGAGATGAGAATTTCAACCTTAGAACGATTAGATCTTTGCTGGATTATTAGACCGGTTATTCTTATACGTACTGCACTGAAGGCCCAGCAAGAGCCACACTGCTTCTGATCCTTGACATCAGTGACGTATCCCTTGTCCCTCCAGTCAACAGTGGTGGGCAGATCTGTGACATCAAGCTGGTGAAGGAAGGCAGAGCCGCGGCGAGGCAAAGAGGCATTGAAGGAGCCCAGGCAGCCCAGAGAAATCAGCTGCTTGTACTCTTCATTTTCCTGTTCAAGAGGCACCACATTCATTCAAGTTAAGGAATTTTAGTTACTTTATTCTAACAGTTTACTTTAAATAGTTAAATCAACTCTGTTTTTAATGCACTTACCATGTCAGCAAAGAAGGTCATGCCAAGCCGGTAAGATTTGATGCCCTGGTCTGCCATCATGTTGTGCACCAGCACCAGTTTGCGGTTGTTGAGCCAGATTTGCTTGCGATGAGCCTCCTCTGATGGAGAGCTGTAAGACCTTCCTGCCAACCAGAAAAAGAAATGATCAGAAAGAGAAAGAAGTGAAACAGATTCTTGAAGTTTCTGAACATTGAAACATGTCTAATAAGCACATTTCTCTCCAAATACAGCAGAATTTATTCTGTTTCACAAAAAAAAGAAAAGAAAAAAAAAAAAGCTGATTGTCAAAAGTCTCACCAAACTTCAGTTTCCAGGCATTGAACTCCAGGTCTTCCAGAGAGATGCTGGCACAGCTGGCCACAACCAGAACAGCAGCAGCAACAAGCAGCAGCTTCATCTTGACTGAGCACAAGATGAAGGAGGACATCCTTTATTACTTACAGGAAACGCAGGGTGAAGTTGATCTTTCATTCTTTCACAAATGCCTCCTGACACGATATTTGATGTCATGAGTGTGTCACCTTCCATCAGCCCTATCTCCCGGTTTCATCTCCTCAACGCCTCCACTATTTGTACCTACGTTAATGTATAACAGTGTGCTGTTGCTTGTGTGTCTTGTTATCAGTGCCGGTGCCACTTACCTGCTTCTACGTCAGAGTGGAGAGGACTGCGGTGCAAACAGCTGCTGGCTGCTTCAGAGCGGAGGTCTTATATAGGACTAAAGTTATGGCTGCAGTATTGTAGTCAGGTGCTTGTCAGGAGCTCATAAACAGAAAGGTGGAGTTATGAGATGTAAGGAGTTCTCATGATGTTTTTCATGTTCAGCTTCAGGAAAAAACAAAGCATCAGCATTACTCATTTAGAGCTTTAGGTTTTCTGTGAGAATATGATTAAAGACTGAGTGCTGATTTGTAATAAAGTCACATGAAGAACAAACTGTGTGCTTTGGAATATTTTTAACAGAGGAAACCACAGCTGTTTTTTTTTTTTCTTCAACCTCTTCCGTGCTTTTATTCCAGTTGAAGACATGGGGCCTTCTGACTGAATGAAACCAAAACTAGCTCATTTCAATAGTCCAAAGCATGTAAAGTTAGCCATCTCCTGCTTTTAAAACCTCACTAGCAAAAGTATCCCACACTAGAAAATGCTGTGCATAAGTAGCTGATGTGTTTATGTGCCTTGAAAACGTGGGTAGCAGCTCTGCTGACACCCACTTACAGGTTTGAGTGATTTACGGGAAGTATCAGGATGTACTTGAAGTCCCTCTAAAGTAAAGTCTGGACTGCGGCATTTTCACTCTTTGTCCAAAACAAAATCAGCCAAACTCAAAATAAATTCGGCCAAACTTTTTTCTTTTTGCTTTTGAAATGCTTTAAAGAGAAAATAACACATATTCTGATCAACCCTCTGCTTTTGATATTGTTTGATTTGTGATTCATGGTTCTTTCCATTCAATCATTCAAGACTTACTTTCTGTTTCCACCCATGCATCCTTTTACATTTTTTTCTCTCTTTTGTTTCCAGCTTTCCTGTAAAGTCAAACTCATGCTAATTTTGCACATCTACTGTGAGGAACGCACACACATATAACATATATCAAAAAAGAAAATCAGTTCAAAGCTAAACAAAATACTCTTCCAGAAGGTGTCCAAAATATTTCAAGCTTCAGCAAACATGTAGTTTAAAAGATAATTGAAGATTTATTGTGCCAAAATCCAGAGAAGGAGTGAAACATGTACAAAGATGCTTGTCTTTCTCGGGGGTTCAATTATGGAATAGACTTAGTAAAGAGATAAAACAAAATGTGTTTATTTATTTACATTTAAATGAAGATCTCCAGGTCTGTTTTGAGAGACATTTAACTGAATGAAACCGTTTTCAGGTGACATACAGAACATTTGCACATTTGTTTTGTTTGTTTCAACTACTGTATACGATACAGTAATGTAAATCATAAAGCCATTCAAGTTGGTTTCGCAACTTTTGTTTGCTTGATGTATGAAGAAATGAATTCTTTTTTTTAGCTGAAACAATAACAAACTGAACTGAACTGAAAAGTAAGGATGAATAAGCGAAAATATAGAGCTCATATGTTGTTTATTTAGAAGTTAATGGGTTGTTTCATTTTATTAGATTTTTTATGAAAATCATAGTAGCATGTATCTGATCTTTGAACATTTTCTTAGTAAGATGTTGCAAACTGACCATCAGTCTGATGGATGGTCACAAGGCTCTCAGAGTTATGACGGTGCTTTAGACCATAAAGATGCTGTGAATTGAGAGAAAACTCAAAGCAAAGCTGAAAGATTACAGATGCCATTAAACTTGTTTTCTGTTGTGTCATCTCTTTTCCTGTTTGTGATGTTGGTTGCCTTAAAAATGCTGAATGAACATTCTGTATTTGTACCAAAGCTTCTTCAAGAGAAGTTAAAATCACTCACAATAACTCAGATGCAAAGTTAAACATGTATGGGTAAATGGCTTTCTTCTAGATTGCAAAAGTTTTACATTGCTTTAATCTTTTTTCAAGAGAGAAAGTGAAACCCAACATAACCTTCAATCAGTCCCCCCCAACAACAAAAAAAACAAGTATCAAGTTGCATTGAAATATTGCAGCAGTGAGTATCTAACACAAAAGCAGCTAGCAACAGAAAAATGACCTCGCTGATGGATAAACATCAATCAGCTGCAACATCACGACATCATACAAGTGAAGTGAGTAACATCTGTGATCGCTGTCCAATAGAGGGATTTGTTAGGCAGCAAGTGAAGAATCTTGAAACTGATGAGTTGGAAACATGAAAGATGGGTGACAGATCACAGCAAGACAAGTGGGTCATGTCCAAAATGTCAAGTGGTGTGGCGTGGTCTCTGCATGTAATGGTAAGTAAGCGCTAAAAGAGGTGCAAGGAAGACGGTTATAAGGGCTTGATGCTAACCTGTGTAATGAGAGTCAAGCATCCACCTCTCCAAGGAAGGAAACTACTGAGACACAAACTGCTGAAATATTTAATGCTGCTTATAATAGAAAAGTGACAAAAGACACTTTTATCTTGCACACCATCCACAAAAGTTGACATTATAACTAAGCTTTCACAGAAATGCCCATTTTTACTCATAACTCTGCTCTCATGCCAGTTTTAAGAATTAGCTTGAAGAAGAAGCCAATTTTAAAGACAACAGCTGATGGTCAGATATGCGCTCCTGTAGCACAGAACTGCATAGCGCTTGTTTACTGTTGCAGATGTGTCTTAACTGGGTTTTAATTGGTCCCTGATCATTTTGCATCATTTTTTATTTTATTTTTGAGAAGTCATTGTTGGCTTTTCTTACTTCCTTTCCCATGTTGGCCCAAGATTCAGACAGAAAACCCAACATGTCCAATTATAGTGTTCATGTGTCATTTTATAATCATATCCATGAAGTCAGTGTAATTGAAGGGGGATGCCTGTGGTAGTATATAACATGGAAAAACTGTAATAACTTCTGCTGCATTGAGTTTATTCATTAGTCCCTGCATTTTTTTTAACATAAGATTTATAAATGTTTGTTTTTCTTCAAAAATATAATTCTTTGATTAGAGAACTTGTGGGCAGCATTTTATCCTTGTAGTTTAATCACACATGTGTGCCTCCCCACAGCGGTCATCATCTATATCCTTTCGCATATAACTTAAAGTAATGAACTTTGTAACATGAAATCATCCTTGAAGTAACTACTGATGCCAGATATTTGCTGTAGAGATGAACAGTTCCCCCTGAAACTTCTTCCTAAAAAAAAAACGTGGAATCTCCAGCTGCAGCTAATTATCAAATGTGCATAATCACAAACAATTATGTGTGAGAGCAGCCAGTTGTACATAAGTAAAAAGACACAGTTGTCCTCAAACTTATTCACCTCCAATTAAAGAAAATACTAAATTCACAATAGTAATTCAAATAAAAAGAAACTAAAGATACTAATAATAAATAAAGACTCACAAAATTACAATTTAGCGAAAGAAAATTTTGCTTTTGAATTGTGCTTAGAAATAATAATTTTAAAAAAACATACAAAAAAAAAAACTGTCCCAGACACATTAGAGCACCTTTCCCATGAACAGTGGACCAAAATACCTGTCAACAGGTGTAGAAGTCTTTTTGAAGATTAGAGAAAACACAAAATTGTAGCTTCAGAGCCCCATCATGCTTGTTTACTTGTTTACTTGTAATATTTCTTTTGAACCACAATTCAAAATTGATCTCATGATTTTCGTAGAATTTTCATTTATTATTACTTTTGTCAATTTCAGCTTTTTTCTCTGACAGCTGATTGTTTTCCTTCTTTAATTGCAGGGTATGAATAATTTTGAGGATGCTTGTTTATATCCAAATTATTGTCCAAAAGTCGAAGTGAAAGTGCAAAGTAAAAAGTCAGAGTTTTAGAAAATGCAAAGGAGTAGTCATGACAGCAGTCTGAATGGTGGTTGGGTGATGTGGGGGTGTTCAGGTTTCCTGTGGCAGTCTCTCCAGAGTCATGAGGAAGAAGCTGTGTTTGGTTTGAGTCTGTTAGTCTGGGTTGTCATGACTGTCGGAGGGCAGGTGGTGAACAGAAGTTGAGCGGAGTCTTGTACAGGCATAAAGGTTGTCATTTATCTTGAGTTCTATGAACCATTTACAGAAATTGTCATGTGATACAATCAAGTCATGAGTCAGCAATTACAAATAGAAGAATAAGAGATGTAAGTTCATAGATCAAGGTTTGTGTGTTTTCAGCCCTGGAAAGCAAAAACAGATATTTCTGTGATCATGTTGGCATGTTTTTAGCTCGCATGTGTGGGGAAACTTAAGTAACACTTTAGCTTGACAGAATAAATGTTGCATTATGACCAACACTATTAAATTGTGTCACACTTTTTGCTAGTCTCATCATGTTATAATGGTCTCCTTAACATCACAGTGATGGTCTGCTTACTGCACTGTTAGTAAGCAATGACCAGAATGAAAAATGATGATTCACAGATATTATCAAAGTTATTAAATTCAGGATTTCAGCACTGACTGAATGAAATGATCGTTTAAAAAAAGATGTGCTTTACGTAAATACAAGCTAAGCATTTAAATTGTCTAAAGGTAGTTCCTTATTTTTTGTTTTTTAATATGATTATGTTGAAAGTAGGGGGGTGTTACACCACTGACTGGTCATATGAGCCATTTGTTGGTATATAGTAGCTAAAGGTTAAATGTGGGTTAACTTAGGAGTCATCTTACTGTAAACTGTGACTAAAACAGCTGAGCTGGTCATCTGCTCTCAGGAAATGCCCGACAACGAAAACCACTTCCCCATCTTGAGATTTACTGTACAAGAAGTTTTGTCTAATAAAATTTTCACAAGTTGTCATCAAAGCTATTATTTTCACTTCTTTTTTCCCCAACTCCCCTGTAGTCAAGCAACCACCTGCACATTTCCACGATCCAACATACAGAACACATCTAGACATTATATAACTGCGGCAAACAAACTATTTCCATTAACCAGTGACTGAATAATGATAAGACATGTTGACACTGTCTTATATTTGATAAGAGCCTCTCATAACTGGACGTAGAGGCATGAGTGGGTTCTGGAAAATCTTTTTGCAGTGTTGTAAATGCCCCAGAAGATGGCAGCATTTTTGTAGCTTTCTCTTATGTTGCAGTAGGATAAAATAATCTCCACATATCATAAGTTATGAGTTGAATACATTTGCAGTCCATGTCTTACCGCTCCAGTTTTAACCCACTGGACTGATCAGTTTAAATACAAGAGCTGCAACAACATACATAATAAATTTTTGTGTGACTACTTCATTGTATGATAAGCATGGTAAATTTAATGCTATGTGAGGTTTATTGAAGTGGGGGGGGGGGGGGGGGGGGGGGGGGGGGGGGGGGGGGGAAGGGGGGGGGGGGGGGGGGGGGGGGGGGGGGGGGCCCGGGCGCGGCCCCCCGGGCGCAAGGGAAGGTGAGTGGTGGAATTTGGTGTGAGGTGGTGTTTGTGTGGCACGTTGGTGCGCTGTGTGGTGAGTAAGATGATGAGGGTGAAGAATCAAGAGCGTGTTAGGTTAAGTTAAATATAGGTAAAATGGGGGCTGTGCGTGCGGTGCCGCGGTCAACGGAGTCCCAGGTCGCTGTCTGTGTCGGCTGCTCCGTCCGAAGGCCGCCCGCTGTGTGCTGGACGTCGACCCCGTCGCGTGTGGGGGATGCGGGGGGTGTGCGCCGGGTAGTATAGAGTCAGACAGTCTGCCCCGACACAGCTAAGCAATATAATGTGTCAAAATTTGTGGGAGCATACTAACTATGGAAGAAATCTTTGAGGGTCGGATGTTAAAAGAAATGCCGGCAGGAAAAGGCAATAAGATGGCAGGAACTGGAAACCGAGGAAAGCTATGCCTGGTAAACTCTTCTAATTTCATTACACTACATGTTTCCTCAGCTTAAAGCCAATCACATAGTTGGCTGCTCTCAAGTTGGGGGTAGGGGAGGGTCACGCATAATGTAACAGCCACTAAATTGTGACTGTAGCCCAGACTGGCATACCTTAGCACATAATCTGATTATTGGATCAATAACACAGCAACATTTGGTGCATTGCTGGGATGGCTGGCTTCTTCTCTGGTTACACATTGCTGGCATTCACCACTCGTTCCCACTTTATAGGTGACAAAGTGTGAATGCAAGCAGGAATTCAAATGGAAGGCCTTTTAAATAAGATGAGTCGCACAGCGTAACCTTGATCACATCTGGCCGTGCTAATGTTTCTCGGATTAAACAGCCACAGAAAAATCAGCACATTCAATATGCGTGTTAAAAACTGATCCCAGACAAACATATCTCTGTCCAGTTACACTTCATGATTTTCATTCATGTGAGCTAAGGTGAGACTGCAGGAGATCTGACAATGTACCATAAAAATATTTATTGACATTACAATCTTATTGGACACAAAAATGAGAAATGACACGCACACACACACAAAACCATCCCAAAATACTCAGAAAGTCCAAATCCAAAACATCTTAGAATGATAGAGATACAGAATTAAAATGGAACATCTTCAAATTGAAAATACAAACTTATCTCAGATTTCGTAATGAACAAATGTTGATATGTTTTTGAGAAATGGCTCTGATAGATTCTGAACACATTCTGAATGAGAAACTCCATTAAAAAGCACATGGCAAGTGCAGCTGTATCACCTCCCTCTTCAGGAAACACAATAAACTGAACCACAATCATCTCAGAACACTGGCCAACCCAACATTTGAGAAATGCACATTAACACCAATAAATAAAAACAGTTTATTTTAGAGAGAAATATAGAATAAAATCCCAGAAAAAGGCCTCATGTTGACGGTCACGAAGCATAAACCACCATCATTTCTACTCTTGGATGTTGCTGCATGTTGCATTTGTGAAATGCAGATAAGTGGATAATGACCACGATTGTACCAACACAAAACATGAGACAGAGATAACCAGGAACGTTGGAGGAAATCCCTGCTCACTGCTATTTATCCCTCTGCCCCTCCATTCATCCCTCTATCTCTCTGTCCTCTGCAAAAGTCTGTCATGATCCTGTCTTTCTCAGTCCAAACAGGTCACTGTGGCTCGCACCTTGCCAGGGTCTGTGCTGCACCGGCAGCGACAGGAGACGGAGTGGGGGGTGGGATGAGAAAGAGAGAGCAGCAGCGCAGATTGCAGCCAGTTCATACACTCTGTCGCTCTCCCTTGTTTCCTCTCTCTGCTTTATCTCCATGGTGCACACACGTCGACCTGGAGCAAGGCTGTGATACTGGCAGGGGAGGCTAAGAGCAGAGAGAAGGGGGTGGATAGATGGGGATGCAGTGTGTGTGTGGAGGGGGGGATAAAGGGACACGCTGCTTCAATAGCGGAGCAGGTCCAGGGACTAATTGGATCTGGTAATGGCAGGTCAGTGTGACTGAAGGGCTCGTTAGAACCAGTACAGCTCCTTGCCTTTCTTGTGCTGCTGGAGGCCTGAGGAAAGAAAAAGACAGAGAAACAATGAGGAGGACAACAGGGAACGACGGAACACAGGTTGTCATGGAGTCTACTTTAACCAAACATCCTGTTCTAAAAGAGGGAGAAAGAGCTTCTGTGATGATTATGATGTATTGTGCATTTGTGTGCACGTGTCAGAACACATGAGACTCTGTTGGTGGGCACGATTATTTGCATCAAATCTCCAAGCTAAATGTTTAAATACATAACAGGCAGGCAGGTTGGAAAAGTGATACAGCTGTGTGCGCACACTTTTTTACTTCTGCGTTTGGTTTTATCAATTTGCATAATAAAATCTCTCAGTAATTGTCCTGTATGGTCTAATTATCATTTATAAATTATAAATAAAGACCCATATCTTCCAGAAAGCATTTTAAAAAAACTTGACATTGCTGAGTGGGTACCTGCATCCATGTTGAGGGCCAGAGTCTGGCTTACATCTCCCGGAGGAAGCAGACTGGGCCAGGAGGCGGGGGGCTCCAGCTTGCTCACTTCATAGTGGCTCGGTAAGGTAGCGAGATGAGGTGGTCTCACAGCGGGCATGAGCAGGGGCCCGTAGTGGGGCTCCAAAGCTGAGGGTGCATAAAGTTCATGAAGAGGCCGCGGGGGGCCGTAAGCCTGCGCTTGAGGGTATCCCCAACTCTCTGATGGGTGAGGGTGAGGATGGGGATGAGGATGAGCGTGTGGGTGGGGGTGAGCGTGTGGGTGCGGCAGGCCTGGATGCAGCCCTGATGATGCGTATGGGTCCATAGAAAAGGAGGGCACGCCCGTCTCACAATGGGGGCGGCTCTGAGGTGAGGAGTAGTTACTGTCCCAGAAGGATGGGGGGAAGCTTCGCCGGCTGCTTGGTGAAGCGGCGTCTGAGCAGTTAGAGATGGAAGGAACAAGCATCACTTAAAGGCCAAGTAAAGAAAAGTTGCACAACTTTGTTGTGAATCACTTGATTTATAGAAGCAAGTGGATCTGTGAGGAGCCACGCGTGCTGAAACGTGGATGTCACTCACATGACTGATACACCCTCTGGCCCAGATAGCTTCCCCATTGGATCATACTGTCACACAGCCCGAGCCCCAACAAGACACAGAAATAAACACAACCATGCTCTCACAGACAGAGCGAGAGAGAGAAAGAGAGAGCAAGGTAGAAAGAGAGACGTCCCTATATCCTCGAATTCTATATAAGGCAGACACTGTAACCTGGAGGCCGCCCAAGGCTCACGGTCTTAAATCACTTGCTTTGGTGACACCTCTCACTCTCATGTCAGCCCAATACTCCTGAAAGTCTACCAACACACTCAAGCACGCACGCACACACTTATGTGTGAGCAGTTCTGTCCCTGTGCTAGCACCCGCCGCCCTGCTCCTCTGTCTCCTGCACCCCCACCTGTTGTTTTCTCTGCCCCCTCCCGCTCCCTCCTCGCCCTTGACAGAATGTCAGCAAGCCATTATATGTTTTTAGCGGTATCATTTTATATTTAGCTATTCCTCTGAAAAAGACACCATGCTTCATCTTGAGAGCTAGTGTTTCCCACTGGCCCTATCACACTGACCACAGCATATAAATCTGACCAGCAGGAGAGCAACTGACTGTGCAACCGTTGCGGGGAAAGAGCAGGAGCGAGAGTCAGAATGGCAGCCATGGAGACGTTTGAAGGGGATACGCCGGCGAGGCTGTGCGCTTACGGCCGAGTATAAACATAGCATCTGTTGTGAGGCAGGGAGCGTGCACTGGTGTCGAAATGAAGACGTCCGGCTGAACAAGGAAAGGGACTACGGTGACAGCAATGACGAGGGAGTAAACGGAGGCTGCAGCCCTACATGGATATCTAAGGGGTATCCTCAACCTGCAAGCAGAAAGAGGTCCCAGTTGATTTATAACTTAAATTTTTAAAGTAGACAAAGTTAGAGCAAGAAAAAAAAAAAGAATTAAACATACTAAAAAATATTTTTTGAGCTTTTTGAGACAAAATTCTTATATAGTTTGCCAAAGCGTGCACATGTATATGTTCTTATCTCTTCAAATCCACCCCCAAACCAGCACACAACATTTTTCATAATCTATTCTGTCTTTCTTCAAACTTTAAGCATAGCTAGAGTTAAATAGGTCCCTTTTGACTGCCAACAGCCCCTGACCTGCATGACCTGTTGCCCTGACCTCTCCACGGACAACAGTTCCCACAAGCAGCACTTCAGTCCTGTCACCTGATCACATCACCTGTCTGACCCTTTGCTGTGCTCTGCAGAGCTGTCAGCTCACCCTGTGTGGCCTCAAAAATTGTCACGAAAACATCTAGTTTCTATTCATATGTTCTTTAAGACCACAGCCAGTTCATCAATGCAAAAAGCTCTCACCTTAAAAGAAAATAATAGTGACAATAATTGCTTTTTTTCATTTCCACATAAAGGATTCATGAAGTCTAGCCAATCCAAATGTTTTCTAACAATTAGAATAACTAAAAAACCATGTTTCTCTTTTAAGAAGCGGATGAAAAGTGTTAAAGATCTTGTGCTGCATTATTGATTCAAAAGCAGGTGTGCAACTTTATTCCAATAACCAGGAATTCCGTATACCTGTCCCCTGTTGGTCTGGCGCCCGCCTCTTGCCCTCTCCATCCATGTAGGAACTAAGGGCCCTGGAGAAGTGCTCATCCACCACGCTGCTGATGTCTCCCTGGTAATAGGTGAAGAGCACACAGCGAGAAGTCAGGTACTCTGCCTCGGGGGTCTCCTGCTTTTCTTTGGGACCCTCCTCCGGCCTTGGAGCAGCAGGGGTGTAAGAGGAAGAAGAAGAACTAGATGAAGATGAGGAGGAAGCTGATCCTCCAGTGCCTGGGCCCCCAGACATCCCTTCGGGAACGCTGGGAGTGTCCATAAAATCCCGGCTGTGACGCGAAGTGCTGCTCAGACCTGTGGGAGCCTGTTGGGGAGGGAAGGGGGGGTCAGAGTGGAGGGAGAAGAACAGGACCATGGAGAAGGTTAAGACAGGTGTTGGAGAAGACACTTCTGGAGCTTAATCTGTGACATTTTGACATAATGTTTTGTGTGTGGCCGCACCGGTATGTGTGCGCGCGCGAACATGAATTGGAGAGCAAAGATATGAGTGGGTGGAGAAGGACTTCTGTGTTTGGTAAGACAATTATATTGCAATTACAGATATTAGCTGATAAATAACTTGTTAATTGTTAATCCCGAACTGATTAGCTATATTTGTTATTATCAGCTTATTTGCTTTTACAAGCTGCACAAACTCTTTACTCATCCACATGACCCCATCATTCTTGGAAATAAAACCCGTTAAAAAACAAACAAACAAAAAAACAATTCAATATTTTCTCACTTCCTACCTGCAAGCTATTGATAAAAGCAGGAGCAGTCGGTGCGTACGGTGCGTAATGTCCATAGGCTGGGTACATAACATCCAAACAGCTCATGGTAAATGAGCGGTGTCTTCACTCTTCTGCTGAAAGCGACCTTAGAGAGAGAGAGTGCGACAACATTCCGAGTTCTTTTGGCGAAGAGAAACGGGGCTCAGTGGTCGCCGATCCGCGTAAAAAAAGCCCGTGCCAGACTTGACATAACCGCTCCAGAAAGAGCGCACCTCTCCGCTCCCTGCGTGCACCACAACAGCTGCGTAGCTGTAGTGAGGTTTATGAAGCGAGCATAAGGGTGTCCTGTCCTGTACATCTCTGAGTCAACCCCTCCCACCTTTACCAGCCTTCCACCCCCACATTATCTCCCCTAGCAGCACCAGCACTCCAACTTCCACCTCTTTAGTCCAAACATTATGCAATGATTATGCTGTAAACTAATTCATCTTATTAACTAAATTGTCTTAAAGCCAGGATCGTAGAGATCACATATCAAGAGAATGAATGAGGTCAAGCTGTGGGGATGCAAATTTCACATTCAAGTATAAAACATGGGGCAAGGTGTTTTCTAGAAAGCCTAACAACTTGTGACTAATTGTGGCCTCACAATTCTTATAATAGCTAAATGGTAGGATATGTCACCCAGTTACACAAATAGATTTAGAAGAAGTCAGTGAGCTAACCAGCCACACAACAATGAGCACATGATACGTGTAGTTCTGTGACTTTTTATTCTTCTGCATGTACTTTGGATACTTGAAAACTTTGTGCACAGTCCAAGCTGAAAGTGTATCCATGGTCTTAAAACAGCCATCGGTTGCCAAGTAAACCCTCAAGTCATCTGAAGTATTTAGTGTGTTCCCAGAATGACACATAGGTGTCAACTATAGGTTGCATACACTGGTCATACCAACATGGAGGAGAAAGGGACTCTGCACAAATCTATGACAAATTATCACCTATCAGCAGAGCAAACAAAAGATATTTTCACACACACACACAAACATACCCACTGACAATCTCAAACACGGCAGAAACACTGAAGTCACTGTGTATCTAGGTGAAAATAGACTAAAAGAGATCATTTACCATGAAAACAACGAAGACAAATTTTCTTGAAAGTGTTCTCTGTTCCTCTTTCTTGCAGCTTCTTGAGGTTTGAGCATGCCAGTCTTTTTGACAGGCACTTTAGAATGCCTGCTTGAATAGTGTGGAAAATTTGCAGAATTCCATGGACGAGTGTCAGATGAGGTGGAATGTCTCTGATGTATGCTAGTGGACGAGCTCTTGGGGAAGTTACATCGTCCTTCTGCTGCGTTCTCTAGATGGAGAACATGACCAACAACTTGCTACGCATACATCACACATAGTATGAATAACTGGAGGCAGGTTATTGGCATGCTGATGAATCAAACATGCTCCTAAATAGCAGTGGATGAAGCTGACAAGCATAACTTAGCTTCTCATTTTGACCTGTTGCATCTCTGCTTTAATGAACTGATTTTACAATGTAACTGTGCAACGTAACACTTCTGGTATGGCTCTGTATTGCACAAAGTTTCAGTAAATAGTGTCAGTTTCTACAGCAGATTATGAGTCATTTTAATTATGCAAATCCACTTTTTTAAAGAGATCATTAGTAGCATTATTGGGACATTAATTGTACTTCAGTCCATTACCTTTGGAGCAAGATGTGCAATATGGGCCACTAGATCCATATTCATGCAGGGTAATGCAGGACAGCGCAGGAGTCAGGGAGGAAAAGAGTGATGCAATGGCAGAAAGCTCACTGTTACACCAGCGTGATCAACAGCTGCAGCTGACGGAAGGGAAGAGAGGCCACTATTAGTATTAATGGCCATGACTAAATGTCTCTGTTCTCTCTCTCTCTCTCTCTCTCTCTCTGTCTCTGCCCCCCACTTGTCTTCCATTGTGATACACACACCTTTTTTTTTCTATTTACTCTGTTTACCTCATTGCTCATGTGCACACCTGTAAATGCACCAAAGAGAGCATGTGCAGAAGTGCAGTACCTCAGGGGGAAAAGATACAACCAATCTGCAGAGGCATGGTAAGTGTTTGTCAATGACACTGAGCAGTGCATACAAAAAACTTTGAATATGAAGCATTTTCAAGAGCTCTCAGCTGCTCTTGTGTGTGTTTCTGTAAGGAAGAGTGTTTGGTGGTGTCTACATTTACTTGTATATGCTGAAAATAAACACAGGTTACATCATTCCTTATGACCCTTCAGCACATTGAGGCCCCGCCCCTCTTAAAAGAGGTTTGACCAGAGAGAGACTCTCATTGGCTGAGATGTTGCAGGCCAGCCTGGTTTTATTTAGACCACTATTCAAATTGCAACAGCACCATTAATAGTTTATGCTCTTTGCTAGAAATACATGAATAATTGCATATGTGTTGTTGTCAACTCTTTATGAGGACTCTACAGTTCACTTGTCAGACTGCATATGATTCTTATTAGGATGTGTCCTTATCAAGATAATAAGCAGGTTTTTGGTGATGGTCTGTAAAGCGGGGCTGGTTGCAATATGAACCCAAAACCATATAAGCTACCTCCTGAAACAACAAGTCCTTTATTAAGGTCTCAATGTGGCTTGGTCCCAAGAGGGTTGGACCTCAGGATTCCGCTGTTGTTTATATGCCTCGGTGTGTATGTGTGCGTATATGTCCAAGAGATAGATGTACAGCTGCCTCGTTGTCCAGTTCCACACAAACTCATCTCAGCTGTTCAAAATCATCACCGAGTGTCATAGGAAAGACACTCTGGCACACACACTCACAAAAGGCCACATATGGACAGGTCTGGCTCATTCAACCTTCTACACAAATGTTGGTGATAAATCCTCTCTGATAGATTGTGCAAGTGTGCAGCTATTTTCTTCCCCAAACAACCCACTCATTGTCCTCACAGACCACCAGGATCCCACAGACGAGAAGTGAGTGTTGTGTATCAGCATCTTAAGGGTTATGCTTTCATAAGCTGTTCAAATAAAAAGCATTGATGTTTTACTTTACTAATTAATTATCCATTTTGACAGATTGATATTTCTAATTAATCACAGTTTAGAAAATAATCAGTTTTGCTCTATTTTAAAGGGTTTAAGATCTCAGAGTTAACATATGGTTCCTCAATTTCATCACATATGTTGAAATTTAGCTACAGTATAGAACTGATTCTGCTGCAGGACAATACTGTACAGATTGCTGGCCTCATAGCTTCTTAAAGAAATAGTACACCCAATGAACGATGTGCATTCATTTTCTATTCACCGTCATGCTGAGCAAGACTCTGGAGCACTTTTTTGATATCTCAAATGCAACCGGAGATCTGGTGGGGTTTTTGTTTTCCCCCAACTTTCATTGAATGGAGTTCACCGCCAACTGAACCAAGTCCATAAAAGTCCACAAAAACTTATCAATATTCCTCCATACTGCTCGTCCAATAAAATCCAATTGTCCTGAGTGGGTAGCGTCCATAATTTACTCGAAACAACACAATTTAGTATATTTTTATATCCTAAACAGTACTACATTGCCGTTTCTATTTGCGCATTCCTGGGCATTCACAACACTATGGAAACCGCGGCGTTTAAGGGGAATAAAAAAAAAAAATATATAAATAAAAATTAAAAAAAGAATGAAAAAAAAAAAAAAAAAAAAATTTTTTTTATAATAAAATAATAAAATAAAAAAAAAAAAAAAAGAAAAAAAAAAAAAAAAAAAAAAAAAGGGGGGGGGGGGAAAGAAAAAAAAAAAAAAATTGTTTTTTTTTTGAAATAGAAGGGGGGAGGAGATATTATGCGGGAAGAAGAGTAAAAAAAAAATAAATAAAAAATAAAGGGGGGAAAAAAAAAAAAAAAAATAAAAAAAAAAAAAAAAATGGAAATATAAAAAAAGAAAATGAAAATGGAGGAAGGAAAGAGAGGAAGAGGGAATGGGAGAGAGAAAGAAAAAGAAATAGATAAAAACAGAAAATCGGTAGAGGGAGGTAGGGGATCTGTCAGCGCATCCCTATAGAGGAAGAAGAATAGTCGGGAGCGGGGGGGGGGGCGAAAAAAAAAGGAGCCCCGCGCCTACTCTGACGATAATGCAAATGTAGAAGAAGAAATTTGCTGTTTACATTGTGCCAAGAGCGAACAAGCTGCGGACAAACCAGGACAAACACAAGAGTCGTTGGCTGTTGATTTAAAAAAAAAAAAAAAAAAAAAAAAAAGAAAGAAAGAAAGAAAAAAAAAAAAAAAAAAAAAAAAAAAAAAAAAAAAAAAAAAAAAAGAGAACAGGCAGTCTCTCTGCCGCAGCTTTCGAAGTGTCGAGAGCTCGCAAGGATGGACTTCATGGCAGCTAGATGTAGTACTGTTTAAGCTATAAAAATAAACTAAATGATGCCATTTCGAGTAAATTTTGGACGCTACCCACTCAGGACACTTGGATTACATTGGACGAGCAGTAAGCAGGAATATTGTCAAGTTTTTGTGGACTTTTGTGGACCTTTTTGGTTCCGTCACCAGTTAGCTCCATTATATGAAAGTTGGGGGGAAACGTAAACCTGTTCGATCTCCAGCTGCATTTAAGATATTAAAAAAGTGCTCCAGAGTCTTGCTCAGCATGAGTGTGAGTAGAAAACAAACACACATCATTCTGTGGGTGTACTAGTCCTTTAAGGTTTTATTGGCAATCATAAACCGTGAAACAGCAATGTAGAGGAAAAGAATTAAGCTGATAACACAATTTGGCCAAAATTACTTAAGCAATTACGCTATGAACTTAAGAAAATGCAATATCAACTACTGTAAAACACTGAATCAAGAAACATTGGTTCTATGTTACATTTCAACATTTGGAGCCATGTTTTTAATACTTCTTTTAATACAGTACTTATAGAAATCATGTTAAATTATTCTCATGATCAGAGGTACTCCGATGTTTGACTGTGTAGTCTGTGATAAAATAAGTAAACGTTTGGCAACATAAATCTCACACCATCTTATTTTTGACCAGCACTGAATCAGCAATGGATTATTTCTCTCAAGTGTTTGTCTAGAAGAGCAGGGGTGCCCAAGTCCGGTTCTTGAGAACTACTATCCTGCACATTTTGGTTGCCTCCCTTCTCCAACACACTATTATTAGCCATTCGATTCTATTTAATTGTTGTTGGGGTTTTTTTCTTTAGTCATGCTATTTTGCAGAAAATACATTTACTTTTGTTTAGCTTAAAAGCTAAAACCAAGGCAGAAATCTGGGAGAAGTCCAAGAATCAGACCTGAATTTCAGCTTCACATTAAGACAGTTGTGAAGTCAACCTGTGAGGACCGTATCAGCAGCATTCTAGACTAAACCCCATCTGAAGGACTTTAGGGAAACGTGTAAGGACAGGGTTTCAGTAGTCTAGTCTGCTAAAGATAAATGCAGAATTCCTTGTAAGACACCTTTAATCCTAAACATGTTCTAGAAGTAATAAAAGTTATGTGATTACCAGGATCAATCTTTTGACGGCGGTAATTTAAATTCATTTGACTGAGAAAGACAAACTGTAACCCTGGTTCCCCAAAAGTTGGGACAATAAAATATTATACTACACCAAATTTTATTTATAAAGCACTTTTCCTGCAAAAATCAGCACAAGGTGCTTTACATGATAAAAACATTTTATTCATATTAAAATAAAACAGAAGCCTTCACACCAAAGTATATAACAAAGCAGTTTAAAAACACACACCTGATTTTAGTTTGTTTTCACACATGCATGCACCCAGGGCCGCCTTAACCTGCTGGTAGGCCCCTGGGCTGAGAAGTTTTGTAGGCCCCGTCCCGTCCTCCAAATTTGCTCGATTTTTTAATAAGAGTCTCATTATAGAAAATAACATCTCAGGCTGCTCTGAGTGTTTTGATTTTAGCTTGACATGATACTGACGTTTCAATAATGTGAGCAGAATTAATAGTAGTAATAATAATAATTACAATAATATAAAATCTGATTGATGAATAATAAAATATAAATAAATAAATAATAGCAGCAACAAATCAAACTAGACTTTAAAAAAGGATCAAACTGGCTGATTAGTTCATGCTGCTCAAATAACTGCCATTGCTGATGTTTCCAAACCTGTGATTCACTCCTGAAAGCTATAAAGTCCCCATTCAGCCAAATATGTCACACCTGCAACACCCCTCTATAGAACCAGTGTCCAGTATTCATATCGGTCATTGAACTGTTTCTCTATGGAGTCTACCGTCCCACAGTCAGCTGCTGGATTAATGTACAGTAAGCTTCTGGGGATGTCACTGTCATTTACTCATTTTCTTCAGGGTTGCAGGGGGCTGCTGGAGCCTCTCTGTTATCAGGTGAGAGACAGCTACACCTGGACAGGTCACCAGTCTGTCGCCGTGGACTTAACCCCTTTCTGCTAAATTATAAACACGATCACCTGCATGTTTGATGGAGAGTAACGCAGCCGTTCTCTGTTCACACACTGCTGTTACCTGTAATGTGCGCTCTGACGCAGTTATCGGCACCTTTATTTTGATAAAATAATAAAAATTTATTAAAATTTTAAAAGTAAAAAAAAAAAAAATAAAAAAAAAAAAGCCCCCCCCCCCCCCCCCCCGGGAGAAGATTGGGGGGACGAGAGCGGCGGGGGCGGGGCGGGCCGCCAAAAAAATGAGAGCCCCCCAAAGGCAAAAGAGAAAACCAAAAAAGGCTCGGGGGGGGCAGGAGAAAAGAGGGTTAAAAAATAAAAAAAAAAAAAATAAAAAAAAAAAAAAAAAAAAAAAAAGAAAAAAAAATAAAAAAAAAAAAAAAAAATAAAAAAAAAAAAAAAAAAAAAAAAAAAAGGGTCTAAAAAAATCGTGGGTAAGGCAGGGGGTTTTGGAAAAGGGGGGGGGGGGGGAAAAAAAGAAAAAAAAAATATAAAAAAAAATAAGGAGTTGTGTCGGTCCCATTTTTTACCCAGTAAGTGCGTTCTTTAGACCGGTCAAAGTTTTCCTCAGAGGCCCGGGTCACCGCTAATGTGCCATCTCGTCCCCCCTCCTAACTCTCTGATGTGCAGTTGGATGAGCAGTTTCCTCCGCTGTCATATGAGACTAAAAGAATCCCAAGAGCTTCGGGATGCTCTTTAGTCATTTTCTTGTGAAAATGCCTCTAAGACCGTAATTTTTGGTCGACGTAGCCTACACCTGTCTCTAAAGTTAAGTGATGGCGCATCATCAGATTGTCACATGGCGGCGGGGCGGGGCTTGGTAGGAACAGGTTTATTTGGATCAACAAATGTATGTAATGTGATTGACAGGAAAACTGACAAGTTGCATAACAATTTGACTCATTATGCAATTTTTTTCCCCAAAAAATGATAGGCCCCTGAACTCCATTGGCCCCTGAGGCCTCAGCCCAGGTAAGCTCGTGCATTAAGGCGGCCTTTCATGCACCCCGCACATGCACGCACACAAAGCACATGTGCCCCCGCAATGATTTGTAATTTCATGAATCGATACTTTATTGACAATAGAACAAAAAATATATATACATTTCTTAAATTTGGTGTCAGCAATAAGTCTCAAAAAGTTTGAACAGGGAAATGTAGCATCCACTTGCTTTGTAAAAACAATCAATCATTTAAAAACTGAGGAGATTATTTGCTGGACCTTTGGAAAGAATGCTGAAGAATGTTGTCCCATTCTTATTTGGTATAAGGTTCTAGATGCATTATAGCAAGAAATATAAAAGATGTAAGTTGCCAGTTCCAGTCACTAATGCAGCCTCATGCCACCACAGATGCAGGCTTTTGTGCTGAGAGCTGATTTTGTACTTTACATCTCCTCAATTACATCTCCTAAATTAAATTATGTTAAACATGCAGAAAACTTCAGTGGCTTTGCCATTGTTGTGCTCTCAGCTATGATTCTTACATGTTGTCTCTGGGTGATGTAGGTCTATTAAGTAAGGCTGAATAATAGTAAAAGAGCCATACAGTATCATCAAGACAAAGAGCAAATGTAAATTACAAGGGTAGAATTAGAATTACTATACTTTTTATTGTCATCATACACAATATACAATGAAATCTAAAAGACAACTCTAGTGGTGCAAAATACAGGTAAAAAATAAATCAATGAATTAAAAGATAAAACCAAAATAAGTTTTTATATATATATATATTTTTTTTTTTACAAGGGAGCCAGTAAGAATATAAAATGAGCAGTATAAAGAACATGATAGCAGTAGTGGAATTAAGTAAATTGCACAGTGAACAATGACTGAAACACTTAAACAGCATATTGAGAGCTAACTGTGTATAAAGTATTCTGATTGCGCTGGATAAAACATGTTCAGACTGTAAATCTGGAAGTTATGATGGATATGATGGATTTTCAGCTAATGGATAAAAGCTTCAAACTTCCCCAGCTGATTTTTGAGAAGTTTATTGAAATGTTTTATGCAACAATGCAAATAAGGTACACATGTTCTCTTTTTTCACACCTTTTTGAGTACAACAGTCTGAACATTGGACAAAGCCAGTTTCAAAATTCGTGTTTCATTTTGTTGGCATACGGTGTTCTTAGAGAGATTCTAGATATCTTTTTTAATACAAAAGAAAAAATCAATAAAACTTCAGAAAGTGTTTTCAACAGCCAGAAGAAAAAGAAAATCACCATATTTTTTTAGAAATGAAATGTTAAATAAACCAGCCTACAAATGATGAACACCATTGTTAAAACTTTCAAGAAAATGAAGGTAAAAGTGAAAAGTTTGCTGTTTTGTGCTTTTCTTTCCCCTGGATAATAAAAGTCAGAATATGGCATTTGACCAGTGCTTGAAAATGTTTTTGCCTGTAGTGTTTTCACCTTTAGGCCCACTCGCACACATCAGATCAAACAAACAGAGAGCCTCCTTACAGGTAAAAGCTCAGTTTAATAAAAGCTAACCTTCTGAAATGGACAGAATGTGAATTAACTACATCCTTGGAGAGGCTGACAAGTGCTACATTCCTAATATCCTATTACCAAAACAGTTCTGCTGCCACCCTCCTGCTGGGTCACCGGAGTTAGGCATACACTTCACATACTTACATACAAGCACATGCAGATATAAAGCCAAAGGAAATCAGACAAACATGCGAAAGATGCTTGCAGAAAGACTGATCTGGACATGTGGGATTGTCACCTCCTTTCCTGACAGTCCTGTGAGTGCCAGAGGGGGAGGCAGTTGGAAGGGCACTGCGGGAGGAGAGAAAGAGATGTGGCGGGTGGACAGAGGGCAGGTTCACAAATTTGGCATGTCACATGGTCAAACAGGAGAGATTTACGACTGATCAGGTTCCCCATCAGCAGCATGGTGTTGTGGCTTCAGAATCCCAGGTATGGTGGTGAGATCAGACTCTAGCTTTAGTTTGTTCACCCTTTCTGGCAGCTGCAGCCGATGTGACCAGCTGAAGATAACGGTGCTACTTGTGGTTGTATGGGGAATGTGGTATTGTTTTATTGGCTCTTTTGCATCTTTTGAGTTATAGATACTGTATGCAAATATGGGACAATAATGCAGGATAATTCAAAGGTAAGAAAAGCGCAGATTTATGGTGAAAACAAGGAGTTAAAAAACAGGAAGGTAATCCAGAGTTCAATCGTGGATACATTCAAAAGAAAGAAAAGAAAAAAAACCTTATTTATTTGCCTTGTTTTATTTCTCCCCTCTACATGCAGGATCTATGATTTACTCGCCGGTGACATCATGGAGACCACAGCTATTTTTATTGGCTGGTAAGGGTCCAGCTCCTCTCCATGCTATGCCACCTGTCCAATCCGCACCAGTCAACAAGCCCCTGGGAAAAAAAAAAAACCCAAGCACCCAAAAATGATTGAGAGTTGAAAGGCGGAATATGATACATGCATGCCATGCTACTGTCCTAGGCATGTTTCACAAGTCAAATGTCTTGTCGCTGCTACTGAGCTGCCATTCTGCTTTGCCTGTGTTACTCGTAGACTGTAGACCAAGTCATTTGTGCTTCCTGTGATTTACCACACACACATCTTGCTTTATTACTGATTAAATGTCTTTTTTTTCTTTGCTCTTGCACCATTTGTAAGCATAACTTTTTTTTGTGTTTGTAATTGTGTTTATGAATATATGAATTTGAATCAGGAATAAAATACCTGTTGAAGAAATCCTGCAATATGCACCATGTTATTTACTCGTATTCTCCCCAGTTAGATGGGTCACCATGTAACTCTGTGTGTGTGTGTGTGTGTGTGTGTGTGTGTGTGTGTGTTTGTGTCAGTTTGCATGCATGGATAGGGTTATTCCTGTCCCTGTCATGTGTTCATAGGTGCAATTTTGTCACAAGACATGTACAGAGCGCTGAGAGGTCTTTTTTTTTTCACCCCACCAACATACACTTGAAGAAAAAAAGGGAAATTACTGCACATTAAAACAGCACTTGTGGGCTCATCAAAGTTTAAGGAGCATGTGGACATGCAAAAATGTGAATTTCCCACTCGCTAAAAATCAAGTTTTCAATGACCCACTTGAAAGTTAGGCTACTTTTTGCTCTCTGGCACTCCCTACTGTTGTAAAATAGAATCACAACTCATGGAGAGCAAAGCTCACATATTTGTTGACGTGGGGAGGAGACTAGCACCCATCAAAAATGCAGCGGTTATATCAATGTTAGGGGACTTAAAAGTCATAAGACTGCATATTTTGTAATATATCTGCTACACCGAACACACAAAAAACAAAAGAATTTAAATATTTTACTTTTCTTATGATGATTTTATTCTTTCATTCATATTTCTGAAGCATTTGAATATGGCAAAAGTGTTATACCCATACATGCGCCACATTATTCAAAATGTACAATATTGTCATGCACTACAAGTGAGAAGAGAAACTTTAGTTTCAAAAAGTTTAAACTTCCAAGACTTTGGCATTAAGTTTGCAAAAACTGACCAAACTTTTTGACATGAGAGGATGATGCATTTGTATTTTAGACTTAGACAGGACTGAGACAGACAGGACAACAATACGTTTATAAACATGTCTGATAAAGAAATGGGATTGAATACTGCTTTTGTAATTTTGTGTAATTAGCAATGATGACGCAAAGTAAATGTCCGAGATATATTATGTTTGACATGGACTTTTTTACCAATATCCAGTTACCAATATATAATATGGTTAAACGCTTAATTTCTGATCGCGATATTATCCAATTCTGATATATTCAGGCAATTGTCAGGTGGCATCTCTCATATTTTGAGACTTTGAACTAGAGAAGAAGTAGCTGAGGGTTTGATGTATAATACTGTAGGTGCATGCTGTGTAAATGTTGTGTCATTGAAAAAGTAAAAACTAATACCAATCATTTCTGTTATTACTTGGAATGCCAATATGGGACAATAGTAGGCCGAAAGTATTGGACATCACTAGTTTTAATATAGGAATCAACTGCAACTTCAATCCCCTCTGATTTCCAACTAACACAGAGTAGTGGAAGAAATGGCCATGATCCTGTTCTTTTCATGATTTTCATCTTGCAAATCAGCAGGGCCCACAGAGTCAAGCAGAGCAAATGTGACACAGCAAGAGAGTTAATCAGTTATAGCTTACTGAAAGCAACATTAACGCTAACTCTGCATACATCTGTCATTCTGCTTTTCTTCTCCATTGTTTTCAGTATAAAATCCAATGAGATGGGTTTTTTGTTGTCTTTCTAAAACTTGATTTGTAACACAATTTGTAATGATAACAGCGTTTTTTCTTCCCCAAAACTGCATTATAAAGGCAAAGGTGCGTTTTTATCTGGTCACCAGTGTATGAGGGAGTACTGTAAAGCAAAATTGAGGTGGTCTGAAAACCAAAATTGTAAATTGTGATTACTCAGCCTCCTAGCGCTTCAGGGCAATTTAAGCCCTGGAATGTACATTACAGAGGTTGGTTCTTCAAAATGACTCAGATGACCATAAAACTTCTTTAATCCAATGCAGTTTAGTTCAGCTTTATTCGTGTAGCACCAATTTACAACAAAGTAATCTCAAGGCACTTTTCAGAAATTATCCAATTAAAGCAAATTGCGATCCTACAAAAAAATTAACTTTAGTCCAGTTTATAACTGTGTTCTTGCAACCAAAATCATGAAAAATAATTGCCTAGCTAAAGAAAAGCAACAGATTGCTTTGAATCTTTTCTTCAAATCAATTCCCTGTCCTAAACATGAAACAGCAGGCAACAGTGAAAAAGGAAAAAACGCCTTTTTAACAGCAGAGCCAGGCTCAGGTAAGGTAGGTATCATCTACCTTGACCCTTGGAGTATAAGAACAGAAGGATTATCAAGCCATAGCCAGGTATACAGTATCTACTGAGAAAGAGAATTACAAGTTAACAACGTCAATTATAGCTTTATATGCAAGGAGCAAAATTTTAAATTCTATTCTGGATTTAACAGAAAGCCAATGAGTAGACATTTAAATTGGAGAGATATGAACTTTAAATCTCACCAGAACCCTTGATGCAGTATTTTGAATCAGTTGGAAACTTTTCAGAGCAAATTTAGGACAGTCAAATAATAATGAGCAGCAGTAATCTTTTGAAGTAACAAAAATATGGGCTTGTTTTTCTGTATAACTCTGTGATAAGAGGTTTATTGTTTTATGATATCATGATGATGAAAAAGAAGGTGGTCCTAGAAATCTCTATGTGAGTCGAAGGAAAGATCCTGCAAAAAAAAAAAAGAGTGCAAGGTTTCTCAGAGGCAGTGGAAGCCAAGTTAAAACCATCTAGAGTAATTACTGAGCTAGACGAGGTCAGGTCCAAAGACAACAGCCTCAGTCTTGTCAAGATTTAAAAACAATAATTTAGAGTCATCGGGGGGGGGGGGTTTTTGGTAAAAGAAAAATTAGGAGGAGGGGAGGAGAGATGATTTGGGGGGGGGGGGGGGAGGGAAGGGGAGGGGGGGGGGGGGGGGGGGGAGGGAGGGGGGGGGGGGGGGGGGGGAGGAGGGGGGGGGAGGGGGGGGGAGGGGGGGGGGGGGGGGGGGGGGGGGGGAGGGGAGGGAGGAGGGAGGGGGGGGAGGGGGGGGGGGAGGGGAGGACAAAAGGAAAAAATAAAAAAGAACTATATAAACACACAAGATAAGGAAAGAAAAAAAAAGGAGAGGAGAGGAGAGGGAAAAATATAAATCAAAAAAGAAAGGGAGAAAAAGGAAAAAAAAAAAAAAAAACACTACTAAAAAAAAGAAAAAAGAGAAAAAAAAAGAAAAAAAAAAAAAAAAAAAAAAAAAAAAAAAGAAAACAAAAAAAAAAAAAAAAAAAAAAAAAAAAAAAAAAAAAAAAAAAAAAAGAAAAAAAAAAAAGAAAAAAAAAAAAAAGAAAAGAAGAAAAAAGAAAAAAAAAGAAAAAAAAAAAAAAAAAAAAAGAGAAAAAAAAAAAAAAAAAAAAAAAAAAAAAAAAAAAAAAAAAAAGAAAAAAAAAAAAAAAAAAAAAAAAAAAAAAAAAAAAAAAAAAGAAAAAAAAAAAAAAAAAAAAAAAAAAAAAAAAAAAAAAAAAAAAAAAAAAAAAAAAAAAAAAAAAAAAAAAAAAAAAAAAAAAAAAAAAAAAAAAAAAAAAAAAAAAAAAACAGGCCCGTATGTCTAAGACATCTCTGTAATCAGACAGACTGATTAGTGACATCAGGCTTCATGGGTACGTACAGCTGAGTATCATCCGCATAGCTATGAAAATCAATGTCATGTTGTCTAAAACAATAGACTAAAACAAAGCATGTACAACAAGAAATGTACTGGTCTAAGTACAGAACCATGAGGAACTCCATATGTCACAGGGTGAAGTAATGGGTGCTCCCAGAAACTGGATTTCTGCCCACTAGCTTGTTTTTAGCATGTTTTTTAAGTCTGTTTGTATTTCCAAGTTAGTGGGACTTTTAATGAACTGATTGGCAGCACCTGGAGAGAGGGCATTTCCCCTGACCAAAATGATAACCGCTGTTTTTAAGCCGGTGTGTGGACAGCAGAAGGTGACGACGCAGAGAGGCAGCCGAGGTGGTGGACATCCAGGTGCAGTCGGGTGCCAGATCTCCGGCTGCGCCAGGCCTGATGACAATGAAGCCTCGCGATGGGCGGCGCCCGGAAGGGCACCGGGACGAGTGGCAATTTGTCGGGACAAGGCCAATGCGAGGTGCTGCCGCCAGAGCCTGAAGGGGCTGCAGGGTCTGGGGAAAGCCTACAGTCTTAGGCGCAGCCGTCGGGGCTGGGGCTGGCGCGCCTGGGGGCAGTCGCTGGGGGTCGTGGCAAGGTGCATCCCCCTTAAGCTGGAGGTGATGCAGCTGGACAGCCTTTCGCCACATTTAGTAACCAAACCTTTTAGTCCTTTTACTTTTATTTGGACTTTTTATTAATTTCATCACTTTTATTTATATTCTTTAATAAAGTTTTTTATATTTTCAATCACTTACTGTCTAAGAGAGGTGGACAGCTGCGTTGTGGAGAAACTTCGAAAAACCAATAACGCAAGACTGGCTACTTGCAGATAGGTGCTATACAACTTTGCATAGGCGTTGGGGAACATGTGAAATGAGAAGGTACTGTAGTAGACTACCAGAGGTGGACATTTCATTATTACATTTTAGTAATAATCCTGCCATGTTTTTGGATCTGCCTGTACATTTAGCACAGGTGTTTTCACTAATGAGCTAGTCTACCTGCAGAGGAGCTGTGCTAATTAAATTCAGCTAATTTAGGGATTGGTTGGAACTACTGCAGGATGGGATTTTTACTTTCTGGACCAGGGACGTCCACCTCTGCAGAAGATGTTAATGTGGGCAAGCTGTGCAGGCAAGCTGAGAGCACAGTATTTGGCAACCCATGGGAGGTGGCAAGAAGCTTGCTTGCTTGTTCCAGTTCAAACTAAAGCTAACTGTTGAAAGCACAAGCTATTGGAAGCTCTGTAACATGGTTCTGAAACTATAGCCCAGGAGCCGGGAGGGTGAACTCAAAGCACAAAGCAGAAGCAGACAAAATGAAGTACTGAGTGAACTGTCCTTACCAGCACTTCTAGTTTACACCTTGGCTTTTGGCAGACCTATCAAACCCAGCACCATCTTGGCTAGTCATGTCAGCAAGCAAGCTTCTAGTCATCCTGCAACAGATGCCATGTCTTCTTGTCTGCCTTGCATCTACTACATCCTGCTAATAACTCGAACTAAACAACCTCTGTGAGCACTGGGCCAGCCTGCAGCTTTAAGTCTGACCATCTTTAAGAGGTAGCTGTCCTTGATATTGAAAGCATAGTGAACTACATCACCATATTAAAATATTTCCACATGCTTACAACCTTGTTTTCAGTTCTCTTGAGAATTTCTTTTTCTTTCTTTCTTTCTTTCTTTCTTTCTTTCTTTCTTTCTTTCTTTCTTTCTTTCTTTTGCAACACGGTCTACATATATATGAGTGTGTGTGTGTGTGTGTGTGTGTGTGTGTGTGTGTGTGGGGGGGGGGGGTGTGTGTGTGTGCTTATAAGGTTTCTTGTTAAATGTTTGAGCAGGGTACAATTCCTTTTTAAAGTAAAATAGAATCATAGTTCTGTCAGGTCATGTGAAAGAATTATAAACCAAAAACAAGTGGAGGATTTTACTTATTTATTTATTTATTTATATTACTGGTCTAAAAAAAAAAAAAAAAAAAAATCATGAGAGCAACTATGAGTCCACCTTGTGGCAGAGGCATAAAATGGCATGCATATGCTGATATCAGCAACTTTCTTGCCAATTTGATTTGTGAAGGAAACTGGAAAAATGTGATAGGTCTTCTTTCAGGTTGGAAAAAAAATCATCACAGTCACATACATACAGAGAGTTCCCTGTATTTTTAGACTGAGCCATTTAAAGCTTTGGCTCATGTAATGTTTGTTGTTTTAATCAGTCTGATGGTGAAAAAAAAATTGGGAAAGAAAAGAAAGGAGAAAAATTTAGGATGAATTATACTCTGTTTTAATCATTAACAGCTGGCAAGACCTTCTATCCCACTGGCATATGTCAATAGTCGGCTCAACATAATGGACAACACAACACACCCTTCACAATATATATCAGACAATACACAAAGAATGATGCCACATATACTATAATGACTTTATTGTTTGCAAATACTGTTTGCTCTTGTTCATTGTACTGTAAAAAATATTTTATTATATTCTTATACCACTGGCAGAGTCCCAGCCTTCAGGTTGAGATTTGATCCAACTTCTGGTTTTGTTGGAGATTATACTGACTATATGTCAAAGGTTTATTTATCATTTTACACCAAACATTTCCCTGTCCTTTAAAATGTGAAAATCTGATTCTATATTTTTTTCAAGTCAGTGATTACTTCAATAAAGAGAAAGATTATGTTCCAAACCTTCTATGTAGTATGTTACATTTAATAATTTTTGTCATGTTTAAATATGGTCTTATAAATCTGCAATGGCAGATTGCAGTAGGAATTTGCATGTTAGCTCTAAAGTATAACTTAAAGCCTTTTAGTCTAGCCTACATGAAAAAATTAAGGTACAAAGACATAATCATTTTTGCCTTGTGTCCTTATTTTTTGAGGGAGAGATGTAACTGTCTCTATTTTATTAGTAGTACTTACATTTATAGTTAAAACTGTGCCTACTTTCTGCACATTTATACTGACTGACCTACCCCACTGCCCTGCTAACTTCCACACAGCATAAAACCCTTGAAAATCATCCAGATATGAACCTCCAACCAATAATCCCAGACAAAATCTCACAATTATCGTTATAAAATATGACTTTTTATTTTTAAATAAAATAGTAAATGTATTTTTTAACTTAATGTAATATGTAAATTATTAACAATAAAACTTGAAAACTTTTACAAATAAAATAAATAATAAAAAATTTAAAGAATACCATTATCAAGGTGAGGTTATTGCTCCTCCACGCCACTGGGGGCACGCGTTCGCTGTGAATAAATGCCATCGTGAGCTGACGAGGGCCGCCCAGCCATGTTGAGGAGTCTGTCAAGCAAACTGCAGCCCGCCATTGTGTAGAAACCAGGCTCTAAAGCGAGATAAGGGCGCTTGGCTGAAACTCCTTAATAGCTAGATAAATTCTACACCCTGCCACTTTTATTTAGGAGTAAATACAGTTACACAGGCTCCGGGGGGGAAAGACATGTCAGCCAGCAGCCTTCTTGAACAGGTAAAGAGAGGTATTTTCTGAACATTTACGAGGGCCAAATTTGTCAGCATCGCGACGGCTAACGCGGATAGCTTAGCTCAGAGGCAGCGGCTGTGGCTCAGTAGTGCAGTAGGCCTGACCACCTGCTAAAGGAACTGACTGGTGAAAATATATCTCTTCATCTATTTTTTCCCCTTCCTCTCTTCTCATAAATCAAACCTTCATGAATCACCTGGACCCAATCCAGAGACCGAAAGGCCAAGCTAATAAAGGTAAGAACAAAAATTGTTTTTTTACTTGAGTTGTGTAAATGTGGATCTTTTTACGTGCCGTGCGTTTGGAAATCTTGCGTGCGTGAATGTTAGCATCTTGACGAATAGGCCTGTGAGTGGTGTATATATATTGGGATTTTTATTAAAATTGATTAAACACCTACACGAAAAACAAACCCTCTGTTCCTTTAAAGGCAGATTTGGGGCATTTAAAGCCTCGGTCTTGGATGTCCTTTACCTTATAAAGCAGCACCCGAAATGTTCCCACAGGTAGCGCACTAGCTATCGCTTGACTGGCTCATGTTAAATGGCATTGGGGTGCACTTCATCGCCTCTTTCCTGGTTATACTAAGCGCTTTTTCCCTTAGACCAGCAGGTGCGACACCACATTTTATCATCCAGTTTCACTCCATATCAGTCATTATTGTGCATTTTATTGCTGTTAAGCTACAGTTGCCATCCCAGCATGCTGGTCTGGGCTAGTGTTAGCAAAGTCCGTCAAGTTGAAAGGACTCTTGGCGCTCGTTACACCGAGACGCTGCTAACTGCATGCAGCTGACCACATAGCTAGCGTGCTAACGTTAGCAGGTTGCTAAGTTAACCCAATATGACACGTCTTCCGACACGCTTTTCCTGTACTTTCCGTCATCTTGCCATCCAGACTTTAAAGTTTGTGTGGGTATTCTCCTGGAATACAGTTCTTCAATTTCCCGAAGAGTTTTCAAATATCCTTTTACCATCAAAAGCAGTAACGTCCCTAAGGACAGAATACCCAACACTGCTCCGTTGACTATTGCCTTAGCTGTTGATGTATTGGAAATTAGATTAATTAATATATTTCCTTTGGACGTGGGAGTTTGCGCTTTACTGACATTTGTCAGATAATTACCACTACAAATGAGGGATTAACTTTACTGGGCTTGATTGATATTCAGTTCTGTATCCTAAACCATATGAAGCAGGGTTGGTGGTATCTAGAAATCAGCTTCAGGTTGTTCCTTTGACGGTGATTAATTATGTCAAGGAGTGGTTTTATGATGTTACAAGGTTATCATTCCAATGTAAATTTATCTGATCTGCACTCACATCTCTGGAGTCATATAATGCATATAACTGCTGTTTACATCAGTGTTTTTTTTGTTTGTTTTTTTCTTTTCAGTGCAAAACGGTGCTGTGACCCAAAAGGATACTTTGAATGACGATGAGTTTGAGCCTTACCTGAATACTCAGGCCAGACAGGTGAGCATTTGACCAGATTATTCCCATTTTGGTTCCTGTCCACCTGATTCACTGATTCAAAATTACTTAAGCATCACGTTTGACATATGATTCACAATTTAATTGGTGGCTCACTGAATAATGATGCAACTTGAATAAAGTCAACATGCTACAATTTTAATGTACTGTCAGAAGCTGACTTTCTGTGGAAGGAGTGCCAGCCCTGGATGTAGTTATTGGAAGTAATGAGTTGCTTAATGACATATTTAGTAATGATGGTTTCATAACTTGGTTCTTATGCTTTTCTTGGTTCTTAAGAGAAAGAGGGGGAAAGGAGTCCAATTCCCACTCAAAGCATATTTAGCCTGGATAATCCTGTATCTGAAAAGTCTTAAAAAATAACACCACAATAGGACTCCTTTCCCCCTCTTTCTCTTATGTGCAATTCTTCTGCATGCAATCAGTGTGGATGAATATGCAGGGAGGAAGATTTTTGTTGTTTCAGAACTTCTTTTCTGAATCCTTTCAAGTTGCTGTTATATTGAATTAGAAGGCACATTTGTAGTCTTTTACCTCACCCCCAAACTGGCCTTGAAGCATTTTGTGTGTATTTTGCACATTGCTGCTTATTTGTAAGAGAGACTGCATTAAAGGAGAGACAGAAATTATATTACTAGCCTTGGATTTTTTTTTTTTTTTTAAATTGTGTGGTAGTTGTTTCCCCTTTGTAGAAACAAAGACTGAAATTGGTAGAGAAAAAATAATTAACCCTACATTTGCCAACAGCCTGAAGTGTGTGCTAGAAAGTGGTGCTGTTTTGGAAAATTAACTTTTGTAGTTAATGAATTTTCACAAAAATTATCATTGCTTTTTGTTTCTAAAAGAAAATGTATCCAAATCAAAAGTTGTTTTAACTGTTTACATAAGAGAGCTCTTGTGTGTTGAAGTATTTGGTCACTAAATCTTATTCTTTTTCCATTTAGAGCAATGCCTATACGGCCATGTCGGACTCGTACATGCCCAGCTACTACAGCCCCTCCATAGGATTCTCCTACTCCCTAAATGAGGCAGCATGGTCCACAGGTGGGGACCCTCCTATGCCTTACCTGGCCTCGTATGGACAGCTGAGCAATGGGGAACCCCACTACCTCCCGGACGCTATGTTTGGCCAGCCAGGCCCCCTGGGGAGCAACCCATTCCTTGGTCAGCATGGCTTCAACTTTTTTCCCAGTGGCATCGACTTCTCAGCATGGGGCAATAGCAGCTCTCAGGGACAGTCGGGGACACCACAGAGCTCTGGCTACAGCAGCAGCTATGCCTATGCACCCAGCTCTCTTGGGGGTGCCATGATTGACGGACAGTCCCCATTTGCACCCGCTGCCAACGAACCGCTTAACAAGGCACCTGGTATGAACAGCCTTGACCAGGGTATGGCGGGGCTTAAGATTGGAGGCGCTGCCCCTGGTGGTAATGGGGAAATGGCTCCTAAGGTGGTTGGCTCTGGCTTACCTGGTGGCGGCCCCCTTGGCTCTGTATCTTCTGTTGGACCTCCCAGTATGCCGCCTGTCTCAATTGCCCCTGCCAAGCCTGCCTCCTGGGCCGATATTGCCAGCAAACCAGCCAAGCCTCAGCCCAAGCTTAAAACTAAAGGTGGCATGGCAGGTGCCAATTTGCCGCCTCCGCCCATTAAACACAACATGGACATCGGCACTTGGGACAATAAGGGCACCATGCCTAAAGCTGCCACTCCTCAGCAGGTGCCCCCTATTCCCAGCAATGGGCAGCCGCCCAATCAGGCTTCCCCGCAGCCCGGAGCTACGGCTGCAGGGAACCCACAAATGCCCCTGAGCAATGGACAGCTGGTTCCACCTGTTTCACAGATGGGGCAGCATCAACTTCCACCTACTGGGCAGCCAGGTATGGCTCCGATGTCCCAGCCTCCTCTCTCCCAGGGTCCTCCACCACCAAGCCAACAGCAGCAACCTTCTCAACCTACTCGCTGGGTCCCTCCACGAAACCGGGCCAATGGATTTGGGGATGCTGGTGGGGGTGGAACAGGCCAGTCACCTCCCACTTCTTCAGGTGTGGGTGTGGTTCCCGGGGTCCCCTCTGAACCTCACCCAGTTTTAGAGAAGTTGCGCATGGTCAATAATTATAACCCTAAGGACTTTGACTGGAACCTCAAGCAGGGGCGGGTGTTTATCATCAAGAGTTACTCCGAGGATGACATCCACCGCTCCATCAAGTACAACATTTGGTGCAGCACGGAGCATGGCAACAAGCGACTAGATGCAGCTTACCGTTCACTGGGTGGCAAAGGGCCACTTTATCTTCTGTTCAGTGTCAATGGGAGTGGTCACTTCTGTGGGGTCGCAGAGATGCGCTCACCCGTGGACTACAACACGTCTGCTGGCGTGTGGTCACAGGACAAGTGGAAGGGTCGTTTTGATGTGCGTTGGATCTTTGTTAAAGACGTTCCCAACAGTCAGCTGAGGCATATTCGACTGGAGAACAACGAAAATAAGCCAGTGACCAACTCTCGGGACACACAGGAGGTACCACTGGACAAGGCCAGGCAGGTGTTAAAGATCATCGCTGGATATAAACACACCACTTCCATCTTTGATGACTTTTCTCACTACGAGAAGCGTCAGGAGGAGGAAGAGTGTGTGAAAAAGGTAAAATGATGAATAAACAATGAAACGCCAATGAAATCTAATACTCACGCATTGCTGTGTATGAGGTCTGCTTTGGGATGTCCATGTCAATTGTTTTGTATGAGGGGAAAAAATGCAGCAAAGTTTCAAGAATTTGCAGCAAATCGGGTGTTTTTAAAAAATGATTTCATTACCTTTGGTAGACCTTTGGTTATTTTGACTTTTTGTTTTTGAACATCTTTCGAGTCACTGATATTTAGTGCATTACTTGGAGTAACATGATAAAGCCAGAGTTCAAACACTATAATTGTGTTTTATATACATATATATATTTATAAAAGAAAAAACGTGATTGTCTGAAAATCCAGTCGTTAGTCATTTAGCTTTGTGATATCTGATGTCAAGTTTGTCAAAGCTATTCTATATAATAGAATTTTTATTTACATATATAAAGCTTGTTAATATGCATTTGAAAGTGTCTTCAGATGTTTTTTGAATTCGTTGTAAATTTTTAGATAAATGCTTCAAAGAGATACTGAGTAGATTGCCATTGAGCCAGGAATGTGCTGCTTAAAAGTTAATGGCTTAAAAAGTCCGGTGTTTTTTTTCTGGAGGGAGATTTGTGGGGGGGCACTTGCTTTTATTACACTGGATGACAAACATAAATGAATACGACAGTTTTATTGTTCATTTAAATGTTTGATGGTTTATGCAGTAACGTTGCTGTTCAGTTTTCCGTGTCTGTAATGCAGTACAATTTCCAATGTTTTTATAGCTTTGTATATATTTATACAGTTTTATCCTACCTAATTAACACCTCTCTTAATTGCAATTATTTCTTTATCTGGTGTTTTCATGATATTTTGGCTCAAACTTCATAATCTTTGGCCATGATATTGATGGCTGCAAAATTGACTGTCAACTTTGTTTAAATTTAAATGGCAAGTTCATTTGGTAAAATAGAAAACTTTGGAAACGCTCAGGTTTTTACTTTTACTTTTGTTGTCGTGGTAGTAGGGTTTTGGGTTGTTCTGTGTTTACAGGCAGAGTTGTAGTCCACATCTTTGGCCTTTATCTTTTACAAGGCTAGACCACTGCTTCAAAATGCCCTTTTATTATAGAAGCCTAGTGTGGTTTCTGAGGAATTCTTTTGGTCCTTGTTTTATGATTTTTAAATACCATGGAGACTGTTGTGTCTTCAATCTGACATTTTTCAGTTGTGCTCAGTTTTCACTCCTGTGTGTGGCAGGTGGAGGTCAAGGCAGTGAGCCATATCCCAGCAACCCAAGCAACAGGAGTCAGTACAGGCTTCAGGTAACTGCTTCATTTCCTCAAGTATTTTGTTTTTAATCCTTTATGAAGACGGCAGTACTTCAAGTTGTTTAAAAACATCTTTTAATAGATATCGTCATATCTAAAAGGCATTTGAGAGATTTCAGCTTATTTTACAGCCTTGCTTGTAATACATAAATTAAAGGTAGAGTCCTAAGTCCGCCCACCGTTTCTGTTTGCAAACAGCAGCTTTCAAACTTGGCGCCCCTCCCTCTCAGGCTAATGGCTGCCTCGTTCTTCAAACTATTCAGTTTCAAGCCTGTCCTTCAGAGCTCAGAAGCGGGTAAAAGCCAAACTAATATTAGCCCTAGATTTCCAACTTGCATTATCTAAAGCTCTTACCTTTTCTTTGGTGCATCCGCTGTTTTTTCTTTCTTTCTTTCTTTTTCCTTCGAGACTTTGAGTGACTTGCGTCTGCTCCAATCATGAGCTTATTCCCACATGGCGTCATGTCCTTCGTTCTGTAGACTGGTAGAAATCTCCACCCAGAAATGTCCCGAACACAACAAAACAAAGCTTCAGAGCGAATTACAGGCAGGTCGAGAGAGAGTTGCATTCAAACGCACCACCGCACGCAAGTAGAGGCCCCAAAGGCGCAGTTTGAGATGGATTTGCACTTGCACAAGTCTGTTTATTTTCAGGGTAGAAACGTCGGACTCTACCTTAAGAACAATTAGTGTGCATTCACACCAGGATAGTCTGGGATCTCGGCCCGATTGAGTTGGGATTTCTGAAAAATTTCTGACTGACCTTTGCTTTGGTTTGCGTTTAAACGGCAGTAACCTAAGCAGACCAAACCGCCTGATTAAACCACCATAGTTAAACAACTGCCCGCTAGGGGGCGACGCTCCCCAATTATAACCACTGATCAATGGTGAAAAAGTGGGAAGAAGAAGAAAAACGGCCTCTGTGATTGAAGTGGAAATCTTTCTGCTTCTTATTAGGCTACTCCATCTTTGTCTACACCTTTTCCAGTTGTTCATCGTTTTTGTTTTGACCTCGGCTTCTTCAAAATGCTGTTGGCTTTATCCCTCCAACCCAAACGATAATCTACCCCACTTCCTTCTACTACTTTTGCTTTATTGCGGTCAACAAATGTCACTTCCATTAGGTGCGCTGGATAGTCTGATAGTCCATTTGCAAGTGAACCAAGACCCCCGGCTTTCAGGCGGCCCAGAGTCCACTTCTTTGGTTCGCACCAGAGTACAGTTGGTGTTCAGACTGCGCCAAACGTAGCTGACTATCCTGGGAATCGTACCACAGTCCATTTGAAGTGGACCAAACTGCCAGAGTGTGAACGCACCCTAAATCCCCTGGTGGACTCTGCAGATTTCACTCAGTGGGTGAACAAACAGAGTCTACTGGAGGGATCTGTCATTTGTTGTTTGTTTAAACTTGTTAGTGTGTCAATTGAATATCTTGAATTTTTAATTATCTGAATAATTAACTTTTTCTCCCCCCCACCCCCCTTCTTTTTTTTTTTTTTCTTTTTTTCCCCTCTAGGAGCGCCAAGGAAGAGTCAAGTAACAGTTGATGCTTTGGTCAAAAGACTGCAGTGGCCCCCCCTAAAGCCCTGTCCACCCCATTACACCATTACATCAAGATCTCTAAGAAATTCTAATAGGGGTGAAGAATTAACAAAGGACAAAAAAAGAAAAAAAACTTAATGAAGACTTTGATTTCTTTTGACTTTAAGGACTTACTTCGAACTTGTAGTAAAAAAAAAAAAAAAAAAAAGATTATTCATAGGACTGCAACTAAATGCATAGCATCCTTAGGTGAAATCTTTTTTTTTGCCCCACCCCATTCCACTACATATGCTTTTCTCCTTGTATGCTGCTTCTCTTTTTCTTTTCTTTTTTTTAATGAAAGGATCATTTGTTTTTATGGTCCGAGAGCAAGTCTGTAATTCTCGCACAAGCACACAAATCCCATAGAAATTTGTAGTGTTGGCTAATATTAGTGTCCCAAAGTGAAGAATGGGCAGTTTGTCTCATTTTCTTTGTTGCCCTCCCCACCCTGGCCTGTCTTCAGAGGATCCTTGAGTCTTCAACTGGGATCCAGCGGAGCTTTTTCATTGGATTTTCATCGTAGGCTGGTGCCAACTTCGCTCACTTCAGAATCTTTTGTACATGCTCGCCATGTTTTTGTTTGAGAGGACTGCAGATGTTCAGAAAGACCCTCTTGTTTTGTTTTCCCATGTTGGAGTGTGTTGGGGAGGTAGGGTCAGGAGAATCTAGAGGAACGGGGTCAAGCATTTGAGTTCAGAAGAAATGTTAAGTTGATGAGCTTTGCTCACTATATAATTTTTATGGTCTACAAAACTGGGGCCCTCAGTTAAGTCTTCATAGGACTTAATTTACCATCTTTTTCTTGGACAGGTTAATTCATTGTTGCGATGGGCTGCTTTTTTTTTTTTTTTCCTACATTTTCTTAAGACTGATGTGAGTGGCCTTGCCCCCACTCTTTCTATTAATCAGTAATAAATGTGGTATATTCAGCAGACTGGTGTGCATTCCCCTTGTTTGACTATGGAAAGTGATTGTCATGCAGTGTGTATGTGCAGTTTTGTTTTCCTACATTATCAGTGACTGCTTTTCTGCTAACCTTCATGTGTAACCTGCAAATCCTACCCATCAATTTCCAATTTACCCTGCCAGACCTGGAGTGGGTTTGTTTTTTGTTTTGTTTTTTCTCTCTCTCTCTACTGTCCTGCCTTGTCCTCCACACTCCAAGACTCTTGTTTTATGCTCAATCAATCATACATGCTACAATACCACAATCAGCTATAACCATTCTCAAAAAAGAAAAACAAAATCCTTTCAAAACTACTGGCTTTTATGTGTGGCATAATAAAAATGCTCCACAAGTCTTGTGGTTCTTCTCCTCATTGGCTAGTTGTCATGATGGCCTGTTGTACCAGTCTAATTTATATTTTACTTCATCCAGAGGGCATGATGATGCTTGTATAAGTTTGCATATATTTCCTCCCCCTTCCTACCGAGCTTCAGATGAATGTCGAGGATTCATTACTGTACCTACGAACTGTAGAAATTTTTTTCTGTGTGTGTGCGCACGCAAAAAAAGGAACCATTTATATGTTGCACAGTGTGAGTTAACTGGTTTTGTGTCCGTTGACTAAATGTTGGGGTAAGATTTTTAATGTGAGCAGTAGTTGTATTAGAGGAATGTTTAGCTTTAGTCTAGCTGAAAGTGAATTATTCAAACATGAATGCCTTTACAATGTATCAGTCTCGTTTTATATTTGTAAACATTTAGTATTTATCTGCTTTCCGCCATTTTCTGTAGATAGTTCTGATTGTGATGATCATAGCAGCCACAAGAGGGCGACACAGGACTGTTCACTGGGATCTGGTTCTTCAGCCTGATAGTTTTCCAACACGGGGCCCTGCATCAAGGCCTCGTGCTGACACATCTGATATGAAATCGGGCCTTAAGAGATTTTTTTGGGGGGGGGGGTATGTATTTTAACCCATCCAAAATGGCAAAATTGTAACAGTGGGCCATCTTCGCATAATATATACAAGGATCATCATCCACTATATAAAATAACATTGGCAATATATAATAGTAGGCTAGTTTAATGGTTTGCAGGCCTATATTTAAAATTTGATGCGCTTATGTTGCCTTTAATTGTGATCCACAATGCCCAGTTTTAAAGTCCATATGCGTGGTGAGAGTCCGTTTTCACCATGTATTTGCACATCTAGCAGTTGCAAACAGGGTGAATACTGAAGACAGTTTTAACAAATAATCATTTAAAGAAACAAAAGTCTGTGTGATCCTGACAAGACAGGATCACACAAGGCGATTAGGGCGAGCTTCACTTTGTTTTGTTGGAGGTGGACACTGCACTTTTGGCAAGAAAGCTCGTGAGTTGAGAGTGTGTCTGAAGAGTTGACGGCACGTGTCATGCGTGGCAAGCACGCTGCCTCCAGGGGATCTCCTTTGACCCTTATCAGCGCGTCCCTGGGGACGCCTTCCAGCCCCTCGTGGGATGCAAATGAGCGGCGATAAAGCATAAGCGCGGGGACATGCCACACCACCGGGACGGCGGAGAAGAAAAGGAAAGTGTTGGAGGTTGAGGTGATCTGCACGCGCATCTTGGTGCACACATGAAGCTGAATAAATGTGGGGAGCGTTTTTAGTCATTAGCAGAAACTCCCATTTTGACCATACTGACTGAATTACTATAAACAATTGATTAAACTTACAAATATCTCAGTCAAATAAAGTTTTGGCGATTAAACAAATGGGGGGAGGGGGAAATCAAAGGGATCATAATGCAAGTAGGCCACCAAATCAAGAGAATACATTTCTTATTTAAACAAAACATGCATTACTTTTACGTAATGAGAATATTTAAAAAGAATATATATTCTGTTGCATCCTGTGAACAGTATTGTCCAATCTGAGAGCTCTACATTTAATGTCTTTGTGTTCATATTGCACTGCAAGGTCATGGTTCTGCTTTATTCTCCCCTCATTATCATCAGGCATCCGTCTCTTTCTTCCATTAGTGACGCTTCACCATGTCGCCAACCCGACATCTATTTACACGACTAAATTAGATTTCGTCTGTCTTTTCAAGCATTTTTTAAAAAAAGCTTTTGTCTATATCAAAATATTTTTAAAAAGCCAAGTGGAACACAGACTTCTTATAATTAATGTGTTTGAAATTAAATTTTTGGTCATTATTTATGTTTGAAATGTAAACTCTACAAACAGATGCAATGGCTGTTTCTTTTCTTTCAAATATATTTCAAGTACTTGCAGTTTCAGTCAGTGTACCAAATTAATTATTTTACACAGATAAAATAATGATAGTAAAAGTAATTATATTGCATTTAAATAAATGTGAAAAATTTAATGGTGACCTGAACATATCACTTCTTGGTCTGCTGTAACGTTACACCTTTCATTAATTTACCAGCATTATTTAGCATCGTAACTTAACGCTAAAGAAGTTAAAATAACAGACTATTTATGAATAAGAATATGTCATTGTGATGAATGTTTTTAACACAAGTAGGGGGGTTGTATGCGGTCACCTGCTCTCTGTCTCCAGGGGTCCTGCACTGTTGATGTGTTGAGTATTACCCCCTCATTTCTCTCAGTCTCCTGATTGTGTTGAGCGTTTTGAAAATGCATAATGTGTAGACGGAAAAAAGGGGCCTGAAAACAGTTGATGACCTCTGTCTCAACATATGTGGCACACTCACCCCCTATACACACAGCTGACAGGCATATCTGCATAGAGAAGCACGTAAGCTTCCTTTTAAGTGTATATTATGGAAAAAAACAACAGAAAAACACCTTCTAAAAATATCTTATTGAATAAGATGTACAGTTACTCTGATGCATTATTGCTTTTTTTGTATTGTCACAGTTATATTTTAATTTGGCTCAAAACTTTAAAAAATGAGGAATTAAAGCTCCAGAATACATGACACTACAAAACATAGAGAAACGGGAATTCATACGGAAATACGCAGCTTTGTTTTTTGCATATTCTGCCTCCATCATCTGAGATGTAGGTCAACTCACATCTCTGTTGCCTGCAGCATTTTTGCAGCTTGAATCATTTGATGCAGCGCTGTGATTATAAGAGTAGAACTGATGCTCATTATTCAAATTATTTGCTGCTTTGGGCTTTTTTTTTCTTTTTTTTTTTTTTTTACATTAAAAAAGAAATACTTGATTCCACAAATAGAAATGCAGTCCATAAAATGACTTCTTTATTGAGATGTTTTGCAGAACAAAAACACAAACAAATGCCATAAATTTTAAAGTATATTTTCAAATTATTGATAGGGATGGAAATCTGTGCATTGGAAATGTAAATCAGAACACATGAGAATGATTGAGAGGATTTTATGGTTTTATGATGGAACTAACAGCATAAGGGAGTTCAACTCTCCAGCAACACATCATGCCCTTGTAGCATTTTCACTCTATATTTCATCTTCCTGTGTACTCTCATGCGTAAACACACAGACCTTTGAAGTGGCCCTCTGTCACCACATGGCAAATCCCCCTAGTGTGATCCCTCTGTCCATTTGGCCACAGGAGCGACACTGGTAGACTGCCTACGGCTCTGTTTGCTCTGACATTATGGAAACCAGTATATTAGCAGACTGGTACCCAATGATCATGTTATCTGGATCTTTTCTACGTTCCCTATGTTTCTTAAAAATGTTTTCTTTCTAGTTTGCATGAAATTATCTGCAGGCTGCATGTGTCTGTGGTCACAGTTGTGCAACTTTGCCTAATGTGCATTCCCTTGTTAATCTCACAGGATTGTAAGGAACATCCATTTGTGCTACTTTCAGCGCCTCTGTCCTGTGCTGTAGCTTTACCGCTGGTCTCCCAGGTGAGCGAAGACTGTGGTTTCTCTCTTGGCATTCACCGCGTGCCTTAATTGTATTGAAATTAAATCAAGGTCCACTGTGAACACAAAGAGCTCAAACCCAAACTTCCAAAGCGTTCTCAGCTAACGATCATATTATCTTCCAGTCTGTCACTTACCATGCTTTCAGTCACACTCTCCCTCATCTGTAATGTTCTACAGCAGTTTTTAAAAACATTGATCAAGCACTGTTGCTTCCTGAGTCTTTAAAGTACACCTTTTTTTTGTTTTTTTGTTTTTCTCTTCAATCCATCCCTATTTGACTTTCTCATTCCTCTCTCCTCACCTGTGATCTGTCATCCCTGTAGGCTCAGAGATGGCTATGCGGCTCTTCCACACGTCAGAGTACCTTGCATGCTAATCCCACACAAACATGCATTCTCCCTTTGCAATGAAAACATGTTTTCAACACAGGCAGTACAAAAAAAGAAATATACATATACACGATAAAAGCTAATGATATTGTAATTTCTCTGAACAGCCCACAGTGTGTACATGCATGCATGCAGTTGTAGATGTGCAAAACGGGTTTCCAGCACCAAAATGTGACAGAAAATGACATACAGTGATCTTCTAAGCAGGATTCACAGCATCCGTATATTCTCTGTGTAAACAGTACAGCACGTCATATTTTTAAAAAAGCACCACAGAGACACAAGAGAACAGAGAAACAGGGAGTGAGATAGAGCAAGCGAGCAAAGCTACCTTTGTTGCACCATAAAGAGAGCAGCAGCCCAGCTACCTGATTGCTACCATTCCTGCAGACCATCTTCCCCTCAGAGCAAAACAAAGGATGCCGACTAGATTTTTATGAGGACACACTACGATGCACCGCAATGCCTCATCCTCACCACGGCAGAGGCTCCACTTTTCCTGTTTAAGAGCTTGGTACGTTTTAACCAGACCAAGCAGTTCTTCATTACAGTTGGTAAAGCTGTGTCGTTATCTCCCCCTTACCCTCCCTCCTACTCTCCATCCCTTTACTGTTCTCTCTCTCTCTCCCTCTCTCTCTCTCTTTCTCTGTGCACTCTGCGTATGTAACTCTAGCCATGTACAGACTAGAATCTAAATCACAACAATCTCCATATTGTGATCAATTTGCAAAAAGTAAATACTTGTTTGATGCAAAGGCAAAAAATGACAGGAGAATCGTAGCTTTTTCCCCATAAGCAAGACTCCAAAAACCTGCTAGTGTTACACCTAAAATTCCTTATTTTTAAACTCTTGCCACTGTGCTCACTTCTTTACTATTTTTACCTATCATGCTACTGTAGCACAAGAGGATTTTTTTTTTTCTTGATCAAGTATATCCTTCCTTTCTAAAGACGAGGCAAAAATAGCAGAGAGGCTGCAGAGTATTTCCTCCTTCAGGTCCTCGGTCCTGGTTTTGTTATTGTTGTTGCTGTAGTTGTAGCTGTTACTGCGCAGCTCCATCCTGTGAAGGTCCTTCTGGGTTGGGAAGAGCAAGGGAGCAGGCACACAGGGGGTGGTGGGATGGCGGACAAGGGGGCTGAAGGGACGGGAGGCAGCAGGCAGGTGTCACGCATGCAGTCGGGGGGGAAGGAGAAGAGGGTAGCAGGAAAAAAGAAAAAGACTCAGCTAAATTCTACCCAGTCACCACCATTTAAAAAAATTCCATTTGGATCTGCTCGAGACAAAACCAGAAAACGGAGACGAAAAAGCCCAAAATGTAGAATATACATATATAAGCCAAGTAGGTATATATGTATGAGGATCCAAGGGAGGAGGAAGAGAAGGAGGGAGATAAGGGATGGACGGACGAGGAGGAACAGGCAACTGGCTCACACACAGACACACTGCGCCGAGGCGAAAGCACGGGCTTCAATTTATGCTTTCTGGTCGACACCACCCCCCACCACCACTGCTTCACATACACACACGCACACAAACACCCATGCAGATACACTACACACACACACACGTACACACATATAGAGTGTCCCGCCCCCTATCTGCCCCTGTCCCTGTCCTGTCCCGTACTGGATGCGTGGCCCAGCTGATCAGTGCAGAGGGATTAGCCAACAGGGCCAGCTGGCAGGGATTACACAGGCAAAGTGGGGGAGGTGTATGTGTGGGGGTGGTGGGAATGGGAGGGGGGATGAGGGGTGAGAGGGTAGGCCTAATACTGGGGGAGGAGGGGGGTGGGGTGGGGATGGGAGCTCTTGTCTTGTCCTGCACACTCACAGATGTGCATGGAAACAGAAATACAGCACATACACAGTTCATTCAGATACACACACGTACACACACACACACACACACACACACCATGCACCAGCGACTGAACGCAACATCAGATGCTTGAAAATATGAGTTTGCGATGGATGCATGAGCTGCAGCGGGGCAGACTGCAGGGGTAGGCAGCCAGTAATGCATGCAGCGCATCCGCCTTCCTGACAACCGCGGCGACGCATAGTGTTGATAAATGTATGTAAATGTGCAGGAGGCAGCGGGGGTTGGATGCAAGAGGGGGACCAATAGAGGGAGGGAACCCCACGGGAGAGCGGGGCTAGGCTGACAATGCAGGGTTCTGACCCTTGACCCCTCCACGCTCCATCATCCGTGGCCATCAGCTGATCCCGGTAAATGGACGACCACAATATCACCCCCTCCTTCTCTCCTTTTCTCTGTCAAACACACATGTGCACACAGACATAGTCCACTCAGAGTGCAGAATCTAGCAGGGATACACACTTTTTTTTAAAATGATTATTATTAGCAATCCACTCCTGCTTCCTCCAGCCCTCCACTGCTCTTTCCCGTCTCATGCCTCACTTCATCACTTAGCTCATCTCCATCCCTGCGAACCTTTCTCATTATATTGAAACATGTCAACATCTAAAACAAGAAGAAATCCATCCCCTAAGAGTATGATTTTAAATGCTCATCTTTTGTCTCATCCCATTGTATTCTGCTTTTTTTTCTCCTTATAATGGCTGTCCATCATATTTTATCTCCAGTCTATGCAGCTGTTAAAGACATTACATTTTGTTTTCCATTTGAAACAATTATCTCCATCTACATATCAAACAAGAGCAGTGTTTTAAGAGCAGTCCTGTAATTGTTTTATCACCATGACCACTTAAAAACGCTTTCTGTGAAAACAGTTTGCTGAGCTGATTGTATCACACATTAGCAGCACTGCTGTCTTTGTTTCACGCAGGTTAACTCTGATCCTTTGCTTGTGCTCATTATCTACAGTATGACTGTGAAAATGGTTAAACATACACACTGTCGCAACTGGACACTCACTTTTTTCACACTTCTTTTTAAAATCTGTGTAAAACTGACTAGATATCGTGAAGAATGACACACATAAATGCAACCTGTCTCTCTTCTATGACTAAATCCATACAGATTGTCAGATAAACAGGAATAATTCAAAGACATCTTCAGTTTTTATGAGTTGCATCAAGCGTTGTTATGCAAAAACCTAAACGTCAAAAGTTTTTTCTTTTCTTTCTTTTGTCTTTTTCTTTGCAGATGGTCTGCAGCAGTTTGAGTTGCAGTGCAGGAGACAGATGCATACATTACTCCAAACGTACACTGCAAAAACAACACACAAGCGTAAGCACAAAGGCAGATTTCCAGTGATTTCTGTAAAATCAAAGGGACATTTTGCAGGGCCTCGCAGGCAATTTTTTTTATAGTTAACATTTAGATTCAGACATGGTTGACGTGTGACAAATATGACATTGGTTTAGATGCGCTTACATGAAATGCACAGTAACATTGCAGCGACGCTCTGGGGTGAAACGACGGAGACTGTTTGAGCTTGCATCTCTGAAGGATAGATACATGAATTTTATGCGTTAGAATAAAGCATTAAAACATATATATAGATATTTCCCGTAATTTTGGGGAAGTAAACTTTGTATAAAATATTTTTAATGACTGTCAAAACTTTACTGTGTTGCTTCCACTGATTAAATACTATATTTTTCATGCATATTGCATACATGTTAACATTAGCTGTGTTTAGCCGCATTTTAACATCCCACCACCTCACCCTTAATTTCAAAAGCTTGTACATGGAGGGGATGAAAGCAGGCGAACAGGCGTGCAACCCTACTAGCAGGCAGCTACGAAGATCAGAGAGAGGCGAGCAAAGAATTTTTATCATCCAGAGAAACAAAGAGAAAGAAGAAGGCGATTATGAAAAGAGACAGGCCGGGAGAGACAGACAGACAGAGACACGGGCAGGGACAAATAGGCAGTGCTCGTCCCTAGTTTGGTAATCTGATGGAGAGATTAGCAAGCAGGCAGCATTTGGGTCGGATTATCGAGTCATTAGAAAAGACTGGTGCTCCAGAGCCTCTCTCATGTGTTAATGTGGCTTTATAGGTCCTCAGCGCAGTCTGTGCGGATTGTGGGGAATATGTACAGTGCATGCTCTTTAAAAATGCAAATTGTGGCGCATAAACTTGATTTGTTATGAACTGGTTTGTTAGAGAAATATGCATGTGCAGGGGCGTGAGGGAATATATAGAAATATATATATATAATATACACATATGTGTCACTATTTGAACTTTTAATGACACAATGAAATGATCTAATTATATTTAGATATTTTCTCATATTTAAACTTTTTTTTTCCTTTTGTATCTTTACTTTATTTGCAGATGTTTGAAATGACAATGCTCCAGCTGTATTTATTGCATAGTTTTATCCAACTGGATTATCCTCATCATGTCGGAGAAAATCATTAATATAAATCCATTTTTTATTTTTGCAACAGTCATCTTTTTATGTTTATGTCAGAAAAGACATAATGCTCTAATTGTGTTTCAGTTTTCAGGCCACAGATTATTAACACAGAGTAAAATCGCTCCTTTGCATTTTCTGAGAATTCTTGTTTAAATCTAAAATAAATGTGATCACCACCGTTTTTAGCAATTACACAGAAATCTGGCCTGGAGGTCTGTGAAGTACAAGGAGACACGTCTTCACTGTTCTCAAGTGTCTTGCTTGATAAGCTGTAACATTTAGCACTGTAGGCCAGGAGGGAACGCAGAGGTATGTGGCCTACATGCACTTAAGTCACGGAGACGTGAGGTTCAGTGATGACAGGATTTGAACGGGATCGGAAAAAGCTGGAGAGCTTATGAGTGTGTGGGTGTCTATGCAGGGGAATACCTGTAGCTACTGATAGGGGGTTATGGGGATGTTTGAGTATTAGTCTGTAAATATTAATAGCAATCCACACAGCTTATCTGTGTGTATATGTGCTGAGTTGTATCAGGGATTGTGTAGTTGGGGATGTTCATTGATTACTGATCAATGTTGCTGACATTCTCTGTGTCAGCTGTGCTAATATGCTCCACTGACTGCAATATCAGTGTCACTTTCACTGTCAAAGCTTCTGATAAGAAAGAGTGCTTTATTTGTTGTGCAGTTTTATATCTGTTAAACTGATGGAAAAATAAGTTTACATGATTGCCTTTTTTTTTTCCAGCTCCACATTAGCCAATTTAATGAATCTTAACTGTTTGTAAGTCTAATTACAGACTGACCATACAGTACACATGATCAATTAGTCTCACACACACATCCTCACACTGATCTGTGGTCCCAAAAACCTTCGCTTCTGCTGCTGCCTCTGCATACACCATGCCCCAGTTCCCCACCCCCATCCCTTTTTGTCAAATAAATTGCGATGTGACCTACTTCCCATTTTGCACCATTTCGCTCGTGTTCAGATATTATTGTTTGAACATGAATGATTTGCTTTGGGGCATACAGTATCAAAGAAAACACAGTGAACAGTATACAATGTGGCTATACTGTATTGTAAATTGCATTTCAGAATATGGAAATGTTCACATCAGCATTGGACAGATTTTTTTTCCACCCTTATTTTTCTCCTTTTTTGAAATTATGATTCAGTGTTGTTGCAGTTTTGCAGCCTCCCTAAATGTGTGGGCAACACATTATGAGGTTTTTGTTTTTTAAATTGCCCTTGTATGATTTGTAATTAAAATACACGGTTCACGTATTTTCTGATTAACACATACAATAATTCTCAGAGCCCTCATAATAACAGGATGTCTTTGTGATGGTCATAGACTGAGGAAATAAGGTAAATCAATTTTGCAGCCTAGCTAAGCAGAAAGCGCAGTGGTAATTTTCAGTAATAAGCATTGCTAATTCATTGAACCACATAGCATTTATAACCCAGTTAGGTCTGCACTAGTTGGCATCCAGTATTCTGTTTTGACTTGAGGTGCCTTTTTTAAAAAGTTCCAAATATATATAGCATCCAAAATATCACATCGGCAAATTCTGCACTTGCATGTGTATGAAGTGTTTCAGCATTTTTATTATTTTCTGAAACTTTAGTTAAGATGATTATTTTTATTTTTATTTTCCATGAGATTGTTTTGATTTGATTAAAACTTTCCATATACTTTAAGGATCTTATCTTTCATTAGTAATTCTTATATTTTTATAAATATTCTGCTCTGTGAGACACATCACTGTCTCTGTGTGAGTTTTTGGGACTTTACAGAGATGTGTATGTGTGTGTCAGTGTGTGTCTCAGTGTATCAGATCAAGGCTCCGTCCTGCCGCTCATGGAGGGATGGCACCGGAGACCACACTGACCCTGATTTATCGGGATCAGAATCCACATGACAGCAATTAATTTACATCCATTACATACATTGGCTTCTCTCTTCGCCACGCCGTTGTGGACAATTTGCGCTCTCACACAATCACTTCGAACATTCTTTGCTTCTCCCCTTGCTCTCTGACTTTTTTTTTTTTCTCTCAGCATGTTTCCTCTTTGTGTAATAGGGACTCTGTGGTCCCGATCCATTTAGAACATCTCATCTATGTATGCAGGAATGCTTCTTATACAATAATGCTGTCAAGTTCACTTCATATTTGTGTGTTTTAAACCTGTAAATTTATCTGTGTTTGAGTCCGCTTTGAACCACATGAATAATCCCTGTGAATGATATTACATGTACTCACTTTTTTGAATAAATGAACACACAGTGTGTAATCAGAATAAATTAAACAGTGCTCAGCAAATTGGCTAATTATGATTACACAAGGAATTTGACATTAACGTTATAAGCGCAGCATCTTCTGATCATTTCAGTGTACCCTTCATGCTGTTTTATCATTAAAACTTCCCATTCATGCAGGTTCTCATGCTCAAGGGTCTTTTTCTTCCCCCTAACATTATGTTTCTTTATCCTTCCTCACTGGCCTACATCTGTCGCTGCTTCCCTACCTCTCACTCTCCTTTTCTAGCAGTATCTGTCAGCCAAATGCTTTTTCCTGGCCTTTCAACTGAAGACAGGAGACTTTGCTTGAGGGAGAATTTGCCATTTATTTCCACAGACAAAAAAGAAATGGAAAGGGGCATTAGCGCTTTGTATCTTTCCTCCTTTTTGTCTTCTTTCTCTACGCATCTTTGCTCTCCCCTCCTTTGTAGAGTCTCCTCATCCAGCTCGGGCCTTCATACCTTCACTCTGTCCTCAGGCTGAGAGGACCACGGGAGCATGGCTGGCTAAATGTACGGGAGGGGGTGAGGTGGGGGGGACGATGAGGACATGAGGATCTAATTTCCTTGTACATATGAATTGAAAGTATTCTCAGACATTAACACGTTTGCACACACACACACACAGGAAGTCTTCATCCAGTGCACACTTTCTATGTATAGTCATGTATTATATGCTTATATGCACATTCATGCGATCAAGCTTTTCATTCTTTGTACTGTGCATGTGCAAAACTTGACAATTCTTGCCTAATTCCAAATCTATTCTGAAGGGAGAGACAATGGGGAAAAAAAAATCCTTTGCTTGCATCTCTTACCCAGCATAGCTTGGGGACAGGTTCTACCAGTATCTGTTCAAGGATTGGCTGAGGATGTGGTGCGGGGAGGAAAAGTTGCAGTTGGCAGCAGGCAGAAAGACACTGCAAAGGGAGTGGGGGTTCACAATAAAGGATTTTAAACCAAAGCCTCTTTGGTAAAGAGGAGGGAGGGAGGTAGAGAGGAAAGAATGGGGCTGTGGGGGTGGTGGATAGATACAGGATGACACAAGGTCCAGATTAACCCTAATCTCAGGTCTGGTGGTTTAGGTGAGGATGAGGGACTGAAGGAAGCTATCCCATGCCAGGTGGTCATGGGGAAGTTAAAACTGGGAGAGAGGTGGGGGTGGTGTTGCTAGGTAAAAGAGAGGGAGGGAGAAGCGAATGGAATAAGGTTTTTGATATCATTGCTTGCAGAAGGCTTTATTTGGATAAAACTAAAACCTGAAATCCTAAATGACTGACCAAAAACAGAAACAGAGAAGATGATGTGATTGCAGTTGGGGGGGGGTTACACAACCAAGAGAACAGCAGGGGGTTTTGACGGTGGCTGCAGGGTGATTGGGTGGTTGGTGCATGGTGACAGTGGCACATGCCCTGGTGCATGGGATTAGAGGGACAGTCAGTAATCTGCTGTTTAGGCTGTATGTAGGGCAAGAGTAGCTTAGCCCAGCCGCTCTTAGCATGACTGGAGTGAGAGGGAGAGGAAGTGGACTGGCATTATAAAGCACCGCTCAGCTCACTCAAATCACTCCTTTGCTTTCTCTGTTTTTATCTATTTTCCATCCCTCTGACTGCACCTCCTCATGACCGCCAGCCATCCGCTGAATGTCAGTAAATTTATGGAAATAAGTATGAAAGACCTAATGTGAAAAGACCAAATAGAAACACAGGAAGCGGAAAGAGAAATTATAATAATTTGATCTGATTTTTGCAAAATCATCACATTTATCCAGCATGCAGAAAATTAATAATTACTTTTCATTATTTGAATGTTATTTGTCTTCTCATGACAAAAATCAGTTCAAATAAATCCTCACAAGGAGGGACGACGGACATCTTATCCTTCACAAGATCAAATAATTTTCTAAAAATGAATTGATGTGAAGCTCCTCTTTGGAAAAGTAAATGTACACTTGGCCTCAAAGGCTATTGTTGCCCACTTTAGTCATAACATTGTGCAGGTATTTTATGTAACTGTCACCAAACTTCTCTTTACCTCTTGTTCACAGAAAATTCCTGCAGTGCAGGATATTTTATGGTTTTATTACATTAACTTCACACCCCAACTCAGCATTTTTTTTTACGAGTTGGTGGATCATCGTGGCTCGCAGGTTAAAATTTGAGCTCTCATACAGATTACCTTATATTAGCTCATATTAAGAATTCATGAATCAGTGAGAGCGCCATCATTTTACAGTAAAGAAAAATCTTTTAAACTCAGAAACACCAGAACATGTCATTCCTTTAAAAAACTTTAAATAACTTTCAATTTTGATGATGGGGATGCCTCCTTAAGTAGCGAGGAAATCACCAGACCCGAGACGTCTGAGGTGTCCCTAACTAACCAACACCTCATCTGAATGTAAGTGTTTAAGTTTTATAATAAATGCAGCATTGTGGTTGTTTCCTTTATTCCACTTGCCTGTGTTTATACTCCAAAATGACTTTATCACTTTTTATTTCAAGGAGAATTAAAAATTTGTAGAAATATTTGAAAGAAAAGTGGAAGTAAAAAAAATATATGTAATATTAAGAAAGAGCTCTCCTTAAACTCAAATGTTTGAGAATGAACCAAATATCACTGAACGAAAGAAATGTAATTTTTTGAACCACTGACATAACAAATGCAAACCTCTCAATAAAACGATGCGCTACATGAGTCTAAAGTGGACTGCTAATTGGCAGATTATCTCTTGAGCAGCACAGGCGTATCAGTACAGTGCACAGACTTGGTGACTGTCAAGTAAGAACACAGAAAAATGAGTGCATGCATGGTGTCGTAGCTTTTGAACAGACAAGACTGTGACAGAGATGCACCTCCTACTTCAGTCTGGAAAGTTCTTAGCTGACTGAATGCACTTGACAGAATTTTAACATCGTGCCCTGGTGGAAATTCATGATTAAGGAGACAGTAATACTGTTTGCTTTTGTTTGTTTTTTTCAGTTTCCCTTAAAGTCTTACACTTCTACTTTCTGCTGCCAATCAATGAAGAGGGAAAGAGAAAATCTTGATAATCAGCTGATCTGTGACACAGAAGGACATTCAAGGACATCACTGCAGTCTCTGATATGCATTTGTCACTGTCTTCTGACATTAACGAAACTAACTGTTCAAGACAATAATTTGCAACTTTTAATGCAAAAAAATTGTTGTGCAGATCATAGAAGTGAGTCACCACCACTCAATCTGTGTGTCAGGTCAGTTCTCTGAGGTTTAAAAGATTTGGAAAGAGAAGATGATTGAAGGTGCTCACCTTGTATATATTCTGTATGGCCTGTGCAGAGAGTGTATTTACTGTAAATTGCTGGGTGGGGGGGACCCCATGCAGTCAGCATTTCAAGTAATTCAAACAAAACCCCATCTCCTCTCCATTTTCCAATGAGCCAACTGATTTATGTCAAGTGAAGTCAAGCATGGCCCGGCATATGAATCAAAATTTGTCAAATTCACTCTTTCCTCTCTGGTCTGTGAGGTGATATGCCTTACTTTTGAATGTGAATCCCCGGAGAGCGCTGCATTGCTTTTAACTGCCTATAGCCTCAGCAGAGCAATCAAACCCTTTGTTTTTTCACACCATCCCACAATCCCACCTGCTTTGGCGAGACGATGGAGGGTCCTTTGAAAACAACGAGGCGGCATGATTTATTATTCTAATTAGCCGAAGTGAGACTTTAGCAAAACCACAATTACACTAAATCGCCAAAACAGTTTTCTGGTTGGCTGGCGCCATTTCTGTTCAGATGTTAATCAGAGCCATCTATTGAGTCGAGGTGCAAACTGCTTGTGAGTCACACCATTGCTTGGTGATATCTTCACAAACACACAAACAAACAAGTGCTTGAGTGCTGGATTGAATTACAAATAAGCATATTAAATAAAATCGCTCTGCGCCGTCTACACCGGCTATGTGATGCAGCGCCATTTCCCAGTCAAACAGTGTGCAACATGGAGCGATATCTGGTTAAAGTCTGCTGCAGTGTTTCATTCCAGGTCATTTCATAATCTCTTTGATACTCACATCTGCACATGTCTTTGCTCTCACTCACTGACAAACAGCTGCAAGCTGGCATGCTCACTAAATCCTCTGCTACAACACGTACTACATGCACACAAATGTATGAAGTCACCTACAACATGCACACACACTCATTTTTATATGTACACAAGCCAGGGTGCACAAAAGCAAGCACAAACAAATCTGCTCCTGCAGAAAGTCCTGCACTCACTCACTACAGATGCTCTTCTAAATTAAAACTAGATCCTTTCACCATTACGACATACAGCAGAGACAGCAGAAAACTACATGTATCGATTTGTTAAAGGAATACAAGTTTTCTGATGCACATGCACTCACAAGGAGGAAATCAAGCATAGTGTGTTCGCTCTACATAGTTCCTGTCCATCCTTGAGGTTCTCCTCACCTTCACCCCACTCTCTCCTCCCTCAACCCCCCAACTCACACACAACACCCCAATCATCCTGCATCAACAGGCATGTGAACCCAGCATTCAGTTCATCTTTTTCTCTGTCTCCCTCTCGTTCTCACACTCTGCCTGCTCTATTTTCATCCGTGCTTCCACTCTCCTAGCTTTCGGGTAATTACCTGGCATTTGCATTGCAAAGTCCCCTGTGCCGCCCTCGGCTCCTCCGCAGGTGATTGAGCTTCATTTCCCCAGCAGATAAGAGAGGGAGGAAGAGGAAGAGAGGGAGGAAAGGAGGATTGTGGCGGGGTGTGATGTTATTCTGGCTTGCAGGATGTGGAAACAATGACCTGAATTCTCTTTTTGCTCCTCTTGCTTGGCACAGGGCACACTCAGGAATGTTTTAAGTTCATGTAAATAATCATCGTCACCACTATCCTCACGCTTGGTCTGCCTGAAAGTCAGAATGAAGTCAAGTCTGCATCCTGATAATCGCAGGGCCCACACTGCAGGCCTCTGGTATGGTGACATTTTTCATAATGCTTCACTTTGTGGGATTTACCTTTATTTGATTAGGGTTTTTCTTAAAAAAAAACAAACAAACAAATTGGACAAAAAATGTACAGGCGGAGTTTTTAAAAAAAGTATGAAATTAACCAACGTTGCATATCACAATGATCTTGTACTTGCATTTTTGAAGCTTAAACCCTATTTTTTTAAAATTTCCTGTTGAGGGAAAGATTATTTATTTCATTATTAGCCACAAAATACCTTTTTTGTGTGTGTTTGTGTCTACAGCAGTCATAAATCTAAATATGTTCCACAAAGTCTCAAGTAAATTTCTTTGGCTTTATATTTTGGAAAACTCATTGGCTGAAGTTGAGTTTGCAGATATGATGGGATTTGTCACCATAGAAACAGATAAAATACAGGTAAATGTTGGGATTTTTCTGTTCTTCAAAGCTACTATGAACACAGCCAAGTGGTTTTTGATGCCTCGCACTAACCAGGAGGTTTTAATACCAACTCTAACCAAAAAAAAGGAATGAAAACTGGGTCAGAATCAAATGAACTTAAATAAACTAAATAGGATTTTGTGTGTATGTGCATCTTTATTAAAAACAAAACAAAAAAACCTGGATCTGAAATCATTCAGTAAATTTTGACATTTATGAATGTGATGTTGATTTCTGTTTATTTTGGGTAATGTGGAAACATTATTTTGATTGCATACCATATTGCAAGGATTCTGCTGAAACTGAAGCTGTATTTGAATAAAGGGATCATCCTTACCAACATTGCTTACCTTTTGTGGGCACACATCCTAAGATTTATCTCTGAAATTTTCCCTTAACATGCTTGTTTGATATGAAAATGCTTGGGGAAAATGGCAGGGTCCAACAATAAAGGACAGCATTGTATAAAACCATTGAGTAACAAAACTCAATGTATGAGTCGGTACAATTAAAACAGAACTGGGATGATTTTAGAAGTTTGATAATTGGTTTACTTTAATAAATGAGCCAAGAAATAGTTGCACTCTGCCGGGGATTAGATTTTGGCGAAACATTGGTTTGTTAATTAGCAGCTTTTGCTCATGGCAGTCTAAATGTTCATGAGATACCTTAGATTACAAACTTTTACTCATGCAAAGCACATCTGCTCAGCCTAAAAACTTACACTGTGCAAGAAAACGAGTTCAGGTAACACAGGGTTGGCAATATTCCACCCAGCTTGTTGTTTCCCTGCAGATTCCGTTTTTTCCCCTAACATGATCCATTTTCTCTGTTATAAGACGTCTTCACAGTCCTCTCATGCAACACGGCATGAAGGTCTACCTCCGCATTCTTTATTTTGTACACTTCTTAATGTACCTGCTGAATATCTGGTATATCAAAATGATAAAACCAATCAAATCATGTTAGAAATTCTTAACCCAACATAAACAAGCCAAATTATTTTTAACCCATCTTTTCTGTTCTCTGTTGTTTCTTCCTATTAGTTGTTATACAAATTGAAATGAGATTCAACTTCAGTGTTCATTGTTGCAAAGATGTGATTTATTTGAAGTTTGAAGTGCAATTTCTTCACATTTATGCACATCCAAATACTGAAAAGATCTGATGCCTATTCACCCCCGAAGGATGACACATGATAAATGTGGAGGACAAAGTACTTAAAGTTTAATTCCACCTGTGTGAAGCAGCGCTTTTGAGAAAGTTATGTTGAAAGGGTGTTCTTCTTTTTCCTTTTAATACAGCCTACAAAATAGGACTTTCCGTTTTGTTGGATATTAACTGTTGGCTCTTGAAGCAGTACTCATCCACATTAACCCCCCATCACGCATTCCTTTATGTAAAAACAGAGCCACAGAGACACTTAACCATCTATACCTCAATATTCCAACCTGGTCTACCACAAGCGCCTCCCACAGAATGGGAGCTGATAATTGTCGAGTGCTCATTTGCATGCTGGATGCAGTGGATATTTATTTAAATTTAATTTCGTTCCCGCACACGGTGCTCTGCAGGCATTTGTGCCAAAGTCATATTAACCCCTTGACTAGTTAATATGCAGTGCACGACGTTGCCCACGCGCGATGAATATTCATATTGATGGCGTTTCTTTTTCTTTTTTTCGTGTGTCAGCCTCTCCACCCCTCCCACTTCATGCTGTCCCCGTTGAACCACGTAACAGTGCGCCGCAATGGAGGCATCCCGGAAGGCTCAGTTGCTTCCCAAGGCACAAATACTCTGCGTTGGGCTGCTTCTAGCTTATGTGTCGCTCGCTGCCGCTGATATAATGGCAGATAAGACTCAGCTGCCGAGCAGAGAGAGAGCTCTGAGAGGAAGGCAGGAGAAAATGGTCGTGGCAGGTAAATAACACAGCGTGGCTAGGTCGCACAACGAGTGGGCATCACGGGAGGGTCCGCTCTTGTAACTTCTTCTCTCTTAGAAAAGTTCCTAACGGAGTTTATCCCGGAGGTAGCTAGCGGCAGCTATAATAAGAGCTGGTAGAAATTCAATGCGGAGGAAATTAACTTCATAGGATCCTTTATTATCTCCGGAAACACTGGGCAATCTTTCTGTGAAAGGAAAGGGACCATTTTGTCCCACAATTCCTTGCGGTTACATCATTCACAGCGGTTCTAATAAATATGATGACAGAAGGATGAGAGTGAGCAGCCACTGAAAACGTCACGTTTGTGGCTTTTTCTTTACTTTATCCTATTATTAATTTTGACAGTGACGTTTGCTGTATATCACAGAAATTTTATGCCATTGTACTTATGTATATAGTTTAAAAAAACAACAACAAAAAAAGCAGTCGTTTTCAAATTAATTCATACCCTCCCATTAAAGGTGGGAAAAATGAAATAAGTTTGAATTGACTAAAGTAATATTGAATTTAAAAAATAATGAAAATCATGAAATTGCTTTTGAATTGTGGTTCAACGGAAATATTGAAAAATAAAAGTCCAAGTGAACAAGCACAATAGGACCCTTAAACTATTTTTTTTTTTTTTTGTTTTAACTGCAATTCAAAATAAACATATTGTTTTACTCAATCAAAATCAAGAATTTTTTTTTTTTTTTTTTCCAGCATCTTGTTTGCGTGACTTGTGAATTCAGCCTTTTTTTGAATGGGGGGGTGTATAAATTAATTTGGGGACGACTGTATGTTTGAGAATGAGATTTTGGTGTGAGAATAAATCCAGATGTTTAAATAATGTTACATATACTAATAAAAAAAAGAAAAAAACTGAAAAGCTCCAAATTAAATGAGTGTTTTACAAAACAGCGTATCTGTAAAAGCATAAATGGAAGGTGACATAAAACTAATTTCACAAGGAAAGAGTCCCTGGAACAACAAACAGGAAAAAAAAAATTGAAAATGAAAACTACCTTTCAAGATGTTACTTGACATGTCCAATTTTCTGTTTTGTTGTTGTTTTGATGTGTTCAGTGAGATGTTCTCTCTTTGTTTACCGTTTTGCATCTCAGAGGCATCTGTATTATATCCTCCTAACAGGCAAGCTTTGATACTGTTTGCAGTTCGAGAAATTCCTGGGATGTGTAAAACCTGATAAGTATATAACACCAAGCACTGTCCTTGAGTAGTATACATATATATTCCCATATATAGTTTGTTTTATGAAACCCTGCATACTCTTATAAGGACACTGGGTCTCAAGGAATGAGATAAAGGACAATACCTGTCTAGTGCAGGGTCTTTGTTTTTTTCTTCTGTTTTATTTTTTGTTTGTTTGCTTTTTTTTTTTTTTTTTCTTTTTGTGAGTCCTTGGCATCTTTTTGACACAATCCACGTGTCAGATCACTCCAGACATGTCTGCTGCTGATTGATAATACAACAAAGACTTCATACTGAGTTCAAGATTTCATACTGACTTAAAAGACAGTCCAACACTACAAACATTTGCAAAGTCCTGTGTACTTTACTATAAGACTCTTCTTAAAGAAGGGTCAGACAGGGCAGCAAATAGTGTACAAAGCTTTCTTTAGATGGACATCTGGCTATATGCTTTTGGGTTTGTGGTTAGAATATGATCCAAATTGAGAATGTAGGTAGTGCAGGTACACATGCACATACTACAGCTTTGCAGAGCTTTACTATCAGTGGTGATGTGTTTGAGTTTGGTCCATTGTAGTTTAATCGAGTGTACTTTCTGGAGTATTTGTGCTCAGATAATATTTGCAATAATTTTTTTTCTTGTTTGTGATTTAATCTTTGGACAATGATGAAATCTTTGAGTCATCCACAAAATTTCCGGTGGCAGCAAAAGCCTGCTGGGATATGTGGCGTATCTGTTAAACAGTTTATGATTTAATCAGGCTGACAGAAAACTGGATGGTTCCAATTCTCAGCTGTGTTAATTGCATTCATAATAAGTATTATGCTTTAGATAATGTGGTTCTTTCTCAGTCTCATGTTTCTCTCTTGTAACATTTCGTTCATTAGTTATGGGACAGGAGGACCGGTGAGCTACAAATGAGAAAAGAGTGCGATGTGAACCCAGGTGCTCCCTCTCATCACCCTCTCAGTTTGTAGCATGGACAAAGTGCATTGTGGGAGCTGGGTGTGAGTGGATGGGAGGAAGCGGTGCCGCAGCGTCCATCTGGGCATTATGCGCATGAAGGCTCCGCCCCGTCGTAAGTTCCTTCTCCGTCTGTTGAAGCAGCTCGGAGACACGGCATGGCAGAAATCTGTTCCTCCCCTTTCACCGTGGGGGAGAAGAGGGGGAAGCTTAGATGTAGACAGGGTTTGTCGGTGTGGGCCTGTGAGCATGAGCAATTTAAGGATTGCAAGGACTGTCTCCACAAATGTCCTGTGCTGTCCCGGCCTTGTGTGAATACGAGTGCACATGCACACAATTTTAAAGTTGCCTGTTGCCCTCCAGCCCCTTTAAAGAAACTCTTCATTTCTTGTTCAGACATCCCGTTGTCCCGCGTCCCCTCCCTCGCTCCAGTCTGTGTGATGTACTCTGTGACCTTGGCGAGAATGATCCAGTGGCAGATTGCTACATGGTAGGGGCACAGTAGCTATTATTTTGAGTCAGTGCAGGATAGATTGCCAATATTTCTTCTAAACAGGATGGGGGAGGTCAGCTGACCAAAATCAATCTCTGTTACAGGCTCCGTTGTAACTCTTAAAAACAGGTTCATGGCGAAGATATATTCCCGGCATTATTTCTGTTGTTTCTCTGCTATCTTTCCATGTGCCCTTGCTTTTAGGCTTTTTGAAGAGTTTGTAATGTGTAAGGGGGGGGGGGGGGGGGGGGGGGGGTTGTAAATAAGTGAGATAAATAAACAAGAAGGATTAGAACTGGTACCACAGCACAGGAACGTAACCTGAGTTGTCAGCCCAGTCACTTTGTGCTAGGATTCCTCTGTGTCCTCCTAAACACTTTTAATTAGAGATGCACCGATCTGATACTTAGATCAAATATTGGCTCCGATATTGACAAATTAGCTGGATCGGATATTGGATGAATGTGGCCGATCCAGCAATCCAATCCAGTCATTTCTGTTTTTATTTATATCGTAATAAATGTAATTTATTAATAGATGAAATTAAGTATATTTCTATCTGTGTTAATTTGTTACTTTTTTAAACAAGGCTAAATGTTTATGTGAAGCTTGATGCCTTCGCTCACAAAGCAAGGTATACAGTACATTTGTTCAACAGTGGTATTGGATCGGTATAAGATATCGGTTGATACGCTCAGCCCAGGTATTGATATCGGATTGGATTGGAAAAAACTAGATCGTTGCATCTCTACTTTTAATTGATCTTGATGGAAACACCATGCGGTTTAGGAAATAACAGAGATGTTGATGAGCAAAGAGGAACAGCAGGATGTCGAGGTGAAACGGATGTGTAAGGTATCTTTTCAAAGTCTAAAATCTCTATCGTTGCTTCATGTTTAAGTTCAGATTTCTGTTATGATTCATATTCTGATCTCTTTACACATGAACTCTGATGTGTTGTTTTTGATGTTGGTGCTGCAAGGAATTGTGGGAGAGAATTAACTCCCTTTGTAAAGGAAGAACAAGTGTATCTTAACTAAGATAAGAAGGAAGGCTCTGAAGCTCATTGCCTCAGTATTTAGAGAATGTAAGAAGCTTTGGTTAGGACTGCTAATTAGATACTTCTGGGTCATTTCACTCAAGTAAGAGCTTTTAAAAGCAAGAGAGATGATTCAGCTGTAACCTCTGAAAAGTGTACTATGCTTTTTGCCCAGTGTGCATTTGGATCCATGTTCCCTGACACTGGCTGGAAAGAAATTGGATGGTTTGCATGATTTAACAGCAGAAAGTGTATTTAAAGGGTTTTTAATGTGAGATTGGAGCACATAATTAAAAATGAGACCTGCTTGTTGGCCTGTGGGATGTTTTTCCTTATCAAACTTGCTTGAAAGGTTTTTGAGGGGGCCTTAACAGGATGTGCCTCCATCTTGCTGGACACAAATAATAAAGGTGATGCTGTTGTTGTTTGTGTTCTCCATAGCAACTGTTTCCATTGCTAGAATACCTGAACTTTATGACTCTATGGGACCCTGGACAGGGACAACTTTTAATGTCAAACATTAAATTGTCTTGGTTGTTTAAATGCAACATTGGCAGTTTTCTTTACTTACCTCGTACTGCTTTTAAAAATGGATCACATCCCCCCAATCTTGCCCCCTTTTTTTCCCCCTCCCTTCTTTTGCCCCACTCTTTTTTCCCCCTACCCATCCTCCCGTGCAGCAGAGGGTAGTTGGCACCAGTATAAAGCATCAGCCTCCGACAACGACTCGTGCCTGACTCCCTGCCAACCTGTGTGAAGCTAGAAAGAGGAACAGCAAGAGGGAGGGAAGGGGAAGAGAGAGGGAAAGAGAGGATTTTTGGAAGGAAATAAACAGAGCAGCCTGGAAATCGACCTTCTATCACCAGTTTTGGCATCCAGAGACAGTACCTCTCCCGTGTCTCTGTGCGAGGAGGCAGCAGCACTTGGACTTCAGTTTTACGGGTGAGAGAAACTCAGGACCACAGACAAAACTGGAGGGTAACAAAGACTAAAAACCCATCAAAATCAGTCAAACTGGGCGTTATTATCCGCTAATCAACAGATATATTGTTGCGCCCCTGACAGGTGGTAACCTTGATTCAACCAAAATGGAAGGGGGTCCGGACCGGTCTGATGTTTTGGTTCTGGTCCAGCCTCCTACAACTGGTATGCTAAAAGCAACAAAAGATAACCAAAGTGTTTTCGCTTCAGTCCCGACGTGTTGTAAAGTGTGAACTGCTTTTTCCAGATATCCTTGAAAACAAAAGCGTAGAAAAGAAATTACGCCCATATCTCATCCAAGTTGGAAAAAAGATCCTTTCATGAATCCTTCCCCTATATTCAGCCTGTTTCCTTCTTTTGTGAGCTCAGTCAGTCACCCTCCCTGCTTGTTTTCTGTCGTCCTCTATTCTTTCTTTTGCTGGCGTAGTGAGGCAGCGTAGTGAGGGTATTCAGCCAGCTCTTTCTCAGTGCCTGTGTGTGTAAGATGGGGCAGGTCTGGCAGAACGGGGTGTGGGTGTTGGTGAAGGGGGAGGTGGGGTAGCTGGACTAGGCACAGTGAAAAGACCCAGCCTGGCACCGTCTGGACCTCTGCCAGACGCTCCATGGGACAAATACCCACTGCAGAGGTTGCTTTGCAAACGATTGTGCTGCAGATTGTGTTTTTGTGTGCACACACACGGCCGTGCACGCGTTTGCACGAGGGAAGTGAGGGATGATGGGAAGGTGGTGTGAGAAAAAGTGTGAAGTGAAGATGAGGAGCGAGATGAGAGGGCGGGGAGGTTTGGCTCGGTTTGGCTTTTCTGGACAGTGTTGTGTCGACAGGTTCTTGGCTAACTGTTTTTACCTCCTCTCTTGTGTTTGTTTACTTACTTGTGTGTTTGTTTTCTCAGTGTTCTCTCTTGGATGAAGTGGTTAGTCTTTTTATATAGCGCCTAAAGGCACGGTGCGATGAAAGCCAAAAGAATCCTTCAGTGCCTCCCTGGTACCCTCATCTGTTGCTTCTCACTGGCTATTTACTCCTTTCATTGTTTTGGCAGCCTGATCTCTCCTCCTCCCACTTCTTTTCCTCCTCCTCCTTTATCTCACACTTGTCTCCCTCTCACTCTCATTTTCCCTCTCACAGTCATTTGGCAACTTCAGTCCCTTTTATCGCAGTGGCCAGAAATGGGATAAGAGGGTGAGAGTGAGCGGAGGATAGAGACAATATAAGTTCACAGAAGAAGGATGAAGATTTCCTCTCTTCTCGTACCACTTTAAGTCAGAAAACGCAGCCGGCGCAGTCACTGACATGGGTATCCTTTGATTGCAGCTGACTGTGCCCGTGAACATGACCTGGCAGTGCCAAACAACCTGCTGCTAAAAGACAGAACTGTGGCACAACAGGAGGGCAGGAAGCGACTGCCTGAGGGCGGCCAGGCCTCTGTGACATTTTAGTCCTTTATGCCTCTGCAATCTGTTACTGCACATAAAAACCAAACAGTTTTGTAAGATATCAAATAAATGCCTTTACACACAGGCGGGTATTATCAGCTCAAGTGTTGCAGTGCTTTTTATTTATTTATTTATATGCCTCCTTTATTCTTCAAAGAACTTTATCTTTAGGGCTCCAGCATGGCCAAACAGTTTCTTTTCAGTGCATGTGTGCAGTCTGGCTTTATGGTAATCTCTTTAAGTCTGACATAAACTGCAGGTAGCTGCTGGCCTTTGGCCTTTTGTCACAGTGAAGGATCATCCCAGGCCCGTCTAGGAAATAAACTATTATGTCTGTATCAGATTAGTGATTGTTTGTATTCAGACCAGTGTCACACACAACATCTCTCTGCTGCCAGCGAGCAGTCGCACATTAAACTTCCAGCTAGCATCCATTATTGGTATATGCCTAAGCTGTTGGTGTACCCTGTGGCCTGTTTATCTGTAGACTAATATTAGTGGTTGCAGTACAAACCAGCCTTGCTTAGTGGAGATTTGCACGCTAAGTCACCTCAGTCTTCTTAAACCCTAATCCTCCTGACACATCTGTGGGCTTCACACACACACACACACACACATACACTTCCTTTTTAGCGCTCTAATTCCACGCAGCACAGTTGGCAGTGGAGTGCCACCTCTCAGCACTCCAGTTTGTTTTACTTATTGGGTATTTTTAACATGATGAAGATTAGGACAGCATTACATCTACTTGCAAGTCTACCCCTTGTGTGTGAGGTTACACTGTTGCATGCCACTGAGGTGTTTTAGATTTGTGGACACCCTGTGGGGGCAGGCTGAACATTAAAAACATTTAACATACATTGGAGTAAGACAGAGATCCATTAGTATGTTTAATGGTGTGTATTGAGGAGGAGACAGCAGGGAGAGTCAGAATGGCGGTCAAAGCGGTGTAATCTCCTAAATGTCTTCCTGCACAGAGGCCTCTGGCTCTGATCCGCCAGCCTGGGTCAGCCTGTAACAAAGTGAGGACCTATGAGGCCGACTTGAAGCTGTTAATGGGCCTCTTTGCACACACACTGTAATTTGTACTATTGTGTTGCAGGGTTATAATCTGACAGCATATCTCCTCACTGTTTCCCCTCACAGACAAGCATGCAGTCAATGGGAATCCCACTGTGGAGCCTTTTCCTGAAGGCATGGAGACCATCATATTTGGTGAGATGGTACAGTCATGTCCTTTAAAAGAAGAAATCAGGAATAATCAAATACAAGATCCTCTGTTTACATGTTTGGAGTTTTTGTAGCACGTTATGAAATGTTGGTTTGACAGTAGGTGGTGTCACAGCACAAAAGCCCTGACTGTGCCTGCGTTTGTGTGTGTCTATCCAGGAATGGGCTGTTTCTGGGGAGCTGAGAGACTTTTCTGGCGGCTTCCAGGAGTCTTCTCCACGCAGGTGGGATACGCCGGCGGTTTTACACCCAACCCCACTTACCATGAGGTCTGCTCAGGTACTGCTCTTTGCACATTTTCCTGCATCTAAACCTCCCACACTTTGATTCGTATGAACGACTTCTCTTTGAGCAAGTGGAGTGGGTTGGCAGGGCATATGACTGTTTGATGAATTGAGGTTAAAGAGACCAAAAATGCAAAAGGATAAAGGAAAAGATACAGAGATTTTTTTTTCAAGTGCAGCTCTCTCATCCTCTTGCGTCTTCCCTTCATCTGCAGTCAACTACTCAGAATGCACTGCTCCAGATGGGCTGCACCCCACCTCCCCCAATCCCCACCCCCCCATGACCTACTTGTAAGGATTGGGCTCTGTGCTGTGCTGTACTGCGGCGTTTTTACCAACAGAGGTTACTGTGTATGAAGCGTCATAAATGGGCTTCTTTCCCAGAGAATGTGATTTGGCAAACATGATGCTTAAAGCACAAGTACAGATTCTGTCTGTTCGCCGTCAAAAATGTCGAAAATGGTCGGCTGCTTGTCTCTTTCCATTTTCCTCATCACCGCAATCAAATCGGTTTATGTAGAGTTGATGTATAATTCAAGTGAAAATGTCTGGCTGTGCTCTGCTCTCCTGTGTTGTAGGAGTCATGAGCTGTTGGTTTGGGGTTTCTCCTTTTTTTTTTGGCACATCATTCCAGGCAGACATGGAGTCAAGGTGCATGGGTGCGCACAGAGAGGAGGGGAAGGATGCTTTAGGATCAACTGGCAGATTTTCTGAGCAGCTGATCCCAAAGCATCATTTCTGTCAGTAGCTCCCAGTTCCTGTTTTTTTTCATCAGCTCCCCAGCAACAAGATGCTCAGCTGTGGACCAAGACAGAGATGGAAGCGGATGACAGGAAAACAGAGCTTGAGTGCTGCAGCAAGTGAGGGAATGGGTCAAATAAACTTTTGAAGGGAAATAAAAATTTAGAATAAAAAAAAAAAAGGAAAGAAGTGTGAGAAAGAATGGTTACCTGTCCATCGGCTGAGGGAGTGCAGGCGTCGCTCCAGTGGCCATGACGGAGCAGAACACTGCGACGGCATGAGACCGAGGAGCTGTCAACACAGCCAAGGCAGGACGGACAGATAGACAGACAGAAGGAGGAAGATGATGGAACTGTCAGAAGAGACAGGGGAAGGATAGAAGGACAGGCAGCTAGGTGGATGCTTTGACATACTAAAACAGGAGAGGCTAAGATGCAGTCAAGTTTGTCTTGAGGACAGATGTATACAGACAGCTGAGAGTGGAAAGAAGTTGATGTTATAATCAATCAGCATATTTTAACTCGTCTAATTAACAGCACAAACAAAGTCTGAGAGGAGCTGTGATGTGTTCAGCTCCAGCTCCAAACAACCTTAGCCTAGATTTCAAAGCACTTTGCACCAAGTTTCCAGTGATAAGTGGACAACTGGGTTTTTGGTTTAAACAATAAATGGAGGGTCAGTTTTGTATGTTAACTTCACTTAGTTTTATACACTGTGGAAAAAGAGCACTTCATGCTGTGAAATCTGCAGTTAAGAGGGATTTGCTTTATCTACATTACTGAAACAGAAAAAAAAAGATTTTTGTGCCTTCTAATGTTTATTTTTTTAACTTGACACCCCACTGTTATCAGAACTAAGAAATACCAGAAACTAGTTAAAATTCATGTAAAGGGTCTTTACTCTTCTGCAATGGCAAAGCTTCAGAGCCGATGCACGAACATCAAAACCTCTTAACACAACAGTAAAAGCTCTAGAGACAACAGTTGTGACTGTTGCTGGTTAGGAGAGTGTTACTAAAGGTGATTTTAAGCATTTTAATTGGTGTCCAGTGCTGCATCACTCACTCCTTTTTTGATCAGCAGGGGAAAGCTAGACCGTTAAAGGGCAGCAGGATAGTGTGTTGATTTGTGAAGCCGTGAGCACCCAGAAGGCTGTTCACCATGCTTAATGGTCCTTCAGCCAAACATTGAATTTCTAGCAGCTTTAGTGGTGCTGATCTTTGTTACTTCTCAGCCTTTCACCCCCTTCATATGGGACAAGCTCGGTGAATCATGGCACAAAGTTGCTTTTTTTTTCCAGCAGGTCTTGACAGGGACTTTTGCTCCAATTGAATTTTCTGCTTTCTGCTATTCCTGTTGATTTCTCTGCACCTTGAATGCCAGCCTACAGCTCACCGCAGTATTTGAGCTTAGTAAAATATATGCAGTCCCTTGGGGCTTGTCTCTGCTAAAGAAAAATGTATTCTTGCATAATACCTTTTTAGTATAAAAGGAAAATGTGAACAGTCCTAGTGAAAGCAGCGACTTGCTGTCACAGGCCACAAATAGTGAAAAGTTAGCTGGTTTTGGGCAGCAACTGTTGAAATATCTTCACGTGTATTCAGCATGAGATGTTCCTTTTATGCATGAACTTGCTTTTAAATTTCAAGGTATTTGTTGAAATAGAAGTACTTGTACATACGTCAAAATATAGATAGATCTAAATGCATGCAAGTTAAAGGATAAGTTTCTTTTTTTTCAACCTGAACCTTATTTCTAGGAGTTTATACATGCATTTACTCACCGGTAAAGTTTCTGCATCACTTTGAGTCCTTCGGAAGATATAACTTGATTCACACTTCAGTGTACATCCAATGATAATGGCGGAGACGGGACAGCGACTATATAAGACATTATCTGCAGTAAAACTCCTTGATTTTCACCAATACTTTAAGTAGAATGAAAAAAACCGAACAAGTACTATTGTCCTGTGAGTCCAGATTTAGCTTTCCGTTAGTTATCAGGTAGTTCTAGACCCTTTTCGGGGCTGCGCGTTCACGATGTGCCCTTCCGTAGTTCAGCTGAGAAGAGCAGCTTGCTGCCCAGACAACAACAAAGACACAATTTGCGAAACTATGAAGTCACAGGAAAATACTCATTCGTTCGTTCATTCTACTTAAACATTGATGAAATGAAGTTGTTTTGCTGCAGATAATATCTTATAGTTGCTACCCCATCTCCACCATTATTACTGGATGTACACCGAAGGGTGATTCAAGTTATCTCCTCCAAAGGACTCAAAGTGATGCAGAAACTTTACGGGTGAGTAAATGTATGTGTAAACTCCTAGAAATAAGGTCCTGGTTGAAAAAAAAGAAACTTATCCTTTAACAAAGAGGCTTATTGAATTAGTCATCTTCTTTTCTGAGCATTGGTAGCTAAGCTATCTAGGAATATGATTAAAACATATGGACTGTAATGAGTTAATCTCAATGACTGTGGATGTAAAACAAGCCCAAATAATCCCCACTCCACCACCGTGCTTGATAGTTTGGTTTAAGGCATTTGTGCTGATAAACTGGTTTTCTTTAAAACATGCCACTGTGCATTATTATCAATCATCTTTACTTTGGTATAATCTGGCCTAAGGACGTTGTTCCAGATGTCCACTGATTTGTTCAGATTTAACTTTGCAAACCTAAACTCTGCTGCCATGTTCACTTTAGTTAAAAAGTCTTCCTCCTTAGAAATCTTCCAGATAAGTCACACTTTTTTTTCCTTATTTGTTAAACTGTACTGTCATGAACTTGAACATGTATTAACATACTGAGACCTGTAGGACCTGAGATGTAGCTTTCAGGTTTCATACAGTTTCTCTGAGCACTGCACTGCCTGAACTTGAGGTGAACTTGCTGGATTGTCAACTCCTAGATTGACATCTGGAATGTTTTCTATTGCTGAAAAATCCTTCTCACTGCATAGATATGGAATCATTTTTCTTGGGGGAGGGGGGTGGCAGCAGACTTGTAACCCTTACTAGATTGAGGAGCAGCTTTACCACTTCCCTAAGATTATTACTGATGTCTTTTCTTAAAGGCATTGTGTTAACACACACCCAAAGACTCGAAAACGAAAATCAAATTTCTGCCAGAACATCTTTTATAGAGGTTCTCACACTTGTTGATCGGCTTATCAGGTGCATTTTGTGAGAAACACTTTGCTGCTATTTTTCATTCTTTAGATTTTTTCCACTTGCTTAGTTCATGTTTAATAAATGACAACACAGCATTATATCCCATTTATTTCTGATCATCTCAGGTTGCATTTATCTCATTTTTTGACCTCCAAGAAACAGTTTTTTTTTTATTATTATGTCATGTCGCATAAACTTTTAGACCTGAATGAGGGAATACTTTATTTTTCACATGGCTGCATGTGTCTGAGTATTTGGAGAACAGCTGCAGGCTGTTCAATGAAGGTTTGGGGTCCTGGCAGTTAGGGACAGGAATGGATGTCTGTGAGCTTTTGGGTAACTTCACTGTAAGCTTCAGCCCTTCCTGTGCCTTTTTTTTTCCTTTCTAGGTCTGCACCTCTCTCTGTCACTCTCTCCCTGATAATGCCATGAGCAATAACGTAGCTCATAGTGAATTCAACCAGAATCCCTTCTACCTGTGGCACATGAAGTCATTTGCACATACATACAGCATGCAGACATGCTTTTCTTATTTTCTCTCTTGCAGTTTTCAGCTGGCAGCTGATTTCATTTCTGCATTAAACAGCGATGTTGAGTGTTCATCCTGTAAGAAGACGCTGAATGAGGAAAATGTTAGATCGAAGCTGCTCAGTTTTTATTCATGCAACTTTGTCATTTCCTTTCAGGTCTGACAGGCCACACCGAGGTGGTGAGGGTTGTCTTCTCCCCTCAAGACATCAGCCTTGAAGAGTTGCTCAAACGCTTTTGGGAAAACCACGATCCCACACAAGGTAGCAGCGCACTTGCACACAAACCCCAAAGTCGCCCTCAAATAAGACCCATCCCAAGGGGCACAAAGTTTATTAGAGCAGAAGGATGATGCCCAGGGATGTGCCTGTGTGTGCATTGTGGTGGGGGGAGGTCTCATGGGTTTGAGTCAACGCCAGACAGTGTTAATGTGTCTGAGATCCAGCCATCCATGGAGGGACACACCAGTGTGGTGCACGTTTAAGCCACAATTGTGAGAAAGTCTCTGAGCATGTGCACACCATGTACATTATTTAATATGAACCACCTTTTGCCAGTCAGTTCACACATTATAATAGTAAACTTGATTTTTCTAGGTTGAATGATGTCTGTGGATTTTTCATTTCATCGTACTTCAGTCCCTTGAAATTGTCAGTCACAGGAAGCTGGTATATTCACAAACTTGGCTGCAGTGGCGTAACGCTTCACCTAATTAATTCAAATGTTTGGCTTTTGATGCATATTCCTTCACCACTCTATAAAGCGTGCCGCATATTTGCCACCCACACACACACACACGCACGCACAGCATCCACAAAAGCCCATCCCCCCAGAACCCATCTCTCCATCTCTTCAAGTCTGTTGCTCTCTTGTTTTCTGTGCTCACTGGAGGAGGTGATGTAAGAACATTAATGCATCAGGAGGACACATGGAGGGTGCGTGTGCATGTACGTGTGAGAGGGAAAGGACGGGCAAAGTGGTACTCTGCTCACTCAGATTGAATGCAGGGAGGGGCATGACAAGTTGGGAAGAGATGGATCAAAGATTCATAGGCCCAACCTTCAGCCTTAAAACAAACACGCACGCCACATTCAGCGATGCTGGCCAAGCCAGTCCCGTCGTCCCTTTTGCGTCTGTCATGATTGCATCTCTGTGACCTAAATACACTAAAATATCAGCCATGTTTTCCACTTTTCACCGCTGCTCGTATAAATTCATGCATGAGCCGACTGGCGAAATGTTCAGTTGGAGGTTTGCTCATGAAAAGAGGCAGGGGAAGAGGAGACTTTTGAAGTTAATCCCAGAGTCACATCCTCCCGGTCAGGGGAGATTCGTCCCCTGTTCGCTGTTGTCGAGGGCAGAGATGCGTCTCACTACGGGTAAAGGCGTAAGCAGAGTTGAGCCGACATGCCACAGGACAGAGGCAGTGAGGCCAAAAGAGTAGTCATACATTTCCCCTGACTCACCGCCTTGTCTCATCTCATCTTTTATTAATAGCATGCAGCTTATTGTCTATGCACTCTGCCTTTTTTTTGTCACATTTCGAACTAGGAGACATATTCAGAAATTATCACAAACTCAAATATATATATTTTTGTCTAGGAGTGTTGCTCCTTGTGCGTGACTTAAATGCGAATCCTTGCCGTTTCTCCTCTCAGATTCAAGGTTCACGTGTGGCAGAAATTCTTCTGATTTGACAAATGTAGCGTGGAGTGGTGGAAAGGGGCCCGTTGGCTGTGCCTTCACGCATGCTTAAGCTCCAATTTATTCTGTCCACCTTAGAGTTGGGCTTAAAAGAGAATGGAGAAATTAAGGAAGTTCACTCTTTTGCCCCTTAACTGCACAGATTAACAGGAGATGGAACATGGAGTGGAGCCCAGGAGCTTCATGTTTTCTGTTTCTCTTGACATGCATCAACACGGAGTCCAGATTTATTTAATACTCTGTCACAGGTGCATATAGAGTTGCATGTAATGCTTCCTTGTAATGCGTATATGTGTGTGTATGTCTGCGCATCTGTTAGTGTGTGCATGCACATGTACGTGAGCGTGCGCGTATGTGTTTTGATATCTGTGCCTCCCTGCTTTGCCTCAGTTCAAAAGGGTTTAGTCCCGACAACGTGATGTCGGGCTGCGTCAGCTCAGCCAATCCCGGCCTGGATAGCAACATTAGCAGCCAATCAGAAACTCCCAGCAGCCTTTGCTGTGTGCCCTCTTTCCATATTCAGCAACACTAGTCTCAATCTGTTGGCTTCCCTGGGATGTTGCATAAACCCCCCCACCCCAATTCAACACGCTTCCATATCATAAGTTTCTTATGTCTGTGTTAAGACAACTCTGCAGCAGCATACCTTCACTCGAGTGCATGCAAAAGGCTCAAACACCAAGAAACTGGTAAGAAAGTGGCTTCTGCATGTCAGAGAGTCCCAGCAGCTGTCTTTCATCATCATGTTCTCAAAGATTATTTGATCTCAACTGTTCACTTTGGAAATACCATCACATCTTGCAGTTCTTTCACACACACCTCACTTTTTCACTACACATTAATATGGACTTATCATCATATACAAGTTCCCATATGCTTTAGCAGCTTTATTTAATTTGCTATATAAATGACCACATCATGTGGAATGGAAATATCACATGCACACTTTGCAAGCAGAGGGTGCACACAGCTGCACAAGTGGAATATCATGTTTTTGCAGAGGCCTGTAGGCCTGGTTGTCCCCTGTTAGAGGATGGAACATCTCACCTTTTCACCGTGCAACTTTTTTTTTTTCTCTTCTAGTCACCATATCTCTCTATTAAAATGTCTTTATTATTCAGTCGTTAAATCTACCTTTTCTTTTCACTGTTTTTTATTATTTTTTCCTCTCTTGTTCAGTTCTTTGGTCTCTCAGATTGCACATTCTATCCCAGTCTCCCCCACCTCACCTATTTCACCTGCACCCTCCTCCCTGCCCCCCCTCCACCCACTACCCTTGTCCTCTTTGCAGAGAACAGAGTGGAGGGGCAAGTGAGTGAGCAAACGGCCCGGAGCCCGTCAGTACATCCGCAGAGCAGCACACTGAGTCGACCGCTCCCTGAGGCCATCCGCTCATCATCACACAAACACACTCACATCCACTCACTCCTCTTTTATCTCTTAGTCACTCTCCCCCCCCCCACCCCATCTTCAACGCTCTCCCGTCTCTTCCTCCAACTCCCCCACCCCCTTGAGCCGAGCCGCCTTTCATCCTAACAACCAAGGCTTTTCCCCCCTTCTTATTGTTTCCTCCTCATCTCTTTCCCTCTCCTTTGCTTCCTTTTCCCTCACTCCCTTCATCCTCTCTCTTTTTTTTTCGAGGCCATGCAGTATTTATGGTGTGGGCTGCTGATGCTGCGTCAGTGAACAGGCATCACAGGCGTATGCCGATAGACACAAAACCACAAATGCACAGCTAAAATGGCCGACACAGCTGTCCTCATTTGATAACGTCTGCACGTACGCGCACGCTAACCCTTGTAGGTGAGTGTTGGTGGAGTCACAGTAAAAAGAAACATATTCCAGATCTTTTTAACACAGGTCCCAAAGCCAGGGTACTTATTTTTGTTCATTTTAACACTGAACTCAAATTTCCACACAGCAGTGCGCCTGTAAGCTGTGATGTGTTGTTGCTGCAAACTTCTGCGTGAATAAATATTTTTATGATATAGTACCAACATTTCTCCTCACTCTACCTCACATTTAGCTTTTTTAGAGTCAGATCACAAAACGGACATCAATCAAGCTGTCTTCCATCTAGTGGCAGTTACATTGTGATTGCTGAAATGAGCATGAATATTCCTTTATATAATATCTTAACCCCAGCTGGCTGCGACACACGCCAATTCCCTGTTGGGGTACCCCCGTATTCCCCTGTGTCACTCCATCCCTCAATGTTAGGGGTGCCCCTGCCATCTAAAGCAACCCCCTCCTTACCCTCCTCCCACCAGGAGGAGACCTTGACCTCTGACCTGTGGCCTCAGCCACCCCCACACTTCTAATCCGACCTCGTTTCTCTCGTGTGGTTGGCTGATGATGGCGTGCTCATTACCAGGTGTCAGTTATTACACCCTCACACATGGTGGCGTCCTTAATTTATGGAGATTGCGGCACGTGTGCGCACAATGTGGGGGTTGAGCGCCGCCTGTCCGTTTGGTTGTGCAGGAGTGCTACATTTTCTAACTTTTTGTTAAGGAGCCTCATGTTTGTAAAACTGCTGGCTTGTAACTTTATCAGTAACCTGTGAAACTTCTTTTTTTTTCTTTGAAATAAAAATCCTGATAAGAGCTGGATTGAAACGAAAGTAAAGAGGAAGAACACTTCATTCTTGCTTGAGCTTTGACTGCAGATGTTCCCAGGCCATGTCCACACAAAGATGAGTTTAGGTGTAACTATTAAAGTTTTTTGTCATTTAGACATTGCTTTCTCATGCAACCAATGTTTTGGGAGCCTGAAGATGCTTAGTTTCAATGCTAGGACAGCATCCTCACAGCAATGAAACTGATTGAGTTATTAAAACATTTGCATTAAGATAGACTTGTTTTCGTCAGTGTGGCCGTCCACACATAACCTCTGAAAACGCCCGGCCTGTAAGAGCTACCTTGATGCATTACCAGCCACATCCACAGAAACAAATTCAGGTGGATCTGTTTAAGTTTACATCCACGGTGTTGGAGCCCAAAAATGCAAATATTTGAAACTGGGTCCCAAGGTGGAGACATTTTTAACCACCTCCATTTTTGTTTGCATGTTTATAATCTAAACACATCCTACCAGAAGAGATGATGCTTTAGTCCCACCTCTCTTAACCCATTTGCACAAACCCTGCCAACAGCTTCAACAATGGAGGAACACAGTCTTGCATCTGTGTTGCAGAAGCTACTCAGCATGATGTGGCTTTTTGGAAAAAATCAGTGAAAAAAAATCAAAAGTCACACAAATGTCTCCCATGCAGCTTGATTTTCCGCCATCTTCGTCTCTGTGTGGTTGTTCACATTGTAAGAGCGTTACATTATGAGCAAGCTCCATTTCTTATTCTCTGTTTTTGGTGTATTACTGGCCCGGCAGATATACTGCAGTGTTTTTGGTGGTTTTCTATAAACAATTCCATCTGAATGGAAAACCTTTCAAAACAAATTCTTTTCAGTCTCTGTAGGGATGCAGCCTCAGCCTTAGTTCTGCTAAAGGATAGCAGATCAAATGCAGAAAAAAGCCTTGTTGATCTGTCAAATGATTGTGCAGGTGTATATTTGCTGGCAAATATGTGCAGCCTGTAAAATCTCTTTATATATTTATTGTAAACAAGCTGACTCCAGAAGGTGGAGTTGTACACTCCGAGTTGAGGATGTTATAACATTAAAGCTGATTTTAAATTTGGAGGGAACATCTGAATAATGCATTTTGAACTTAATCTTTAAGTTGTTTCATAATATGTAAAACGGAGCCCAGCATCCCAGATGTGTTTATAGTGAGATCGATCGAAGGTTTTGATGAAAATGTGTTTGCATCATTTACTGAAACTGCTGAGCTGAATACCGCCCGATGTAGACTGATATAATTTGAGGAATCCAACTTATGAGCTCATCCGGACTGATTTGTGTACAACAGTAGGGCAAGCTCTACTCGTTAGATTTAGAAGCAGCTAAAAATAAACAGCTAAGGGCCAGAGTCCCAGTGCTCTGACAGCATGCCCAGAACCATGAAATGATCATGTTAGGGAGCACTGTTCTAGTATAGAGTAAATACAACAGAGACTAAAGCTGATCTTGCACATTAACTCTGCAGATTCGGGTCTGAACTCTGTCCACTGCTGTCTGTTCACACATGCATACCCACTTATGAATAATCGGCGTGATTGTGGTAAACTACATGATGCGTCATGCACGCACAGATTTGCAGTACAATTCAGATTTAAGATTCCCTCTATATGTGTTGTGTCACCATCTGACAGCCAGCAGAGCATCACTTTGTTTCCCTGTGTATATGCATACATGTGTGCACAGCGCGTGTGTATGTGTGTGCAGGCGAGCGCATGCGTGTCCACTGGGGATGCTCTCACCATCCCAACTCCGTACTCTGCCTCTGTCTCCAGCGCATCAGGAGCGGCTTACATAAGAACAGGGCAAAAATAGCAGCTGAGAGGAGAGGAGGAGAGAGATCTGCTGGCACGCACACAGTCGTAGCGGGACCGCAGGGCACGGCACAAGCCTGCGTACTATCGCACACACTGGGAACGCTGCACTTATCAGGAATTATTCCTCTTATTTTTGGTTTGTTGTTTTAATAAAAGAAAGTCAAAATGACGAGGTCATCAACACCGAAAAATCATCTGTTGATTTTGGCCGGTGCACAAGGCAGAGTTAAAGACTTTGACTTTTCTAGACTTTGATTTAAGTGCATAAAGATGGAAAAGGAAGGGAAAAAAAAAAAAAAAAAAAAAAAAAAAAAAAAAAAAAAAAAAAAAAAGAGAAAGAAAAAAAAAAGGGAAAAGGAAAAAAAAAAAAAAGAAAAAAAAGGAGAAAAAAAGAAAAAAAAAAAAAAAAAAAAAAAAAAAGAAAAAAAAAAAAAAAAAAAGAAAAAAAAAAAAAAAAAAAAAAAGTCAGGAGGTGGGGGAAGGGGGAAAAAAAAGGTACAAGAAGAAGAAAAAAGAAAGTACATTAGATAGTTCATTAGTGCCTACTCTGCTTCACTCTAATTGGTATGCACTGCCAAGTGCAATAACTCTGTATTGACTTCAGATGTTTTTCGTTCATGCTCAGAAGCATACGAAAAGTCACCAATTATGCAGAAACAGTTCTTAATTATAGACACTGACAATAGCTTGACGATTGAAAGTTTGTTATTCTCTCTTCTCCGTAATAAAGTCATTATTTTCCTTCTCTCCTTATGCTTCATTTGCAATCTTTTCTTGTTTTACATCAATTGCACTGTTAACTTTGCTTCTTACATGCAGTAAAAGTAAGGTGGCTCAAACAAACAAAGCAGCGAAGAGCTGAGGTTAATCTCAACTTCTGTAGTTGTTAATGAATAAAGAGTTGTCCAAAGAAAGGTGTCACTGAGATTACTATGGAGTCAGGAAAGGAAGGGACGGACATTTAATTTAGAGATGAAAAAATTTCTTGATTCTAAGATGCATAAGGATACAAAGATCAATCGTTTTTAACTTACATAAAATATGGTGCCATCAAAATAGCCATTTCTGAGAGAGAGAAGAGAATCACCAAATAGGTGGCGACTCTCAGAAATATGGGTCAGCAGCTTCAATTGGTTGAGGAGAAACCTTTATATCTAAGTCTATGATTTCACCACATATTAGTGACCTTAGAGCCACTGTTTTAGCTCCAAAAACAACCTTCGCTCTACATAAACTCTCCACCCAGACTGAAGCCTAACCAAAGGATTTATTGAGTAAAGCTGGTCTACTTTAGTGTAAAATTACCCAAAGAAATGGAGTAAAGATTCATCTCTACCCTGTCTGTTTTTAAACTGATAGTCAAGCAAAGGTTCAAAACCCAGTGTTGTTAACAGTGACAGCTGTTGGCCCAACCATATATGGAACAGTGAGTACTCTGCCATATACAGTCATCTTCAAAATTATTCTTACCCTCCAGTTAAAGAGAAGGCTAAATTCACAATAGTAATTCAAGTTACAAGAAACTAAAGGAACCAATCATAAATGAAAATTTGCTAAATTATCATTTAGGGAAAGAAAATATTGTTTTTGAATTGTGGTTGAAAATAATAATTAAAACCAACAAACACCTTTCCCATGAACCATGGACCAAAATTCCTGTCAACAGGTGCAGAAATCGTATTGAATTTTACAGAAAACATTGCAGTGATTTTGTCAAAGTGTTAAAGCTCAATAAAACTTTAATTCAGGAGCCCCATCATGCTTTTTTACTTGTTATTTTTTGTGTGTTTGTTTTTAATATTTCTTTTGAACCAAATTTTTGAAGTCGATGTCATGATTTTTATAGTTTTGTTTATTATTGCTTTTGTGAATTTCAACTGATTTCACTGACAGCTGATTTTTTTCCTTCTTTTATGGGAGGGTATGAATACTATTGAGGATGACTGTACTGTAGTTGGGCCAGTAGTGTTCACTCATTTTCACAGGATTGCTGATGCTTGACATCAGAGTGTAGAGATCAGAATGAAATAAGGGCCTAAACCTAACCAACCCATCCAGTAAAGACAGTGACTAATGGCCAATGAGAGGCAGACAAGAGAACGCATGTATTTTCCTCCTTAGTTATAATGATAATAATAATATTAAAGACTGACAGCATTTTATTCTAATTACTGAATGTGGTGCTCTTCAGAGAGGATTTGGAACTGAAAATAGACCACATTTTATAAATACACGAAGGCAATTGACTCATGAAACCATACGAATAGTGTTGTGGTAGGTCACTAAGAAGATGCAGCTTTTTATGATCAAAAGAGATATCACATTTTTAAAAGTTTGAAAAAAAGGAAATTTATTTATTAATAAAACTCCAGCTATGTGCAATTACATAGCATCTTAAAGATGAAATGCATCAAAACATTAACAAATAAGTCACAATTAAATCGGATCATAAGCCGTGTAAAAATGGACATCTTTGATGTTCAAAGCTTAGGAAACATCCTCTTCTTCTTCCTTGTTACATTATCATAAACTGAACCACTTTGATTCCCTTCTAGATATTTATTTTCTTTCTCTTTCCTTTTGAACTGATTATCTGACAACGCAAGCTAACGAGAGCTCTACAGTTCAACGAGCCTATGAACGTGAGGTGTAAAGACTTGTAGCAGTGAGGGTAGCAAATAGAATCTGGAAGGAAGTAAGTGAGCAGGCCACAAGGCAGAAGCCAGGGAAATGTGAATTAATGCAAATTCCAGAAGCAAGGAGGGAAAAATGACAGGCTTTTATCCCCAACAGCCAGCAGGGACAAGCTGAGTAGAACCTTTTTTTTTTCTTTGCTCGAGAAACACTGCGAGAGATTTTACAGAGTTACAAGAAATCTCAGCGGGTTTGAACACAACAAAAAAAAGTGTATAAAGCATGCACAATTGTGTGTCCGCAGGTTTGCGCATGAACATCTCTCAGAGAGAGTAGCTACTCCTTCTGAGACTTGAGAAGCCCCTCCAGGGCCCTCCCACTTTCCTTGACTTTGGCTTCCATTTGTGTTAAAAGGACTACGTTAAAATTGTCCAATTTTGGGAGGGGGCTATTAATTAATATTTCCATCATCGTGGACATAGGTCAGTGACCCCTGAAGGCAGTGTGTACATGTGTGTGTATACATATGTGTGACCCCTTGCCCCTCCTCTTCTGTCCACCCCCATTACCCTCTGCTTTCAGAGGCAGGGCTCTCATGCATAATGCAGAGAGAACAGGGAGGCTCTCATTAATAATTACTGCTGCCTTTGATGGATGGAGAAAATAACGAAGGGGGCTGTTAAAAATGGAGAGAGCGAGAAAAGAGACAGCAGAAGCAGGGAGGCGAGAACCAGAGGGGTTTTTGGGTGGTATTTGTTGCTGTTATAATTTTAGAACTGAGTGCATACAGGGGTGGTTTTGGAGTTGGTAACAGGTTCAACTAAAATCTCAGGTGCTGTTAATATTTTGATGAGGAAATAACTCCTCCTGTCATGATGGCTAGATCTCAGAGGATCAGTCTAACTTGTACTGAAAACAGCTTCCAACTCAAGAGTGTTTATCTTTTGCCTTTTTTATGTCATTTTGCATCTACCAGGATGGTAAAAGTCTTGTGTGATCTTTACTTATTATATGAGATATTAAGTATTTTCTCAAAGTTTGAATATTTATTTTCTGGAGTTGTAAAATATTTTGGCAAATTGCAGCATTTAAACTCAGGGATATGTCAGGTGTTTCCTCTCATCATGCATATCTTGTCCATATGCAAGCCTGAACATGCATATGCAAGTGTAGCTGCATATGCATGTGTGTGTGTCTGTGTGTGTGTGGTTTGGATGGTCACAACCACAGGTCAGCATGGAGGGTGAACAGAAAAGCTACAAGAACCCTGCCAGCTAGCCAATGAGAGTAAAGGCTTTGGTGGGCAGCCAATAGCAGAGTGACTTGGTGGCCTTTGATGGAGGGGCAACCATTAGCCTCGTCAGTGAACAACAGTGCTGGGGGCAAGATGGCCGCCATCCAGCACTGCAGCGATGGAGAGAAAGATGATGAGAGTAGGGAAGTGATGCAGAAACACAGGGAGACTAATGACTAGAACAGAAGATGATAGAATCAAGTGAGAAATGGAAGAAGAGAAATATAAAAATGTATATTTTTATTTATTTAACTTTGCAGATTATATTTATGTTCCAGTTTTGTGATGGGTGGAGAGGGGTGTGTGGAAGGTTAAAGAGTCAGAAAACACAGTGCATGTGGAGACTTTGTAATTAAACACTCTGCAAAATTCCCTTTTTAGTTCTTTTTGCTTTCACTTCTTTCTGCAATGTCCTCATTCTGAGACAAAATAGAATTAAAAGCTTTGGATTTTAGTGCTCGAAAATTCAGCCATGAGCCTTTTTCAGTCCCACACTGGAGTTCTGAAATTTTCTAGTCATGTTCTGAAAGGGCTGCACGTGAGAAATGTCCGCAGCGCTCGGCTGGGATTTATTAAATATTGCAGAAACTCTTACTGTGAAGTGGATGTGCGAATCCACAGCTGCAGAGAAAGTCCAGGCTTGATTCCCGGTCCCTGCGATGCATTCAGGGAACTGTTGGAAAAATATCACAGGCTCTGTCTATGTTTCTTCCAGCCGTGCAGCTTTTTTTCTGATCTGCTTTTTTTTTTTTAAATTCCACTTAAATACTGACAAGATGGATGCATTTAGGTCCACAGCATTTTCCTCTTAACACACGTTTTATTGTGTTTGAATCACACAAGCATTTAATATTGTGGAGGAAAATATTCAGTGAAGCAAATTCTCTGAGGCAGCAACATTAGTTATTGTGAGTTTATTCAATGTGTGCTGGAGAGCAGGCACTGACTGCTTGTCTGCTCTGATTTGAATGAAGACCAGATGAATGCTTATGGTCGTTATGCTTGAACAGGCTGTGTGGCAGATAGGTTGTGACACTTCATGATGCAAGGTAACATTCAATCTAAAGAGAACAAGATATGCAGATCACTGTGTCAGGGAGATGTCTTGGCCTACACTGTCAGTGAAAATTGTTATTCCCCAATGACGTAAATGGAAAGTCAACTGATGGCATATTACAGCGAGGGTGAACTTAGTTTGTTGCGTGGCAAAATTAAAGAATGTTTTTATGCTTATGTGCAAAACAGACTTGATAAGCAAGGACACATTTAAAGAATTTAAAATGACATTACAGTGGTCACAATTAAGTGCTTAATATTTATGAGCGTATGCAAAAGATGGATGTAGGCATGGCGACACCAGCCTGTGGTATGAGGCTCACTGTTTTCTAGCCATGGATTCATCGTTTAGCTGTTGGCCATCTTGGGATTATATGCAGCTTAGAAGAAACACTTTGCTTGCCAGTTAGGTAACTAATGTTATTCATAAGGGAGAGTTTTTTTGGTTTGTTTTGGTTTGTTGTTTTTTTTAAAGAAAAGTACAGCGTCTTTTATTTCCTTTTTTATGGTGTTCCTTTTTTTTTCCAATACCGTTTGAAAGCTTGTTTATTTCTGTTGTAGTGCCAAGCTGTTTAACATAAGATTTGTAAAGACAAACATGGTCTCAACTGACCATTCAAGGATACAAAGCTTTACTCTCACTTTGAGTCATCATGAAGTTTTCTTTGCCGATATAGGAGGAAAAAAAAAATAAGGTTCTTCTTGGTTTGTTTGGCAGATCCAAGCTACCAAGCAAGAGACAACAAGGACCTCAATGCCATTAACTGCATCACAATTGTAGAAAGATGGATGGAAGTGTTCTGTCTTCTGATGATTGCATTGCTTTGTCAATAAAAGAAAAAAAGGGGATCCAGGCTAGTAGAAATGGCAAAAAAAAAGGGTTCCCATGATCCTCAAGGCAGTTATATTCTCTGCAGTAATCCTGTCATATCTTATGCAAAAATGATCTCATATCATAAAACTTTCTCTTTTTTTAGTATAGAGAACAGTTTTATGCATCCAAAGACATGTATGTACATAGATTTTCCTTTATCTGGACTTATCCATGAGTCATGTGTATTGGTCTTGTTTCATGCCATTTTTAATGACTCAGCTGTTATAATTTGTACAGTCCTCGATTATCATAAGGGGGGGGGGTTAAGTGATGCTAATGTTGCCATATAGTCATCCACTTTAGACCTGAATTTAATGGTTTGGAGTCAACATCATCGCTTTCACCAGCTTTGTTTGAAGCCCCAGTATATGGCAGCAAAGAAGGCTTTTAGGAAAAGAAAAATACAAAAGAAAAAAAAACACAACCTGCCAAGCATCAAACATAATAAGGACACTGTGAGTAACTGTCTGGTGCAAATTGTGGGACATTTAGCTACTGAAAAGCCAGATATCTCCCTCAGGAGTTGGTGGATAGCACAACAGAGCTAAAAGGAATCTGTGTTCAAACTCAGATTTGTTGGACTGGTGCAAGCGCAGCTCTAAGTGAATGCCAATTTTGCTCTGTCTTTGATGTTTTAAACAAACCAATGTTTGCCAACATGTTCGCATATCAACTTTTATAAGGTGATTAGCTGTCACTGTTGTTTTTACAGCTTGTTTTTCTGCCCTAAAGAACCTAGAGAATTAATTAAGTGCACTTTAAGTAATGAAAAAATTGTGAGATTGACAAGACGGCAAGACACAAATACAGAAACAGCTTTAAAATTTGACTGACCGAATAATATCACTGCCTGTCAGTTAAAAACACATACTGTACCTGCTACAACCACTGACTGCAGTCCATAACAAGAAGCCACAGACCGAGATAGATGAGGATTTAGGGACAGATGAATAAAAGAATGGCATTCTTCTGTAAAGGCAAGAAACAAACAGAGAGGCCTTCCCTGATGCATTCATGTCAGATCTGCTTTGGATTGAAAAGCATCAGGGTGACAGCAATTGTTTGGCCTTCTAATCAAGGTACACACGACCCGTGCTTCCTCCAAACACACTGATGCAAAGCTGATGAAAATGCTGACATTGCCACACAAATGACAAAGAGGAAGAAAATGCATCCTACATGTGCCCTTCCACCTACACACCACAGGCCCCCCTGATGGAAGCCCAAATCTGCTGTGAGCTTCGGACTCATGTGGCCTCATGAATTCAAGATGCAGGATGATGACATGTTTGTGGAACCTTTTTCCATGCAAATTAAAATAGTGTCTGATGTGGATTCAGGCACTTTTGCCTGCGTGTGGTTTGTCTTTATCTTCTCTCTGTGTGTGTGTTTTATGCAGGTATGAAGCAGCACAATGACCATGGCACTCAGTATCGCTCAGCTATTTACACATCCAACCCAGCCCAACAGGAGGCTGCATTGAAGAGTAAAACAGCCTTCCAGCAGGTATGATACTGCACACTGTCTCTCCTGTGCACACACACAAGCAAGGTTTTGCATGTAAGCAATCCATGCTTTATTTGAAGTAGCCCTGGAAGGGTTTCTTTGTCAGTAAAAAAATAAATTTGTCTAAAAGAAATTATGTAAGGAAACTTTTTCAGCCGTTTGCAGAGACTAAACTCCCGGGTTTAGTTGTTTCAGTTATTTGAATGGCAGTTAAAAGCCAGTGCCCAGAGTGGCGACCCCTTTCATGCTGTTTTGTTTGACTAAAAACAGCTCTATTTAGATGATACTCATCTATATCCACTTTGTGAAACCCTTTTTCTTAAGCTGAAAGAGAGAAAGAGGGCAGATAGGTCATTTTAACTGATTTCTAAAGCTCTCCTTTTCGACGGCACACGCGTCGCCCTTTTGTTCTCTCTGTCCATCTGTCCATCCATCCACCCTCTCTTCCACTGATGCCTGCATCTCTTTGGCTTCTTCATGTCCTCTGTCCTCTAAATGATATTCATGGGTTAGCCGGCAAGGGGCAGAGAGGAACAAATTATCATTGTCATGGAAACTTTGGGCTCCCAGGGTCAGCAGTCATGGACCATGGGGCTGACACGTTGCTGTGGTAACAACCTCCCAACCTTGGCCTTGGGCTGGGGTCAGAGGTGAGGGAGGAGTTGCAGCTGGGACCAGAGGGGAGTGAGAAGATGGGGGAGGAAAAGAGTCAAACAGGGAGGCTGGCAGATCAGAGGGCTGTCACTGACAGGCGATCAACTGACTGTGACCCCGCTCCTTAGGTGTTATTTTATGCCACTTCGAGAGTAAATGAGCCAAATAATGTAGATTTTTATATAGTATAACATAGTATGTGCTGCAAAATTGACAAATTGCCTCCAAAAATAATCAAGTTAGACTCTGTTTTGGCTAAAAACCTTGATGTGATGCTTTGCACCTGATTCCTCAATTATCAATAGAAACTTAATAATATGCAGTCAGTTAATAGAAGTTAGACAAAGCAAGATAAACATTTGTTGACACTAGTTTGCTCTCAGGAATGAGGAGAAGAGGGTCAACCTGTTTGTTTGCTTCACACCTGCAGACAGAAACATGCTTTTTGTGCATTTTCTATGAAAATGTTCTTTTTAAACACTCTGAGAGTTGGATGGAAGCAGCTGCTGAACGGTGTAGTGTCTGAATATAAAGACTGCTTTTTTATGGCATAGTATTCAAACTTGTGACAGTAGTCTTTGTTAACTGACTCATTGTGTTAATGTAATAAAGTTGTAATTATTGTGTTAATATTACATTATAATGCCTTTAAGATAGCATGCATGTTTTAAAAGTTGCAGATGTGAAGATTTACAACAGTCTCTGATTGGTTTGGCTGATTCTGACTAAAAAGCATCACAGTGACATGAGCCAATGAAAACCAAGCCAAAACAGGGTAGGGTTTACAAGGTGTATATTACAGCACAAAAAGGCTGTCACATTGAGCATCACTGCATTTTTTTTTTTTGTCACTTTTATATCAAGAAAACCTGAGAACCTGAATCCCGCTCAGAGCAGAATCACTAAAACTAACTCCGACAAACATCAAGAAATCAGACTCTTCCTTCCAACGCTGCTGACACCACCGATCTGTCAGCCACTCTAGCAGCACCCCAGTTTCATCTGAGGACCACTGGGACAGGCGTCTTCTCAAAGCAGCTGACGCACTCTGAACCAAAATGGCAGCTCCCTGCCCTGAAATGGTTGCCTCGCCGCAATGATGCTGAGTCCCGAGTACGCCTGGCTAGAAAACTGCATCACAGCAGTGGAAGGCTTGCTCGCTGTGCGTGTGGGGGTCTGGCTCTGCAAAGTGAGGTTGTGTGTTTTATCCTAAAAGGCCAACGCTCTCTGGGAGAGCATCAGCAGAAGTGAACGCATGTTCAGTAGAGTGACAACACGGAGTGGGTGGAGGTGATCTAAGACGACCAGAGATAAGACAGGCATCACAAAATCCTGATTCCACCCCACTGCCAGCCCATGACTCACACACTCACACTCACATGTACATACAGACACACACAGACATACATCCACCACATACTGGCACAGCCCAATGAATAATTAACCCATATGAAGAGACTCTTCTGCAGGGCTTTTAGTTTCTTAACTTCAGCATTGAGGGGAGGTTTTGAAGGGGGGGGGGGGGGGGGCAGAAAAGCTTGTTTAAGCGCGAGAGCGAAGAGGGAGGAGGGGGAGGGAAGCAGAGAGGAGAAGGGGGTTCTCTATAATGAAATTTGAAATTTGCAGAACATCAAAGGCTTCTGTAGCCAAGCCGCTGTGGCAGCAGAGCAGAGCGGAGGAGAGCATCTCTTTTTTCTGTCTCCCCCATCTCTCTTCTTCCCCTTCCCTCCATCTCTCCCTCTCTGCTAAAAAAGTGTCTCCCTAGAGCTGGGTGAGGGTGTGGGGGTGAGTGGAGGGTGAGAGAGAAGGGATGGGAAGAGTTGATTAGGAGGAGAGTGGGGTGGGGGGTGGCTTAGAGATGGGTTAGGGGTTTGGAGAGAAAAATGGATGAACGGGGGGGGGGGGGGGGCTCTACATATGTGTGTGTGCATGTATGAACAATAGGTTTTATCAAGCCAGCTTGAATTCTGTGTGTATGCGCACATGCATGCGTGTAGGGCCTTGGAGGGGTGAGTGTGCCCTCTGATAAAGCATCCTAACTTAATGAGCTTGAAAAGGGGATGAAGAGGCGGGGTGCACAGAGGTTCGGATGATGGGTAGAGTCGAGGGGGAAAAAAGGCATTTGGGGTTAGAAGTGGTGAAGAGAAGCCCGAGGGTTGTTAAAACAGGGCACAGCATCAGCAAGTTTCATAATCGGGCTTCTAGTCACAGAAGCTCACGTTTCCTGTTTTGGAAAGTCTTCAAGAGTCAGATTTCCGTTTTGCAGCTGTTCCCCGGCTCTGCCATTTTTTCTGCTTTACATTCAAACCTCTCCAAGGCTGTTGCAAACTGATCAATAGTATAGTAGAGTAGAGAAAGTACAACATCATCAGCTTCAATTAAAAGAATAATGGGAAAATGTCTGTGGTTCATAATAATTCACAAATCACTTCTGTAGGCGCCAGAATGTAAACACCCAGCGCATTTTTTGTTGCGGCTGCCGTGTTGCGAAGCTTTTCTCGGGAATGCAGGACGGATCTTTTGCGTTTTCGCTCGTCATGTGCCGAGCTGCTTTTCGTCTGCCCTGAAACAAACTAACAAAAAGAAGAGAAAGCAAAAGATGTCGGAGCGTGCATCGCCTCGCTCCGAGACTGTACTGTGTGCATCCTCTCTGCTCTCTAAATGTAGGAGTGTTGGCTTCCTCGCTCACAAAATGTAGGAGGGCTCGCTGAAGATTAGAGCCCAGCTAAAATGGATGCCTGACCTGCGCTGAGGGAGAGAAAGACAGATGAACAGAGCAGGTCATGGGAAGAAAAAAAAGCCTCTTCGTCCTCTGTGCATTAGGGAGACCTACAGAGAGATTATGCATCCTTGAGGACAAACACAAGCATACAGATGCAGTGATGTACATGAAGGTTTTTCGTAAACCCTCGTGAACAGAAAGGATTTTCATCATCTTCTTTTTCTGTCAGATATCGCTTCTTTTAAGCTGCACACTGTAGTCTGAGTTTCAATCCATCGTCCATCGTGCAATCCTTCCTCGCTTCACTGTCCATCATCTCTACATTGGTCTGTGTGTTTTTCTGTACCGTCCTTCCATCGCTCCCAGTCTGAGGTCATTGAGGGCAAGCGTGGCGCTGCGGACTTGCAGACGAGCGTGTGTCAGGCTGTTTCGTGTGTTTTCAGGCAGGGCCACAGTGTGCCTGTTACCAGAGAGCAGCTTTGATCTCTGCAGTACTCAAAAGTGTATTTACATTTTTAAGATGTTGAAGGGCTTTTGGGGAACTTTCAGCTCAGGTGTGGATCTGCAGTCAATCCAGAGTGGAAGAGGAATGCATACATTTTACAGCCTTTTGTCTTTGAACTCTTTCTAGATCCAGTTCTTCAGCAATTCACATATTTACATTAAAAATATCATTATTACAAAAATGTTTTTCAACAAACTCCACCAGCAAATGTCACTGAAAATCTCAATTATTGTAGACACTTGTGCTGTAAGTCATCAGTTCTGATAATCTGTCATACCTCAGGTGTCGTAGCGAGTGGAGTCAGCTACCATTTTAACCTGTCTGATTCAGACTGTGAGATTAAATGCTTGGCCAGAATGATTATTTTGATCTTAAGTGCCTTTTTAACCAATATGAACCCACACAGGTAAAAAGAAACATCTGAGTTTCATGGAGAATTGTCATTTTTAGACTAATTTCCTGCATTTTTGCTTTTGTAAATGTCTCTGTAACCTTCCTCACCCCTGAACTGTCGTATTTAAATTGCAAACCTTGTAGAAAATGATTAGTAGGATAATACAAATCGGAGATGAGGGGGAAAATATATGAATAGATCACTAAAGACGAAGAACCAGAGGAATGGTGGATAACCAGTAACGGTAGTGGACTCATGGATGATTACATAAATCAGCAAATTGAGGTCATATCGCTCTTCAAATGTCTTCACCATGAGTCATCGGGTGTCACAAACTCTATGTCAGTGCACGTCTCTTCGCCAGCACTCTGCAGCCGTGGGCCCTCTGAGGGAAGGCGACACAGAGAGACACGACTGTGGGGAAAGGAAGAGAGGAGGGGAGAGTACATTTTTCTTCCTCCTCCACCTCTACCCCTCTCTCGGGGTGTCACGTCCTATTTGTGTCCCGGGGTCGCTTCTCTGGCGATGTCGCGAGGGGCTCTCTCTCGCTTGGCTGGCAAGCTGGGAGGACTTTGGTAGCATGAAGTGGTGGTCCGTGCTCACATGGAAGAGAGAAAGCAAGAGAATCGGCAACAGAGGAGACGGAGAGAGTCAGAGAGGAGGAGGTGGAGAGAGATGCACCCATTCAGCCATGTCTTTGACATGGGAGTCTTTCCGACAGGCGTGAAGAAAGGAAGGGCTGACTGGGCTGAGTGAGCTCAGCACTGGACACACACACACTTAGACATGTTTTTTCTCACTCAGGAGGACTTCTATATATTTCCTTTAAATTCAATGTGAAATGTAACAATAATTACTGCTTGTTTTGTTCACAATAAGAACAGGAAAGCCCACAGATTAGGTAACACACACGCACTTTTATGAAGGGCCTCGTTTAATCTCGAGCATGCCGATTTCTGCCTCTGCTTAGCCATCATCGCAGCATCATCACTAGCATCAGAACGCTTGACTTGAAGATGGGTAGTTTACCTTTCCCCCCATCTTTGGCTTTTTACCCACCATGTTATTCCCTCCATTCCTCTGCTGCTGCAGTGAGAGAGAGAGTGAGAGAAAGCAAAGCCACATAAGGTTATACACAGTGGCATGATGCCATGCATTCTGATTTATAGATCTAAAATGGCTGCCGTGTTGTGACTGCTGTAGAGGGCTGGATGGAGAGCGAGGGAGTGGTGCGGGGGTGTCAGGGTGGAGGTGTGCACAAATTTGGAAAAGCAGACCTTTCCTTGGACAATTGTGCTCTCTTCACTCAGAACATCCCATGCCCCGGAGGGCTCTCCATCCACTGCTGTGGTTTGGTGGTGATAACTGATTAATTAGGCCGTGATGTATAAAGCTCTGCGCTCGCGTCGGCTGGCTTACCACAGCGCTGGTGGGTGCAGACAGAGAAAATGGGTTCTTCTGTGTCAGACTGTATGCATTTGAAAGGTAAATACGTCTCTGCCTGCGAAGCCTCCGTGGTAACAGCCGTCATTAGAATAGTGTGCACGGGCTGCATCCTGCAGGGAGATTCGAGCCCTCACATTGAAGCGGCAGCCACCGAGGAGTTAGAGGTCAGCTGCTGCCTCAGCCTCTCTGTGGGGCGCGGAGCTTTGATTTACTGACTCCACTGCATCAGCTCCTGCTCCCTCACACACAGCCTGTACCACACTGCCTCCATGTGGACACATCTACACGCTACACCGCTGCCGATCACTGATTCCACTCTGACTCAGAGGTCAGTGGTGATACTTTTACAGGAATATCCTCCTACACACGTACTTGTTCAGCTTCTATGTGTTTGTAATTTAGTTTTAACGACTCTATTTGCAGGATGGAAAGATATTATGAGCCATGGTTGCAGCACAGTTTGTAGTTTACAGCATTCTGCAAGGTCTTTTTATTGCGATTGAGATGATTTCTTGACATGAGAAGCGCCCTCCAAAGACGCTAATAGTTTCCTCAACATCCATTTACATGTATATTTTGTATATTGAGCAACCCCCCAAATTGTTCAAACCCATGCCAACTTTTAATATGTAGTCAGCATTAATTGACCAGAAAATATTGTATGTTGTTTTACTTTTTTATTCACACTGATGATATGCTGTTTAAAAGTCTTTATTTGCAGTCAAAGAAATCTGCATCGCTGACATGCTGTTTGAATACCATTTAGACCATGTCCAGGTGTTTCGACTTCAAAAACCTGTTCTGCATCACGCTGAACTTTGGTTCTCTACAGAAAGTCTGGATGGGACTCGGGGAAGGATCTGATCCCCTCTGTGGATGTTGATAATCTAATCTTTTGTTCATAGACTTTATTTTTTATTATTGTTATGTTGGAATATCTTTTTTTCCCAAGGTGCCTGATCTTTAACTTCCTTGTCTATTTACTCCCTAACAAAATCAAATTTCACCATAAATCAAGATTTATTTTGGCTTGACATTTAAGCTGTGAAAATGACTTCCCTTTGTCAATATTTTACTTTACTGTCTGCCTCTTTATTGCATAAATAGAGCTGCGTCTGTACCTTCTTTTGAGTTAGTGTTTGCTTTCTTGAATGTGCAAATTTGATTGAAATGATTAACAATTTAAAATACCACTTCATCTGTTTACCAAGTATAATCATTATTACAAGCCCATCTTTCATTTCCTACTGATTTACTCTTGGTATAGGTTTCAGCAAAAAGACTTACTGAGTTTCTTAAAAGATAATGTGATGTTTCTTCAACTCCAGAAATTAATTGTGCAATATTTAGTCAACATTTTAGCCTACATTATTTAAAAGATGTTTTCAATGGTTCTTTAACAGCCAAATGGACCTTTTTATTGTCTATAATGAACCCTTTTGTTATGATAATATGTGTGTTAAACACATTGCATACAGCATAGGCTTGATCAGACACTGAGTAAGCGAGACTACAGCGGTCCAAAACACACAATCCAAACAGAAACAATACTTTTCCCTGCTCAAAATTTCAATTCTGAAGCAGCAACCAAAATGTGAGCGATTCTAGGTCAAACTGAGGCAAATAACCAGTTATGAAGCAGCTGGGAGAACTGGACAATAAAGAATTTCCCTTTTTGTTTTAATCACTTGATGATGCAAGTAGGACAAAGAACTGCAACACATTACACAGAACCACTGAAACTCAGAGGGAGAGAAGAAAATTCAAACGTAAAATGTAGATTTACCTTTTAGAACATGAGTTGTTTTTTTGTTTTTTTCCCCCTGACAGTCACCTAAACACTCAGATTCATCTTCTGTCTTAAAATACAGAGCTAATCTTAAAGCAGCTTCCTCCCCAGCAGCTATACTTCTTCAACTGTATAAGATCATTTGCCAGAGGAAGCAAAACTGTTGGATTTATATTCTGGCGCATTATGTTGGGCATTTGTATTTATTTCCTTGGTGGTTGAGAATACTAGTACCATAAAAAATGGGACCAAAAAGCGTCTGATATGTCGTTGCTTCATATTGAGGGTTTTGTCAGTGTAAAATCTGGTTTTCTGAGTGGAAATTGGACTTTCAGCAGTCACACATGCAAACAGGCAACAAGCTGAAGTGAAAACCTGTTCACCAGCCAGTTGTCTGTCTGCCATGTGGCCTGCTGTAGCTGCCTGCTGATGCTGGCAGCTGGGTTAATGAGAGCAGAGTGTAAACAAGAACAGCGAAGGTAGGTCCAATAAAACCAAAACGATGTGTTAAAACATGCTCAGCAGAATTGAAGGGATGAGTGATAAATCTGTGGAGTAACACCATTTTGGTTCCACACCCTGGAACATGTGTTTGCTCATAAGCTCTTTGTTCAAATGAAACCTGCTGTGTTTTTAACTCTATTTCTGTTAGGAGTTTAAAGGCCCCAATTTTTCACATTGCAAAGCAGCTAATTTGAAAGTGCATCACTCTAAATAGATAATTTTTAAATGTTTTCCTGCCTGGAAATGACTCCCCTAGGCTGTTCACACCTTCAGTAAGGAAGCAATTTTCAAGTTTCATCATTTTATGATGCAAAAAATCTCCAAGCCTACCGACAGCTGCAGAGAAACAGAACATATGCTGATAAGAACAGTTTGAGCCCAGATTGAATGCACTCAGATCCTTTTTTCATGGTGCTTGCTGAACCCAACTGACGCCCCCACAAAGCAAAGCTCCTGAGCGCTGCAGACTCTTCTGAGGCATGGAGAGCTACATGCAAGCTACTTGTTGTTGCCCACAGACAGTCTCAGTGCACCTCAGACTTGTTTAGTCAGCTCAAGGAGCACTGATCTAGGGAGGACTGAGCACTTGTATTATTAGATGGAGAAAACCTCTCAGCACAGCAGGTATACCTTTGATACATCTGTCAGAGGTGTTTAATGTGTGTGCGCTTGTGCCGAAGAGCGCACTGCTGCAGCATGTTTGAAGGCTTTTCTCATGGTGTTTAGAAAAGGGTAAGTGTGAAAGTGTCTTAAGGAGCTCTCAAAGAGAGCGGATACTCTTTGATGCTTTGTCCCACAGAGGAGCCACGGAGGCACGCCGCACTATAAAAAGATGCTCCCTTTTTTGTGTCACTCAATCACCCTGCATTTTAGTGGAGGAGTAGAAAACCCTGTACTGTAATGTTAAAAGTACTGGAAGTTCATAACTTAAATGCCTCAGAATGAAACATGAATTTAAGAGACATGTTAGTTTTGAAGGAGTTCAAACATTTGGAGAAAGTAGTGCTGAGTTTGTCATGCAGAATCTAACCACATGAGGATTGTTTTTTTCTTCCCAAATAAAAATGTTTAGCGGATTTATTTGTATTTTACTGCTTCTGATTACAGTGCCTATAAAAAGTATTACCTCCTTGTATGTTTTTACCTTTTTATTGCTTTAGATAATCAGTCATGCTTAACATAATTTAGCTTTTGTGACAAAAAAAGTAAAAAAAAAAAAAAATCTTTGTCAAACTGAAAACTGATTTCTTCAAAGTAATGAAAAATAAATAAAAAATGTGCAACATAAATAAAGCAATTGCATAAATATTCACCCCCTTCAAGTCAGTGCTTAGTAGATGCACCTTTGGCTGCAATCACAGCCTGGAGTCTGTGTGGACAGGTCTCAGAGAGACTTGCACGTCTGGACACAGCAGTGTCTTCCTTGCAAAACTGTTTAAGCTCTGTCAGGTTGTTCAGAGATCGAGGGTGAACAGCTCTTTTCAAGTTCAGCCACAAATTCTCTATGGATTGAGGTCTTAGCTTTGACTTGGTCACTCAGAACATCTACCTTGTTGTCTTGGACCATTTCTGTGTAGCTTTAGCTGTACGCTTTGGATCATTGTCTTGCTGGAAAGTAAATCTTTTCCCCAAGCCCCAGTTCTCCAGCAGATGGAATCAGATTCTCCTCCAGGATTTCCTGATATTTTGCTGTATTCACTTTACCTTCCACTTTTATAAGGCTTTCAGAGCCTACTGCTGAGAAGCATCTCCACAGCATGATGCTACCACCACCATGCTTCACAGTGGTGTGTTTGTGGTGATGTGCAGTGTTTGGTCTCCGCTAGGACTGAAAGATGTATCGTTATCGTATCTATATCAAGATATGAACATTCAAGATATTAATATTGAGAAAGCAAATATCTAAAAGATATAGATTTCTCCTGCGCTTGTCCTGCATCTAAAGCTCTGGAAATCACAAACAAAACAGCAATTTCCACAAAAGTGCTTGGTTTTCAATGAACCCGTGGTCATACGGTATCGTATCGATATTGAGATGTCTGGCATGAATATCGAGATATGAAATTTTGTCCATATCGTTCAGCCCTAGTCTCCGCCAATACAGTAGCACTTTGTTTATGACCAAAAATCTCCACTTTGGTCTCTTCAGACCAAAGGTCCTTCTTCCACTTGGCCATGGATTCTCCAACTTGCCTTTTGGCAAACTCTAGTAGAGACTTTGAGTTTTCTTCAACAGTGGCTTTCCCATTGCCACTGTTGAAGAAAACTCCTAAAGCTTTGACTGGTGAAGAACCTGGGCAATTGTTGTTGTATGTCTCTCCCATCTCAGCTGTTGAAGCTTGGGAACACCTTCAGAGTAGTCATAGGTGTCCTTGTGATCCCTCACTAGTCATCTTCTTGCGCAGTCACTCAGTTTGTGAGGATGGCCTGATCTTAGCAGATTAACACATGTGCCATATTCCATCCATTTCTCGATGGTGGATTAAACTGAGCTCCAGGGTATGTTCAGTGCATTAGCATAGCCTTTTCTCTGATTTGCTTTCATCATTCCTCTGTCCTCATGCTGCAGTGGTAGCCAGGTATACTGTAGTCCAGTAAATGAACTTTACAGGCACAGATGGTGTTACACAGGTGTCTTTATACTGCAATCACTTGACACAAAGTCAGTGCATGCAGGTGATCTTCATTCCACTAATAGTAAGACTACTCGCACCAATTAACTGGGCCTCTGATAAATTAGGTCAGTCACTTTTAAAGGGGTATTTATGCAGTAACTTATTTTATGTTACATATTTTTACTCTTTTTACTTTTGTCACAAAAGCAAAATTATGTTAAGCATGACTGATTTACTTAAGCCAAAAAAATTGTATAGGCACTGTAAAAACATTAGAATATCCGGAAAAAGTTCTTGTATTTCTGTAATTCAACTTAAAAGGTGCAATTTACATATTGTATAGATAAATAATATGCAAATCAATATATTTAAAGCTTTTATTTTTGTGGGTGTTGCCAATTAGAGCTTGCAGCTTAAGAAAACCTCAAATTCAAAAACTAAAAAAAATAGAATATTGCATGAAATCAAGTATAAAATGATTTTAAAAAGCAAAAAAGTCAGGCCTCCTAAAATAAAATCTTGCATCTATACTTAATATTTGGTTTGGGCGCTTTTGCATGAATGACCAGCGTGCCATGAATGCTACCAGCTTGTGGCATATCTCAGCTGTTATGGAAGACGAACATGCTTCAATCACAGCCTTGCTCTTTTCTTTATTGTTTGGTCTCTTCCCGTTCAGCTTTCTCTTGACAATGCCCCACAGATTTTTGATGGGGTTCAGGTCAGGTGAGTTTGCGGGCCAATCAAGCATGGTAATCCCATGGTTGTTGAACCAGGATTTTGTACTTTTGGCAATGTGGGCAGGTGCCAAGTCCTGCTGGAAGATGAAATCTGCATCCCCATACAGCTGGTCCACTGAAGCAAGCATGAAGTGCTCCAAAATGTCCTGGTAGACGGCTGAATTTATACTGGACTTAATGAAGCACAGAGAACCAACATCAGCAGCTGACATGGACCCCAGGTCATCACAGACTGGGAAACTTAACACTGACCATCTTCTCCAGGCTGCTGTCAGCCCTCCAGCTTGTACACCGTTTTCTTCTTTCTTTCTAGAGTACTTCCCTGCATCAAAACTACAAATTTGTCCTTTCATTTGTAAACTGGTTTGGTCATAGATCTCTCAATATTTGTTAATAAGAAATTCTTATCAGCAGCTTGAACAAAACAAGTGTTTGTTTTTTCTTCTGCTTCACGCATTACGTTTAAATTCCTGTGGATCATGTTTGTTTTTTGTTCCAACAGGAGCTGGAAAAGAAAGGCTACGGTCCCGTCACAACCGAGATTCTGGAGGGGCAGCAGTTTTACTACGCAGAAGATTATCACCAGCAGTACCTGAAGAAGGTGCCCAAAGGCTACTGCGGCTTAAAGGGCACAGGCGTCTCTTGTCGCATCGCAGAGAACAAGGATGAGCTATGAAGGATGTGTGTGAGAAAGAGATGGCACCGATGCCATTATGTACTCTCTGTAATGGAGTGAGTTTTAAATGTTTTATGCACTAATTCCAGTTTATTTGAAGTTCAATGTAAAATATTAGACCAATCATTGAAATAATGAAATAATCTGTTTGAAGCTTCAGAAAGTCAGGCATATTATTGAGAATGTATACAGTGTACAGAGTGGTAATGTCTGTAAAGATACAAATGTTACTCAAACAAGAAAAAATGTTTTAAAGCAGGACGGTAAAATGAGGAATTGGGAAAGAAAAAAAAAAAGGATTGCATTTAAGTGGAATGATTTGATTAGAGTTGTTCCCGTTTCTTCTGGACTGTAGTTCCCACCAACTTCCACAAGGTGGCGACATTTCTCAAAAATATTAGACTTTCAGCTGCCTTTTATGATGTGAGACTGAACTGTGTAAAAACTTTGTTTTGTGAAGTTGCTATACTAAAAAAAAAAAAAGAATATATTTAAATCCAAAACCGTTTTCATATCTGTTTTGAAATTGCAATGCCATGGCATAGCTCAGGGAATTATTTTTAAAAAAAAATGTATTTATTATATTTTAATATGATCAGCAGTGTTATAGCGGATAAACAATAATATCCAGTTTATTTTATCGGTGTTATTCTCATGTCACCTGTCTGTGCTGAAAATAACTAACCTGAACGTCACCTCTGTAAATAAACTTTGAAGGCCTATTTTATTTTGTTTTTCACTTTGAAAGCAATAAAATTTTCATCTCCAAGCTTTTTCTTTTTCATTTGTTTGCGTATATATATATATATATATATATATATATATATATATATATATGCCTCCTCAAGTAGCAGTCTAAATACTGAATTTAAGCTTCTGCGTAGATAATTTGCCCTTTTTCTGCTTCATTTGACAAGGGACAAACCAAACCACTGAGGGACAAATAAGTATGAGTCAGACACACATGAAGACCACTCATTCTGGATGGCAGAGTAAGAAACTTGAGGCATTCAAGTGCCCGTTTTGATACACACCCTCACCCCTCTTCTTAATTTATAATAAAGGGGAGGGGGAGTCCTGTTCAAACATCATGTAATGTCCATCAAACGTTACGTTACGTTAAATCAAATTGAGCAGTCACAGAAGCCTTTTCTGTGGTTCTTTTTAAAAAATTAAACACACCAATGTGAAAGTCTATTTTAAAATGAAAATCACACTCATGGTTACACTCTAAAATACAAAGATGATATCTAGAAAAAGCTTTTTGGTCGACCGCAGTAGTGTGATTCACCCCGCTCTTGTTTTTCCCCCTCCCTCTCTTCTATCTTTCTGTCTGTGTGTATGTGTCACATCCTGACACCTGTGTGTAGGTGTGGACCAGGGCACAGGTGCAGGTGCAACCTCTCCGGGCCTATTTTAGTATTGGGGCAGATATTTTTGCATGTGTCTGCATGCAGCAGCCGTGTGTATGTGTGTAAAGTGTTGAAGCATGTGAAGCTGTGGCTTGCTTGATCGAACTGCTGTGAGTGGTATGTGGTTGGACCAGCAAGCTGTTTTCCAGTGCCTGCTTATATTTTGCATTCTGCTTTGTTTCTTTTTTTTTAAGTAAGTGAGAGGAGATAACCTTTCAATACAGTGATCTTTCATTTCCTCGGCTTTGATGAAAAGATGGCAAGAAAGCTCTGCCATTGCCACCATCTGCATCAATGAATGACTAACAAGAGATCTCTCAGTGAACCTCTGTTTATTTTCTGCCACACTACATAGACGGCATTATCACACGCCGAGGTTATAGGCAGATAATGAGAAGGAGGTGTGCTGTGGGAAATTTTTAACATCTGATTCACACATATGAAAAATGACATTTAGATGTAGCTGCATGGGTAAGTATGGTTTCTGTGTATTCCTTTGTAATAGCTTAAAATGGGGCATGGAAACGCATGGTACTCTCATATACGCATCCATACACAAACACAGTGAGGCAAGGCAGGACAGGAACCAGGCTGTGTGTGCCCTTCAGACAGAGCCTATTGTCTGCAGATGGGCCTTTAATGGCCCCACAGCTGGCCACAAAGAGCATACCGCTCCAGCTTGCTGCTGTGTCTCTCACTGGCCTATAGTTGCCCTGAAGAGAGGAGACGGCTCATATGCGCACCAAATCCAAGACAAAAAGCATTTCTATTATCCTACAAACTTTCGTATATTGACTCACCTTTATTAAAACCTTTAAGCACACAAAAATACACTTTATCACTGTCATTTTGAGGAAAAACTGTAGGTTCCTGAAAATGTGGCATGAACATTGAGCTGAAACAGATAAAGGTGTTGGCTGTTTATCAGAGGTGCTCTGCACTCTTGCCCACACGTGTACACACATTTACGTAAACACACGTCTTAACCACTACCTTGTACTCCGTCCTGTACTGCCGCCTAATGCAAAAAGCATCGCCCACGCAAAAAGAGACGCACACACCAAAAAGACACCTTGCAGAGATGTGCACCCACACAAATTTCTTGCGCTGATATGCTCTCTATTGTGTCCTCCTTTTAGAGCTTTTCATTTATCTTCTCCTTGACAACTTCAGTAGATCTTCACATATTTATATGCGTTACATATATACCATTGAACATTGTTGGTTTTTTTTAGGTTTCCTCTTTAGGTGGCAGAAGCAACATAATTTGTTGCTTTAGACACCGGCATGGCATTGTTTGGTGAGCTATATAAATAGAACAAAAGCACAGAGTGGTGCTATCCTACCAGCTGGAGAGTGGCTGTGCCTTCTTGTCCTGCTCTGTGCATAATTACTTTCTGAGGCCTCAGAGCCAGTAAGCAGACGTTAGATATGTGTGTGCATCCTCTGCATGTGTGGTAGCAGCAGAGGGAAAACTGAGCTTTGCTTTTCTATATGGGTTGTACATTTATCTCATGATGATATGAGAGTTTGTGTGCAAGGTTTTGCAGATGCCAGATGTGTTTGCATCCCCTCCCGCGCTCTCCCTTCCCCTCCCTCTGGTTCCTGCAGGGGCGCAGGGTCTCAATCAGAGCGTCAGGGCTCCAGGAACCAGAGCACAGCAGCCTCTCTGTGCTACCCAGAGAAGTGCAGCCTTGTCTGGGTCGGTGCATCTGCAGCCTGGGGGCGAGCTGGGGGAAGAGGGCAAACCCTGGTGCCCCTGCATGCTGGTTTCACTCGAGGTCCGCTCTGTCAGCGCAACCTGACCCTTTAACTCTGAGGGGGAGGCACGCGTACATTAGTGAATACAGTAGAACAGCACATAACTACTGTCTCATGAGTTAATGTGTTAAAACGTATTAAAAAGATCTTCTCTAACAGGTTTGTTTGGTGCAGCAACACAGTATCAAAAATAACAAAACCAGACAAGCTCTCACATGTTCACATATTCACAGTGTTCGTTCATTCCCAAAGAGGAAATGTCACAAGTTTGTTCCTCTTTTCCTCTGGGAATGGAGTTGGGTTATGGGTGGTGGTGGTGGTGGGGGGACAACATGTGCTGCAGGGCCCAGTTGACTGCTAACTGGCCCACATGCTTTCTGGCTGACAGCCCACTCTGTGACACTCTGCACCTGGGAGCCTGTGTGTTGTCAGCCATGCTAGCTAGCTCGAGCTACCACATGACATACAGGAAACACAGAAATAACTGCTGAGTGTCATCAGCATTGTTACCCTTTACTGCTGAAGACAGAACGTGGTTGAGCAAAGGGGTTAAAAGAAACAACCTACCAGACAGGAATACGAGCTGGAATGGTAATGGGTGACAGCATTTGGGAGTAAGAATAGAAAACTGGAAAGGAAAGTGAAACACCATTTGCACCTGTGCAGGAAGATTTCAGCAGCTTTGATTCAGACAGGCTGAACTACTCATATGGTGCATTTGTGCTACTGCCAGCTTATGCAGTATCCTGTTAATGGTGTCATTTCTATAATCAAGCACGTTGAGATTTTACAGCAGAGGCGCTGATCTAACAGTAAAAGTTCCAAAACAACTTTCGCAAAAGTTCAATTTGTCGTTTTATCAGCTGTCCATCTGCCTCTTGAGTCATCTCAGCCCCACTTCATGCAGCTGCGCAAGTGGAGTAAAGTTCTAACGATTACCAACCAGCCCTTGATTAGAGCTCAGTGCAGGAAAATCTTGTGCAACATTCAGCTTTCAAGCGGTGATGATGTTTCACCAATGCTAGGAAAGAGGACGAAAACAGGACACACACACACACCGTGTTTGCATTGCAACATGCACAAACTTTTTTCTCTGTATGTGTGCCACAGGCAGCTAATTTCTGCCAACGTTGCAGAATAAATCTTGCGTTCAGTTTTCTGATTAGATCCAACTTGAGATGATGGTGTAATATTTCTGAATGTGTAGGAGGGAAATTGAAAATTTAACAAAAGGAATAAAATAATTAAACATGAAGGAAAAGAGTTGATAAGAGAGAGAGAGAGCGAGAAAAGGGAGGAGAGATGGTGCTTGCCGCACCAGGAGGAAGCTGGGTCTGATGCCTCTCCATGCAGCTGCTCCCCAACACCCACACTCTTCCTGTTGGAGTCTGTGTGTGTCTGCGTGTGTGTGTAAGAGAGATAATTTACTTTTTGTGTATAAATTGGGTGTTTTACCTCCACATGAGGAGACGCACATCTGTATCATTCCAACTCAGCAGAATGTTCCCCCGATCTGATAACTTAATTTAAATGATCATATTAAGACTGTCACATACAAACTGCATTATGACTCTTAGATGAGACACCAACGAAAGTGAGCCAGGATAATCGTCTCAATGCAAAATAAAGAGCTCGGCAGAGTAATTTGAAAATTCATGAAAAAAAAAATGAAGGTATCCCGCTGAAGATGCAGTTTTTTCTCCTCCCAGGTTGAGCCCCTCAGTTTCTTTTCAAACAGACGCTGACCTCAAAAAACATCCGCTGGCGGAAACACTGGCCTGTCAGTCAGTGAATGGAAAGGTTTGAGGTAAGATGTGGCCACAGTGAGGTGTCAGCAGGGTGCGCGATTGTGTGTGTGTTGAATGCATGTGTGTGACGGTCTTTCTAAGTTTCCAATACAATGAAAGGCTAAGAGCTTCTTTCAACAACCACATAAATGTTCTACCAACTGATGGGTTTGTTGCATCATTATTCACGTGGCCCTATGACATGCACAAGAAGACAATCCCTTATTCCTTATTAGTATTTCATCTTATTATTGTGCACCATGTGTAAGATTTATGATTAATTTCTGGGAATAGATATCACTAAGTATGAAATAGCCAATGTGTGACAAAATCTTGAACCTTATAAACTATATTGTAGATACTTAATGACATCTCATTCAACCCATGTAATTCAATGACATTAACCAATATGAAATTAAAGCTGAATTGAATGTTTTGTCGGTGATGATATGTCTCAGTCATAAGACCAGATGCAGCTTCTCCTAAAACAGAAGGCTTTGTTTCAGATCAACATAAAGTTGAGAAATATAACTCAGCTAAACACACATTAAATTGTCATAAAGACAACATTGTCAGCGCAGCTGGTAACTGTGTATCCAAATATGTAAACCATAGCCTGTAGGTCATTTGATTAAATGCTGCCCAGAAACAGAGACACAGAGTTGGACTTTGATAGCGTGATGACTGGAGGCACATCTTTTGTATTTCCCCTCATATGCTGCTGGTGCAGGGTGCTGAGCAGAATCCAGTGCATCTGCTTCATGCCCCATAATGATGGAGGAAACAGCACGTGTTCAGCTCCAAATCTGTGTGATGGACTGTTACAGTACAGCCATGTTATTTCAAACTGAACTGATGTTATTATAGGAGTATTTGAGCAAATTAAAGAAAAGATGTTTTCTGTTACAAAAATGTAAAAACTGTCTAAATATAGTATATATATCTATATATAGAAATGTATTATATTATATTAGGGGTGCAACAATACATAAAATTCACGGTTCGGTTTGGCTCCATACTTTTTCCATACAAACAAAAAATTTTCACGTCTTTTTTAGCATTATGTGCTTTTGTCCGCAACAGTTTACCATCAGGGACATTCTTAACATTAAGACCAAAGGAGTTCCAAACACCTGGTCTGAATTTACTCGAACACAGATCCACTGAGTTTTCAGCACAGAGCTCATCGTCAGAAGACATGCTGATAAAGTAAATTAAAAATTCTGTATTGTTTGATGTTCAATACGTGGTGGTCACGGTTCGATACACCGGTTAGATACAAATACATACATTGTTGCACCCCTAATATACAGTACATATATATATATATATATATATATATATAGTTGTTTAATTTTAAGTTATGTGAAATCTATCTTCTCAAATTATGAGAACTCCTGAATTGTGAAAAATTCTCTCATCAACTCTCATCAAATGTTTGTTCTGCTGCACCTGTCTTGTTCATCCGTTCTGCTTTCTTTGCTGGAAAATATTGGGGACCCCCTCGAAAACGAGATGGTACATCTCAAGGGGTTTATCCTATAAATAAATGAAAATATGAAAATTTGTTGAATGTTTTCAATATTGACTATAAATCTTTACAAAATTATTGGTTTTTAGTAGTTTTTATTGAATAACCAGATTATGAGTGGGTTCTGGAAAACCCAGCCTTGTGAATAATCTAGATTGTTGTTTCTGTAATATGACTAATGGGTTTATTGTGCATCGGTAACTGTTTCCCCATACTTCAACACAAGACGTGATGCACAGGAGCACCAAAGAGCAGTATAACGGAGTGCATCAAGGTATATTTTGAGTTCATTTATAACTGAGGCGCTTTGGGATATTTTTGTTTTCATATGTCTGATGTAGACTTTCCATGATTATTTACTGACTGTTATAAGAAAAAAAATTCCTTTGACACACGTATGTTTTTCAGTGTAAATGATAATTTGTATGTAATGTTATATACCGGCTATCTTCCTTGAATTTTTGTTGAACAGTGTACAAATACAAGAAGTAAAAGATGAATATGGCGACTTGTTCCAACCACCAGTGCATTCTGACTTAATAAGCATTTTCTGAAATCTTACACTTTCCAACAGCCTTTGATGAGAAATCAGTCTTCCTCCTCCCTGACCTCTTCCTCTCATCTTCTGCATATTCTGACCTTTTTTTTTTTTTTTTTGCTCATTGGCTTCTCTGTCTGTTGCACGCTTTCCCCTTTCTCCTCTCGAGGCCATATGAGATGAGTACAAGACAGAGGAGAGTGTGAGCTGTGGTGAGCCACAGACCAAAATAACTGTTACTTTTTTCTTTCTTTTTTTTGTAAAAACACATGTGCATCCACCCACACATAAAGTTACGCATGCGTGCACTGCCTCACACCGACACTCACACTATGGATCCCTGGAGAGATGTAGCAGGATAGATTCTGGCCGTGCTACAGCAGAGATGCAGGAAATGGACTTCCATTTGTAGACACTGTTCAGGAGAAGCATTTAAAGTTTTGCCAACTGTTCAAACTTAAAACTACCCAAATCTTTCAGCTTCAGTTGCTGTGTTTTCTGCAAGATGCTACTTGCAATGTGTCTCACTTTCTCTGTCGCCTTCGCTTGTGACAGATCCTGCAGCCTCCCTGTCAAGCTGGCATAGTGGCATCATTCTAAAACTGGTATTAGGCATTTCCTGCTGCGTCCGTTGGCGGGTGTAAGGGTGTGTGTGTGTGAGAGAGAGTGTGTCAGTGTGCGTGTGTGTGTGTGTCGGGGCGGAACGCACCTGGTCCACGCAGCTGTGGGGATCCTAGCAGGGGGGAGACAGAGAAAGAGAGAGATAGAGGAAGGAGAGAAAAAGAGAAGGATGGGAGGAGACGAAAAGGGGGCCCTGTGTGCTGTACTGGGGACCCAACAAGTTTGAAAGGAAAGAAAGATGTGTGGAGAAATAGAGGGATTTAAAAGCTGTTAAAAGTATAAGGGGCCTGACACTGCAAAGGCTGGTTTTCAAACTTTCATGAACTTACTCTAAAATGTGATGTTATATTTATGAGAAGCAGTCTGTTGAAATGAAATTTGTATGAGAAAGTTTCTGCATCAGCCACGTAACTGTGTCGGACGTTAGTGTGCTCTGTTTCTTCTCTCCCGCAAAGGTTTGACAATCTTCTTAAACACAATAAGTTATTCCCATGTATGTGTGAGACTTCTATAAATATGAGCCTTTGAAAAGACATTATTTACCTGACATTAGAGAGGAAAAGAAAACCAAATTAGCTCATCCTGCACAGCTCTTCACCTTATAGTTTAATTTCTCAAACTAATGAGGGGCAGTGTGTTTCATATATTATGGTTATAGTGCTGTTTAGATGGCACAGATTTAGTTAGTTTTCTTACTTTTCTCAGTCTCAAATTCATTACTTACAATTGTGAAGATGCAGTTCCTCAGGTCCTCTGCAGAGGGGGCAAGGAATCTGGGGGAAAAAACTCTGGAAGAGCAGTGATAGTAAAGAGATTTCACCTTGCAGACTTAGAGCATGAACAAATAGGTTGAAGATATGGGAGGAAACCACAAAGGAACCCACTCAAAGAGGAAACAAACAAATGTGTCAGGATTTTCTTTCTAAATGCTCTTCTTTAGCATGTAAGAAGAGCACAGATGTGCTCGCATAATCACAGAGTCCGTTTCACAGCTGGATGACCGAGGAGCGGTCAGCACTGGAAAGGCCAAATGGCCAAGTCAGAGGTCAAGCCACAGCAAGCTACAACAGAGGAAAGAGGAGCACGGGGGCATCAAGCACATCGTACGCAGACATGCTTGCACACACATACACATTTTTTATTCAAACCAGAACTCAAGCAACTCCTGACCCTTTGCTCCAGATGGGCAAAGGAGGCAAACACACACACACACACACAGATTCAGTCTGTTGTCCAGAGTTTGTTGAGAAGCCAATCAGAACAACATGGGTGAACATCAAAAGCAACAACCGAGTTCACCCTCTTTTATCTTTCCCATCATTCTTTGGAAGCTTCTGCCATCAAATAATAAACACATGGAAAAAGAAAAAGAACTCCACCATCACATTTAGCAAAACAAAGGAGAAAAAAAAGTAAGAAATCATCAGCTGAAAAATGCATATCTAAACTAAAACTTCAGCAATCATGTCAGGAATGTATGAAAATATGCTATACTTGCAAACCAGCGTCCTAACAAAGTGAGCCTTTCAGTTATTGAGCATTTTATGTGGTAGTTTACAGCAATTTTTATGAGCTGGCATAACAAATTGGTAAAATGTAAGGTAATTGTGTTTCACTGAGCGTTTAGGATGAAATTGTCTAATTATGGCAACCCCAGATTTATTCCCTTTTGAACATGAAGACACATAATTAGTAGCCCTTGTGACCTGTTGACCGTAAATCATGAGTAAAGTTGTTAGTTGTTCTTTAAGAGAAAAAAAATGTGATGTAAACTCTGAAAGAGGAAATAATCTAATAATATCACGATAAAAGTTAATAAAAGGAGCTGCACTTCAGTGGCGCCGGTTTAAATGTTCAGTAGCTGCATGATGGAAATTAATGTTAGTTGACTCTGAGACTATTTTGCTTAAACAAACGTCATACCATTTATATCACCCTGGCATTGTCATTTGCTGCCCTTGCCAAGTGAAAATGTAATCATCTCATTTTCATTAGTTTACAACTCCACAATAGATAGTGATTTTTTTTTTTTTTTTTTTTTTGGGGGGGGGGGCCAAAATTCTCATGAAGTAAAAGAATAGCTGCGTTATAATAATATTCAGCGGGTGTTGGGTCACAGCAGGTGAAATGAAATGTCTTAATGACATAGAGGTGACCGGGCTAATGCATTACAAGTTGGTGTTCTAGTTACTGCTCTAATTACAGCAAAGTGGATTTAGCAGCTATTTCCAAACGTCCAATCACTTCCTAATGTGACCTTTAAATAGTTCGACATTTGTATGCATGTGTGAGTTTGTTATTGGTGATTCTTCATGTGGCTCCAAAGATAATGTGGGCTGCCTATTCTGAGAAGTAAAACAAATTGAATTACAGCAAATTTGCCCTCTTTTGTATGCGTACTATGACATCGAGAGGGAGAGAGCAGTCTTAAGAGCTGTGTGAAGTTTTTATTTGGGACGCCATATTTAAAAGCAGAAAAAAAAAAAACACTTGCTGGGTCATTATTTTCATAATCTGCATTTATAGTTCATATATTTATATTTTCATAGCAGCATACTGGGATAATTACATTTGAATTGCTGAAATAACAGTTTTTCCCATCAACAATAACACTTGTTTTCTAAGAGCTACCTCCAAGCTCGGTTTATTTTACTCCAAATCACCTGCAACACACACTCACACATGTGTTCTTATCAGTACATTAAGATATGCTAACTCACATGCATGGTCAGTGGTGCACGTTGGTGACCCCGAGTTCAATTAGCCTCGGCATGCAGCCTAATTTCACAGCGTGAGGCTTGATCTGCACACATGCCCCACCAGCACAGCTCCCATTAGCTGCCTGTCTGTCTGTGTCTGCAAGTGATGAGTGTGTTTTCTGAAGGAAACACCAGTCAGGGGATCAAAGAGGGCTTTGCAACTGCAGTGGACTAAGGTTTGGAAGAAGAGGAGGAGACTTGCAGTATGGAACGAAAGGTGAAGGGGGTGACGCTGTATCCACGGTGATGGATGGATGTTCACATTCAGAGATAGTATCTTTAGAGGCCAAATGGCCTCTGACCCTACCAATAAGGCCTCACGTGAAGACAACAACTTCAGTGCTTGTTTTTAAGCAGAGGGGTCATGTGACAGGGATGTGCTTATGTGCGTGTGAAGGAGAATAGTCTCAACAACAGTTAAAGAGATATACTGTCAAGTGTACTGACCTTCCATGAGTTCATACTTTCACTCTTCCTGTTTCATTGCCTTTTTTTTCTATACATACAGTGATATAGGCTACAAACGTTTGGGCACCTCTGATCAAACTTTCTGGTTATCTGAGAGATCTATCCGTGCATGTTCAATGCTTTTTCGTTTGGAGCTGTTCGGGCCGTGGCCAAAACTTCAACATGCATGTTTTGGATGTAAATTTTGTCATATGTTTCAGATTATTATGTTGTTACAGAAGCCCTCCTCTTCTTCCTCTTCTTATCTTCAGTATTTTTACAGACCATGTTAATTTGCCTTCACAGTTTTCTGATGTTCAGGTGGACTTTAGGTGAAAGTCATTTTCTATCGGATTCAGCATTGTTTCCAAAACTACTTCAGACTTGTACACATGGTTACTTGCAAATGTGTCACTGAAGTTTTTGGTGAAGTCACAGGAAAGTTTTTTTCTTTTCTTTTTTTTCTCTTTCTGAGCACATAAAGGCAGCAGTGTTCTCCTCAGTCTGATGAATCTTCCTTCTGCAGTCAAACTGGGGTTTTCTTGGTCATCAGTATCTCAGCTTGACCTTACCAGGAACTGTTTACCACCACTTCTTAATTATGTGAAAGGATGACACATACTTTACCTGAAACACTTTTCTATCTTCTTGTAGGCTTCACTTTTCCGAGGGAATTAGTCATCTTAATATTTTGAGAACTGGGCAGCTGCTTATCAGGAGTTTGAGGCAGCTGATTGAAGAATCAGTCCTGATAACACCATAAAATTGCATTTTTGTAACAACGGCTGTGAACAAACTACTGCAACAAGAAACTAATTACAGTCTCAGACATTTATGTAAGTAATTAAAGTATCAAACACATTTATTCAAGTAATCTAAGCCTTAAATTTAATTTGATTTTTTCTTTTGATCATTCTTAAAATACGCAAAACAAAGATGATTGTCTTGCTTAAATGGTTTATATTAATACTCATTTTTAACTTAATGGCGAACTCTTTGACAGTTTCCAGAACTTTTTATTTAATTTTTTTTTATGTAAGTATATATGTGTCTATCTTATTTTGAGAAAGTACGCTTCCATAAACAAAAATAAGACATGGGATATGTAAATTTTGTTGTATATCTATATTTTCTGAGATATGACATTTCAAATGTCATTGGACGCTGGGAAACAGGACTTGAGGAACATCAGCATCAACATTGTTTAGTTACTTGGTGCTTAAAGAGACGGATATTAACAGTTTGAGGCCGCTGAAACCATAAAAACTCCAAATAAACATATCTAGTAAGAAACCACAAATAAGTATAAGAAAAGGGTGTGAGTGTGTGGGGTGTGTGTGTTGAGGGTGGGGAGGGGGGAATCATGGGAGCACCCTCTGCCCTCTCTGTCTCCAGCTAGTCTACTTCAACATCTGGTGCTCGCATCAGCTCTCTTCAGAGACTGGCACTGCTGGAGAAAAGGATAAGAGCAGGGAGAGGAAACAGCTACACAAGCAACATAATATAAACAAGAAATATGAAGGACAGAGAAGAACAAGGACCATTATTGTTTCTAACCAGATTTGGGCAAATTTATTTTTTTCTGAAGCCACTAAATATTATGTGCTAGTACTTTCCAAATATAACATAAATGAAAAAAAAAAAAAAAGACTTGAACAGAAACCGTCTTTGTGGCAGGTGTGTGTGTGCGTGTGTTTGTGTTGTGCTGATGATTTTCCAGTGATCATCTTCACTGCAGAGCATAGAGCAGATGAAGGCTGGTTAGCTTCTGTGGCGAAACACTCAGTGTGACAGGAAACAGAAGAACCTGTGATCTCTGCAAAAAACACTAATGGAAAACCTTGCTCAGATAAAGCACTGATGTGTGTGTGCATAGAAGCACAATAGTGTGCGCAAATGTGCCTCCTTCACATGCATACAGGACACATTCTCTCGAACTGATAATTACCTTTCTGCAAAGACTTCACAGTAACAAGCTTTCCAAAAAAAGAATAAAAACAACAAACAGCTGCTTTTGCAGCAATTAACATGAGAACCACAGTCTTTCCTTTATAGATAACAAGTGAGACTTCCCTTACCAGTGTGCAAACAACACACACTTGATTGCAAAGCTTTAAATAACATCTAGTGGCAGCTTTTTTGAAATATTGAAAAATAGCACCTTTGCCGCAACTATTGACCTAAATAATTGCGTTAATTTATCACTAATGTTCTTATTTACAACTTTAACAACAAAGTGGCAACATTTAAAACACCACATCTGCTCTAATGTTTGAACAATCACAGGAAATACTAATGTCAACAATTTGAACATTTCTTTAAAGATACTGTTGAAGTAAAATCTTATATTCTTACTGATGAAAACTGAATTGAAAACTTGTGAAATTTGGTGCAGTACTATATATATATATATATATATATATATATATATGGCATTTCTTGTGACTAATCTAATTTTTGGGGGGGTTTGTTTTTTTTTTAACACATGATGGTCTGAAATGTGTACTCTGAGCATCATTTCAGAGCCTGAATGGTCCACGGTCGCATCCTGACATTATAATGAGCCTCAACGCCCAATGACCCAATACAGTGCAGCTGTTAAGATTACATTTAAATGGAAAACATTAAACCCAAGTTAACCATGCCTACCAGTAAGCGCGATAGAAGCATATGAGATTGTGTGTGTGTGTGTGTGTGTGTGTGTGTGTGCAGGGGGTGGGAGGTCACAGGGATGTTCTTGACTGTGTCATCTCCAGCAGCTGTTTCCCTCAAACCCTGCCTCGCCCGCTCCTCCTCCTCCCATCCCATCGCTTCACAATGAAACCAATACAAAGGGACAGGAAGTGCCTCCCGTTAACTGGGGCCCAATCAAAGCCATCATTATTCCCGTGTCAGAATTTTTACAGGAAATAGCTTCTCAGAAAATATGCCAGCTGTGCAGGGAGTGTGGGATTATTGTCTTATAGGTCTTGTTTGTTTTTTTTCTTTCTTTCTTTTTTTTATCCATCAGTCACCACTAACAAAAGGACACATAGACCCGTTGCAACCACGTGCGCGGCACACTGTCACTGCTGTGCGTTGACTATGCAAGCCAGGCACTGTGTTCTCTGGGGCTGGGTGGTTATTGTGCGCTCAGTGAAAAGGACTTTCCTGCTGTGCCTGCTCCGGCTTCTTTGGTTCGCACCCTGAACTGAAGCACTGAAAAGCAATTGTCTTTTTAAAAGTCTACGAACAGGGCTGAGCCCAGAGAGTACACAGATGCAAGAGCACACACATGATCACACACTCACAAATACACACACAAACAGAGAGCAAGCGTTTCCTACTGAAGCCGCATCTGTAAGAGCGCTGCTCAGATTACAGCATAAACGGTGGGTTCAGGTGAAGCCTAACGTTTGCCAGATGCTGCGGTTAAGTCACCAGGAGGTTAGTCTAACACAGGGGTGTTGTTGTTGGTCGGGGAGGGTGGAATCATCTGCCTCCCTAACAAGAAGGGCACACATCTGGCGTGAACAGAAAAGCAGCTTATAAGCATTTTCTTAAACAAGCGTGGATGACAGCATTGATGCTTTTGCTTATCAGTGATTGTTCAAACGGCAGAATAGTGCTGCAATCTCCAGATTGACTTGTGTTGGGCTAAAAAAGAAAGGTAGCTTCTCTGTTTATCTAATCTTCAGTTTGTCCTCTGTAATCTCTCTGTCTCTCTGAGGCCTTGCAGACGTCTGGAGGCCAATAATTAACTCAGTCACTCAACACGTTGACACAGGTGAGCACTACTCAAGCTGTTAAACAGTCATTATGAGGCTGTTGTGATGTGAATGGGCACACACACTCACACACACACTGACTGACCTCTAACTTTGCCATAGCTTGTCTGTCACGTTGGGCCGAAGCCTATTTGGTGACAAAATGCCACTGTTGACTGTTTTCACAGTGATAAGATAAAGGAGATGTCCCATCTGTCAGAAACTATGCACTTATTATCGTAAAGCCACACTGACAAGGTGACATTACACCCTTTGTCTTATAAATACAATGCAGAACCAGATGTATGGACTTGCCTCTTATAAATTGGGCTCCGTCAGGCCTATCTCTTGTTTTGACCTAAGGAGCTGCTCAGTGTCCTTCACGAGGAAGCTTATCCGGACTGTTTGAAGTGTTCGTCCTTATCTGAAAGCTCTGTGTTGAGGTCATCCGCCTGATCTGCTGGCCCTAAATGCTGTCACGGTTCATCTTTGTCCTGAACTAAAAAAAAGTTGCTTCACCCAAATAGCAACAGTTTTAAGTCACACAATAGTGAGTCAGATATTCATGATTTTATCCAGATTAGGCTGATGTTTTCCCATCAGCCTTTAAAACGGTGGTTGTGAGGCCCCTTCTGAAGAAGAGTAGTTTAGACCCCAACTTTCCTGATAACTACAGACCAGTATCCAACTTACCGTTTTTAAGTAAAATGATAGAAAAAGTTGTTTTTATTCAATTACATGAGTTTTTGAATAGAAACAATATTGTAGAAAAATGTCCATCCGGTTTTAGAAGAAACCACAGTACAGAGACGGCCCTCTTAAAGATTGTTAATGATTTGAGATGTAATTTGGACGCACAGAATCTTTCTGTTCTGGTGCTACTGGATTTAAGTGCAGCATTTGATACGGTAGATCACCAGATTTTATTAGACTGAGAAGTTTAGTGGGCCTCTCAGGTACTGTTTTAAAATGGTTTTACTCCTATCTCACAGATCGACAGTTTTTTGTAAGTTTGGACACGTGCTCTTCAAAGACCCATAAGATAAAATGTGGGGTACCCCAAGGATCAATTTTAGGCCCAATACTTTTTAATCTTTACATGTTACCACTTGGGGACGTCATCAGGAGACACAGCATTGACTTTCACAGCTATGCTGATGATACTCAGCTTTACATCGCCGTGTCTCCTGATGACCTGGAGCCAGTTAACACCCTTTTAAACTGTATTTTAGATGTAAAGTCATGGATGGCAGAAAACTTCTTACAGCTCAACCAGGACAAGACTGAAGTTTTAATCATCGGTCCTGAAGACAAGAGAGAGATCATTTCATGCAAACTGCAGAGTTTTAAACCCTCTCAGTGTGTAAGAAATCTGGGTGTTCTTATTGATTCTGAGCTGAATTTTATCCAACATATCAGAAATGTCACAAAGACAGGTTTTTATCATCTTAAAAACATCGCCAGAGTCCGCCCATTTCTCTCTCTTGCCAGCACGGAGGTGGTGATGCATGCTTTTGTTTCCAGTAGAATAGATTACTGCAATGCCCTGCTCTCTGGTCTTCCTAAAAAGAGCCTTTCTAGTTTACAACTACTTCAGAACTCAGCCGCACGTGTTCTGACAAGGACCAGAGGGCGGGAGCACATTACACCAATCTTAAAATCGCTGCATTGGCTCCCCGTGTGTTTCAGGATTGATTTTAAGGTTCTTTTAATGGTTTATAAATGTCTTAATGGTCGTGGGCCTTCTTATTTATTTATCTTATCTGACCTGGTTTTAAGGTATGAGCCCTCGCAGACCCTGAGGTCCTCAGGTACCAGCCTTCTGGTTGTTCCCAAGGTTCGGATCAGAACCTATGGTGAGGCGACATTTTGCCATTATGGACCCCGCCTTTGGAACAGCCTGCCTGAGGGCCTCAGGGCTACAGAGACTGTACATGTTTTTAGGAAAAGGCTCAAGACCTACCTTTTTGGTTTAGCTTATAATTAGGTTTTATTCCTTTTATAAGTTGGTCTTTTTTACCCTGTCATCTTTTTATTTATTTACTTTTTTGATCTTTTTAACTAGTTTATGGTTTTTATAATTCTGTTTTGATTACTGACTTCCTTTAAAGCAACCTTTCCAATCTTGCATTTAGAAAGCACAGCAAGATTATATGAATATAAACAGTCCCGCCTCACTCCTAAGACCCGCCCCCGTATTCTCTCTGCCTCCCAATGCAGAAGCAAAGGTCTGACACGCAGGTCCCTTGGCCAACCTAGGGGTGCACCCCACTTAAGGATTGGTTGGAGTTATTGAATATTTAGGATTGGAATAATATTTTGTTTTGATTAATGGTGGGTCCGTATTTAAAGTACCTTACCTCATCCATAGCATTTTACCTATTGAAAAAATATTGTAACAATTCAACATGGTAAAGGTTGCTTTAACCAAGTGTATGATTTAGACTTATTTTTTAGGCTTTTAGGTTGTCTGATTCTTATTTTATTTTATTTTATTCTATTTTTTCTATTTTAGGTATTTTTAATCCCTCCAGTAATTTCCTCATGGGGTCCTCCATGTCAGGGTCTATGCTTGCTTTAGCATTGGGGCCGTTGCCGTGGTCGTGTCCCTGTCTGGGTGGTCAGGGTCCAGCACTGCAGCCTAATAGCTGTAGTGTGGACCTGGTCTGCATCTGGGTGGCTGCCTGTGGCGGCGGCCTATGTGGCAATGAGGCGGGATGGACCCTGATATGGATGGACCCCAGAATATCGTTGCTTGGGTGCCAAGACATGTCTTTCGGGATAGTCTGTTCTGGGGGGGGGGGGGGGGGGGGGGGGGGGGTATGTGTGCTGTTTTAGATAAACTTGGGGGACTGTTGATGTAATGTGTTGTTTTTATTATGTGAAGCACTTTGTAAAGCTGCTATGCATGAAAAGTGCTATATAAATAAAATTTGATTTGATTTATGATGGTTTTGCCTTCGTTTGACAGTCTATACTGTATAAACTTGGCATAAGTGATAAAGAAAGTTGTGTTTGGTAGTTTATTTCTCCAGTTTACTAACACCAGTTGGATGTCTGATTAGTCCTTTACAAGAGGTATAACTTGTAAGGATCGTGCAGCTGTGGAATGAGCAACGTCACCAAATGTGTGGGTCGTGGTTGACAAGTTCTCCTCCACAGAGCTGGATTTCACAGAGCACCTCCAGAAACTGGGAGTGGCGAGGATGAAATTACCTGTCCTGAGTCCAGACTTTAAGTTTAACACTTTTGGGATTAGCTTGGCTGTACTGTATGTGGTAGCGGTACCAACACAACCGTGATGGTCAACCTTCAACAACTCCTGGTTGAGGAGCAGACTGCCATCCCAACAGCTAAATGTGTCCAGGCTGGTGATGTTTTTTTTTTCTTGGTGTGTGTGTGTGTGTGTGTGTGTGTGTGTGTGTTTGTTTTTGTTTGTTTTTTTCCCTATTTCTGTTGGAGAGTGAAATCATCTCAACCACTCAAAGCAAATTTAAATCGCAGCAGCAGATGATTGCGGAGGATTTGGGGATATTTCTTGGGACACCACCCACATGTTCAGCTATGCTGCTCATTCCACAGAATCACAATCCTAACAAGTAATACCTCACTGTAAAGGTGACTAATCATGCTTTACGATGATGTATGATACAGCACTAATTCCTATTATTTAAGGGAAGAAATAATCAACCAAACACAGTTTATCTTACATCATTGTGATATATTTATGTAAACACATACAGGCCTGTCTCAGAAAATTAGAATATTGTGATAAAGTTCTTTATTTTCTGTAATGCAATTAAAAAAACAAGAAAATGTCATACATTCTGGATTCATTATCTGGATTCAAATCAACTGAAATATTGCAAGCCTTTTATTGTTTTAATATTGCTGATTATGGCATACAGCTTAAGAAAACTCAAATATCCTATCTCAAAATATTAGAATATCATTAATTGTAATTTTCTGAGACAGTCCTGTAGACATGGTTAAGGCGTATAAAAAGTTTCCTGTGTCTTTGAACTTGGAATTGCGTAGATGTCACCAGCCTGAGCTAGGAATGTTGAATATGGCACTGCAACTTTTAAAAATGCAAGTAGCTGCAAAGGTGAGCGAGTGCTCCCACAGGCACCCATATGAAACAGGATCCAGAACAACCAGTTTGACTAATGCAACTTTAAGGTGAAGGCTTATAAGATGTTGAACACCACACAGTGCACAATAAAACCAAGAAAACAGTATTAAACAGTTGTTTTCAATAAAATGTATCATCCAATGTGACAGTTGTGCGAGAAAATACAAAATCGCCCTCTTAAAGTTACACATAAAAGTGAAAGAGTCCTATTTTTACAGGAATAATGTAGTGATCTGAATGCAACAATCAGGGAATCTGCAATTAAATGATATATGGGGGAAGCTGCTCTCTTTTATTCAGAGCTTAAAATAGAAAAAAAGATAACTGAATAATCCACACTGCTGTAAAAAGTTTCCTTGAGAATTTTTTGGTCATAGTCCCTGAGAGAAAAGTTGGGGGGGGGGGGTATACAGTTCTGCTAACAGATGATACTGTTTCTAAAGGGAGACAAGATGTTGCTTTGAGCAATGCAAATGGAATTCCATCCATCTCAGTCTTACTTGTGAGGACAGATATCTGAGAACAAATATGTAAAAGCCTTGAGAATAAAACTATAACAGTTTACAAGGATGAGACAACCCTTTCATTGAACTTATCTTTTTCTTAGATAAGTGTATTTTGTCCAAAAAGCCACGAGCAGAAAACTGATTCACGTAGCTGTTTCTGAAATTCAGGGAATAAGTTAAAGTCACAGCCAGGGTGGGTTTTCTACCGCTAACCAAAATGTAGGGGGAAAAAAATCCCAAATAAACTCTCAGAAAAAGTTCATGCATTTATCTCCAGCAGGTTAGACTACTCTGATACTCTATGTGGTGAATGAGATAAGCAGTTAATGGGTCACTGGGTCCCAGTACAGCATGAAACTGTCTTCGCAAAGAGAACTAAATTACGATTCTGCAATGGCTCAGGGTCAATAACCTTATCTGACTTGTTGGATTACCAGGTGCAGATCTTCTATTTGTATCCAGAATTAGATCCAAATCTTAAGATGCTTTCAGTCGCCAATTTTTCAGGGAAAAAGCTCCCTACAGATGTGAGATATTTAAAATAGTTACGGTGTCCATCTTGGACCCTAAAATGTTTCTCAGATCAACATTTAATGGCTGCACTATTTGGTGCCAAATTGTGCCGTTTTGGAGACCTAGACTGAACAGTCTGTACTAAAGCCTTTAATTTTAGTCTACTTGACTTTATCAGAGATAATGTCAACATATGGAGTGATTTAATACAAGTATTGAGTTAGAACTGCATTATTTCAAAAGGATATTCATCTTCATTCCAAAAATGTACATTTATTTTTCCTAGGTAACCCTGAAACTTTTCTTCTTTGCGCTATGAGCCATATTTAGTTATTATTTACTTATAACTTATATACTTATTACACATACTAACAAATCTCACAAGTTTTCTCTTTACAATGACTCCAGAAGTGTTCAAATAATCCTTGCATTGTATTCAATTTTCATTCTGGGTAATAATCTATTTCACATAGTTGCTGAATTAAATAAAATGCTTAATCTTCCTTTAACTGAAGTGCTTTAGAATTGTGAGAACTTTCCTCCAAAGGCCATTTTCCTCTTTTAGCCATTCTGGGGATTGAAGGAAGCAACATTTTTAGAAATCTTGAGTGGCTTTGAGCGTCCACTCTGGCCAGACGCTTAACTTAGTGGAGCAGGGATATTTTCGGTAATTACAGAGTAACCAGGGAATGTCAGCAGGAAATGTCCAGAATACAATACACACACAGGGTAGACATGGCTAAACAGATATCGGAATTTCCTGGTAGTGTTACTCTTTTTGGGAGTGACTCGTGCCTGTTTTGCTAAAGCTTTTATTTTTCGGGGAATAATAGTTTATACTTATTTTCTGGCACTTTTCCTTTGTGTGCTGTAACAGCAATAAGTGAGGTGAATAGTGGAGTGGTCTGTCAACCTCTGGGTCTGGATATAAAATGATACACAGACAAGAACGGCGGTATGTTTATCTCACGGTGAAGCAGAGTGGATCATTATAAATTTGGCAGCCATGTTTTTTATGACATTGTCACACAAAGCACATTTACTCTTTCAAGCCTGAACATGATAATATAGAGCTGACCAGATGGCACAATGTCCATCCCATGATGGTGTTCACATCACAGCACCCTGATTAAAGCCACTCTGCAGGAAAATGGTATGTTAATATTGAGGAAGGGTGGGGGTGGACACAACACACAACACCTCTCAAAATACTATAAATGCTTGTAAAAGACGTCCAGGTACACGTATATGCAGCTATACGAAGGTTAGACATGACTGGTTTGGTAAGTGTTGGGTGTGTGTTGTATTTGACTGGATGTGGTGCTCAGGAGTGTGTAGATGAGCTTTTAATCAGGTCACTAAGAGCCCAGACCTTTCTGCTCCCACTCTGCCCCCTCCGTCTGGAGGGCTCCGCCAGGGGTGACCAAGAGGGACACCACTGACCCAGATTAGGAAAGGGTAAGTGGGTGTATGGGTTTGCTTGAGTTTGTGTGTGTGTGTGTGTGTGTGTGTGTGTAGAAGTGGGGGGATATCAGCTGTGTATCATGTCTCAGTCCACACCGTTTCAATTCATTAGTAGCACAAGGAAAAGACAAGAAAGACAAGGAGGGGTGGTAAGTGTATGTGTGTGTGTGTGTGTGTATAAATGCTGGGGGTGGGGTACAAAGGAAAGACTACATCAGTGACAGACGGAGAAAGTCCCTAGATTTCTGGACTTACTTGACCTAAAAACACATGACACAGAGACACACACAGGTGCAAAGATACTCACAAGGGACTACGTCGGCCTCTGCGAAGCCTGACCAGCTGAACCCCTGCAGCAGCCGCCACCCTGTCACACCCCTCCACATCTTTTTATCTCAATACCTCTCTTTCTATCACAGTTGAGGCATATCTTTCTGTCACTTCCTCTGAAGTTTTTCACACAGTCATTTGCACCTAAATTTTCCTGGTTTTATTTTTGTATCTCCATCTAAATCCCACTTTCCATGCCTTCTGCATGCGCAGATACACGAGGGACTGATCTCTAAAAAAAAGAAGAGAACGAGACTTTCCAAATCATGAGTTCATGCAACCTATTTCACCATCATCCACATGATGGTGAAATGAGGCTCCTTCTGCAGCAACTTACAGGAAGAACAGCTCCAGCTCCAGTTTAGAGGGCAAGGTTTAGAGTATCCAGGACCAGGATCTGAATCCCACTTTCAAAGACTTTTATATTTACATGCCCCACTGTGTGGGATCTCCAAAAACATGGATCCAGACAGCCTTGTCCTCAAATGCAAGGTCAAAATTCTGGTTCAAGATAGTTTAAACTGTATTGACCACAAATTCAACCACAACAGCAGGAGGAGCAGTAATTACACAAGAGTATTTTGTAGAAATAATTACACAATATTCATCTGGTAGTAATCTACAAACTGTAGCATGCATCTTCATTTTGGTTAAAGTCAAGAATGTAGCTCCACAACCTCTCAGACCAGATGCAGATTCTCCACTAGCAGTGTGGAAACAGTGAGCCACTTTGTCTCCACGCTGTCTGCATTAACTCGTTTTGCAGTTGAGAACATTGATGTTGCTTTTGAAGTGAGATTTGGACCTCCACCTCTTCTATTGATCATCAGCTGTGACCCAAAGTATTTTCTCGAGGTTTGTATTGTTGACAGTCTGTTGGGCAAAAGCTGAAGAATGCAGCCATGTTTCATCTAAATGACTCAATTTGTTGAGACAAAATGACCAAATAGAATTCAAATTCTAGGAATGATGGAAGGTGTTGTGACTGAACAGATTACACTCGCCTACACCAACCGGCCACAGCCACAATCGCCAAGTCTGGCCTTGCTTACGCACAGCCAGATGTTTATCCTTAATGGATGGCTACAGCATAAACCAACTGTTCCAGTCAGTTGATGAAAACGACAAAACAACAGTGTGACCAGCACCTGGCAGCCTCTCTTCGGTCTAGTCGCGCTGAACAGTGTAGTCAGCTTGTTTTGCCCCTATGTGGTGGCCATGGGCTTTATGGCCTTCTGTGGGTTGGGTCCCACCTGCTCTGCAGTTCCACAGCCTCATTTCAGTCCTGCATGGAGAAAGCAGTAAAATCTTCACACTCAAGGACATGGACGGGGCCACCTGACAGCACAATAATGTCAACAGCACAGTTCCCACAATGAGCAGTCCGAGGGTCAAACCGTTACTTTGCGACTGGTTCTTCCCAGGTGCTCCAGTTAAAATGAAATCTCCTCATTTCGAAATCATAAAAGGCTGCTGCTGTTTTTCTATCAAGACACGCATCATGGGACATGTTTTACTGGAGATCATGGTGCCAAATAATTTGGCTTTTGCTGTATTGGACAGTTGCAAGTGGTTCCCATTAAGCTGCAAAACAAAAACTCTGAGGCCCTCTTTGTTCCTTCTGCCCTTATTCAGAAAAATACATAACAATATATGTGTATTTTGCCATTACAATATTTGGGAACAAAATTAGAGTTAATTGAATTGATATTTTGTCCCATGCCAGATTTGTGACAGGCAGCATCTGCTTTACTTCACATTTCTTTGAACTCACACTTTAGTTATCGTGTCATAAACATGAATTTGTTCTAAACCAAAAAGCAGACACGATAAAAAACAATTTAGTAATGTTTTTTTCAAGTTTGCCTCCTCAGTGGGTGACTGAGTCAAATAATGATGTGTCAATTAATTTTCTGACACATTAGGCACCCTCTTGTCCGTCTACAGATCCACCAAAATAATTATAAATCAAATAAAAGACTCCAATATTATTAATAAAAAGTGGCTGATACAAAACAACAGTGTGTCTAAAATGTCACGTCATTGCTTGGGTCACGAGGGACAAAAGCTTGGGATCTGTAGGCTGTTCAAAGCTGACAGAGAAGACTGTAGCGCCTTTGATGGAGGACAGAGTGAAAACACTGAGCAGAGGAGGAGGAGGAGGAATCCTGCATGACAGACTCAACAAGCATACAAAGAATTAAGTTTCACTGTGTTTCTTGCTACTCAATTATCCCCCCATGATGGGTCTGCACTTGTGGATGAAAAAGATACTCTTCTATGGGCGAGACAGGCTCTCCACATGACAGTTTGGCTCTTTTCTCTCGCTCCCGTCCCCTGCCTCATCTTCCAAGATGACCCTCATTACTCCACTCTCTGTCCTCTTGTTACTAGAAGTAAAAGGAAACACTTTGTGTTGAGACAAGGTGTTTGAGACACAAAGATGAGTGGAAGGATGAGGTTAAAACCCACTCAGCAGCTATGGACGCACACATTTATTCACGAGTTGAGTTGATCTTCAGGGTTATTATCATGAAGTATAGTGTTTTTCCTTATTGAAGGTGGCTGTAAATAAAATGTAGTGGATTAAAATTTAATTGAGAGAAAAAGAGGGGAGAGAGGAGGGGGCTGCTGCTAATTATGCGTGACGATTGTTGATGGCTTGATTGTCTGCGTCCAGCTGCACGGAGGAGCTGGGAGGGGAGAGGGAGAGGGAGGGCGGGCAGAGAGGCAGACTCACTGACGCCGGCCTCGGAATTCTCCCATCCATTGAAAGAGAGACCCGATTGTGTCCGGGGCCTTTCCGACAAGCACCTGATCCCTGCCCAGACACACTGGTGCGAGTGTTTGTTCCGCACAGATTTACCCACTGAGAAATCTGGAATCTGTGGACAAGCGATTGGTAGGCTCGAGGAAAAAAAGACTGCGTTGCCTCCCTCCCTCCATTTTCCTAGAAAATACTCATAATTCAAAATTTAAAAATAAATAAATTAAAAAAAGTGTAGTTGATATGCGAGCAATCCTTTCTGTGGACCCTTTTACACGCAAATTGGAGATTGAATTCTTTTGTTCATCTCTGCGTGAAAGTTTGCGACCCCCCAAATCTTTGCTTAATCCCTGCCCCAGTAAAGGTTTCATCAGCAAAGTAAGCAAATGCAACTCTTTTCCCACCAGATCTGGGAAATTTGAAGCAATATTTGTCCTCCTCTTGACATATTTAAGAAAGCTATTTAAGGTCAAAGTCTTGTTTGGATACTCGGCGCCACTCACATAATATATCTTTAAAACAGCACTGGATCGAAGTCCTGTCTCACGGTTCAATATTATGGTTTGCTCTAAAGTGAGGTCGTTGAGTGACTTGTCATGCAGGGTCAGCGGTTGTGAGGAGGCGGGAGGGGTGCCATGAGGAAGGCAGTTGTGGCCCGAACATCTGTTAAACCTCTGCATAATTGGGAGGATAGCTCCAGCGGTGCGTATTTACGCATACATGTGAATACACTGAAGATAAGAATATGGTGCAGATTGTGTTATTTGTGTACCTAATCTAGTCATGTTGCCTCACAGGCAACAGGAGTTTAACTTTTTGCCAGTTTCGCCACAGCCTAATTAAAAATATTACACAAGTTCACACCCTCATCTCTGAGTGGGTGAGACTCAGATTGCAACATCTCTAACAGTTTGATTTTCTGGCACGACTGATGCTAATGGAATTTTTCCCTCCTTTTCTCTCTTATTTTTACTGTAAGTAGGCTTAGCCCACATTTATTTGCCTCGTTTTGATAACAACGGAGGGTTTATGTGGCTTGAGACTGAAAAATATCGTGCTGCCACTTTCCATTAAAAGATTCGTGTGTAATAATCGCAACAAAAGTGGCGTGTTTGGAAAGTTCTTCCACTTAATTTCACTGAGTGCAACTACAGGCACAAGAAGAGAAAAGCGTGTAGGTGGGAGGGTGGATCGAGCCTTGATAGCTGAGTGACAGGACCGGTCAGCCAATCGGATCTCTGAGCGCCTCTGCTTTTTTCCCCTCTGATGGTTCACGGGGGAGGGCGGGCCGTCTGCCAAGGAGGGGAGTGCGCGTCGGGGTGAATGGATGACGTCGGGAGGCTGGCGCCAGCATGTCTGGGACTGGCGCGTTAGATCAACACAGCTGGGCCGGGATAGGACACACAGCTGGCTCAGGCCTGCATTCCTCCACAAAACAGGATTGTGAGAAAAGGGGAAAATAAGACCCAAATAGGAGCAGAACGGGACGTGCTTTGATGTAAACTAAAAGGGAGTAACATTTGGACTTGCTCAAATGTAACTTTTAAGACAGTTTCACACGGAGATGGTTAAAATTTGCCAGTAAGTGACTTGACAGCTTAATCGCACGTTGTCTTAATATTATAGAAGTAAGATATTACTTAAGAATAAAGATATATAAAGGAGGCTTATAGGCGTATAAACTCCCAATAGATTATTAATCAGTCCAGAGATGTCTGATTGATTTCCGAACTGTTTGTTAATTAAAGACATAACCTGGTTGCCATTGACCTTTTACCTATATGACAAGCATTTCAAAATGTTCTTATTGTATTAACATTTTTGGGGTATGATCTCTAACAAAACTTAATTAAATTTATGAATGTTACATATTTGTAGCAAATAGATTAATTCACGTTAAGTGCTTTCAAGTGCTGGACACAGTCCTCCAGACAGACAAATTTTGTTAATGATAGCCTTCATAGGAACGAGCCGAAATGGAATAAATACAATTATTATAAATTGTTTAATAAATGAGTTACTTTCCTTGCTGTTACTCCCAGTTTGCAAGAGATTAAAACGAGAGGGAAGTTTATTATTTACCGTCATGTTCTTGTAAACTTTGAAAAAAAAAAAAAGAAGTAACTATGTATCTAAAATATCTGCCACTACCTGGAAAAGATACAAACTAATTGATTGACAATCCCCTTCAGGCCATCCTATCCTAATTTCCTCATTCTTTCCAGCCTTTCTACAAGGTGATATCAGCCAATAATATTAGCCTTCATTTTTACACCGACCAATCAGAACACGATGCGAAAAAGGGGGCGTGTCCAGGCGCTGAGCGTATAAAAACCTATCTGTACTCTGCTGTCACAACACCGTAGCTGTTGAGGACAGTAACCAGGAGACTAAAACACGGAGGGAACCGTGACCAACCTACAACCAAACAACAACCCACGACTTTTCTCACCGTCTCTCTCGCCAGACTGTTTCAGCATGAAGGCCATCAGTCCCGTCCGCTCGGTGAGGAGCTACAAGGCCGTGTGCTGCATTTCGGAGCAGAGCCTCGCCATCAGCCGGAATAAACACTCGTGTTTGGACGAGCCGGTGAGCGCCCTGTGCGACATGAACGACTGCTACTCCAAGCTGAAGGAGCTGGTTCCGAGCATCCCACAGAACAAGTCGGTCAGCCAGGTGGAGATCCTCCAACATGTTATCGACTACATTTTCGACCTGCAGATCGCGCTGGAGACAGAGGACACGGCCACGCCGGAGATGGTTTTGTCAATAAAGGTGAGAAAAGATGAGGACTGCAGGCTGGACTGATGCTTGTCCTTCAGTCTACCCGGACAGTGACCTCTTGCTAATTTTTGGTGGCCTTCGATGTAATCTAATCAAATATTTAAATCTCTATTTTGCGAATTTGGTTAAGTTCAGAGCGTTCCTGCTCAATCTATTTTAGACTTTTGTGGTACAGAGGCAGATAATGATCTCTGATATTACACTTCCTCGATTAATCTATTCTTGTAAAAGTCAGATTCATTTTCTTTCCAGCTGCTAACGCTGTTTGTCTTTCTGCTTTCCATTCAGACTGCGGACATAACTCGCAATTTCTCCAAAGATGAAGGGCGGTTGTGCCATTAGGATAAGGATGACACATAATGGTACGTATTTATTCTCCTATCTATTTTAAGATTCCTCTCAGCTAATAGAGAATGTGTTGAAACACGTCCCTCTCAGTATTTGTGCTCATAGACACACACATCCTTCAGCCAGTCGTTCATAATTTGCCACATCAGTGTGATTTTAACTTTCCAAGAGATATTAAATGAGGATTAAACTTCATGTTAGCCTTGATGTGTTTAAAAAAAGAAGCTCCCCCTTTTGCTCCACATTCACCATGCTTCCAATTAGACAGGCCAGTGATTGTGAAGCGGATTCATTGCTATCTGCCTGGGGTTAATGAAAGTTCCATGCTAGGCGCCAGTCTGTCTGCTCCCCTCTACAGGGAGGGAGGGAGGGCGAGAGGGAGAGATCTGACTTCACTTTTCTTCCTTTCTCTCCATGCAGGTGCAGGGAAACACATGTCTCCACTTCCTCCGGGCAAGAGGACAAGAGGGGCAGAAAGGGTGGGATAGGTATTTGAGAGAGAAGGAGAAGACAGAGAAGGGTTTAAAAGAAAGAGAAAAACGTGGACTGTTTCCTAGATGAGTGGGGATCAACAGTAGTGCATGAGCAAGAAAACAGAGACTCATTCTTTGCCTCCTGGACAGACAAATCAGCACACCAAAGCAGAAGCCAGGATTGGAAAGTGAAAGCGACCAGCTGTGTATGTCTTCCTCATAAAACCTGGGATTCCTTATAGATAGAAGTAGAAATATTGGTACATTGTCCTTTTTATTTCCTCTTTATTTTTGTATTGCATTCCAAACAGACTTTTTGTGGGCTTATCTCCACACTCATCCTGAATCTATCTATAAGTCTTGTATCAACTCGCGTCATTATCATCCCTAAAACAATGTTTTCTAGTGATCTGAAGTCTTAAAACTTTGGCATGTGTACATATCTGCTGTTGGTATGTAAGGCATGAGTTGTTTTTTTTTTTTTTTTTTTTTTTTTTGGAAGTCTATTTTTTTCATGGGAGTTTTCTTCGTTATAATCCAAACTCTATACTAGAGTTAATTACAAATGTTTGTGGGGATTGTGTTATTTCTGCAGACAATGTGCCGTGAGTTTCATAAACTCTTTATTATAAAGTTTGCTTTGTATGTATGTTATGTAATGAAATAAAAGGAAAAAAAATGATGTGAACCAGTCTGGCTGGTGTGGAGTGTTTGGTATGACTGGATGAGCTTGAGCTGGTGGGGTTCTTCAGAAGATTGGAGTGATGCTGACGTTACTTTCTGGCTTTGGATGACGGTGAAGTGCTGATACAACAGGATGTATTCAGATGAATCTTGAGGTTAAGTGGTTGGAAATCAGACAAAGGGAGTTTCCTGTGAGTGCTTCTATTTTTCCAATGCAAGATTAACAACCTCTTGAAGCAGCTTGAATTTCCTACACAGTGAAGAAGATGAATCGACTGACCTTGGTCGTTCATAAATAATGTCAGGAGTCATTAACAATTATGACAGAACAGCTTGAAACTTTGTGGCCTTGACTTCAGAAGCTGAAGAACATCATCTCAGAGGTTTCGTCCAAAGAAAACTTGGTGTGTAGTGTACATTTGAGGCTTTATATATTAAATCATATGTGTTTACATTGGGTATTAAATATCACTGTGATCTCAAGAGCTGAAACGTCTGATCTACCTTTTGGATTTGTCTGGAAATTTAGGACTTGTGTCTCATCTGGATCTCCTCAAACTGGCATTTTGTGGTTTTACTGCTCATCTTTTTCTTTAAGCTCTTAATCATCTAAAAAGACAGCAAACCGAAAATTCATCCACCAGTTTCCTGAAGACTTGAACATGATGACCCAGTTCTAACCCGCAATCTGCTACCAATAATAAAATTACAGCACCACCTAGTGGCAAAAAGGAGTTACTGACATAACCAATGAAAAAGGGGCATAGGCTGCATCAGGGAACACCAACTCCAGGCTTCCTGGGCCAGGATCCTTAAGGATGCTTTAAGGTCATGTGTGTGTCATCATATAATCTCCCTGGCGACTTTATAAGTCACACCTGGATGGTACTAGGTGTTGGAAACAATCCTCTGAGATTTTGCTCCATGTTTAAATGATAGCATCAAACGGTTGCTGGAGATTTGATGGCTGAACATCCATGATGAGAATTTCCTGTTCCACCACATCTCAAAAATGCTCTATTGGATTGACGGCAGAGGCCATTGAAGAACATTGAAGTCACTGTCATGTTCAAAAGATGATTTGAGCTTTGTGGCAGGGTGCATTATCCTGCTGGAAGTAGCCATTGGAAGATGGAGCACTGTGCTCATAAAGGGATGGACAGTCTGGCAGCTAGTGAGTGTATGATAGCATTTAATCAATGCTTAATTTGTTTGGGGTTTTTTTTTTTTTTAATGGACTCATAATGGAATAAATCCACAAAAATAAAAAGAGCAATCCCATAAAAACATCAAAAATATTCACTAAACTTTAAAGTATCATAGGTTAGAGCAGATTGTTTCAAAAGTGTAATAGAAGATAAGAGGAAGAGAAGTTTAGAACAATTTGTTTTGCATCTAACATCTATGAATATGAGATTTGTCTGTTAAAATTCTTTGAACGTGATTCAGCATAGCTCGTTTCTAGATATTACTCAGCGATTTTAACTGTTTCCGGTCACTTTGGAAAAGGGTGAAACTTGACAATAAAGCTTGGATTTGTTCTGGATCTTAAGAGGACTAACTAAGGGGCTGCTATGCCAAATCTTGTTGCTCTCAGATATACCAGAATAAACATTGGTCAGAATAATTTTTTGCATATAATGTTAAGTCTTATTCTTTGTAATAAGTGGAGTCCCTGGGTCGGTTTAGCACAATAATGGTCAATATGTAAGGTCCACCTAAAAGGTGGACTGATGGGTCCAGATATTTGATTGAGCTAACCTGCTATAGCCTACTGCTTTGCTGTCTTTAATAGTTTGGTTTTGGGATGTGATTTTTTTTTTTAGGTTTGTGAGTCATTTCTTTTGTTCTGTTCATATCTAAAATGAGATTATGTTTAGTCCATTGTGAACATGTCTATCTCTATAGTAGAAGGAGGAGAAGACATTTGTTTTCAGCAGCTGAATATTGTCATCCCAGAGCTTTAATATGAATATGTGGTGAGGAAGTATCCTCCACACCAGTACACCATCACCAGCAGTCTGAACCATTGTTATGGAGCACCATGGATCCATCAGGTCAGGCAACATTTTTCCATCTACTGCGGTCCAATCTCGGTGAGCCTGAAATAACTGAGCTTCAGTTTTCTTTAGGTGACACAGAGGGCACCAGGTGTGGTCTTTTACTGCTCATCTGCTTCAAGGTTAGATGTGTTGAGCTTCAGAAATAGATGGGACTGCATGCCTTGGTTATTTTTTTTAAAAAAAGTGCTTATTTTAGTTACTCTTGCTTTAATTTCCAACAAATCTGCCTATTCTCATCTGATATCAACAAGATATTTTCATCCTGACAACTGGTTATTTGATATTTTCTCTTCTTCGGACCATTCTCTGTAAGCTCTACAGATAGTTACAATCCCAGTAGATCAGTAGTTTCCATGGCACCACCAGCTGAGCACCAGCAACCATAGCAGAAGTCACTTAAATCCCCTTTATTCCCCATTCTGATGCTTGGTTTGAATTTCAGCAAGTTATCTTTTCAGCAGGTGTTTATCAACACACAGAAATTAATTTAAAAGATATCTTTTGTAAAAACTGGAACAAAAACACAAAATGTACTCAAATGTCAATATTTGGATTGACAAACAACATTAAACCATGACTAAAGCCATAAGGTTTCACAGTTTCCTATTTTTCAATGTTGGCGTGACACAAATTAATCAATGAATGAAAGCGCGGCCATTTTTAGTTTCTTTCTAGCTACAACAAAGACTGGAGCTGCCTATGAGAAACAGAAAATTCAAAGAATACAAGACAATCACAAAATCCCTCTTTCAGTTTTTCTTACAGTCAGATATTTCCAAACATCCCAATGAAAATGTGACATGAAAAAAATATGTAATGGTGGAAACTGTAGAGAATCAAAAAATCTTCATGCTGACCCGCAGCTGTGGTTTCACTCCATACATAAGCTGTACAATGAACCAATGCATGTCTGAGGGCAAATGTGAGAAAGGCACAAAAAGGCTAAACAAATTTTAACAAAGTTTTCTATAGATAAGCCACAGTTTTTATAGAATCTAGTTAAATTGTTTATGAAAATTAAAACAGAGTTTGTTTATTGAAGATGAGAAAGAAACGCACAACCTACCGTCTGTTGTGCTGCACACCTGTTTTGTTGTCAGTGTTGTATAGTAACTAAGTAAAAATACTTCGTCACTTTACTTAAGTAGTATTTTTTTATATTTGTACTTTACTTTACTACTTCTATTTCTGATGACTTTTACTTTTACTTCACTACATTTTCCGAGAAGAATCAATACTTTTACTCCATTACATTTACCTGAGCATCTTAGTTACTAGTTACAAAATATGTAACGTAAATAAGGAACGTAATAGCCAATGGACAATCTTTGTCCATTCGTTTTGTTGTAGTGGGACAAGTATCAGCCTTGTGCAAGCCGTCTCTGAAGCTAAACACACCTTTACCTGCCTCAGCAGCAGGTGAACGGCTGTTTAGCATCGCTGGTCTGATCTTCAGTCCAAGAAGAGTGAGACTGAGTTCTCACCATTTTGAGAAACAACTTCAGTAATGACTGGATGTACGGTTCAAGTGCTGTCGCACTGCAGTCATGTTAAAGTTCAACCAATCAAGTTCTTTGTTTGTTTGCATCACCTCCAAGCACCAAGAGTTTATTAGGAATGATTTCATATTGAAATGACGTGGGTATGAATGTTGGTAGGCATGCACACAGGTCTGTAAGGATGTGTTTGTGTGTATAGTATTTTTCTATATGGTTGGAGATATTGAAACTTCTTTACACTTTGCAAATTAAAACTTAAAAACTAAATTAAACAGAAATAAAGAAAATATTAACCTCAAATTTCTGATTGCATTCTGTGAACAGCACCTTTTACTTTTGATACCTAAGTACAGTAAATACTAGCTACTTTTTAACTTTTACTGAAGTAATATTCTGGCAGGCAACTTTCACTTTTACTTGAGTCCTTTTCCAGTAAGGTACTTTTTCTTTTACTCAAGTATGGCTTTTGGGTACTTTATACAACACTGTTTGTTGAATCTACTGAAGATGCTGAATGCTTCCAAGAATGAATTGCACCAGAGCAGTCATTCAGATTTCACATTTCAGAAGGTTGCATGTTTCATCATCATCATTATCATCATCATCATCATTTATAACTTAAGCTATTTGCATCTGTTTTCCTAAAATTCAGGAACTTTGACCATTTCAGGATAAACATTCATTCTCCTCTTGTTTGTTATTATACTTGAAAATTTTTTTCATATGTCATTCAATAATCTAAAGGAATTTCAAGATGTTCTGAGTTCATTGCATCCTGGAGAGACGTGTGATCACATGCATTCCCAGTCCTCAGAATTTCTCTATGCAACTAAAAAATGGAGATTATAATAGGAGGGAAAATGTCACTGTCCTTAGAATAACTGGAAGTGGTGAGATTTTAACACGAAACCCAATCCAACAAAGTAAAGATGGTTAGGTACCAGTTTAAACCACAAGATGGGGCTGTTGGATGAGGATGCAGCACTGTGCTCTGGTGATGGAAGGATTAATGCAGTCAAACAAGATGAGCTTATTTCTTTCAAAGTAAAAATAAACTTTAATAACATAAATTCAATAGAAACTTGAAACAAACACACATGGTATTTTCGTATTTGTGTTGTAAGTGGATAGATATGGCCAAAGAACAAAGCTTCTCACTGGTAACACCTTTATTTTTTCCCCCTAATTTGTTCAGAGTAAGTTTATGGCCAAATTCTACACAGCTAAATGAAGTGTGGACTTTTTAAAAAAAAAAAGTTTCTATCACTTTATTACATTCAATACAAACATACATTCTCAGGGGTTTTGTTTTGCCTTCTTTTATTAATTGTGCTCATATCTAAAAGCTTTTCTTTTACTAGAGAAGAGACTGAGATTGTATTTCATAGCTATCTGGTTCAAAAGTTGGGTTCTCTCACATCAATAAAACATAAAAAATACATGATTGTGGATTGTACTAGACAATGATTGTTCAGTTGTTAGCAGTAGAAAGGAGAAAGAAACAGATAGCGAGGATTAATGCTGTAATGATACATGAGGATCAAAGTTAATTTCCTTTCTTACTGACAAGTCATAATTATCTTCTCAACTAATCCAGTGTAATAAGCAGGCAACATGTGTCAGCTATTCCCTCGTGCCAAATATGCAAGGTTAAAGGCTATAATAATTTAGCAACAAATAATTCACTATTTTCTTTTTCTTGTTTTAGACCAAACTTAGAAGAAATGTAGTTCAGATCGAGGCATGACAATAGACCTGCTATGGCTGGGAGTTTACTTTGTCTTGGCCAATGGGGGTCATAGTCATATGGCTTGGGTTTGGTCGCTGTGCATGGGGGAGGGGGTGTTTTCTTTCAATATCTCTCATGAGCCAATAAGCAAGAGTGGTGCTGAGTGAATCCAATTATCATTTTGGACCATCCACAGAAACACCTTGCTGGCCACAATACACGTTCATAACATGGAAGGAAGAATTCCCATGTAAGTAATAAAACACCTTCTTCCCACTGTGTAAAAAAGGGCCGGAATGTATTCAATATAATATATTATTTTTCCTGACTTGCCACATCAAAATGCAAAAATATATTTTCCTTCAATATTTAAATTAAAGTTGTCTTAAATTTCTCTGAATGTTCTTTAAAAACAAACACAAACAAACAAAAAACAACCACATACATATACAAATACAGTAAGTAGCCATGAGAGTGATTTCCCCTTTAACCTGACTGTTCCACTTCTTCACTAAGAATATAAGTAAATCCTTATTATTGCACATTCTTATGTTTATGTAAGGTTGAGAAGCTGAGTAAAATAACATTGTATCTTGACTTCTTGATGCTTTGAACACATTGTTTCTTTAAGTTTAAATTGAACAACAGACCTTCCCAAAATGATGAACCAAAGGATGAATTGACAGACAATTTAAGTTTGGTTTAATGTGGCACACACGGGGAAAATGTTGTAATAATAACTTTACAGCTTTTTAATATATGAGGCAGTCAAACAGTTTGGTCTGGTCATTGTCTTCATGTCCAAACTGGGGAGGAGGAAGAAAAAAAAGGCATGTCTAGAAATCCTGTTACTGTCTCTTTAAGAAAACGCGTCTCTGCCTGAACAACTGTTTTATGCAAATATGACAAGCCGAACGTGCCGTCAGCCAATGAGAGGCGAGTTCTAACCGCGGGAGATCTAAATTTCGCGGGATGAAGTTTGGCGCTAAAAAGACTTCTTCCCCAGCTCTTGTCCTCTTGTATGGAGAGAGGAACCCTGGGGTGGACGGACAGCGGTCACAGACTGGGTCGGATTCCGCTTCAGAGGGACTCACGCAAACTTATAAATCTCTTGCTGGACCCTGATCTCATACAGAACTGGAAACCAGTTGTAGCGTTGGACTTTTAAATGGTGGATGTTTCAAATTGTTTATTTATTTAAGCGTTTCCCCGTAACTGGTAAGGCAGCTCTCCTTTTTTACTTTGTTACGGGACAAAGAATAACATCTAATCTGCTGCATGTACAACGCAAGTAGTAATCTAGTTTTAAAGCCACGCTTAATACTACACGTGCAAATCGCGTATTTTGATTTAACTAAGTTTATTGTCGCGCATGTTGGACTTTTTGTCATTGTGTAGACAAAAAATTATTTTCATTGTAAGCCCACAACAGTTTGGCAAAATCATCACTAATAATCGGTGTGATTAGACCACAGCACACTTCTTCCTTCGCTTGACCATCCGGGTGAATTAACTTTATTCGGGAAAATGATGCGGATGCCTAAAGGCGTCTCGCCGGCATCGGCTCGGCCAGCAGTGGGATTCTCTTGCACGCAGCAGAAGATCAAGGTTTTGCCTGCCGGAGGTCTGAAGTCGGACTTCTTCAGCACCGGACTGTCCAGCCCGTCTAGGAACACGGTACCGGCCGGTTATTTCCACCAGATCTGCAACACCGCTGTGGTCGAACAAAGAGCCAACAGCCTGTATTCAACCCCCCACGGACCCGAGGCTAAACCCATCAGATCATCCTCCGGCCGGCTGCCGGTAAATAATCAAACACACACTACAAATACAATGTTTTCCCCTGTTTTAATACGGGGATAGTTTAGTTCAGGGGGGTTGTGTGCTTGTGGGAGGACTCATTCTTGATTTCCATTGGCATGCATGTTTTAACAGGGCGCTTTCAAATATGTTTTGACGTGATAAGCCACAGAGGGGGCCACTGTGACTGCTGTGCATGAATGGCGTGTTCTCTTTTTTTTCCCCACTGAATATGTGTGACATCTTTCCCCGCAGCCCAGCTGTAACTAGAAAAGACCAGACGCCATGTATGTTCAGATGAAGAAGAAAGAAGGGGGGGTGGGGGGTTTGGGGCCCCCATCTTGTGAAGAAAGTTGGATGAGTGGCCCCACCAGTGTAAAGAAGTTTGCTTTTACACAACCTTTAAATGCAGGGGGGCATGACCGGGCTGGTAGGAGACACCTAATGCAAACACATAGTTGTATCCAGTGATTACACCCACAGACAGCTGCTCCATCTGCACCTCTCATTAACCATTACAGGACCTGTGGAACCTGCTCATACAACTGAAGGATGGGAGGAGGGTCATAACTGAACAACTGCCGTGTTTCTTTGAGAGCTGTTGTTGTAAAAACACCAAGACATTTTTTTTTCTAATGTAACAGTGCCATATAAGAACGTGACCTAATTCAGCTCCACACCGGCTATCACTGACAGTACAGTTGGCCATCTTTAATCTAACCAGAAGCCTTGGCTTGTTGTGGATTTGTTTTGCAGTAGGACTAAAAGGGTTAGGGGTTAGAGAGTGTGCAGGGTCTCCAAATCTCATGTTAACCCCCTGCCCTGTGAGCCTGCATCCACTAATAGGGCCTTCAAGAGGATTACTGGAAGGTTGAGAAATAGGCTACCACCTGGCTTATCATATGCCAAGGTGAATGTAGTCTTCAAATCTGTATGGAGGATATTTGGATTTGTATCTGCAAGGAATAATTTTCACTTTTAGTGACACATGAGCACGTTACCACCTCTAATGAAGCATCAAGATCTCATCATGTCACACACAGTTTCCATATTTCCAAGACTACACAGTGATCACAGTATTTTCAAACTGATAGTTGCGTGATTGATTTATTCTTTATGCTCTATACTCATTCCTTCTGTAATAAAGTCATGGGGTCGTATCATGGAGGTTATTACACACTGTAACAGAGTCCAGTTCAGTTTAATTGGAAAGAAGTAAAAGTTTCATGTTAAAAAAAAAATCCTCGACTGTAAAAACTTCCTTTGCACTTTTCAGTAAATTAAGAAATTGCATAATTTTAGGAAGGAGAGAGCCTTGAAATGAATGCATGCTTTAAAACATCCTGTTTTAACATGCTTATTACATTTAAAAGAGTATAAAACAGTAAAATATGTAGTTTCTTTAGCTTATTAAGGATATATTTGCAGACTATTTGTGCTGCAAAAGCTGATTGTTCATCTTGAAGTTAAATTTTTTTTGTCTCGTGGACTTGCTGCCACAGCAGTTTTGGAGCAGGTTCAATAATAGATCTTATGGTTACAGGAAATGTTGCCTTTTTACATACAGCTCACTTCCTTTAACTTAAAAACACAACAGCCACCACATCTTTAGTCTTTTATAAGCCGGATACTTCAGCTTGAGTTTCTTGAGTATAATAATCTATATAAAGCCTGCCCATCACACACCAGCTCTAAAACCCCCAAATAAGTTTATATTCTACTAACTGCAGTCAATTTAGGGTGCAGAGATCTGACATTTGCATTTTAATCATGTTAACTGTATTAAAGTCAAAGTATCAGTGATGAGTGTGTGAGTTTTAACCGGGGTGTGTAGACTGTTGATAATATTGTGTTGCACTGTTTCCTTTGGGCTTGATAATGATGTAAATGTGTCACAGTATCCAGGGCTCAAAGTCCAGGGAGGCCCCTTCTGTGTGTGACGACTGCTTTCGCATCAAACCCAAGGCTCAGCAGCACTGCAGATGAATAGATTCGTCTGTTTATGATGTCACAAAGTTCAGCACAGTCAAACGCCACAGTTTGGCCTCAAGATGCCTCTCCATAATGTTGCTCAGAAACAAAGTCTGAATTATTTCCTTCTTATTGCATAATGCATGGTCAAACTGTAATGGCCTGTGCACAATCTGCTAGATCTGCACGAATCTCCATCAACGTGTGGTTTGTCTTTTTGTTGTTGTTTGTTTTGTTTTTTTCAGTTTGATGGGAAAACACACTTTTACCATGTTCCCCACCTTAGGAACACGTGGACAGATCCACTCCTCTTTTTTACCTCCTGAGCCTCTTACTGACAATCAACAATGCAATGCAGCCATTTTGAACCTTTCACTACCCCAGGGTGGGGCACTGGTGAGGCCCAAGTAGACATTTTCAGGCGTACTGTAACTTGCCCTTGGCTTGGATGGAATCTGAGCCATGTGCAGCCTGACCAGCAGGGTTTGTTAGTATGAGGGGAGGCCAGGCTGCACAAGCCCTTCACATGATTATGACTCAAGAGATTTCCCCATAGTAGCGGGAGATGGCGGGATTTAGCCAAAGAATGTACAGCAAACAGAGGAAGTGGTTATGTGTTGCTAGGAAAACAGTATGGTGAAGTGATCTTTCTAGTCGTTGAAGATGATTTGTAATGCTAGTGAAGTTGCTGCACATTTGATCTGATTTTGCATTTAGAGGGAAATCTCTACCCTTACTGATAAAATGTCAGTTTTTAAAGGTTGAACTTCTCTCGCAGTGGCATTGAGGGAAAGATGGTGTTTGTGTAATATGGTTGACTCATCAGAGAAATCCCTCATGCAAAAAAAAAAAAAAAAAAAAGAGCCCCCACCCTGCCCCATGCAGCTGCAGGGTGAAACCGTTGGTTCCCTTCTTACAACATCTCACCAGCTGACTCACTTTGTACAACGCTGAAAATGGCAAAATGGTGCAGCTCGATTTGCACATTTAGGTCACAAAAGTTAGGAAGACCCCACTTTGAAAAGCAAGTGTTGCCTTTTTCTTCCTGCGTCTTGTCACCCAGGATTGAAACGCGTGCTGACATACGACAGATCCTCTCTGTTGAAAGCACAGCTGCTACTGCTCGTAGACAGTCCAACCAGTATCATCTGACTTCCCCTCTGTGACACCTGGTACGAGGCAGCTACTGCCGGCACTCACGACAGTCTCAACCCTACAAGAGATCTTATAAAGCACCAGCAGTTAGTATTCTGTCTTGAAGTAGGCGTCACTGCTCTGTTGTGCATCTCCGTGTCCTGTGGAAGTTTGTGTATGGCTGGCTCAGGCTGCAGGGTTTTAAATCCACCCACCACCAGCTCCAGATGTCGCCAGTCAACAGGTGGACATGTCAGGGAGCACATGGGGACAATGCCCACGTTCTTTAGTCCCCGTACTCACATACGGACTTCCACACATGGTCAAGTCAATTCACTACCTTTTTCAACTCTGAAGAAGTCAGTTGCCTAAACCTATTAGCTAAACCAGCTCACTAGCCTCATGTAGACCGCTGCGACAAAGAAGGTTTTGTTGTCAACTATGTGAAAAGGGATGGAGAGAGGAGGAGGGTGTGAGGCTGTTCCGATAGGTGCAGTCTAAACCAGGCGGGACAGATTACCCAGCAGGCTGGGGGATTGAGTTGAAAAGCCATGCTTCACTACCTCTGGCACCAGTGTTTAGTTTTTTTTTGTGAGGTCATGCAATGTGATTGTCTGATTGACAAACTGACTGTGAAGGTTTGTTGGCGTCATTAATTGTCTTTCAGGAGCTCTGAGTTGTTGCCACCTTCCCACAACAGGGAGCGAGCCCCGGTCTCGTGACTTTCACTTCTGTTATATGGGTGGCTGTAAAAAAAGTAATGATCGTTTGATGGTTAGTTCATATCAGGTCCAAAGGTTGTGTGCGTGGGATTTGGATTTAAGCTGCCTGCTTTGAAGTTAATGATGCATTTCAGTTATAGCCAGGTAATCACATGTTTTTGTGAAGGGCCAGGAATGAAGCAGAGAGATGGCGGAGGGGGTGGAGAGGTCATTGAGGGATTCCAGTGACTTCCTGGCGTTTGGCAGGCAGTGGGTTAAGAACCAATCACACCCCCCTGCTCCAACCATGCGCCCACACACAATCAGTCCCTCTTGAAGTGCTTGGGAAAGTGTGAGGGGGGTGCTTTGTTCCTGCACTTGAGGATTGTTGGCACATTTACGATGCAGTGCTCTTTAACAAACCCCTTATTTAGACCCTTTTCCTTGCATTTGTTTCATCGTCTCGACTCGCTCTGCACAATGCAACAACACAAGAAAAATGGATGGGTTGGAATTAGTAGAATGATAAACAGCAGATGCTGAGATGCAAAGGGGACTAATTACATCACAATTACTAAAACAATAAGCTATACCCTCATAGTTTTCATTCTTTTCTTTTCTAATGTGCACATGTCCTTTGCTTTGCAGGCCAAAAGGAAGCTGGATCTAGAAGACCCTCTTTACTTGCCAGAGTTCCGAACACCCAAAGGCAAATGCAGCATCGCTGCAAGGATACCAAGCCCGCGGAGTGAGTAGGCTCTACTGATCTAAATATTGTGTTTCATATGTTGTTGTAAAAGAATATTTTAACAGTAGGGTTGCATTGAGACCAGTTTTACAAGAAAAACAATCTAAAAAGACTATTGAAATATGTGCATGAAGATGAGGTGGTATTTAATAATCTGTGTCAGGTACGTCAGGCGGAGTGCATGTGGGTGTAATAGGATCGGGTGCTTTGGAGGATTGCACAGTGGATATCTGCACAGAAGGCAGCTTTGTAGTCTGAAGTTGCAGGGTATCTATAAAGCTAGGAGTCTCTGTACTTATGTGTTACATGCAGCCGCAGTGAAATGAAACTATAACTCTGAGCAAAATTGATGCATTCTTAAAATTAAAATGAAAACTGCTGGTCATGGCTGTTCTCAAACAGATTTAATAGGGGAGGTTTTATTCAAGATCAGCCTTTTTCATGTGGTAGGATTGCTGCTCTGCTATCACCGTTTTATCTCCAGGAGATATTGTAGATGTGGCCTTGACACAATAAAACATGGATGCTTGAAATACAAAATTAATCACCAATAAAATCTGATGACACATTTATATAGTAGTTCGTTTTTCAAATTGCACCCTTATCAGGAGCCTGAATGAGTTAATCAGTTAGTCAGTACTTTGGACCAGATGTTTAGTGCAGGATATTAAAACTGCAGCGTTCGCTTTTATTCCAGTTTGTATAAGATGTTTTTGTGCATCTTTGTCTCAGCTCCAAAGTCTCCTGGTGAACGGACACGCTACGACACCTCCCTGGGCCTACTGACCAAGAAATTTGTGGGGCTGATCGCTGAGTCTCCAGATGGAGTCCTTGATCTGAACTGGGCCACTGAAGTTCTTGAAGTCCAGAAAAGACGCATTTATGATATCACTAATGTTCTGGAGGGAGTCCAGCTCATCCGGAAGAAGTCCAAAAACAACATCCAGTGGCTGTAAGTCCAAAGTTAGAGCAGAAGATAGAATATGAGGAGTTTGAGATTATATTTAATGAGCTGCGGTTAGATATGTAATGTAATAAGAAGTTATCTGAAGGGAAATGCTTTTATGTTCAGTGGATTGCAAGCAAAGTTCTTTCTTTTTTTTCTTCCTTTTTTTTTTTTTTTTTACAACAAAAGTGGAATTATAAACTGTTCATACAATCAGAATAAAGGAAGTCGGGCTACAACTTCTTCACTCTTAGAACTGCAGTTACATTCAAAAATGGAGGCTGTGATAGTTATTTGCCAGTAAGCTACGATGTTATGAAAGCATGGCATAACTGTCCCCTTCTCAGCTTATGATCATCAGAAAACTGCCTGAATTGTCAACCGCGTAGCAGGCAGAATTTCCAGAGAAAAGCAGCAACTAAACTGCATCCAACCAGTTTAAACTAAGTAAAATAAACTTCAGTCCTACCACTTTTTGTTGTTAAATCCTACAAATTTCACTGAGGAAGATCTTGACCTCTTTATCTTCAGCTCCTACCTTTTCTTTTTTTTTTTTTTTTTTTCAATTTTTCTTACTTTCTTTCTCTTTTTTTCTTTTGCTTTACTTTCTTATTCTCTCAAAGTAATGGCAACTTTAAGTAGCTGAACATGTGCTTTTCTTTTAAAGTGTGATCTGTGATTCTGTCTTTAAGTCAACGTAGAGAATAATATTAAAGTTAAATGCAAGTTGTTTAAATCAAACAAACAAAAAAAAAAGGGCTGTGGAATCAAGAGCTGCCAGCTGTCTTGCGAACTGGTAAAATCAAGCAATCGCACCTCTTTGTTCACAAGTTATTGATGTCAGTTTTAGTCTCAAAATTTAAGACATCTCGGTTCAGTTTATTTAATATTCAGTGGAGAAATATTAGTCTGTCCCCATATTAATCCGAGCCTTAAAGCAGCTCTATCATAGAAATAAGGGGCTGCATTGGTGATTTGTTAACAATGATTCAAGGTGAAATACTTGTGAATACTGAAGTCATTTGATGAGGCGCTAAACGCAGATTAAACACCTTCCCTTTGCATTTAAAAGTCAGGTGTTAGAGTGTTAATACGCTTTTTAACTTGCTTTCCTAGTTAACCTAAATACTCCAGTTGCTGAGTATCCTCATTGACTCATGTGCAGAGCTTTACATTTCCTAATTAGCTTTGCACGAAGTCAAAAGCTGTGAAAAGCAGAATGCTGTGATATTCCACCTGAGCTTGAGCTCTAAGCTCTTTTGTTCAAATGCATTTTTGTCTCTCTATTTTCAATACACCTCAATAAAATAAACTTCTAGTTAGTTAATTAGAGAAATATTTGACTCCTGTGCAGTATCATTTAAAAGTGTTTTAAAAATTGCATTATTTCATGACACTGTTGTTACCCCTGTAGATTGTGTGAAGCTGACGTGAGTTTTAAAGTACTCATGGAGATGAAAGTCTGATCGAAGCAACTGAGAAAATGTAACAGTGTTTTGTGTGTTGGGATATTATATCTGTGTAGAAAAAGATCTACAAACAAAAACATCAGACTTTGAGCCATAAAGTAGAAACTCTGCAGCAACAGCGAACACACCTGTGAAACACTTAAAAATAATAAGTATTAATTTCATCAAAATTGGAATTATCATGGTTTTAATTTCATCACCCGTCTGACAAAACATCAAATCAAACTCCTTTTTAAGAGTTGCTATTGGACAATATGTAGACCCGTCTGAACTTCTTTCCCGCCCCCTAGTGGAGGTGACGGGACCCTCCTCTGTCTGCAGACAACGGTGAGCAACCTGCTTTGCAGCAGTCACAGCTCCTTTGTTGTTGTGTTTGTGTGTTTCCAGGGTCGGGGATGTGTTTGAAGGTGGTGCTGGCGGAGGAGCAAAGGCCTGTGCGTTAAGGAAAGAACTGGGCGACCTGGAGAGAGCGGAGCGGTCTCTGGATGACCTGATTCAGTCCAGCACCACACAGCTCAAACAACTCACCGAGTACAAAGACAGTCAGAGATATCCTTTACATCAGTCTCTGGTTGTCCTTCTGTTTCCAGTTACACACGTACACACACTTATTTATGCTATTGTTACCCTTGACTGCACACTGTACGTTGGGCTATGTGACGTACCAGGACATCCGCTCCATCGCTAGCTTCAGAGACCAGACAGTCATCGCTGTAAAGGCTCCTGCTGAGACCAAGCTGGAGGTGCCTGACGCTGCAGGGGTGAGACTAAATTCTGGATAAGCATCTTTGCAGATTTAGCTCAAATAAAATCAGTATTTTGACAAGTTAATGATTTGATCTCTACTTTCTTGTCTCCTCATAACAGGGTTCATTACAGATCTATTTAAAAAGTAGAAATGGCCCCATAGAAGTCTACCTTTGTCCTGAGGAGGGGCTTGAGGATGCTAGCCCTGTCAAGAGTCTCATCAGTCCTAAAAAGGAATTCCCTCAAAATGTCAGCCAACCAGCTGCAACGCCGGTGCCACAACAATGTCACAGTGTCAAGGAGGAGCCTGTTGAATGTAAGCTGGTGATTCAGATCTACCACATTTACTTTAACAGCACCTGCACTCTAATCTGTGCACTGTTGTTGCTGTGGAATCTATGAGTTTTTAAGTGATGAAATCAATTTTTTTTACCGTGGAGTATGATGTTTTTTGAGTATTTTTCAAACAAAGAATTGTACTAGAAGAAGAAATCACAGCTCCTTCAAAATGATGGTGAGAGCTGCAGCCAAGAGGCAGTCCGCTCCTGCCTTTGTGCAAATGGGGACATGAGTTGAACAGCAGCATTAAAACAGAAATGTCCAAATGACTATCTGTGGTTTTATGTGGGGTCTTATTGGTAATAAATTAAGTATTGTGCCCAAAAAATAGCCAAAACTTGTGATATATAACATAGAATCATCTTTAGAGGTGATGATTCACGCATGTGTTCTGTTTAAAACTTAATTTGCTTGACTTCATTTAAGAAAAACATCCCTCATCCAGCTACTTTGGAGGTTGCTGTCTGTGCCCTCCTTACAGTTTAGGTCTTAGGTGTTCTGGTTGATAAAGCTAAGTCTTCTGCACAATATTTTAACTCCTCCTCAGACACCACTCCTGTTACACACTTGGGTGTTTTCCTCTGAGCCACTGTTCCAGTCAGGGAATTTCAACACCTAATGCACTCATCACTAGGGCTGTCACAAACGATTATTTTGATAATCAATTAGCCACCAGTTATTTTCTTGATTAGTCGACTAATCGGATCATGTGAAAATTACAGAAATTTTACAGTACCAGTCAAAAGTTTGGACTTTTTCTCTTTGAATCTAATGTAAAACGTGTCCAAACTTTTGACTGGTAGTGTGTGTGTTAATTTATGTCAATAAACTATTCAAGAAAAGACGAAATGGAAGGTACAGTGGCAATTTTGAGAGGAAAAACAAAGCTTATAAACAATCGATTAGTCGATTATTAAATTAGTCACCGACAATTTTGGCCGCCCTTCTCATCACCACTTGAACCAGTACGGGTTTCATCTCCCAGTGCAGTCCCAGTTGCTCTCAGCCCCTGGTATTTCCTGATCTTTCATGTCCATTCTTATGACCTCATTTATTGCAAGTGCTGTTATTTGCTGGGTATTTGATGACTTGCAGGTCATTGAGCTGGCTCCTCAAAAAATATATGCTAATCTGGAGATCCTTAGTTAGTCTTCCATTTATCTGTGGCATTCTAAACTACTAGAGGCTTTCATCCGCAGCTCTTTTACCTTGTTCCTGAGCATCTTTCCTTCCCAGGGGAGATGGGGTAGAAGGAAGATATGTTTTTAGTCTCAGGATTTACAAAGTGAAACCAAACCAGACATGCAGCTAGTGTGGAGTAATTAGTCTAATTGCAAATGTATGGCAAACCATTTTACTTTTTACTTAATTAATTACTTCAGGAAACACTTTCCTTCATCTGATGGTCTTTGTCACCACTCAAATAATTTGGTAGAGCTTTCGCTGAGTGTTTTATTCTTAACTGAAGTGAAAATGAACAGAAACGCAGATTATTCTCAGGAAAGTTACCTCGTATTTGACAAGTTGCTACAGCACATGTTTGTATTACTGAGTTCTTATCAATCAGAATCATCCTTGTTTGTGTATGCAGCTTAAAAAAGGGTAAATAAAGGTAAAGCTTCTAATTGTCTGCACACAAACCAAAGCTGATGTGAGGAATGTCGTCTGTATTTAGCTTAATTAATCTTCTGTATTAATAATTCCAACCTCTCCCGTTTCTAATTTTCGTCATCACAGCCAACATATCTGCCGCAGCTCCAGCCGCCTCCTCCGGTTCTTCACTGCTTGACGTGGAGGGCCTGCTGGGGTTGCCCCCCAGCCTGCTTCAGATCACCGAGGACCAGCTTCCTGACACATCGTTCACCTCAGACCCCAACACCCCCTTTGTCAGTTTCTCTCCGCCTTTGGACCACGACGATTACCTGTGGAGCCTGGAGGATGGAGAGGGGGTGTCAGATTTTTTCGACACCTACGATCTCGGGGATTTATTGAAGAGCTGAGATACTAAAGGAGGAGAGGAGAAATATTTAAATGATGGCCTTTTGGGGGCAGGAGATATTACACTATAAAGCCATTACTATTTTTTTTTTTTTTTTGCCATGCCTGTTAGTAATGTATAAATTTGTACATATTGTAAAGATGAGCTGGTTTTAGGGAAGGAGTTAGCTTGGAGGTGGGGTGTTTCATCTCCAAGATTAAAAAAAAAGATAAAAAATAAAAAAATGAATGAATTAATCGAGTAGTAAATAACAGTTACCATGCATATCATAACCGAGGAACAAATACATAAGGGTATGAGGCTGTGTTCAGTGCAGCCAACTCAGGAATTTTTTCTTCATTGTTCCAAAGTCTAAAAAGTTTGTGCCACTCTTTGGCCTGTAGGGGGCAGCCTTGTAGTGCGTCAGCTCTGCAGGATTTAATCACTGGAAAAGAGGAAGCTGAAGCAGTACAGAACAATGTAAACTGTGTGTTTAGAAGACTCATAGCCTTCTGATCTGAAGAAGCTGTGAATGAACTGTTTTAATTCCAGCAATTGCACAATATTGTGTGAAATCTGTGCAAAGATGTTGGTCATGCTGTGTATAATTCATTTTAATTGTGCTCGCCTTGCTTCTGTCTGATCAGGTTTACTCTCACCTGCCTTAAAATTGAAGTCAGGCCTTGTCCCTGTTTGTTGGTGCATTATGTGCCAACAGAGAGCTAGTGATGGACAATGGCTACTTTGCAAACAATCTCTTAGCGAGAGGGTCACTCTCTTGTCGGTTGAGCAGCTTTGTTTCAAATCCAGTTGCTCCTTTGTTGATCAGTTTCATTGGTTGACTTCAATGGATGCGTTTTGATTTAGTAGTGTGAGACTACGATTGTATTTCCAAGGAAATAGCACCAAATAAATTAGATGCAGCTGATGTGTTGCAGTTATAATGGGTTTCGGGTAGTTTCTAAATCCTGGCCCTGGGGACCTTTACTCTGCGTGTTGTAAAAGTTGCCATACTTTAGCACACCTGACAAATAAATGGCTCATTAGCAGGCTTGCAATGATTTGAAGAGCAGCTCAGTTAGTCTGCATCAGGTTTGCTGGTGTTGGAAAGAGCTAAAAACATGCAGGGTGGTGGTCCCCAAGGACCAGGACTGAGAAGCACTGGGTTAAGGTTTATTGGGATTTATTTAGAAGAGTCATTTTCTTTTTCTTCTTGTTCTGAAATAAAAGAAAACTGTTGTCTGAGAGAAATACAGAAAGAAGAACTCGTTTCTTGTTAAGGTTTTAGGTCCGTAGTTGCTTCCCGCATTGTGCAGCACTTCTCATGTGTCAAAAAAGTGCACCCAAAGTCAGAGCAGCTGTGAATTTTATTCCTGTTTTTTGAGGCGTTTTAGAGATTTAAACATTTAAATTTAATGTTGAAGTAAATTTTTTTTGGCTTTTCCTCTTTACTGCAGAGATAAGCTAACTGTCCTGTCCTAACAAAACTTGAACAAGTGTGTTTGTGTGGGTATTTGACAGCAAGGTAAATGGGTGTAAAAGTGTGTTTGTGTCGTGTTTTTACCATGTAGAATAGAGAATGTGAATCCAGAATTTGTTGTGTTTTGGGGTTTTGTTTTTTTTCATTATTTCTTTGGTATTTGTACATAAATTGTTTTGTATTTATACCTATTTTTTCAGAAATGTGACTGTTAATGTATGACTTGCAGCACTTAATATTTTGTAATATTGTGTGTTCTGTTTGAGGTTGTTGAATAAATACTGAAGCCATTGTTTACATTCAGAATACTTGGTCACCGTTCATGTCAACACACTATAGAAATAAACGGAGCCTGATCTCTTGCAGGTGCAACAAAAACAATCCCAAAACTTAGGGAACAGCAACAGTCAACAGACTAAAATCAAATTGTAAAGATATTATTTGGTCAGTAAGGCTGTGGCCAGAGATGATACTGATCTGATTTTTAAAACAAACAGTATTCTCTGTGGAGAAACAATAAGTTGACAGACAGGAAGAGTAACAATGAAACTGAAGGATTTGCATATGAACAATTAAAACAACTTGACATAAATCACCCATCATTCTTTGTGAGCTGGTTGCCTTGGAAACAAGCTCATAAAAGGAGGAAAAGGGGTCAGTTCAGTTGGTCATGATGGAATTTATTCCGTTGTGGGGATATAAGACATTTACAATAATATCTTTTACTACTCTACTTTTATTACTACTTAGTCTGTTACTATCACTCTTATTATTACTATTATTCGTACTATTATTGTTAAATTTTACATGCAACTATCAAGTCTGTAGTATCAAGAAAAGTCCTTTATCAAACTGACAAGTTAAACAAGCTTCTTTTTTTGAAAACGACTCAAGGTGCGAGACATTTAGAGCTGGAGTATGTAGTAATAACAAACAGCATCTGAACCAGTCTGTTCAGTGTGTGTATTAACTGTTATGTCGCACTTACAGTAGTACCTCTTGTTTAACAAGGCATCATAAAAGGAAACGTACATGCAACCCTGACTGTGGTTTATGTGCTAGAAAATAGCAGGCCAGCTCTCCTGTTACAGCACACCTCGACTCAAGCTACACTGACACCACGGAACAGAAGTAGCTATTGTTTGCCAAAAAGGAAAATGCTTCTTTGTATTCAGTCTCCGCATAAATGAGGCGATAGCTTTCCAATTAGCCGCACCAGTCAATACAGAAAGCATGTCACTGAGCAGGAATGTGTTAGGACCCAAACTGACCAGCAAACAGTGACTGATTCAGACAAACGGATGCAAAAATTGATGAATGAGTGGGGAAAAATAGTTCCTGAAAAGCTGGATTCAACAGTGAAGCAAGCTTGAAAACCTGTTCCTATGTTGAAAAACATTTTGTTGCCATACCTACTGAGCCAACAGGTATGGTGTGACTTATGTCTTTCAGTGTGAGCTTGAGGGTGGAGTTGATGTGAAGGGACAGTATGCTGCCAGCTGAGATATAAAGCCACAGAAAACATGTACAGGAACATGGTGATAGACTGAAGTGATGTGGACCGATTAGTGAGTCAGGGTTGAGTATTTTTCTAAAGCAGATGTAAATTTGCATCTGACCACATTCTTGAAGCTGACTGCAGTCAGTAGAGGCCCTGCTCAACACACACCATGTGTTTTTTCTCAGTGCGAAACAGAATTACTGTGCTAAACAGTAAATCATCACCCCCTCTCCCCCTCTCCAAGTTCTCTTATTTTCAGTCATCTGTGTTGACCAGAAGAGGGGTTACTTTACGGTAAGCCTGGGCCTCCTGCCTTGACATGGGTAGTAAATTAATACCAGGACCAGAGGAGCTGAGTCAATAGCACTGTGATGCAGGAGAGAGAGACTTTTGGAGGTGGGGGGTTGCTGTCAGAAGGACCTGTGCTTCTACCCTAGTTGTGCTGGGAAGCAGCAAGGAAATCCTGGCAGCTGTAATCTTTACTGGAAGATATTGCGATGAACTCTATGTGGTGTGCGTCACAGAGAACCTCACTTCCTCACAGCCAAAAACATCTCCGCTTACAGTTTCAGAGAAGATGCAGCTCTGCAAAGAAATGATGAATATAAACTGTCTTCAAGGGCCACCGTCCTGCAGGTTTCAGATATTTCCTTCCTTCAATGTCCGTGACTCAAATTAATGGGTCATTTTGCAGGACAACATTCCTGATTAAAAGAAAGAGTGAGGTTACCATAAGCAGTGGCAGGGGCGCATTTGCTGATATAAGAGAAGATAATGTAGGCGCAGCATGTAGTGTGAAGAAAGGAAAAGGGTGGAGACAAGAAGGGAAAACATTAAATGAGTCATGGAGTTTGTGTACACAAGCAATGAAGCTTATCTTTCAGTCTCTTCCTCTTATTCCACCTTTGTCTTCCTCAATATGTGGTGCAGTTTCCTCACCCCACTCCCTCCGTCACTGAAAAAAGATAAAGAAAGCAATTCTGCACTTTCAATCCTCCATTTCTTTTCTCCCTCCCTCCCCTTCCTCAGACTTGTGTTGTTCACTATGAGTTTGTTCACGGCCTGAGCAGACCGGTTTGCTCAATTTCACAATGGGACCCACCCTGCTGGAAAAAGTCACGTTCTATTGGTTTCTAATGGCTAGTTGTGTTTTCCTAATGGTTTGGTTTGTTTCTATTATCTCTACACAAATCTACAGGACTTTTACTAATAGTTCCTAGAGGAGTCTTTGTTGTTCCTACAGGTGTTTCTATACCACTCTAATGGTCACTATACAGTGGTCTAGTGGTGACTACAGGGTGTAATGGTCTCTAATGGTTCCTGATAAAGGAACACAGGTATTATAGCCTCCTTTCGTGATCACATCTGTGTTATTTCTAATAGGTCCTTGCATAGGCTAGTATATTTGTAGATTGCAGTGATTTCATTTAATATATTCTAAGATTACCTTTGACCTTTTACGATTAAATTTGTGATTAAATCATATTTGGCCTTTTGTGACAAGATAAGATAAGATAAGATAAGATAAGATAAGATAATTCTTTATTTGTCCCACAATAGGGAAATTTGCAATAAAACCTTTGTTCATGACTTATCCAAGAGGAGGGGAAAAGAATGCAACCTGATGGAGGTGCTGCAACTTCTTTAAGATGCAGCATGTTATAACTCAAACTGTAAGAAGTTTTTTATTTTCATTTTATTTATTTACAGGGGAAATATCCAAATACAGTACATACACAAACATATGTAGATGTCTCTGTTGTACAGTGCTAAGACTCTGCAATAATGTCTGTTGCAGCAGGTTTCCGTTATGTTCTAATAGTTTTTGATCCTGGTGGGACCAGATTTCTTATGGTTTTAACTCAAAATAAAAACAAGTAGTTTTCAACTAGTATTACATTCCAATGGGACCAGTAGGTTTCTAATGGTTTAACATCCTAATGGGACTAGCAGGTTTCTAATGGTTTCTTCTCATGGTTTCTATTGGTGTTCAAATTCCCATTTAGGATCCTAATTGTTTCTAATGGTATATCCTATTGGGACCAGTGGGTTTCTATTGTTTTTATGTCCTAATGGGGCCAGCAGGTTCGTAATCGTTTTCTTTTTTTTTTTTTTTTTTCTATGATTCCTATTAGTCTTACAATGGGCTATATGCCCAGCTCCACTACTTCCTGAACTTCAGACAGCACCTTTGCTTCCTGTCTTTCATTACTGGACAAACTAATTACTCCAGGTGTGTCTGGCCAGTTACTGAGGTCAGACACACCTGGGTTAATCAGTTCGTCCAGTCACAACAGACAGGAAGCAAAGGTGCTGTCTGAAATTCAGGAAGTAGTGGAGCCGGGCATATAGCCCATTCCCATTAGAATCTCAATGGTTTTAACAGTGTTACATCCTAAAGGGACCATTACGTTTCTGAGGGTTTCTTCTAATGGTTCCTATTAGTGTTCCAATTCCCATTAGACCAGCAGAATCCTAATGGTTCCAAATGGTTCTACATCCTAATGGGACCAGTAGGTTCCTAATGGTTTTACATCCTAGTGAGACCAGTAGCTTCCTAATGGTTTCTTCAAATGGTTCCTATTGGTGTTTCAATTCCTATTAGACCATTGGAATCCTAATTATTCCTGAAGGTTTTTCCAAATGGTACTCTACTGGATGTTTCAGCAGGGTTTGGTGCCACCGCCATTCCTGACCAATCTGTGGGCTCCTCTATTGGCATTATTACTTTCATATTCACCATTCTGTCAAGCTCTGATTTTACCTTTCTCATACAATGGCAGAGGAACCGCCAGTGATAATGGATATGGCTTTGGCCTTCTCCTTCAACTTGATTTTGTACTCCTCTTTGAGGCAGCCCAGCCCTGTGAAGACATAGTGGCACAGTTTTTTCATGTCAGCTTGAAGGTCTCTGCTGACAGTGTCAACAAGATGCATTAGCTGCAGGTCTGTGATGGAAAGCCAAGCAAAGGAGCAACAAGTTTCTGTATTACATACACTAGTTCTGTTTCCTTATTTTCCATGACCTGTTCAAACTGACTCTTCGCCTTTAGGATGCGCTGGTGGGCCCACACAATGGGATTCTTGCTTTGGCAAGTGGGCCATACAGTACTGCTGTTTTGAGACAGATGCTGGATTGACTGTTACCTCAGCACCAAGGTTTAACTTGAAGGAAATTGTGATATCCTTAAAGGAGTAAAGGACAGACTGCTTCTTCATCAGAAACCAACTGTATTGCAGGACATGGAACTGAACATCCTGACGGCTTGACTGACTCTGCTAAGTGCACTCTGCACCGGGCTCTTGCAAAACTACTTGCCTCCTCTGAGACCGGCCTCCTGGTTGCATGAATTAACATTACAGTGTCAGTGTCAGTCTGGGGAGTCCCATTTTTACAAATGTACCTGATTGTATGTTACAGTATTTGTATTTTAAACTGATTTATAAAATAAACTGAACTAAAGTATCCCTCCCCTCTTAAACCAAAACTATCTTGCAGTTTACATTAAGAAAGTGTGACAGTGTGGGATCCTGTGACAATGCCTCTGATTGATCATGCGCACTGGCTACAGGGATATCTGTTTGGCTGACTGTTAAGCGTGCGCAACTCTCCCCTGGGAGTCTGGGGATTGAATCCTGCCCAAGTTCTAACAAATTTTAACAGCCCCACCCCCCCAACACACAAACAGTTACCAACACAGCATTTTCTTTCTTTTAAAAGTTTATTTTGACATTTATTTTTCTGAAAAAAATGTCATTAGTAAACATAAGTCGATTTTCCAAACTGCCTTAAAAAAATCTACTATTTTTCTGAATTGATTAGAAAATATTTTAGCTTTGATTAAACGGTGTATGGAGAGCTTTAAGCCCATTTTGTCCAGCCAGGTCTGAGGAATTTACTTGGGGTAATTTCTGATTCAGCAAGGCTCAAAGACTGGCACAAAGGCTCTGCTTCTTTAGGGGGCACAAAGAAACTGAAGGAAGGTATTGTTGGGATACAGCAAGCCCCTGCATTACATCAGCTCTGACATGCATGGAAAAAAACGAGTGCATGCACAATGAGCATGCAGGCTCGCATATGTTGCACAGAAGAAAATGCATCCATGCAAACTGTTTGTTTCTGTTTGTCTATTTCTCTTTCCCACGTCTCATGCGCAGAAGCATACAACAGAAACAATTAGTGAATAAAGACCCTGCAAACTGGGTCACCAAACCTATTTATGTGGGTTAGTTTGTTGCATGCAATCCTTTCTTCCGAGGCGTTTTTTTTTTTTCATAAAAATCAATAGGTTTAGAAGGAAATTACACATTGTTTCCCATAGAGACTTTAGCCAAATGTTTTAAAATGTGCACTGCCCGAACTTGAGTGGAAACACTCAAGATGTGTTTGTTTGGTCTCCCAGGGAATTTTCACTTTGTGCTTCTAAAGGAACATGTCTGTAAATCCTTTCTGTAGCTTTCAGTTTAAAGATTGGGATTTAAAATGCTGTGCGTGTGTATTTTGTTGTGCAATTTATTTGCTAAATGTTTGCAACAGAAAATGCTCTTGCCTATCTTTGTGAATATAAACACAGCTCCTCTTTGAGTGCACACACTAAAGACTGCGTTCATTCTGCACTACTTGTTAAGCTGCAGTAAAAGTTGAAACAGAGAACAAATGAAGGCTTTAACCACAAAGTGAGTCTATTTTTCCTAGGATGAATATGGTCAAAATAACCTCTAGTTGCTTTCAGAGATATTTCCCTTTATATACCACAGCTAATGTAGGCAAATATGTGGTTTTGTGGTAAAAGGAAGCCACTGTATTTGATGGAGCTTCTTAATATCACCCATCTGTATCATATCAGTGCTCACCCTGAGGGAAAGTTCACTGATACACCTCTTTTTGGTGAGCTGACAGGCTTGACAATGCCAGGCATGCAGAACTTGCGTTATTTAAAACTCTTTTTTTCCCCTCTTTTTTTTCACCTCCACCCCTATGATACACTGTCTTTCACTTTGTCTGAAACATGAAGGAAATGTCAGTGCAGGGGAGAGACTTCAGTAATCATCCTTCAACTGAAAAAGTAAAGAAAGAAATGTGACAAAAGCCCCTCTAGTTAAAAGAAGGAAGGGCCTCAGCCAAGAGATCAAGGTGTTAAGACCCAAAGAAGCATGTCCACTCTCTTTGTATGAAAGGTTTTATTTATCTAGTGATTCCCCTTAGCTGACGCTTTATTTTGAATACATTTTAAATAACACAGCCCTTTATATAGGCTTCCTCACTTCAACCCTCACTTCATCCATTTGAATTCCTCTCCTTCTGTTAGTCCGTGAATGAGGCATTCTGCATATCCATGACGACCGCGAGGAGTTTGCATAGAAAGTAGGCCTATTAATGAAAGAGCTGTAGCTCTTCAAGGACCGCAGACACATTTCTCTCTATATACTCTGGAAAAACGTCCAAACTTTCTCACGTGACAAGAGAGTTTGATCCCTCCCTCACTGGACTCACAATAGCGCGCTGGTGCACCTCCACGCGCACGCATTCGCTGAGTGGAACCCGCACTTGGTCTAACCCTACTTTTGGTTTTAGTTCACTCTTAAAATACGTTTTTAAGTAACTCATTTTATTCCCAGAGGACTTTTCCACTCAAAGGAAGGAAGACGATTCTTTGTATTTCTACTTCTTAATATTCAAATGGGAATTACGTGCGCGCGTGAAACTTTTGCTCCTTTCTCTGCTCAGTGAATGTTGGAGTGGTTTCGCTGGAAACATGCCGGAGCGAATAAGCATTTCGGACTTTGTGGTGCTGACAAACGAGGATTTGTCTTCGCCTGGGACTTCCAGTTTTCAGTCCAAAATGAGCGACTGCCGAAACACAGTTTCAGCCGTGGAGGAGGTGAGAGAAGCGGTGGGGAGGAAGGCGGCTCAGCCAGACACTCACCTTTTGTGTCTCTGTTTACCTGTTCAAGTATGGGCTAGCAGTGTGTAGCTCTGGTAGAAAGCGCGCTGAGCACACCTGCACAGCAGATTTTTTTTAATGGTGTATTTTTAATCTTAAGATATGCTTTATAATTTTTTGAAGCTTGACATGAAACTTTACATTTTAAATCTTTGCCTCATGTGTCACATTCTCTGGAGTGCACGCATAGCTTGCATCCATTTTTTCTTTTTAAATATATGTATCTGGTCATATCTTAATGCCATGAAACAGCATTTTTGGCACACCTTTTTATGTGTGGCAAAGTATGGTAAACCATTCATCCAATAGGCTATAGCTATAAAAATAAATGTTTGGTTCACAGAATACTCTTGTAACTTTTTTTCAAGAGCTTTAATGACATCCAAGGATGTGCTCTGAAGGGTCTGAAAACTGTTAATGGCATTATGATAGTCATCCTGCTCCAACATGCGATCAAAGTTCTGTTTCTGAGCTTTCAGTCACTGTTGGTTTCTTATTCTGATCCAATGTTTGCATGGCATTATGACTTCCACGTGTGTGTATTTTCTGTGTGCACAGTATTCAGGAAATAAGGGTTGGATTTGAGTGTTCATTGTGATCCATTGTAGACTGGTCTTGATCAGCAGAAAAGGTTGTACAAGGTAACGCTGTATACTTCTTATTGTCCTCAGTCTTTTGGGAGTCAGAATAAAGATGAGACACAAGCAGAAAACTCATGTCATAACATACAGGGTGACCTTTTTGACAGAATGGAATGGTGTGTTTGTGATTGTAAGCATGCGCACACACGTTTATCAATGTTTGCAAGCTTGTCTGTGAAGGCCAGTTTGTGTTTTTTTTCTATTTGAACTGGGCTCAAGGCTTATTTGAGGTCTCTGTGTGCATTTGTGTTTGTTTGAAATCTCTTTTCCCAAACCTCCTCAGGCAAAGGGAGGAAACCAAGGGAGGCTGCCATGAACTCCTCAGTAAAATAAATAATCCTAGTATGCACACAAGTCGATCCTTCCTTTTTCGTCCTTGTGGCAGTATGGATAGCCTGAAAGGGATTTATCTCTCTGGTTTGGGATACATCAGTTTGAATCAACAATTTTCTCCATTGGTGCATTTGCTGGGTTGAGATGCACACGGCTAATCTATTTCTCATGTGATGACCATTTGACTGCAATGAGTCAAGGAAAACTCTGGATGGTTTTTGTCTAGATATCCTGATATTGTATAGAGATTAAACAGTGGAATCCTTATGATGCCATCTCTGCCATACAAGAATCCTTAGAGATGCCCCAAGACGGATGAAAGACGTTCTTTAGGAGTTCCCTGGCACGAATCTCTCACAACTAAACTTAGATGAAGACTGCAAAATCCAGGCTTTATAAAGACAACAGTGTTAGACAGCTGTCTGATGCATTTATTTGGAGCTTGTGTCCTTTTTTATGGACATGACACACTGGAAAATACATAGCTGAAATAGCTGTTTAGGGAGCGTCCTGCTGGAATCCTACACATGTGCACACAGATGTAAGTGCAACAAACTCTTAACACATAGATATGGTTATTATGTTTAGTCTGCTCAGCGAGCACTATCTTGATTAATGGCTAGAGTTAATGAGTGGGCATGTGTGTGGTTTAGGAGCAGCAAATAAGGAGACAGAGGCATCATTTAACCCCCACACACACTCAACTGCTTGTTAGTTATTTGTCCTGATTAGAGGCAATGATAAAAGAAGTTGGGCAGTAATGAGGAATGCTTTTATTCCCCACATCTGTAAGCTATAACAAGCCTTACAAACAGATTCAAAGTTTTTTTTCAATGATGAAAATGTCACAGTTGTGCCATCATCAAGCCTCGTTAATACAGCAAATAAGGGTCATGTATCAGTCATGAAAGGTTAGACTCTGCCACCAGCATCAGTTGTACACAGACACGCCCTCACAGCGTCTATACACAACCTGGCATGTGGGCACAAATGGGTGGTGTAAAAGACACAGCACCCTCTCAGCATATGCTCCCGTCTAGGTGGAGCTTGTGGCTGGCAGTCTCTTTTGATCAGTGAATGAGCTGTCTGTTCTCCGGTGTCCTGGTTTATGTAATAAATTCAACACAAGCAGCCAAATTGCCAAGCAGAGCAAACTATGGAAGCAGCAGCTGGGAGCAACTAAATTGCTTTGCTAACTTTGGTGTTGCATGACGCCATGTTTGCGCTGTGTTTTGATTAATGAACTCAGTGAGAGGACTTGACTGGGACGGACTGGGGTGTGGAAACATCTAACAAGTAACAAACATGTAATGTGGCATAGCCTCTGTCAGGGCTAAATTACTGGCACATTAAAGCTATTCTGGTACCATAGGTGGAGTTTCCCAAGTGTTGCTCCCTTTAACAAGTATTCCAGATGAGAAAAATAAACTGGATGCAGTTTCAAACCCTGTTCGTTTAGAAAACATTCACTGTTTTCCAAACCAGTGGAACCACTAAATTCTCTGCATCCTGTCTGCTTCACTTTTTGTGTCTCCTGAAAAGTTATAGGTGACGAAAATCATTGCACAGATTATCATTCTGGGCTTTCCATGACGGTGCAAGACAGATAATTGTTCTCTGAGTAAAACCAGTCTGTCTTAGTCATACACCGTGAGAAAAATCAGCAGATACAGTCTTTCGGTTGCGTTTCTAAAAGGAGAATGCACTATATTGTAGGACTCTGTATATTATTTTGCTAACTTGTAAAACATTTAATTTATTCCTGTTTTCTTGTATTTATGAATAAATTTAACACCTGTATATACTTGTGTCGCTGTCATTGCAGTGTTTGGAAATGGATAACACAACTCTACAGAAAATGAAGAAGATGATCAAAGGAATACACACTTCTGGACTCTGTAAGATATCTTACATGTATACATGTCACACACTGCTGCGTTATTCACATCATACGTTTGGGACTGTTTTCCAAACTGGCGTCTATGAATTAACTTTCACATTATTATGTGTACATACATTGCACAACAGTGTTAATACATTAATTGGCTACACTGCAAACACAACAACTTCTGAAGCGGGTGAAGTATGCAACATCAGTAGCTTGCTTTCATTAAAAGGTCAGCCTCTATTATGGCAGGATGACTGGTTCAGCATGTGAGGGAGCATCCACATAATTTGTTGAACAAGCCCGGTCCACATGACATCATCAAGCTGTAGTGGGCAGTGGTGTTTATGAGAGAGGCCCCTTGTTATGGGACCAGGATGCGTGGGGGCGATATGTGATTGTGTTTATATAAAATAGAGAGAGTAATGTTTCATGGTGTCTGTGTTAAGGTAAATGGCATGTGTGGTTTTGGCAACAACAAGGTGCTCAGCTTGGTGACCTCGAAATCCAGTAGGTCAGATTGTTCTTCGAGTGTGTCATGTAGATCTGTGTCACCATATCTTCATCCATGAATCTGTCAGATGTTAGTGTTCACCTCAAAAATGTGTGGGAGAAAAGAGGAAGTGCATAACGTATCCTGAAGTTGTTTTTCTGAACTTGCGTTTAAGCCTTTTTCTGGCTTTGAAGCTTTAAGTCATAGTTTTTAGTAAAAGTGAGTCAGTGAGGCATCTGCACAGAATTAGGCAACCAGATAAGTCAACAGTGCAACAGCAGATCTGCAGAAAAGTGCTCCATCGTTGCTCCTTTTTCCTTTCCTCGTCCTCTCCCTCTGTATCTAAGTAGAATCATATGGGTTAGTTCCAGTAATGTGGCAATGGGAGGCCCATTCTTCACTCACTCATTATGTTGCTGGACCCCTTCATCAGTTAATCGTAACTCGGCAATCTGACTCATGACATAAATAGACAGAACGACACAGCCATACTTCCCTCATGCTGGTGTGATGGCCTGATTACCGTGTCACACATGCACACATACACAGAAATATTCTCCCCTTTCGTTTTCTGTTCCCATAAACACTAAGCACACATTTTCTGCCAAGACGCTGTGGCTTGCGAGTCTGTGTGTGTTCTGGTGGAGCAGTTAGAGTAGAGTTTCTCTGGTGGCATCTGCCAGTTAAAGGTCAGCTGTAAAATCATCCTCAGGCTCTTTGAGAACTCAGCTGTTTGTTGTTTGAGTTGCATGCATCTTGTTTGTTATGACTCTTTTTTTTTCTTTAAATGGCTATGCAACCACGATAGTTTAGTTTTCCTTCAACTTCTGGTTTCCTTTCCTCTACATTTTACAGTCTGTGCTCCTTTGTTTATGTATAAATTCAGCCATCAGACAAAGTGATCTGTTTTTCCTTTTGGGTTAGTTAGTCCTAGTCAGGTTACTGCTTCATGTTTGTAAGTGGAAACTGGAGCACAAACTGCTTCTGTTGAAATCGGATTTTGTCTGTTTAGTTGGCTACTGACGTTCTTGTCCATGTTTTCCATTACTAAAACAATGAATTGTAAAATATGCCCATTTTTCTAAACTGAAAAACACAATTTCCTGTCTTGTATAACCACTTTCCTTTTCCTGTTCTTCATCAAGCCTTGCTTGGCAACAAGTAGGTTTTTTTTCCTTTTTTTTTTGTTCCACAACTACTGCTATGGTACTAAACCTAAACCTCAAGTGCAGCCTTTGCCAAAGCTGGGCTTGCATTCTTTTCCATCTGCCCATTTCCATATAAATTCAACAGATTAGGAACCCACTAAGGTTATAACCCTTGGCGAAGAGAGCTATAAGCCCTAGAGAAAGATGGGTCTCTGTATGTCTTTTTTTCTTTCTTCAGAAGGGGTGTAAACCAGTTCTAATTTATCCCACATGTTTGTCTTGTTGAGATATTCCCAAGGAGGGAGGACAAGTCTTTCTGCCTTTTTCAGATTTTATGCATTAACTTTTTTGTTTGTTTGTTTGTTTGACTGTCTGCATCAGCACTTATACTCACTTTGTCTATATGTTGCTTTTCAGCACATGTGGAAAGCAAGGAGCAGTATATTGAGGTGCTGGAGAACCTGGGGAACAGCCACTTGACCCAAGACAACAACGAAATCTCCACAGGCTTCCTCAACTTGGCTGTGTTCACCAGAGAGGTCACAGCCCTCTTCAAAAATCTGGTGAGAGGAATAAAAGAGCATTTAAAAAGGGGAAGGAGAGAGGAGAGAGTTCCTTAATATTAGATGTCTTTAGGACATGAGGAATTCATAATGCAATCTGAAATGATAGTATAATATGAATTTACTGGATGCATTGAGAAACAGAGTTTTCAGCAGCTGCATGCCTTTAGACTGGGGTAGTCCAGAACCCTCCCACCGATGGTCTCTATAGTGATGATAATTCATCCCAGACCGCCATGTGTGAGTCAGCACATGCACACATTCACCATACGTCCTGCACACTCCCTCCCGTGCATCAATCAGGGCCTCACAGCAGAGAGTAGACCCTGCAGATGTGAAAAGTGGGCCCAAAAGACCAAAAGAAGGGTGATTTAAGGAGGTAAACAAGAAAATCAGCTTTACACGGTGCAGTAAGTAGACATACATTGATCTTCTGGCTTGTGTTGACACTGGAAGCTCGTGGTTTCCTGGGTCAGAACCCCATTTATTACTGTATCTATTAGTTACGTCAGGGCTTGGATGCCAACCAAAACAATCCAACCAGTCTCCGGCTCTCTGTGTCAATATAGTAAAGTTAGCTTTACAGTCAGATTGCAGGAGTGGTTTGACGTTATTTATGTTAAGAACAGAGAGCATTTTGGTTGTAATTCACATGAAACTATGAAAAAAGTAATGTGACCTTGACAAATAGAAATTCGGCCAATGGTCATCTAGAGATGTGGAAATGATGACTCAGGTTTGAAACAAGGCTGGATGCCAAAATAACCATTACTTGTGCTGGAGGGAATAGGTGGTCACTGTGTATTACAGTAAATTCCCATCTGTTAAGGCCAGGCTGTTTTTTTATGCTTCCCAGATCTTTTAGTGAGTTTATAGTTTATCTTCTCCTTTTACATCTGGACTAATTTCTACACTCTGACTGTAGACAAACATTTGACTAAAGTGGTTGCATCATGTGGCCATGTGGATCCAAGAATTATGATTGTGCAATTTATAGTCCAGTATTTTCTGGAGTGACTCAACAGTAAGAAATGACTGCATCACCATGTTTTGGGTCATTCATTCTTATTCCCAGAAATGTAAGTCTGCTGGGAAATAAATGAAGCGTGTAGCGCTTCGAGTGTTTGCCCTTAAGTTGATAGGGGGCCATCTGGGATGTTACGCGAAATGTTTAAATCATTTATTTGCTGTTTTCTTACTCGTTCCAGGTGCAAAACCTCAACAACATCATGGCATTTCCTCTGGAAAACGTGTTGAAGTCTGAACTCCGAGACAGCAGATTAGTGAGTCTGGATTTCATCACAGATTATTTATATACTAATTCAACTGCTGTTAGGTAAACTGGTTTATGAGAGATAATAACTTCTTAAGCGACAAACGTCATAAGTAACTTAAAGGAGCAAAAAGCAAAATTGTTTCACCACAAGTTTGCTGTTTGCTGTCGACCAAAAACAAAGCATTTCATGAACCATACCTCCCTCTGCTCCATACACCACTCACCTCATCTGCTGATGAATATCTGCCAAGTGCAAGCACACTGAGCAAAACAACATCACCATGATTACCATAACATTCTTTATTGTGTGGGACATATTGAGCTCCGTAGCTTCCTTCTTTTCGGCATGGGTAAAAACAATGACTATTTCTCAATCTTGTGTGCACGTGGACTCATGAAACGTCATCACCTGTGGCCCCATGTTCCATATCACCTCTGGCAAGTTGGCTTGAAATCCCCGGATGCAAACTTCCTCCGCCCATTTTACTGAGCACGCATCAGACGGAACTCGTGCGTACTTGACCAGATATAAATCCCAGCATGCATCTCACACACACATGCAGCATTTGGTGGCCTCCATATGGTACAGGGCAGCCACAACAGCCAAAGCTGAACTCCATTTCTATTCTTTTCTGTTCTTGGACTTGTCTGCATGCTCTTTCTTCTGCTTTCTTCTCACAAGTTTTTTTGATCACCTAACTATGACCCGATTGCCCATTTGCATTGAAGGATAACTTTCTTTTTTTCAACCTGGACCTTATCTCTAGGAGTTTATACGTGCATTTACTCACCAGTAAAATTTCTGTCACTCTGACACAGCCAGTAGACGTGGAGAATGCCCTCAATAACTAACAGAAAGCTGAATCTGAACTCACAGGACAATAGTACTGTTTTCCATTCATTCATCTTAAAGTATTGGTAAAATGAAGGAGTTTTGCTGCAGATAATGCCTTGTATAGAGGCCTATTCTAGCTGCCCCCTTCACTCGCATTATATGGAGATACAATACACTGACAGTGAGAAATGTAAATATTGTCCAAACTCTGAAGGAGTCAGAGTGACACAGAAATGCACGCATAAATTCCTAGACATAAGGTCCAGGTTGGAAAGAAAAGAACAATATCCTTGAATGTGCATACATATTGGAAAGAAATATCATTTACATATTGAAAACAAAAAACACCCACTTAGTATAATTGTTTTGCAGCAGTTATTTTCATAAATTTTTTTTGTTTCAGTCCAAGTAATCTCCACAACAATAAATGCTCAACAGCTTTGGAATAATACATTATTATTTTCATCAAGGTTGACCGGCAGCTCTTGCTGCACTGTTGCGCACTGCGGGTGGTGATGTCATGAAGTTTGCATTGTTCCAAACCAACAAGAATGGGCCGTCTGCACTTGTGAACTCTGCAAATGCAGACCCCAGGTTCATACTGTACTCACAAGTTCATGAGTATGGAATATGCAGACTGGCAATTGAGAAACAGCCAATGTTTTAGCCTGACGGGCAGCCTGCAAGCCCACCAGGCAGCCTGCAAGGGTGGATTTTGCAGTCCACATAGCAAATCTTAGCTGGGCTACTCACCTGACACAACCATGAACACAATCACAAAACTGAACCCAAGGTGGCCCAGGGGAGAGAGGGGGTGCTAATTCACATGAACATACATGAATGCGTGGCTGGACCGTCTATGTGAACGTGCTTTGTGAAGATAAAAAATGCACATCTAATTAATCACATATTTTCTTGATCATATTTAGAAATGATTAATTTTCACTTATTGTTCCTTTAAAGGGAAAAATCCCTTCCCTGTCCCTGAATTACAGTAATCACGTGGTCTCTGCTGTTTTAAGTGTTTGATTTTTTATTTTTTATTGCTGACCTGAGTTGCTGCCTGCCTTAGCCAAGATTCTCTTGATAAAGCGGATTTTTCAGGAGTTTTTACTTCCTGGTTGAATAAAGATTAATAAATTGTCCTTCAGTGGAACATTGCATCAGTTCATGGATGAATGAGCTTATCTCACAGAAACCAGAAACTACTCCAAAGAGTAAGGAAGTAAGGTATTTTTTTCTTTTTCCTCACACTCTGGTTATCTTGCTCCAAGTTTTGGAACTTTAAACACCTTTTTTTTTTTTTTTTTTGTAGTCCATCCCTGTGCTCATCTTAGTTTTGATGTTTCATTCATGAAAGAAAGACACATCGGGTAGTAATGAAAAACATACCAGTATTGATATGCATGACCAGCCTCAGTCCTGATGTCCCACATAAACATGCAAACTGTGTTGACATTGACGCCCTACAGCCCAAGATATTTGTTTCCATGGATTGAACAGACTAAAATAACTAGAATACCACAATCTAAAACCAACTATTTGGGTGGATTTCCTGTTTCAGAAGATAATGCTGTATGCCTGCTTTATAGTCATAGTTGAGCCTCGTAAAAAAATGGATAATATGAGGATATTTATGCAGATTAAGTAAGATTGAGTAAGACTCGACTCCGTTGCACATCCAAACTTATCTGTGTTGCTCAGTATTTGGCTTTTTGATTCGCCATGCCAACAGACTAGTGAGTAATAACAGACTGATGCTTTTGTAAGCTCCTGTCACTGCCCTGTCTTTAAGCAGCTGATACCACAGCTGAATATTGCTTCATGATAAATGAGGGAAGGCAAAATCCTGCTGAAATCCTGTTTGGCCAGTAAGGTTGCAACTTCATTCAGGGATTATGTGCCTGTGCTATAATTTCTCTTCTCTCTTGCAGGAGCTCAAGAAGCATATGGAGAAGAGCTGGAAAGATTACGACATTAAACTGTAATGAACAATTCCCTCTGCTTACATTCATATTTGTGTTCAGTCATATTTAATGTCCTGCATCCTCAAACCTGGTTATTTTCATGATATAGAGCCTGAGAGATTGTTTGCAAAGAACCAGTTTTTCTCACCTTTTTCTAGGTCACAAAAGCTGGTGTAGCTGTGTAGGTTAATAGGGTAATACTTCAACCCCCATGGCCATTCTCCATTACATTGCTATGAAATATAGCTGAGGCTCTTGCACTTTGCAGCTATCATTTGATCCTCTGATAATGGTTTAGAGTGTTCTGTAATGTAGTAAGGCAACTACACCTCTCCCTTATCTTTCACACAACTTCTTAGATTTTTATGAGGAAGAAAACAAAGTTAAATACAAAAAGAAAAAAAAAACATGTCAGGTAGTGTACTATAATTAAAGGTAGTATATCAGACAAATAGAAAAATTAGTGAAATGTTGTGCATGGAAATAAATGAAAATAAACTTTCTGTCCTGTCAGTTTATTCAGTTTGTCCTGTCTGTCCACCAGAGTGAAGCTGGAGAAGGAAAGGAAGGAGAAGAACAAGCAGCTGGGGCTGATCAGGACAGAAGGACTAGATGGAGGGGAGGACATGGAGAGAGAAAGACGGATCTTCCAGCTGCAAATGTGTGAGGTGGGGGGATTAGTGCCAGTCAAAATACCAAATCCCAGACACTATTTTGCATACCTGCAGTGGGCTTTATGTGGGTGGTCTGCCCTGTGGATTCCACTTTCCCTCTATGACTGACTGGATGCTCAGTCATTCCTTTTTGTGTGTCTCCAGTAAATATTAAAACATATCAATAACTGAATTCTTTTATGAAGTTTAATCTCCGTGAGGTTAAATAACCAGGTTGAAGAAAAATGTCCAGAAATGCACTGAAGGTGTTGTTGCATACAGGTGGTGAAGAGCTCAGCTGACTAGGTAGTGCACATGTTTCTGGAGAAGACTGAGAAAAGAAGAAGTCTAATCCTAACTGAGACCAGCTGTTGAAACTAAAAGGAGAAGGAGGGAAAATGGAATTTCCACTTGTTGCAGGCCATCCCAAACCCTCAGTCTTTCTGCCGTTTGTTCTCCCTCCCCCCACATGCATACAAATGCTCAGCAAAACACACAGAAACACATGAATATACACAGAAGAAAAACACTTCTCTGAGCTGCTCCAGCTGCAGAGACAGATGGATTCAGACTGTGTTTAATGGTGCAAAGACAGTGTAGTCATTCCTTCCACACAGAAGTAAAACTTGCTTATATTAGTTCTTTTTGTGTGAAGTCTCTTTTACTTTCAGTCTTCAAAGTTCGTTGACTTACAACGGTGTTAAAATGAGACAAATGACCTTTGAAATGACATAAAGCATGCAGACAGACACTAAAACATGCTCTGACAGTATATGAAAAGTGTTTGGTTTACGATTGAACATTTACTTCATGCTGTTTTTGGGTTCATAATTTCATGCCCCACTGAGAACTCTTTTTGAGTTGTTTTTGTGTTTTGTATTTTTAGTATCTTTTGAAGATCCAGGAACTAAAGGTGCGTCAGGGCCCTGATCTTCTGCAGAGTCTCATCAAATATTTCCAGGCTCAGCTCAGGTAGGTCTCCACCAACAATATCCTTATGTTGTACATCGACTTATGTGTGAAGCAGGCATGAAAGATAAAAGTTATTCCTGGCATAAAAAAGCATGTCCATTTGATCTCCACCTTTGGTTTCAGTGAGAGATTTTGCATAACAGTTGAGTCTCTTTGGTTTTTGCTTCCTTTTACAATTTGTTATTACTGCTGTTAACCATTTACCCATTTTAGCCATTTCAATAGTTTTATGTGGGAATGGAGCTGCTTTTACAGCTTCAGCATGTGATGTTTTGGCTGAAACTGAAATGTTTGAGCTAAAGTACCATCATGACTCAGCACACGTTCTTTGTCTGATCTCAGTTTTTTCCAGGACGGCCTGAAAGCTGCAGAGAATCTCACTCCTTTCATTGAGAAACTTGCCTCTTCTATTCACACGGTAAATGTCTACCTACACTTTATGTATTCATTGTGTAAAGCAGGTCATGTTATTCCAAAAAGATGGGGCATTGTTTAAAAGAAACCCACATTTTATTCCCAATAGAAAATCAAGTCAAATCAAACTTTATTTATTAAAAGGCAACACAAAGTGCTTGACATAATAAAAATGAATGCATGTTAAAATAAAGACAAGCCTTCACAAATCCAAGTATATAACACAAAATGCACATGCACACACATACAGTACATCCCCCTCCCAATTCTACATGACTCCCAGCCCCTCATTTCTGTCTTTTAAGTTAATAGATATAAAAAATGTTAATAGTAATGACCATCTGGCTTGACGGTGTTGTGGGGAAAAGATATCTTCATGATCCATTCATCATAAATAACTATCAGATGCTGAAACTGAGACATTTTCCCTTTTAATGGAGAATATTAGTTCATTTTGAATTTCAAAGCAGCAGCACATATGACACTGTATTAAAAACAGCCACGATCCTCTTCACTTCCAACAGAAATCATTGTAAACCCAATTCATGGTTTCACATTGATGCAGGTATAAAACTACCAAACAATGAAGAAGCCATATGTGAGCATGATCCAGAAACTCTTCTCTCATTCTGGGCCATGTAAAAATGGTCTGAAGCAAGCTGTTCTGTGGTCAGATGGATCAAAATTTGACATTTGTTTTGTAAACTATGGATGCCTTGTCTTCCATAATTTGAACTATTTCTAACACTTTCTTTTATGATCACATCGGTGGTTTAATATCTCTCTTGTGGCTGTGTGGGCTATGCAATAGGATCATGTTTTATTCTTTTTTTTCTTTTTTTTTTCAATGTTTTCCTTTTCATCCTAAGATGAGTATTGTGCAGTATATTTACGATTTCAGCTGTGCGACTGGATGGTTGCAGGTAGATTTCAGTTGTATATTGTTGTGTTGTCTACGTTTCGATGCAGCTATTGTAGCAGCAGAAAAACTTTTAAGGAAGCTGGGAAAAATCACAGTTGCTAAACATCATGAAACACGAATTGGGCAACTAAGGCCCCGAATCATGCATCAGACAAGAGAGAGACAATATGCTTGTCCGTAATCTCCTGAAATTGTTTCCCTTATTTCCTCTTACGTTTACTAGCAGATGTTGAAAGAAGAGGGGATGTTCCGCATGCAAACATCACCCTGTTTCAACTTTTAACTGAGATGTGTTGCTGCCATTAAATTGAAAGTGAGCTAATATTTTCAATGAAATCATGAAATGTCTCAGTTTCAACATCAGATATGTTGTTTATGTTTTATTGGGGAAAATACATGGTTTCATTAGAATTACAAATCATTGACTTATGTTTTATTTACATTCAGTATCCCAGTCTGGAATTTAGGTTATACTTTTTCCTGACATTTCGACTGTGAGTCACATTTAAGTGGGCACAGTAGTATTGTCTCCGTGCATTGTTCAGATTATCTCCAACTGATGCTATCACAGAATGCCCACGCATGTTCATAGCATTCATATTTATGTTATCTTGCCCCCTATCCACCCAGACCATCCACTTTTTCTGGTCCCATTTCCTTTAATTGTCATGTCTGGGTGAGCCACAAAAATAGGAGAAATTGTCGGAGAAAAAGAATAGAAAAACTCTTTGGTGTTTTAGTTCTTTCTTTATGTAGCAGTGCTTCACTGTTCCTCTGTCACAACAGAGAAAACTTCAGCCTCCCTGCTCCTCTCTCATCTTCTGTCGTTAAACCGAAAGGCAGAGACTGTTATTAGAATCTATTCCCAGAAAGGCGTCCCCCTTTTTTTTAATGAAATTGAAAGATTCCCTAATTTTCATACTTTCCTTAGTACACACCTATTTCTCCAACCACTGGTCTCCCGTCTGAATAAAATTGGCTTTTTTCCCCTTTTTCTGGGTAGTGCACTGGAAACAGGCTGTTAACTGTGATACAGGGAGCGTTGGAGGTTTTTCTGGTTCAACATGGGCAGAACACAGACCTGCTCAGACATGCCAGGCCTCAGCCTCAAGAAGGAAATTCCGTTTAATTCTGTCTGTTTATCAGGAAAAAATGCTTGAATATTTCACGTAGACTGACTGATACCGAATGTGAGAGTGGTCACTTTACGTCTTAGTACAAAAATCAAAACCTCCAAAGACTACACACCCAAATACCGAGCTCTGTTCTGCATTATTTTAGGCTCTTGCACAAAGCTCTGATGTGTTGCCCCTCCACAACCAAAATGGATAAAAAAAAAAGCATTGTATATGACCTACTTTAGTTGATATTTTATTGCTGTTTGACTTTTTATGGTGTTGCAGATGCGTCTGGAGCAGGATGAGGAGGTAAAACAAGTCACTCAGCTGAGGGACTCCCTAAGGTTACTTCTGCAAGTAGAGGGGAAAGAGGTATGCATATTTCTAACGTACGATTGTGTTGTGTTCTCCAGTCCAGTGACTGATGCTGTTAATTTCAAGCTGATCAGCTCCAGTTGTTCTGTGCTGCTCTAAAATTTCATAACCTGCAAAAGTGGTTTAATGTTTTTGTGGTCAAGTCTTAAATCCCTGTTTGTATCCCAGGAATACTTGAACAGAAAAAACTCTGGAAATGGGTACAGCATCCACCAACCACAGGGAAACAAAAAGTATGGGACAGAGAAATCTGGCTTCCTCTTCAAGAAGAGTGATGGGTGTGTACAAGCATCAAGTTATAACAAGCAGTTAAAGCAAGGATTGTTTGAGAATTTTTCATTATCAACTCAAGAGGGCAGGATGCATGTTTTCTATGCTGTTTTATTATTGAGGCTGAAGACAAAATGCATGTTAGGTTTGCATGCATTTTGCAAATATCTTGGTTTGATCCCTGAATGAGTTATTTAGTCAAAGAAAGTTTTTGTTTATTCACATTTCCTGGACATATTTAAAGTTTTCAAATCGATAAACACAAGTTACGAGAGGCAGAAGTGATCAAATCCAGCTGAAGAGCGAGTAACTACGGCACGAAGAGGGAAGGGCAAACTCAAACTTTGTCTGCCTCAGCTGGACTTTATTACTGTCAGATGAAGATTCAAGCAGGGGCCCCTTCTTTGGAGCTTTCTGGCAAGCAGGCCAATTGAGCTGATCCAACTTTTGCATCATCCACACACACAAGTATTCACACACATAGCAAGACTGCTCTATGAGGAGAAGGGGGGATGTGGTTCAGTAGGGCAAATCACAGAGGCGAGTTTACTCTCCTCAGTCCTACTGACAACGGGTGTTTTCTGATATCTGGTTTTAAACTTCCGTGTAAGTTCTCCTCAGGTCATTGACATAAATGAGAATACATTTTCAGCTATTTTATCTTGTTTAGTAGAGACGATGAAAACAGACGTTAAGTCCTGTGCACACAACTAAAACTGGTCAATTTTGTGTTTAGATCATCATAATTACATAGTTAGATTTTAATTATGTTTCAGCTCACAGTGTCACATCATTAGAATTTCTGCATTTCATCATTAAACTTTGGCTTTCCATTTGTTGGCATTCATTCAACAGGATCAGGAAGGTTTGGCAGAAGAGGAAATGTGGTGTTAAATTTGGATGCCTGACTATTTCCCACAGTACGGTGAGGACCAGTGATTGATACTTAACTCATTACTTACTTTATTTAGGTTAATAATAGGAAAAAAATGAATCCCTATCACTCACATTCTGTCCAAATCCTCTGATAGATGATAAAATCACATTCTTCTCCAGATCAATCGGCCACCAGCCAAGTTAAATCTCCTGACCTGTCAGGTGCGACCAGACCCTGAGGATAGGAGGACCTTTGACCTGGTTACTCGTATGTTCATACTCAACTTTTTATATTTAGAATTCCTCTTGACGAATGGCCATTAATGACTTAACAGTAATATATAAAGCAGCTTTTGCTCCAAATGAAGCTTTCCTCCTTGGTTTCCACAATAACAGAAATTAGGATCTGAAACATTTTACTTTTGGATTAGTGAAACATGATGATGACTGATCACAAACTCTTGTGTGGTTAAACAGAAGTTTTGCAGCACTTTTAGTTATGCTAGCATGCTTTTTTGTAAACCTTCAGCACTCTGTTTATTTATTTTTTCCAGCCTATTTTTTTCCAAGATCTGCCAACAATATTTAGCCACCACTTTCTTTCCTTTGCAGATAACCGGACATATCATTTCCAGGCAGAGGATGAGCAGGAATGTATTATGTAAGCAGTGAAACTTCCTCAGGGTGCAAATTGATGTTAAACACGTCTCATATTTTCTCACAGTAAAAACTAGTTGTGACAGGTCTTGCCTCTTTTTATTAAAGCTTTGATTTGTCGGAAAGAAGCATAATGATACTGCTCTCAGAAAGAAAAGAAGGGATGAGTTAAATGTGTTCATCAGATAGAAAGATAACTATAATCTGTATTCAAAAACAACCAAGGCTGACAATGTGCATATGGAGAAAAACTAAAGGGTGCAGAACAAAAAAAATCTGTCCTCCTGGACCCCGTGGCCCATCTGGTTCTGGGTGGGACTTTTCTTTTTGGCCACAGACAATAAGCGAGGGAACTTTATGAGTTGTGATGTGGTTTCAGATGGGGGTGCATCTGTCCCTTGGCCTTCCCTTGTGTGTGGGACTCTGAGGTTCTTTGATCTGATGTGTTCTGCGAGTTTAGGGGCAAAGAAAATGGAAACAGTTTGCAGGGAAAAGTACCAAAGGTTCAAAAGTGACAAATGTGTGACTCAGTATGAGTCTGTGTGAGCAAGGCTGAGAAAGTGAGAGCGATGATGGCTTATCGCTAAACGACCGAAGACACATGTGCAGCACATGCTTTAAAACTTCTGAGCCAATGAAGAAAGAATCTTGTTTTCGTGGTGTCACCCCTCACATGAATGATTGCAAATTGTTTTACATGTTTGTGTAACTGTACTTTTAGTTGGGTGTCCGTGCTGCAGAATAGTAAGGAGGAGGCTTTGAACACAGCGCTAGGAGGAGATCAACTTCACCTCCAGGATAGCGGCCTCCAGGAACTTTCCCAGTCCATTATTGCAGAGCTTCGACACATGCCGGGCAATGAGGCGTGTGCAGATTGTGGAGCTCCAGGTCAGCTGGTCATTGTTGAGAATAATCCATGAATATGTGCTTGGATTTTAAAAAATCTGTTTTTTATTTAGTTTTTTTGATTCTGTTGTATATCTCAGAACCAACGTGGCTGTCCACCAACCTGGGAATCCTGACATGTATAGAATGCTCCGGCATCCACAGAGATCTGGGAGTCCACTACTCTAGGATTCAGTCGCTTACTCTCGACTTGCTGAGCACCTCTGAACTACTGGTACTAAATAAACTCACTGAAACACACATTGCAAACAGATACAGACACAGTTGTGTGGAATTTCTGCTGTCAGGGTTTCTTAGTAGCAGACGTTACGTAACTGTGCCTTTCGCTGACATACCTTCACGTCACATCTTTGTTGCTTCATTGTGTGTTTCTCCAGTTGGCTGTCAGCATTGGCAACACCAGATTCAATGACATCATGGAGGCAGGCCTCCCAAATGACTCTGTTAAGCCGTTACCACAAAGTGACATGTAAGTCCCTGATTTCTTTTTCAGCCATCAGTCTTGTTGTTTAAAAGTATTTCATGAATTAATGTGTTTTATGTTATTTTATTCATGTTTCTTTAACAACCAGGAATGCCAGGAAGGAGTACATTGTTGCGAAGTACGCTGAACGTCGGTACGTCCTACGCAGAGAAGAAGCATGTCCAGGCCGGCTGTATGATGCCGTGAGGAGCCACGACCTCACTTCACTCCTGCAGCTCTATGCTGAGGGAGCCGACCTGGCCAAGCCGCTCTCACTCCCTGAGGGCCAGGTAAAGATAATTTATAGCTATACCTGGATTTCCGCACCCACATCTCTGGCTCAGAAGTGTCCTGTTAAGGTTTGGATGCTTGTAATAGACCCTTATTGTCCTGTGACAAATTTAAACTCCAACACTCACACAGATGTCTTGCGTTGATGACAGCAACATCCTGACAACGCCGCCCACCCAGTTTGTTTAAGGCTCCAAATGATTTTGTGATACTTTTTTTTTTTTTTTTTAATTCTTGACTTGTTCTTTTGAATTTAAAATAGTGGTTAAAGTAGCTATAGATAGATATTTTTTATAACTTTCTTTAATGGAACGTCATTCTAACTGGAGGATACTTACAGACTGTAAAGTTTGGTACATGTGTGCGGGTAGTCGGAGGCACTCCCATCTCCTCTGACCACTAATCCACTTTTCTCCTCTCCCTTGTTCTTTCTTCATCCTCTCATCTTGTTTTCCCCTCCTTTAACGCCTCTTGTTCTTGTCTTTAATCATACTCAGTCCTCCTGTCAGACACTTCCTGGTCAGCTTTAACAGTGTGTAGTCTGGCCTACTTTACTCTGTGTGTGAGTGAGATTGCTTGTTTATGTCGTTTGGTGCTTCTTTATTGTTGTTTTAGCTTTTAGGTCAGAGCTCATGTCTCTAGAGAGCAAACAGGATGGGCTTATTAATTTACACCAAACACCTCTGCCCCTCATTTTACACTTTACATAAACAGATCATCTTTAAAAATACAGGGCTGGTTTCATCTTTAACTGATACAGATGCGTTGTTGTACCATTGACCAGCCAGATGTTTTATTGGTCAAATTTCTGATGGGACTTGATTTTGAGACACATTGCAGCCACATCACTCCGTGACAGGACTGACAGTTAATTTCCAGTAATTCTAAAGAAAAAAACAAAACACATGTGCACATGGAGTTTCTCTCTAAGTATCAACAATTCCTCATTTGTCACTTTTCATTCCTCTTTCAGGGGTCAGAGAGACGGCGCTCCATCTCGCTGTGCGTCTGGAGGAGAGAAGCTCTCTGGCACTGGTGGACTTTCTCTGTCAGAACAGGTCTGGCTAGTCATATGATTCATTAACATCTGTTTATAAATGCTTGGCCCACTTTGGTAAAGTTTGACACCATCTGTCTGTGCCATATGCTCGTCATGCAGCAACTGTCTGGAAAAGAGAACAGCAGAGGGGAACACAGCTCTTCACTACAGCGTCCTGTATCACAAGCCTGAATCTCTCAAGCTGCTGCTCAAAGCCAAGGCAGCCCTTCATATAGGTGCGTTTTATTCTGCTGCTGGTGACAGAGCAATACAACCGATGAAAGGTAAAAACTGATTTCTTTTTTTATCTTTAGTAAATTCAAGTGGAGAGACGGCTCTAGACGTTGCCAGAAAGTTGCAGCACTCACACTGCATTGAGCTGGTGAGACCCCACTTTCCCTTTGACGTTTGCAACTTTTATTCAAACACTTGAAGAACACACACAGTGAGGAAGTAAGTTCAGTTGAGGAATCATGTTACAATATTAGAATACCTCCAAAAAAGCCAGCTCCAGAAACAAAACAACACAACTTCCACAGCTGGAAATACTACCTTAAAATAACTCCCAGTGCAGCCAAGCCCAGCAAAGGACTCACTCCCAGGACAAGAAATTCAATCCTCATCAAGCCCCGATGTGTATCATTTATAAACTGGTTTTATTTTCTTACCGGCCATCTGCCCTGCTGAATCAGACCTGCCTTATGCAATATCCTGTTTGCTTGTGGACAACCACATCTTACAGGATGTTTTGTGGGAATAAAATTTAAAAAAATAAGGCAAAACTTTCTAAATTTTATGTTTTAGTTTGCATCAGTTTATAATTATTTATCTTAAAGGTGTGTTTGATGTATGTTTTCAGTTTTTAAATGTAGTGACTATAAGCTCACATTTTAAAATCTACATACCTGTAATTATACCTATGATAAAGATCCAACTTAAGAAGTACAACAGTGACAAATAAATAAGAAAAACAGAAGAATTATATTAGATTTGATAAAAAACAAAGTGGGTTTTCTGCAAGTGAACCGCAGAATCAGATGGCTGATTCCAGTTATGATACAGATATGGGTGTATTTTTGGAAAAAAAAAAACCTCATGCGTCTGCTAAAATTTGTGCCCATCTGTCTGTGTGTTTTTGTGTTTTAGTTGGAACTGGCCCAGAGTGGGAAGTTTAACTCTCAGATCCATGTGGAGTTCACATGGGAGACACATTCTCAGGAGTTCTACGACAGTGAGGATGACCTTGATGAGAGGGTAATGCACAACTATCCAGTCTCATTACTGACTCTGTCTTTTGGCCAAAGAGGTTATAAGTGTAGAAAAGTTAATATGTGGGTTTTTAATCAGTGTGGAAAATATAGTGAAAATTGATTTAATGAAAGATTTTAAAATTGTTGAAATTAACATTTAGATCATTTCCATTCTCCAGGTGAGTCCACTACCTAAAAATCGTTCTCCATCGTCAAATGGAAGTGGGGTATCTTCCTTTGCCCGCTGGACTGGGAGTAATGGTGCTACTACAAGTAGCAGGCCTTGCCAAACATACGAGAATCTAGATTTTAGAAATCCTCAAGCCAGCAGTGCCCCGTCTGGAACATTAATGCCACCACCACTGCCTGCTAAATCCATCCAAAGAGGTAAACTACCACATCCCGCCTTACACTGAACTTTAATGAACCTTGTTGTTTCAGCTCAAACAGCTTTAAACTATTTGTTTATGCTCTTAGCAAGACTGGTCTGACACTTGCTGTGAATAAATGAATAGATTCATTTAATCCATGTTTGTTTCACTGACGCAGTGTTGCTCTTGGTCTTTGTGTTGATCTCCTCAGGGCGCTCAGACCCCCAGATTTCAGCCACAACACAGGAAGGAAACCACCTGCCACGACGCTGCTCTAACCCAGCTTCCCACTCATCCAGTCCTCAAACACAAACAAAACACAGCTCTGCTTCATTCAGTGCAGAGAATCAAGGCCAGATTGGGAGACCTCCGAGGTCCCCACATGGACAAGGGTGTCTGCAGAGGGCACACAGGCAGACCTGGGAGGGCCCGCCCAGTACTAGTTCTGGGTCTCAAAGTAGTTTTACACCAGCATCCTCTCAGAATCACATAGGACCTGTCAGGTAATGAAAAAAGCTGAGCTGAACTCTGCATTTTGATTAATAAATAATTCCACCTGACAAAAGCATTTGGTCACAAGTTTAAGTTTTTCTTTTTTTTGTGGACTTCCAGTTCAGAGAAGACTACATCATATCGCCGCACCAGCAGTGGAGGAGGCAGCCAGGGAAAGTGTGGTGCTTTGGCTCAGAGCTGTGTGGGCAGCCAGGAGGAACTCTACTGCAGCTTAGTGGGAAGTAGTCCACCTCTCATCCCAGCTCCAGCACCAGTGCCTGCCCCAGCCCCTTCATCCTCGCCTACTGTGACCTGTGCCCCTCGATCACGCAGAAACGCCATGGTACGAACACACAGATACCTCTTTGTGTTGCGTTTGTCCTGCAGTCTTTAGTCTGGGAGCCAAAAAAGAAAAAAGGAAAGTCCAGAGTTCACAGATATGAATTTACTGGTGACACACTGAGAATCGTATCACATGTCTCCTCTAGGTTTCTGGCACACGGCCACAGAAGCGTGTCAAGGCTTTGGTTGACTGCCGAGCAGTCAGCTCAGAACAACTTGCTTTTTTCAAAGATGAAGTCATTGTGGTCACAGCCACTAATGACCCCCACTGGTGGGTGAGTGCAACTACAGATTCCTCTCTATTGAGCTCAATGATTAGGCTTAACTTGTTTTTAAAAACACCCCCCTTATCAGTCATTCTCCACATAGTGAGCAGTAATTTGAAATTTCAGACATTAATCATGTTTATAAGTAGCAGAGAGTAGTGTGCATGTCATGGATTATACTAAAGTTCCACTGTAAACTTGTAAATGTACAGAATCAGACACTTCTCACAAATGTACTCCACCATAATCATGAATGGCCATGGACTTTCCCTTTACCACATAATAAACATCACATTACTCCTTATCCAACAGGTCGGTCACATAGAAGGGGAGCCATCTAGGAGTGGGACCTTTCCTGTCAACTATGTACACAAACTAACAGACTGAGGGAAGCTCACATCTGAATCAGGGAACGATCACAGGGTGGAATTTATCATCAGGAGAAGACTTGTATTCCTGGATATAACCCATTTAAGCAAACCTAGAATATTTCCACTTGAAGTGAAGATCTGCTGCCCAAGGGACATCAGGATATGAAAAGGACTCTTTTAGTTGTAGCTCCTATTTAAACATTTACTTATCCTTGAATGCAAAAAAGAAACTGAAAGCGTTTATCTGTTGTCATAAACCTTGAGCTACAATTCAAAGTTGCATAGGTAAGGAATTGTGGGTGTGGCATCGCCTGCCACTAATGGCCATGCAGCCATTAATCATTCATTTCTACAGCATATAATTAAGGTGTTAGTACAGGTATAGGCAAATTATAACAGCAGGGCAAAATCCTTTAAGGCACTTTAAACTCAGAAGAAGCTTCTTAAAAGTTGGCTGAGCTGTAAATATTTACTTTGCCAGCTGCTTGTTGCTTTGAGTGAGATAATAAAAACTTGTGAGGTCTGCTGCCGCCTGCACTGGGATGTGCCTGCCAGTCTGTCTCCAACAAAACACCAGGCGTCTGTGCAGTCCAGAGAGATCTGAAACTTTGGCCATCTTAGGTCTGGGTATAACTCACTGACTGCTGGGAGAGTGGAGGATCCAGTTTCTACTGGCTCCAAGCATCAGTCTCTGGAGAACCTGGAATAACGATGGTGTGTTAGGGAGGGGAAAAGGACTCTAACCTACCAGGAAATGGCACTTATAGAGAGGCTGTTGGTAACAGCTCCCCACCATAATTTGTTCAATGAACAAAAGCTTACTTACTCTAGGTCCCTTTATTTTCAGTCCCAGATATACATGAGCACACTTGCGCTAATATCCAAATGTAACACATTTCACTGCTACAGTTTGTTGTACATATTTGTTTAATCATGTTTCCCCCCACATTATTAATATAAAAGACAGTATTAATTTTTATTACCAATTTGATATACTTTGAATTAATATCAAGTGTTCTGTATTTTGTCATTTTCTAAATGGCTGTCAGACAAAAGAAGGGAAAAGACAGCAGGATGCTTGTTCAGAAGATCCTGTCACGGTAAAAAAAAAAAAAAAAAAAAAAAGGACATTGATGGGGATGAAGTGGGACCGGTTTTCTTCCTTGTAATCGTGTAGGTAAGGAGCCTGTTTGCTCATCACTGTTTCTGTTATTATTTCCTGGCTAATGTGTTGATGATTAAGCAAAGAGCTCACACAACAGACAGGTTAGCTGAGATGTGGGGCAGCATGTGATTCCATCAGACAGATCAGTGGGTGGGAACTTTATTGAATGTACATAAATTAGCTCATTTTAGTGAGTATATTTGTAACATAAACTTTAAATATGTTTGTATGTAAGTGTTGAAGTGTAAATGAATTGATTTGTTTCTGGACCTGGGATAAATGTATTATGTATACAGACCTAAATAGACTCTGGTCATTTACTCTCACTACAAGCTCACATTGGTTAAATTATTCAGTGCCTACATCCCATTTCCAGAATGACTTCCTGACTGGTTGAATGCTGCTACCTTCTGCACATTTATGTTACATAGTTTCTTAAAGTTGAAAATTGGTTAAAAAAAACAAAACATTTGTGATTATTGTATAGGATTACAATGTGCATGTGGACTTCCCATTATTCAAAAGTGTTTCTTACCTTTGTCTATAAGTGATGTATTCATCATCATTTGAAGCTCTGGTGTTCCACATCATCAGAATTAATTTGCAGTTTGTCTTCTAACCTGTATTCCACCCCAAAGCTAAATCTCTCCAGGCACTTTCCCCTGCAGCTTCTCTCTACCTTCCAGCCTCATTTTGCCTCCATCTGGATGCTGCTTTGCCCTGACCCTCTGTCCCAGAGCCACTGTGATGAAATTCCAACCTGTCACTTGCATAACCAGCCACCTCTCTGAGCCTGCATAGCCAAGCATCATGCTACATTCTTTTCTGTTCAGCCAGTTGAGCAGCACATGTAAACAACCGTATCCTCCATGAGGTACGCATGCCTGTACAAATTCATACGCACAGATACACTGTTCCTTCTGAGAAATTCTGCATTACAAATGCATAAATTCAGTATCACCTTTGTCCATTTTAGCTTTAATACAAACACAGACTCGATGCAGAAATGTACTGTAATATTATGTGTACATGGTGGAATATTGAATTAATCCGTGGGCTTCAGGGTAAAGCCTGCAGTAATCTTTGGGTTTATATGATTTCTGAGTGGGTGGAAAGTGTTGCATGGGCTTATTAGTATTTTCTTGAACAAGAGTGTCGTGTTGGTATAGATATAGTTTTGTAATGTCTATAAATGAATAAAACATCAGTAAAGACATTAAATATTCTATCCTGCAAGTTGTTGAGATGAGATTATACAAAACCCATCTTCATGGTAATGCTTTTATGGAGCAACCAGCAGCAAAAACATCAGCTTATCATGTTTTCAGTGATGAGCAGTTGCAAGTAGACAATATTTCCAGTAATTCTGCTCTTCTCCAGAAAACCAGTGTTATCTAACCTCCATTTAACCAAATAATCAGCTGTAAAGAGGCTCTAATGGACATGCAGATGACTGGAGGCAAAATAAGTCTGTTAAATGTTTCTGCCTGGAGCTTTTTCATGGTTTGCTTCTTTCTGGCTTCCAGCATCTGTTACGTCACAGATCTGTTTTCTGCTGACCAAGCCCGATGCTGCTGTGAGCTGCAAGGTGAACCTAAAGGTCCTGTTCAGCTGCAAAAGATGTCAGATGTAGTGCTTTGCAACTACCAAAGAGACTTAAAGATTTTAGTTACTAAGGAAAGAAAGAAAAAACAAACAAGTTTGCAACATTTTAGCATTTTAATCTCTTTATTCAAATAATTCAGCCTATTTTACAAAAAAACTGAAATGAAATAGTCTAAAATGAGATTTTTATCATATTTGTGAGTCTTACACATCTCTGCTTTGTGCTCAAATAATGTGATAAAAACAAAATAAGTAGAGGCAAATTTAAGCATAAAAAAGGAGAACATTCACTATTTCACTCAGCAGAATGCGTAGCAGAAGGTCTTTTTCTTAAAAGCAGAGCTAATAGCTCAGGTTCTCAATGTTTGATACTAAATCGCATATTAAATATGAAGAAACAAAAGCTAATTTGTGCCAAACCTGCTGTTACTTTCAAGCATACATTTGTACTAACATTGTGCCTGTTACATAACATTCATACGAAAGTAGAGCTCTTAATGAACAAAAATATCACTGTGAAGAAAGGTATCACATACCTGATATGAGAAAGATTCTCTGTTATAACAAATGCATAAATAACATTAACATTAGCAAACACAAAATATTCAAACATTTAAAAGGTAAATGAACATCAGAAATGTGCTTTTGGACCTGTGGTCAGCCAGTATTTGTATTTGTAAAGGGCTGTAAGAGCTGCAAGTGTATAAATAATTCCCAGCCCCTTAAATATTTAGTCATTAAATAAAATCGCTTCTTTTGAAAGTTACATTGGCTGGAAAGCCATCCCAGAGATATGAAATAAATACAACGGCATTTCCTGCCAACCACAGGTTCAAACAAAATGTGGTTCTAGTTATTCTAGTCAGTGTTCAGGAAAAATTACAGAAACAGCTGAGTAACAATCAACATTACATTCATTCTGCAAGTGGGCCCAGAGATCTTTGGGAAGCGTCTTTTTTTCATTCATAGAAAACAGAAAAGGTGCAGTCCCACAGCAGTGTGTGACTCAAGTGGTTTTATCCTGCGCAGAAAAAGATGCTTCTGGATGCAGTCCTTGATGGTTATGAGTTCACCATGTCCTCGCTTTAATCAATACTGTTACCATCACAACTGTAAATGCCAATGCATGAATATTGCATAAGGCATATTAGGCCAGCCATATATACAAGTACATACATTGCTATATACACAGAAATATGAATACATTTTTAAGGCCTTTGAGACCCTTTTATACCACATATATTCTACCAGCAACTTTTTAGCAGAGTTTTGTTTGGTAGGCTGTTGGTGTGCACAAAGACAGCAACAATGGTTACCTTGGCCATGTGGAATAGTTGGTAAGCAGTCAAGTATGGCTGTTGGCTATACAGAAACTTTTATTCTCCAATATTTTCTTTGATTAAAGAGACGCCCAGAATGGAATGGGTCAAGTTGCCTACTAGAATGCCATTTTCTTCAAAACCATGCATTTCATCTGCAATGGGTTGCCTTAATTGTCAGTCTCTTGTTCCCTAGCAACTTGGAGAGACTGATCATTTAAGCCCTTAGTCAAAATTAGAAAATTTCATGGCCTTGTTCTAATTAATTTGTACTAACCTACATTTCTAAACTCATGCTGTAAGCCCAGACATCTACTTTTGCCCACACCATGTTTTTACTTTGATTGCACGATCTTTAACAAAAGCAGCTACATCTTAGAGTCAGTATTTTTTTTAGTATTCCTGACATGGAACAATGAAGTACTTCTGATACATCATGTAAATCTGTGCAAGCAAGCAAAAAAAAAAAAAAAAGTATGAAGATTTTATGGAAAACCACAGTAAGTGGTTCTACAATCAGCGGCATGCCTCTCTTGCAACCAGCTTTGCTGAATTGTTCTTCCAATTTATGTCACAAAGAGCAAACAAAGCACTTTCAGGAATTGTGGTATTCAGAAATCCCTCTTCATTTTTATGGAGAGTAGCACACAGATGTACTAGCGTGCACTCACAGCATATATGTGCATTTCTTCAACAAATGCACCCATATTGAATTTCTGCCTCAATGCCTCAACCTTCTAATGCCCCAAAATAGATATCCCTGGTGTATTAGCTGTGCATTCTGCACGCACTAATGCAGCTAAAGCATGGGAGTGGTGGAAGATGTAAGATACTTCATCACTGTCAATTCAAAGAGAAGAGAAATGCAAAGGAAATTATGAATCAGGGAACAAAAATGGTCAGGTATAAAATTAGGTCACCTCATTTACAGTGCATGATGGATTACATTACATGGATTTTATACACAAACCCTGAATGACAACGAGTAAACTTCCTTCCATAAAACGTGATTACAGTGACACAAAATCATCTTAATTCCTGTGTATACTAACTATAGTTTGGAAGATTAACTACTCATCATTGTCCCATATAACACCAATGTACTATCAGTAGTTTGTGACAGTATACCCTAAATATTCTTGCTGACGCATGCATGCCTTAACTTAAGTTTAACCTCTAATCTTAGAAAAAGGAAATGAACAGTATTAAAAGCAAGCTTCAGTCTCTAATGTTTGACTAAATCCCTCAGACGATCTCTACAGCCGACACATGGTGTTGTAGTTACAGAGCTCAGCTGGATACATTCTGTATGTTTGTGGAAGCAGATTTAGGATGAAGGGATGAACGGTTGCTAGGTGACTGGATGAAAAGAGGCCACAGGTGGAATTGTCCCAGCATGAATTTTCCTTCCTGTCATCTTACTTTTCCTTGTAAATGCTGCCTAAAACAGATGCTGTGGTTGTGGTCAAACGGTCTCAGAGAAGCCAAGGCACGTTTTTGTTTTTTTGTTTTTTTTTTTCTTTAAAGGTTTTGTGATTATTTTCCATCTCTGCATCTTTGCTTTTATTTGAAAATGCAGTATTACTTAGTTGAAGTTCCAAATGTCTTTTTGTTCCCTTTACTTACTCATCTCTTCATGAGTCAGTCGTTAACCTTTCTTCCTCTATCTTATGTTTTTTAAAATTCTTTTTCACTCTTTTTCTTTCTTTCCCTTGAAGAGGTTAATATTACATCATTTTTCCTGCAGAATAACTTAGCTGAAGTACAGTGAAGCTCTTGATACCTCACAGGTCAGTCTGAACCTCTCCTCCCACATCACCTGACTCATCCATGCACCACTGATGTTATCTGAATCTCTTCTGTGCAAGCTTAACGATAACTGCAAGCAGCAAAGTATTTGTGATAAACAATGAGGACATAATGACATCCTGTACACATTGCACTAGTGCCATGATTGGTTTTCTAGCCAGAGAATTTCCACAGAAATACACTGAACAGGAAGCTCCTTACAAGCATCTGTGATATTTGTAGGCACTCTAAAGCTCTTGAGGACCAGCCTCAGGATACACGAGCAGAAAAGGTTGAAACTGGAGAGCAGCCATGTCAATGAGTGATAGCTAAAGAATGGTGGTCTATCCTCCCAGTTATGTAAAGCACATTTCTATAGTGGAGGATGGAATGCAAGCTTCTGTTGTCTTATTTGAGCTTCACAGGCCAAGGGAGGCACGTACGAAGTCCAAGCATGGAGGAAAAGACAATAGTAGGTCGGTGTTTCTTGAACCTCAGGCCTTTCTTCAGACGTTGGCTGTTCTCTGCCACATACAGCTCTCCCTGCTGGGCTGCACTGGATATCCGTGACACCAGCTCCCCATGAACCACCACCTGCTGCTCTGAACGCACAAATACCTCCCTAAGCTCCTCCAGTCGCCTCTCCATCTCTCTGATGACACGCTGACGCTCCTCGACCTCCAGGAGGCGCCGCCGAGCTGCCTCAAATTCCATGCTGGAGCTGGGGGTGACAAGTTTGGAAGAGGGGGCCGTGGCTGAAGTGGACGGGGGCTCTGAACCAGCTAGTAGAGCCTCTGTTACCCTCCGGAAGTCTCCCATGGAAATTGAACGCCTGGTGGCCGGAGACGCCAGAGCCAGGAGTGCTGAGGCAGATGTAGAAGGTGGCATGGCCGAAGGAGGAAGAGGGGAGGAAGAGGATGATGGAGATGATGGATCCGGTGGGTGGAGATCAGGCTGCAAGTCCGTGCTTTTAATAGCAGCTGCCATGTCCTCAGCTGTGCCCTCATCGTGGGTTTCTGTGTTTCTTTGTCGTCTCCTCATAGCCAGCGTTTCGCTCCTCCTGCTGCTGTCCTTCCTGTCGCTGCTGATGTTTTTTTTCCGTTCTGCTGTGTCAGATGAGAGAGTAGCCGAGCAGAGGGATGCGGAGATGTGCAGTGATGCAGCCTGGGAACTGCTCCATTCATTAATAAGAGATCTGAGCCAGGATTGTGCGGTATCTGCGTCTGAGTGGTTGTGTTGGGGAGGGCGCCTCCTGGCATTTCATTGGCTGCTGATCTCATGAGCATGTCAGCTGATGATTGGGCAGCTTTCCTCTCTGCTGCTGATGCTGGCAGCCTTTCGTGTCCTCTGCTTGACTGTTCTGCCTCGTCGTCATCATCTGGAGGTCTGCTTTGATCAGCTCTGCTCAGTCAAGAGATGCAGAGGTATCAGGTCAATCTCTTTCTGACGCTGCTTCAGTTACTTTCCAGTCTCACAGCCTCTCTGCTGCCGTTCTGCTTGTAAGCTGGTCTCTGCATTTTCCTCTGTCTTGCTCACATGGTTGCTCCTAGCAACGTTGCCTTGACATCAAATGGCAATAGCAGAAGGGAGGGGGATGCTCCACTTTATCTCCCCCTTAATCACCTTGCTGCTCAGCATTATTACCCTTTCTGTTATTCCCCACTCTGTTGACCCATTTGACAGCATGCAGTATTCCCTTATATTCTTTGTAATTACTGGAACTGCTGAATTATAAATACAGAATTTTGATTAGCTTAAAAAATAAATGCAAAGAAAGGTATTTTAAATTCTTCAATTCAAAGTTACAGCAGCAACAAAAGCTGATATATCACACAGTAATAAATATATAATAAATACACACATGCCATAGTTATTGGTATGGTTTTGACTTGTTTGAATAAGTTTCTTGGAAAAAAAAAAAGGCACGTAGTACTTCATCCCTCTGCCCTTTGACAACATGCAGTATTCCTTTATCAAAGTACTATGGGAATTATCTTTGTACAAAATGGCTTGAACACTTATTACAAATTGGACTTGTAAGGATTTGTTATAATTGGATCACAATAAATGTTGATCATGTCTGTAAAATGTCATGAGATCATTTTGTTGTTAATTGGCACTATACAAATAAAACTAAACTGAATTCAGAAGAAAAATCTGAAATTTCAAGGCTGTGAAACTTGGTAAACATCTTTGGGCTTTCTGGAAAATACACTGACTGGCCCAAAAAAAAAAAGTTGCCACCAAAAAAAAAAAAGATGTCTCATGCTCCCTGAACCAGTCTTTCACAATTTGAGCTTGATGACTGGCGTTGTCATCTTTTACACGCCCGTGCTATCAGAGAAGAAAAATCCATTGATGGAATAATCTGGTCATTCAGTATATTCAGATATCAGCTGACCTCATTCTTTAAGCACATACTGTTGCTGAACCTGGACCTGAGCAACTGCAGCAACCCCAGATCATGACACTGCCCCCACAGGCTTGTACAGTAGGCACTATTTGATGCTGCATTATTTTATCTGCCTTTCTGGCCACATTGCTTCCTGGAAGACGATGGGTCCCCACTGTCCTTCCAGTTTTAAATAGCGCGTTGGACAGTTCTGAACCCAATTTTAGTAGTTTCTGCATCTCCTTAGATGTTTTCTCTGCTTGATGCTGCCAGTGATTTGATCCTTCTCAGACAGACTAACATCTTTTCCACGACCACAGGATGTGGCTTATATGGTTGTTTAGGAAATAAGAAGCAACTCATTGCACCAGTTGGGGTTGAATATCTTAATGCCAGCTGAAAGATAATTACCCATGCAGTAATTATCCAACAGGAGGCTCCTACCTATTTGCAGTTACTGTAAATCCAGGTGGCAACTTTTTTTTTTTTTTTCCTTTTAGGCCAGGCAGTGTATATCCAACACCACAAAAGAATTGCTTAAAAGGGGAAGATTGGTTTGGCTAGACTGACCACCAATAAATCCTGACCTAAGTATTATTATTATACCTTTGAAAGGAACTGAAATTGCTAGTGCAACAGGTACTCATGCAGAGAGCTTTAAAGGCTGTGGTTGTTCCTGCAATCAAATATTAATCCAGTTTTGCATTAATCATGTACTTACTACTGAACCATAAAAATTTCTTTTCTTCTTTGTGAAAACTTAAATCAAAATTTATTTGCTTGCAGATTTTGGGGGTCAGTGATTGTGACAAGAATATTTTCCTGTAGCCGAGTAAAAGGTAGCAACAGAATAAAAACAACAGTTTTGTCCTTATGAGAACATCACCTCTTTTCATTGTTGACAGCCTAAACCATCCAAGATTCTTACCATAAGCTTTAAGCTTACTGCTCATGTATCACCCAATTACAGTTGCATGAAGCAATGCATGCTTACAAACAATCACGTTTCTCTGTCTTTACACAAATATTGACTGATTCTATGACTGAACGATCAGTGTATGCAAATAAAACCTGGCAGACACTGAGAGGCCCTTGTGTACAAGCAAGGGTTATAGCGGTAACATTACTATGTTTAAGGCCAAGTGTTGTTTTAAATAACTGCCCTCCTTTAGACTGAGGTGAAAAATATAAAGCTTTTAGCCGGTCAGAGGTGAGTGTAAATGTGTGTGAGAAGAAGCTATGGGCTTGCATGTTTGAGAGAGCTCACTTAGCTCTTTGCTTTTATCTCCGGATTGGTATTGCATTAGCAGTAGATCTGACTGCCCTCTTGCTGCTTTTAGCTTTGCTGATCTCTAAAGTGAAGAGGGAGTGAAGCGGAAAATTACAAAGACAGACAAGCATAAGGGGAAAGGTTTGACTGTTGGTGTATAGAGGAAGAATAAATGGCAGGTATTATGCTATTCAGGGCTTTATCCTGCTATTCAATATGCAGGAATGTTTTAAGATAATAAAAGGGGTATAATAGCAACCTGAAATAAATACATGAAACAAAATCTGATTATAAAGTTAAAATAATTATCAGAGTTCATGAAGAAACTTGGATAAATTTGCCCAATTTGTACTGCAGTTTCCCTTTGTTTCATACAGTTTTATTACTGTATAAAAACACCCAACTTCCTAAGAAACTAAAACTTGTAGGGGGAAGACCGGCGCTTAGGGTGATTTTATGAATTAATGTGCGAACAACTTGCTGTTAAAAAGCAACCACTCTAAACTAATCCTCCAAGGGGTGTGTGTGTTGCAAACATGACTGCATCATAGGCAAATATCTAGAGCAGCAAGTGACAGCTTGCCAGGATGTTTTCACAAAAGAAATGATTTCAGTTTGACAAAGTCATGGACATATTCCCACAGACACAAACACACTCCAGATGCTCGTGCACACATATTTATTGGCCAACATAAACTAGATGGCAGAAGCATGGTGCTCTAAAAATAAATGAATAAATACAGATTTACTGTTTTTCTTTGGTCCTTTCCTCTAACATGTACAGTACACTCTGACAAACAAATGTGAAATACACTCATACTGTTTATTTATGGCATCTGTTGGATCAGTATTTCCATGATTTCACAGATTATCACCTAAAAGCCAATACTACAAGAAGTCAAAACTTCCTACAATAATTAATATGTGACCTCTAGTGGTCATAAGAGAAACTTAATGGGAACTGTAAGAATGGTATCTAAGGCCCCGGCCCTGTCAGCTGTGGTCTCAAACAGTTGATATTAAAATGCTCTGGTCATTATTCAACATCACAACTCAGGAGTGGAGCAGAAATTGGTGTAAATTACTAACAAAGATTTATGTAGGGGGGAATCTCATCTTCTTTCTAATAGTTTTTCCGTTACTGTTGCATGCTTATAATCTATCTCTTTTACAGTACATTTGTGACAAATGGCCCGGTATGCTTCCACACACCAGACAAATGGATAAAAAAGGATGTGCACAAACACACCAACATCCACATACACACACAAGACAAGCAGTAATTCTATTGAGTGCTCGGAATTAATTGCGCTTGTGTGCCAGATACCAAAATGCAATTATCTTCTACCCTATCACACACGTTTCTCCTCCAACCCTTTTTAACTAAAATTGTAATGAAATCCGGAACTCGGTCTTTCAAACTGAGCCCTCTGTTCCAGATTACTCTAATCTCTGCAATGTCACGTGTGAAGGATTGAGAGCATCTGGTATCTTTACATTATCCTATTTGTCTTAAATTGAAATATCTCTTATCAGTAGTGTGTTTGAAATATTCAAGGATATTCAGATGATGTGTGGAAGTATTTTTCTGCAGGGATTACATAATCCTGTGTGGATTAATAAGTGAAGGACCTGAAGAGTTGAAGACCTGAAGAGTGTTTTATGCCGTTAACTGTGCAGATATATAAAAAAAAATATGATCTCGCTTTGCGTCTGGTGAGTTTGAGACTATAAATGTTTGTTAACACTTTAATTTTAAACACCTAAACTTTAGTTCACTTAAAAAATGTCAGGTGAATGACTCAAACAGTAAAATAAAAACATGGATGGACTGAAAGTATGTAGTCAAGTAATATTCCAAGGAGGAGTGCAGAGTATATGTAAGTTTATCTTGCACATTCTTTGCTTTATTCACTGAGTATTTAACAATAATTTCAGCCTTTCCTGGAACTCCTTTGCACCAGTACTTTTTATAGCTGGTGCAGTTATAGTCGTATTGTGTATAAAATGTAATTTATAACATGTATACAATCACTAAGGGACACAAAAATGTTTTTTTTTTTTATTCCAGGGATGAATTATGGAGCCGGCATTAAATCTTGCACTGCTTATGTCTTTGTATATGTGAGAAAAAAATGGGAAGGGACAACTTTAACTCCATAAAAATAAAAATGAAAAATTACCCTTGGAGAAGGTGCTGCAGTGGGAGATCAAGTAACAAGTTTGGATTTTATATGCAGCTAAACACAACCTCAGGAGATGCATTAAGCAGTATGTCACAATAATGATTTACATTAGAAATGTGCAAAATAAAAGATTATGACCTTCTTCAATAGATAATGTTTTCAAAATTATTCAGCCCGTCGCAGATTCCTTTTTAGTAGCTTATGAGTCAAGGATCCACTCTGACATACACCCACACACTCCCACTGTTAGAAAAAGCCATGAAATTTCAGCACTTGAGCTGAGCTGCTCCAGCTGACAGCAGCAGTAAACTGAGGAGATGGGACAAGCATAAAAACTGCTCCAGTTTGTCCTCTTCCAGTAAGGCAAATGATGGTTTTCTACTGTTCTGTAATCAATATCAGTCGTCTCCTTTGTCTCCTCCCGCTGCTGCAGGCTGATTCAGTCTGCATGCTCAAGAACACACATACACGTGAGTGTCAGATAGCAGGAAGACATTAATTGCAGTATGAATCACTGGCAGGATGACGTGAAAGCACAGAGAGCAGATCCCAGTGGGAATATTTTAACACGAGCATGTGTCTGGGTATGGATCAAAATATGTTGGTGAAAATTTTAACCTTTAACCATCCCAGTAGATTGGAGGTGACCAGCGCCCCCACGATGTGAGCAGCAGTTACTGTGGTGTCCTTTATGTAAGGGAGTGTTGTTATGCATACAGCTGTGGGTAACCGCAGGTGATACTATGAGCTGATATTTTTAGTGCGGCAGGGAGGAGGGTGAGAAAACACGGCAATTAAAATGGAAGACAAAGAAAAACAGGCAGAGAGGTGCAGAGGAAGAAAGTCATTTATTTATTTACAAATGTTGTATTCTGCCCTATGGATCAGTATCTATCTATCTATCTATCTATATATCTATCTATCTATCTATATATATATATATATTTATATATATGCAGACCATTTTTCATCTGATGTCACAAAGAAGAGCCTTTCATAGTCTGGATCAGTCAGTTAACATAATTAAATTAACCACAACAGACAAATTAACTTAAGGACTGCAGCATCAGTCTTTGTCAGGAGTGTTTGTTTGTTTTTAAAGAAATGCATTTAACTAAGTGGGCCTGGATTTATTAAACTTTTCAGTTAAAAAAAGAGAAAAAAGATCAAACTTACACTTTATCTCCCTCCAGTGATCATCTGTGGAAACACAGCAGACTGCAGGCCCACTGAGCCACCATCTGTTCCTTTTATCACCAGAACTGAAACCTCATTGAACTATCACTGCTGTGCAAATGTTTGAACCATTGTATGGAGCCACTTGAACAAAGTTTCATGAGACCCAAAATCAGGTCGGCTTACGTTCTTTTGAGAAATTACAGTTTGTCATGACAAACACAACTCAGCCTGCAGTAGGGTTCTTTCTAAATGATTTAAACCTCTCATTGAGGATAACTTAGGGGCAGCTCTTTGAAACCTGATGCTGTTTGTTTCTTTTATATATTTTCATTCTTAATTTGCCTGCAACAACATTCGGCAGAAAAAGTTTGGATGTTAACCAATGTGTTGCATCACTTCATTTTGGTAATCCTTCTGTAGAAGACAGATTACTGTAATGCTACAGCCTCATATGCTGTTTTGGAGCATGTCTTTTGAAATGTTTCTGTTACACAATTTCTTGTCTTGTGTTTCCCTCATTTTTTTCCCCTGACCCTTTTCTATATCCATTTTATTTCTATAAACTATGATTTTAATTTGTTGAGGTCTGAGCTGTCATGGGGGGCGAAGTAGAGGCATTTTAAATTACAGTTATAACTTCACATAAAGCCTCACTATTTTCTTAAAATGACATTTTACACATCAAACTTATTTTTGCAAATGATTTGTTGTACACTATATTGGTCTTGCATTGATGATAGGAGAGTCAGACCACCGTGCAAGCCCTCTCCAGCACATCCTAAAGCTTCTCAATGGGGTTCATGACTGGACTTTGTGGTGGCCAATCCATGTATGAAAATGTTGCCTCATGCTGCCTGAACCCCTCTTTTACAATCTGAACCTGATGAATCCTGGTAATGTCTTCTTGGAATACATCCGTACAATCAGGGATGAAAATATTCACTGATGGAAGAACCTGCTCATTCAGCATACTCCGGTATCAGCTGACCTCATTCTTTGGGCACATCATGCTGATGAACCTAGACCTGACCCACTGGAGCAAACCCAGATCATAGGCTGCCCCTGCAGTGTTGTAGAATAGGTACTAGGCATGATGGCTGCATCACTTAATCTGCTTCTCTGACTTCGGACTTTGATGCTCCCATCACTCTGAAATACGATAAATCTGGACTCATCAGACATGACTCTCCTCTGTTGCTCCAGAGTCCAATCTTTATGCTCCCCAACAAATTGAAGCGTTCTTCTCAGATTAGCCTCACAGATTAGTGGGGGCAGATCATGGAGCTTATGGCTGCATTAAAGCTTCTATTATTTGCATATTTGCACCTCTTCTGCATGACTTTTGCGCCATTTTTAATACCTGAATTATGAGATTTTGGATTTGGAGTACCCCTTTATATAGAAAAACCAAATACAAAAGAAAAAAAAAAAACACAATGCAGACAGTTTGTCATAGTAACTCATTTTTTTATATTGTAAGATATAAAAATCTTTATTTTTTATCATACAATAACATCTCACCATAATACCATTAAACAAATGAGGGAGACTTTTGCCACCAAATAAGAATTATAATATAACTTTGATCCCTTTTGAGGTAAGACAGCTGGACTGATTATTTAGCCATATAGGTCTTTTCTTCTACAGATACAGAATCTTTTGGATTTCATGCTTTTTTTTCACCATGCAAAACATTCTGCCTCACCTGTAGGCCTAGGCACTGAGCTGAAAGCAGGACCTACCCTATGAAGCAACTAAGGACAAGACACATTTACCCTTCTTTAGAAGATCTTAAATTCACTGTTACTCAAGTGTAAACAAGTCATGTGATCAACAGGGTAAATTAAACTCAAATATCACAAATGAAAATATGGGTACTCCACAAAAAGGTCAGGTTTGTGTACGATTACCAAACAGTGATTCGACAGAAGTTGCATTTGAAAGCTTAAATACATTATAACAACAGTCAGGTGCTGCCATTTTGTTGTACAACAGAAGAAAAGACCTCTACAGCGTCAAATCCACAGGCTATGATCTGCTCAACATGTCTCTCACTATTTTAAATCACACTTTCTTTGGACAAAAAGAAGAAAAACAACAAAAGCAGCCAACACAAGAAAACAGCTTTCAATATCCAAGAAACACAGTGGGGGGGGGGGGGGGGGGAACAAAACAAAACAAAAAGAAATGTGGGGAAAAAAAGAAACAAGAAAACAAAGCGGATAGCAAATTTCAACATGCCACACTGTTCCTTGGGCAGGTTTTCTTTCACAGAAAGCCACCTATTTTACTAGTTTCAGTAGTAATAAAAATAACAGACATCTCAAATGTTTGCCAGCAGATAGACCAAGCAGAGAAAAGGAGGAGCAGCAAAACGAGGAAGCCACATGACATCATCACATCACCAGACCATGCACGACTGCAGCATCCCGCAAGACAGTACAGACACACACTGCAAGTCATGCAACTGACACACACACGCACACACACACACTCTCTGTAAAACCAAATACAGTTTAATTTGACATTAACCAAAACATCAGCATTTGACATTTCCCAGAATCAATATATTCCGGTTGTACCAAAGCCAAACAGGCATTTATGGCAGAAATGTTTTAATATTTATATTAATAATGCTTTTGAAAACATTTAACAGCAGGTGGACATGACTGTGGCTTTGTGCTGTCCGCACAAGTTGATTTGGCAGCACAACCAGTAAGATAAAGCTCATCAATTCTACAAAAAGAACAGGAAGACCAACAACAAAACAGGTGGAATGACAGCCGTGCAGCAAGAACCAATTACAGCAATGATCAGGAGAGAAAACTTTCATTGTCACTATCAAAAACATGGCTGTGTCGACTTCGTTGCAGGTCATGCACGCACACACTCACACACTCGCATCATACACCCACACGGCACTAATACATCTGCCAAAAACCTGCACCCCCCTTTTTTTTTTTTTTTAACATTGTGCCCTCATCGCTCCCATCCATCATCATGATCTTTTGCTGGTCCAAGTAGGCTGGCGAACAGCAGCTGATGAGCCCACATAACGGGGATGACAGCAAGAGCAGGAGGTTAAAGGATGGGGGCAGGACCATAGTCAGGATTCCTTGGCTGTTTTTTTTAGCGGGTGGATGCTACGTCCACGAGCAAGCTGACTGAGTGGTGTAGGGCCAAGAGGTGTGGTTTGATTGGACTCCAGTGAGCTGATTGGTTGTCTCGAGTCTCTACAGGGAGGTGGAGGGCAGTTTCTTCACGCGCCTCTGAGCGAGGAAGGAACTCTCGATGGGCTTGAGCTCTGGAGTAGGTTGGGAGTTCTTCAGCGCAGAGTAGGTGGCTGCCATCGCACCCTGCAAGTAAACAGTAGCATGATCACTCAAGCTTAAATGTCCATAACGTGGTACTGTTTAAAATCAGAAGACATGGTGGATCTTTTTTTCCTTTAAATTTCAGATGTTTTTTATAAAGGAATGCTAAGATTTAACAAAAACAGCCAAGCCAAATAAATTTAGTTAACTATTTTCTGCATCACGTTATTGGTCTCTCACATCATACACAGCCCAGCCCCCATAAGATCCCATCCCAGACCATTTCAGTCCCAGAGTTTTGGACTTTAACCAGGCCACTGCAACACCCCCTTTCCTGGGTTGCCACCTTACCATGGTGGAGGGGTTTGCGTGTTCTAAGGATCTTAGTTGCAATGTTGTCTGGGGTTTTATGCCCCTGATAGGGTCATCCATGGTAAACAGGTCCCCTAGGGGAGGGACCAGACAAAGCGCAGCCCTAACACCCGTATGGAGAGAATCAGTATTTAAGCTAGGGGCCATAAGGGTTGGGTGCAGTGTGAGCTGGGCAAACGGCTGAAGGCGGGGGTCCTGGGCTGCAGAAGCTTGCTCTCGGGATGTGGAATGTCACCTCTCTGGTTGGAAAGGAGCCTGAGCTCGAGCGCGAGGTTGTGCAGTTCTGACTAGGTATTGTCTGACCAGGCTCTTCCTTAGAGATAGGCTGAGAAGCTCGGTCATCCAGGAGGGGCTCAAAGCAGAGCTACTGCTTCTCCACATTGAGAGAAGCCAGATGAGGTGGTTACATTGGGTACCCGTTTTGGATGCCCCGCGGTGCCTCCCCTGTGAGGTGTTCCAGGCACGCCCCACCGGAACGAGGCCCTGGGGAAGACCCAGGACACGCTGAAGGGACTACGTCTTTCAGCTGGCCTGAGAACGCCTCGGGACCCCCCAGATGAGCTGGCAGTTGTGGCCGGGGAGAAGGAAGTCTGGGTTTCTCTGCTTAGGCAGCTGCCCCCGTAACCCGATCCCAGATAGGCAGAAGAAGATACGGTACACAGCAAAATCTTGATCTACTCTTCTAGCAGTTCTTTTGTCTTTCTGCTGGAACACCTGGGGGGTCATTGTCCCGCTTCAGCTTCAGCTATCACATGGCCTCACATTTCTCACTGAATGCGGTTCTGAGCACTGTGAGCAGACAAAAGTCTTGTGGTCTGTTGAGTATGCTCTTTTATCTGGATACAAGTGCATGCATCTGTTGTGTATGTGTGCGTGTGCATGTGGGTCGGTAGGGTGGGGGTTGGGCTGTTTGTAAACGTGTAAAGCACTTTGTGCTACATTGTTTACAGTATGTATGAAAAGTTCTTCAGAAATAAAGTTTGACCTGATATACAACTTAGCAAGCCTAAAATGTCCAGCCATGTTTTTTTTTTTTCCCTTCTTCGTTTCTTGAATAGAAGGGACTTTCACCTGGTTTCTCTTTCAAAGAAGCCTGACTTGTGCAGTCTTTTTCTAATTGTACTGTCAAGGACTTTAATATGCAACCTGCTAATTGAGGCCTGTGAAGTCTGTGATGTAGCTCTTGACTTTGATACCATTTCTCAGGGCATTGCATAAAGTGAACTTGCTGGGATGTTCCCTCCTGGAAAGAGCAGCAACTGTCAGCACAATGATGGATTCCAAATTGTTTAAAATTGGTCCTTTAACCCTTCTTAAACTGAATGATGGCAATCATTGCTTCTCTAAGAACACTGCTGATGTCTTTCCTCTTTAGCACTGTGTTAATGCACAGCTGAACACTTCAGTTGAGTCTGAAAAAAAACAAAACATCTGCTTTTATAGACAAGTTTCACGGACATTTCCGATTTACTTCCGCAGTCAATTAATTTCTGCCAAACACTTCTGGTCGATAATATCTGCATTCATTTACACTGAAGTGATGTCTCTAAAATGGGAACACTCTCATTTATTCTCATAAAAGAACATGTTTTATTACTTCCTCACCTGCTATGACACTGAACTCGGAGGATAATATGATGAAATGACCTGATGTTACAACTAGCAATATATTTTTGTAATTTGTTGAATCCTATGGTGAGAAACAGGAACTCCATAGACTTACAGTACATAGTGACGCAGTCGGCTGTGTGTTGATAGCGACACACACATGGCAGTTTAGTGTCCACGAAGACAAATGTTCAACATCGAGCTAGTGTCTGGATGATTCCTGTCAGAAGGCTTGAGTGCTGGTTACAGTGGATATTTTCATTTATCTATTTTTTTTTAAGTTAAGGAGAATGGAGAGTTTGAGACAGCGGGCTGCACCCGGTGGTCGGTCACGTAGCCGCCGTCCTATGGTGAGTTTGCTTAGTTTACAAGGTTCATATTCAATTGTTTTCACAAGCTGCTGCAGCAACGTACGGCACAAAATGTCCAAGACCGCTTTTTGGGTTTAACAATATCCACTTTTCAGTCATCGAGTTTGGGAGCTCTTCCTATGTGTGTTGTTGATTTGCGTATGTCCTCAGTGTAAAATATCCTGTAACCATGGTAACCGGAAGCCCTTGGCAGAAACTAGCAGACATGGCGGCTCCCATGGTTTCGGCCGTGAAACTTGTCTATATTAGTGCTCACACTGTTGATGATCACTTCATCAACTGCAAGTTTAAACGACCAAGGTTAATCAGAAGCACCTGCCTTCCATTCACCCCCTTAATTTCTATTAAAATAGTTAAGTGAACAAAGTTTTTGCCACATTGCTTTTATATTTTGGCTTAGTGTTTATTCTATAAGTAATGCCAGTGGTGAGAAGCAGATATTTTTAATCATGTCCCCCCTTAGAATAAAGGAGGGTGAATTTTTTTCTTCTCATCAGTAAAATGAAACCAGTATAATCTGCCAGCACTTTAGACACAACATTTATCTTCAAACTACTTTTACAATGTATTAAAACTTACATTACCAATTTGAATTAAATCCACATTTGATTAAGTTATCACTTATTCTGAGCTGATAAACATTTAGAAATATACCTTGACCAGTTTGGGGTCCTGGTGTGGAAGCTGGCTGTTGGGTAGTTTGTCTCTCTGGATAATCCAGGGGTGTTTGAGGACCTGCTTAGCAGTCAGTCTCTGATGAGGGTCCACATGAAGCATCTTTGACACAAGATCCTAGAGGTAGCAAAATATCAATGAAACCAAAGAACGACCAGCAAGAAACCAATAACAGCTGTAAGGATTTGGAAGAAATGAGCTGTGAAGAAGATTTGGAGCTCTACCTTTGCAGCATCAGACACCGTGTCCCAGTTGCCTCCATTTAAACTGAAGTGACCGCTCCCTATCCTGCCAAGGATTTCATTTGGAGTATCCTCGGGTCCATTGGCGAACGGAGTAAAACTGAAGGTAGAAAAGTAGACAGAATGAATACGTAAAGCAACTAGAAAGAAAGGATATGCTGCTCAGACACATTTTGAGTGTTTCTATTCACCCAGCCAGCATGGTGTAGAGTAAAACTCCCAGACTCCAGATGTCACATCCTTCATCATAGCCTTGACGCTTCAACACCTATAAGTCAGATATCATAACCCTTTTAAACAATTTTGTTTCACTTGAACATAAGCTATAGTCATTCGTTAAATTTGGAGACAATTTTGACCCTTAAGTATCACAGTGACTGTCATGTGCTCACCTCAGGAGCCACAAAGTTAGCAGTATAGCACGGGGTCATCAGCAGGCCATTGTTGGCACGCAGCTGCTTAGCAAAGCCAAAGTCACAGATCCTGATGGACTCTGGATTTCCTGACTCGTCAACATAGAGGATGTTGCTGGGTTTTAGGTCTCTGTGCACCACCTAAAAAAGGATAAGCATAAGATGACACAGGAGGAAGGAAAAGCACCTGCCTGGAGAATGCAGAAGATCACATAAAAAAAAAAAAAAAAGGATGTAAAAGCACGAAAGTTAAAAAAAATTCTGTGTAAATATTTTAGGGAGAAAAGTAGTTTAAAATTATTTCATCAAAGTTGTGATTCCAGTTGCACAAGGAATGACTATTACATCATTTTCAGCTTAAATATCGGCATCGGCCATATGAAACAGAAAATGAGCCGTTATGGGTATCGGTTGAAATTTTTCATATCATGCATCACTAAGCAAAACTTTTTTTTTTTTTTTTTGCATGATTACTTGGAAAAGAAAATAATTATGACTGAAAGTGGAAATTATTTTAATCTGAAATTTACTTTGACAGCAAAGTGAATAACAGTATAGTACAGTATTTTTATAGTATCAGTTTTGAATAGTATTCAAAATTGACTGGACACCCAAATTGGACGTGGAATAACAGAATCACCATCTGTAAGATCCTGACCCAGTAACTGGGACAGGACTCTGCTGTAGCAGCAGGCTGTGTAGTTGTAGAGCCAGTTGCCCTCACCCCCTGTGAGTGGAGATACTCCACAGTCTTGGTGATGGTGTGAAGCACGGCGCTGGCCTCTCGCTCTGAAAAGAACTTTTGCTTGAGGATCCGATCCAGCAGCTCTCCTCCTCGCATCAGCTCCGTCACCAGGAACACCTGCTTACCGTTGTCATACACCTGAGACAGAAACACACCACACAGTTTCACCAGCAGCGGTGTTTGCTCTTCCCGATACTTAAAGCGAACAATAAATTGATTTAAGCATGCGTTTAGACTCACATCTTTCAGTGTAATGATATTGGGGTGCTGTCCATATCTAAGTAGAATCTCAATCTCCTCTGAGGGGTCTGTGCTGGTCTTATCAATCATCTGTCAATCACAAAAGACAGAAGCACTCATGTTTATGTTCAAACCAAATCTACTGCTTCATTCTTTACAAATTCACCTTCAGTTTGTTTCTTTTTTAACTGGAAAATTTGTGCTTCATACAACATATACTCTTTGATTAAGTAGCATCTGAACATTACTGGGCTAAATTATATATGTGATATATGTCTGAAAAAATGAATTTTTCATGTCTGTTCATACCTTGACAGCGTATTCAGTGTTGGTGGTCTTATGGATGCAGCGTTTGCAGACGGAGAAAGAGCCCATGCCGATGTCCTCCTTCAGTACGTAGCCATCGCTGAACAGCAGGTTCTTCCCATGCAGCTGCTGCAGAGAGAATTACACACTGAGGAGCAGCGGAGGTGTGACAGACTGACAGAGCTGACATGTTTGGAGGATGCTGATGGTTTTAGACAAGGAGCTGAATCTATTTGTAGAAACACTTTCTTTCCATCTAACTGTCACTCTAATCCTTCCAAACACAGTTCACCGCTGCTTCTGTCAGCCATGAGACAGGATCTGAGGCCATGCAGCTTCCCTGAGCTACTCCGTTCTCCTCATGTTCCTGTCTGACTTGCATGTCTGAAACACATCTGTCTTTATTTCCCTCCTCATTTAAGCCGTCAGGGTTCCAACACACTTTTGCAGACTAGTTGAAAAATTTCTCTGATTTTTCAGAACACATCTGACAGCTAGCTAGATGGTTATACAAGGCAAAACATTTACTATAAGCCCATTATAGAGTGAATCAGTAATGTCGGTGATAGAAGTCTATATTTCAGCCATTACAAATAATTACAGGGCAGACTGATTGCAGTGTAAACAAGTTGTGAGCTACATCACTCAACACAGACTGTCATGCACTGGGTCATTAACAGCTAAGGTGGCATCTTCAGCTGCTAATTAATGCGACTTTTCTTTATTAAAAAAAAAGAAAAAAACATCCGGGGAGTATCCGGTGCACTTAATATTCCTCTGACATCTCACCTCTGCAGTGGCTCATCTCCTCCTCTGCCTCAGCTGCAGCAGCATTTCTAAAGTTACTGAGACTTATATTGAGCTTTTCTTAACGATAGATTAAATCCTAAACAAGGCAGTTCAAGAATTGATTGCTATTCTAATCCATTTCCCTGTTTTGCAAAGTAGCCTTGATTAATCTCAAATATCTTTGTTTCTGCCTCCAAAGGACACGACAGGATGCAGAACTGTTGAGGTTGTCTTTGGAATGAGGTTGACGAGGTTGGATAAAATCAGGAATGAAAACAGAGGGACAGCACATGATAGATGTTTTGGAGAAAAAGTCAGAAGCCAAGATAGTTTGGGAGTGATAGAGGAGAGGAGTAATAGTAACTATATTGGTAGAAAGATGCTGAAGTTGGAACTACCAGGCAGGAGGCTGAGAGGAAGACTAAAGAAGAGATTTATGGATGTAGGACATAAAAGTCACAAACCCCTGAAGGGAACAGCCAAAAAGGAAAAAAAAAAAGAACTGATCTTAAATATTTTGTTTATGATAATGTAAAAGCATTATAACCAAGTAATGTCTGTAAAGTGTCAGCAGATGTCTGTCCTCATCTGTCCCCACATCTTTGAGTCTTAAGCATAGACTGTAAGAAACAAGCTGAAAAAAGTGAATAATTCCATTTTTGTAGCCGAAGTGCAAAAAGTGTGAATTAAATCTCATGTCATGCTTGTTGCCTCATTTTTGACTGACTCTGTGGTATAGAAATATAGAAATGAGAATTTTGGCCATGCAGCATGAGTGATTAATACCACCTGGGAAGAAAACCCAACTCTGCTTTGATGACTTCCGAAGTTTGGATTTTAAAAAATTCTGTCTTTTCCAGATAGCATTTATTTTTCAATAAAAAAAAAAACAAAAAAAACAAAAAAAAAAACAGAAGAGAGGCAACTGTCTGGAAACAATCTCTCCATATTTTTCCCCCTCCCTGAATAAAATCAGATTGTTTACTTTTCCATACTAGACAGTAACCCTGGATTATCACCGGAAGCAGTTGTTTGTCAGAACAAACAACTGCTTTAAAACTGAATGAAATGTAACATAATTTACAGCACATTTACTCTATTCCAATACTGAACAGTTTTGAAGTTACAAAATATTTGTACTGATAAAGATATTCTTTGTTGAAAAAATAGCTTTCCCCCCAAATAATTCTGATCCATTATTGTCCTCTCTTGCTCCGCTTCTTATTTTCAATCATGTCTAACAGGTAACCGAAAACTGACCTGGACCACTGGGTGGGGTGGGGGCTTCACAGGCTCTGTTAAACCTTCCTCATCCAACATAGTTGATGCAACAAAGCTGAAGCCTCTGAATAGCTGATGAGCTCCGGCACTGGGAGGTACACCCGGCGAGTCTGCAAGAAAATAAGGAAACTCTGTAACATATTTTCCTTTGGAGATGTGACTACAGGGTTTATGGTGGAGAGAGAGCTGGTAAAATAAAGACTTGAAGCTACAGTGATGAAAATCGGAAAACTTTAGAGATGGCTGCACTGTCAGATTGATTCAACTGGACGACTTCAAAGGCAAACATCCTGGTAGCATCAAGTGAGTTTTAGCTGAGCTTTGAGCTCTCACCTTTTGGTGTGCGGGAAGTGAACTCTGAGTCAAAGTAAAAGGTGTCGTCTGGACGTGCTACAGCCGGCCTGAATGGGGGTTTTACTTCTTTTCGGAAGAGTTTCTGTAAAGAATAAGAAGACTTTTAGTTGCATTGCCTAGCTAGTGTTTTGAATAGCATCTCTCTCTCTATTTTTTATTCTTCTTAAATCTATAAATGCTCTCAGCAGCAAGACACTCACATTCCAGTCTATAGTGGAGAAGAAACCATGTCGTTTAATCTCCTCTGCACCATCAGCGCCAGATCCTATAAACAAACAAGCAGAGCATTATCATGAAACTGTGTCAGATATTCTTGTCATCGGTGGAAGTCATGCTCTTGAGCTGAAACTAACCCAGTCTGTTGGCAGGGTTCCTCTTAAACAAAGCCCTGAGCAATGACTGAGCCTCTGCACTTAGGAACTGAGGCATCCCTAGTCGCGCCCTGCAGGAAGACACAGATGGGACGCAGCTTTAATCATTACACCTGAGGCACTTTGGATCGCTCTATTACGTGACTACAGGCTTTTCTGCACTCACTTCAGAATCAGGTTCATAGTTTCTTTGCGGTCCTTCCCTTGAAAAGGCAGCGATCCTGTCAACATCTCAAACTAAAAAAGAAAAACATTAAATATGGGAAACGTTTTTGAGGTTATAAAAAAAAAACAAAAAATAAAAAATAAACAAAAATCAGACCCCCCTCCTTACCATTAGTACACCAAATGACCACCAGTCGGCGCTGTGGGTGTGTCCCTGTCTGTTTACAACCTCCGGTGCCATGTACTCCACAGTACCACAAAAAGAATAAGCTTTCTTCTCATGATCGATGGCTTCTTTACACAAACCAAAATCTGGGAAATGGACCATAAGGCAGAAAATATGAATTTCAAAACCATCATGATAAATGTGCAGTGTGAACTGTTGTTCCATCTTGAAGCAGTTCATTTAGTCTGCAGGAGCCTCATCTGAATGAGTTATATATTGCCTCTCTAAACCTTCTGGGGTCACCTTTGGTTCAATGGCGGCAAGACCCAGGGATGTTGATAAGATTAAGTGTAATAATTAACTTGGGGAACATATATGGGTCCATATGCAGATATGGGCAGTCAGCACGATAAGGCTGTCATGGTGCCGTGAGTAATGAAGGTCAACAAGGCAGAAGAGAGGAAAACGTTTGTTTGCTAGAGAGATTAGGCAGGAGGAAGCAGGAGACTCACCTGTGAGTTTGATATGTCCCTCCTCATCCAGGAGAATGCTAGAAGGAAGCAGTGCCCAAAGTCAGGATATGGACATGAAGACATCAAGATGTGCCAAGCTGTTATCTAGTCATCATGTTGAAACTGCAACAATAACCTTTGCGCATCCTTTCTCATCACAAGCAGCACTATAAAGTCATATCTGAGGAGATCTTCATGTCTGAGCCACAACAACAGATGGTGGAAGTAATGTTCATAGCTTGTGGTAGTAAAGGTTTGCCATAAAAAAATATAATAATGCAATAGTTTAAACAAAAAACAGGAAGACTACAGGTTGCCATTGGCAATGCAGGGCTCAGGTTTGACAGGTTAGGAACAGAATAAAGGCTTTTATACCTAAATAATCAATATAATATGAAGTGGTAAGGGAATGTTAATTATTAGAGCTGACATTGCCAATAGAATAGAATATTAAATCCCTATTTCAAACAGAACTGAAAAACTATGACTTGTGGATAACTCAGTTAATGCACTGATCATTAGATGACTGAGTGTGAAATCCTCCTGGAATCTGATCAGACATGAAAAACTTCCCTCTGATGACTGATGTTTTAATCCATGGAGCACCATGTATGAACTATTCCAGTTACCCTTAAATATCTTAACTCAGGTGACAATAAAATCTAAGTGTTGCTTACTTTTCAGGTTTGAGGTCCCTGTAGATGATGCCAAGGCTATGGAGGTGGTCCAGTCCTAATGCTAGCTCTGCCAGATAAAACTTCACATCCTCCTCTGTGAACATCACCTGGGAGAAGGAAGACACGCAGGGGTGATGAGACATGGAAAAAGGAGCAAGAAAAAAAAACCTTAAACAATAAAAAATTGACAATGGAAGAAAATTAGACAAACACACCATCACAGTTTACAGAATGATTTACCTCTTTAGAAAGTCTAGTGAAGAGGTCTCCCCCTCTGAGGAAGTCCAGGATCAAGTACAACTTCCCTTCAGTCTGGAATGCTGCGAAAGCAAAAGTTTCATTTAACTAAAAATCTGTAGAATTTCTGTAGTTAAAATATCCAATTACAATATTAATATCTTGTCCTCGGAAACAGATTTCAAAAGATTGGTAGACTCACCGTAGTGAAGCTTGACAACAAACGGGTGATTGACATCTGCGAGGATGTCCCTCTCCATCTTGGTCCTTACACGGTCTCTCACTAAAAGAAGAAACAGATAATCAGTCAGTGCATTTATTTATCCTACTTTGTTGGGATCTAAGCTGTAAGACATGCCTCAACTGGTCTAAGTGTGACTGACAGCTCTGAAATGTCTGCATTTACTTAACAAGAGTGGACGTCCTTTAACGAGAATGATCAGAAGTGGAGAGGACAGAAAATCAATGCACAGTTATGTCTAAACCAGCCATCATTTCCATCTAAAAAAATGCCACATTTGATCTTATGCAGGTAGATTTTTTTTCCCCTCTGATTGAAACCAGTCCACTGTGATGTGTCATTCTTGCGCACAGCGTCTGCTCACCAGATTAATCTACAACAGATTTTTAGATTTGCATTTAAACTTTTAGTTTAAAACATTAAAACTGTGTAATTGCAAAAACAGTTTTGCAAACAAATCATTTGCAAGTTTATTCTGTTTCGCTGCATCATAAAGAGCCAAAAGTCCAGTAACATCAGCTGTTATCACATGTGAAGAATCAATAAATGACTGATATTTGACACTTCGTGTTAATGAAACTGAGCAGAGTTGCTTCTGGATAAAAATAAAGTCCAGTATTATCTGTGTATGAATACTTTTAGAACAAACTGCAACAGACGGAGAGACACTGAGAACAATTTGAATGCCCTGTTGTTTACCAAGACGATGAGACCACACCACCTGTGCACAAAGATGAGAAAAACCCACTGAAAGCTGGGGTGGTCTCTGTTCACATACAACTGTGCACCGCCGATGTTGACTTACAGGAAAAGCAGACACCCTTTTATATGAAACTAAGGCTTCCACTGCTTCAAAAACAAAAACATTACAGAAAAAAAAGGCCAAAGACAACTATTAGAAGCAAATGGAAGTTTGGAAACGTGCAACTCTGGAAAGAAAAGTCGGTTAAGAAAAAGGCTGACCTGTATCCCCCCAACCCTAAAATGTTTCACAGCTCAAAACAAAGAAATGAAACAAATCTGAACATCTGGGGATTAGAGACAAGAAAATGTATAAACAGACTAATTATCTGAGCCACTCTTACAGCACTACACAGAAAATATTGTAATTCCTGCAAACAGGGAGCAACATATGTCATTTTATTTACTTCCTTCACTGAGGTGATGTGTAACTCTTCAAAACCTGCTGTAGGTTTATAAATCAGACTTATAAAGCTAAATCAGGGGTAATAATTGTCCAGCTAGGGTCTTTGTTACTGCACCACTATGCTAAGATAACGGAAGCACACTGCAGGCTTCTGTACCTTTAAGAGTGGCTTTCTTCAGGACCTTCATGGCATAGAGCTGGTTGGCATCGGGAGGGGTCACCTTTCGCACGAGGAACACCTGCATTAAAAAAAAGCAGAACAAATAAACCAAACAATCAAAATCTAGAACACAGCTGCAGCTCATAGAGCAAGAGAACAATTTAACAAAGGAGGAAGAGAAACAGAAACATGCATAGTCAGATAGAGAAAGGCTAAAGGGAGTCTGTGGGTTACCTTGCCAAAGGATCCCTGTCCCAAAACCTTGAGCAACTCAAACTGAGAGGCATCGGCCTTCTCCGAGCCCTCTTTGACCACGTGGGTGATGTTGATCTCTTTGATTTCGCCATCATCCTGAAGAATGCAAAATAAAAGATTGTGAGAAATCACAATGCATAAGGTTAAAACAGTGATGACAATTTATGTTCTGTGGTGCTCAAAAATGGTCAGACCAGTTGTGTAAACAGGGCTGTTCTCACACACTGCAAATAGCATCATATCAAAATAAACTCTTGAGAAAGGGGAAGCAAAATAAAAAGAGAGACGTGTGTGCAAGTGTTAGAGATTACACCCAGTGGGTTCTCATCAATGTGCTGATGTGTTTTTTGCGTTTCTGGTAATCATGTTTAATGCAGCATTTAAATGGAAACACAAAACTGGAACATGAACCATGGGTGCACGCTTTAAAAAGAAGCAGCAGGGGTTTACTGTTTGTTTCTGAACATGAGTTGTTCAACCTCAGGTTTGTTTGTTTGTTTGTTTTTAATCCAAGACCTTCTTATGTTTTTCACAGGGTGGAGCAGCACTGGCACCACTGACAGCTCAAACACATGAACTCTCACTGCTGACCTGCTGACACTCAGCCTCACCCACAACTCGTCAACAGAAAATCATCAAAGCATCAGCAGCTGGAAACGTCTTCTCCTTGTGGCTGACCTTTTCAGTTAACCTGTTCCATGAACAAGGCCAATGATGATACTCAAGATTATCTTTTCCCTCTGGCAACATTTATGATTAAAAACACACTTCTGCTAGTGAAATTCAGAGCAACTTACAATGGTTAAAACTAGTAGTAGATCAGCTTTTTTTCATTAGTTTATCTTTGAAATAAGAGGCCTGACACGGTGTAAACTACAACCATTCACATCCAGCTGATTGGCACAAGTGGCAAAGCAACTTACAGAAGCAGTAATTATGTCAGTGAGCAGACACAGCTCATGGGGATAACTTTAGCCCCTGAGATGTAAACTGTGATCAATATGTCAATATAAATATCATTACATAATACTGGATAAAAAAAAAAAAATCAAACATTTATACAAATGATCACTTTGGCAATAATCAAATTTCAAGAAGGTCTGGTTAAACCTTTTTTAAATAAAAGAAAAAAAAGAAAAGCAAACAAAACTTAAACAAAAACAGCCACAAACCACCAAACCCTGGAGCTGTATTTGACAACAGGAAACCAGAATTGGTTGAACATGCAGGCTTTCAGTTGCACCTTGTTTTAAACCAATTACCAATGACAGCAAACACAGTCTTCCCTACCCTTTGCAGCTATAATAAATCCCACATCCTTGCTTGTCAATATTAAAAATGACACCAACAATATCACAACAAGCTCTGCAGAGACCGGCTACTCCAGCTTAACAGCACAACGTGAAGAGGAATCACTTTACCGTCCACTTGTTCCCTGGTTCAGGTGCAAAGCCGTTGTCTGATGCAGCTGTAGATCTGCAGCTGTTGCAGTGAGCAGTGCTGGCGTTCAGAGATTTGCTTTTTTTGAACAGGTAGAGGGACAGCATACGGCTCAGGTTGAACTTTCTCTTGTCCTTCTCCATCTCAGCATTTCCCAAACCGTTTTATCGCCCTACATACAGCCATAACCTGGCAAAAAGTGCACTAGCTCACATAAATCATCTCCAACTTCACCTCATCTTCGCACAAACACACTTTAGACTCCACTGTGCTCTCATGTTAAGATTTGATCTGCACTCGGCAGGTAAATATGAAAGTTTCTCCCCGCTTTTTCCCTTTACTTCCTTCAGCAAGGGCCTCTTAATGCAAGATTCAGTAAGGTCTCTTTTTTCTTCCATTGTATCTCCTGTTCTCCTTCCCCCTCTCTGTCTCTCTCTCACTCTCTCCGTCGGCCTGTGTTGGTCTGATTAGACCTGTGTGCCCTCACCGACTCGCTACAGCTGAAGTGAACTGGAACTAAAGTGAGCAGGAAGGAAGAGCCTGCTCTCATTCTCACAGTCCTGCACCCAGCTTGTAGCACACTAACACATCTGTGGCTAAGAGAGAGAGGCATCACCAGAAACAACAAAAAAAGTTCCTCATACTGAAACACAAAGACAAAAAAGAGATAGGGAGAAATTAATGGTGAATTTAAAAAACCCAACAACAAACAAACAAAAAAGCCCCCCCCCCCTCCCAAAAAAAAAAGAATAAAATAAGCAGGTATATTTGCTAATATAGATTAAAATAAAGCTAAACATAATTTCATGCATTAGTAATCAGTAACTTCACTCAAAACCCAACTTTTTGCCCCTTCCCTTTACTCATAATTCACCAACTGAAGATTCCCCTGCTGGCTTGGATGACAGATTTTTCCTCTCCGTTTCCAAACCTCTTCCTCCCTTCCTTCCATCACATATTAGTCTGGCTCATCCTACCTTTAAAAACCAAATCTACAAGCCAAAATGTCTCCCTTCCCCTGTCCTACATAACCCTCTTTATTGCTCCTGATACAATAAATACCTTGTTGACCTGAGAGGAAAAGCCAATACACACCCAAAGTCAACTTCTCTCTTAACCAAACAGCATCATAACTGAGCTGTTGCAGACCTGCATTGCAGTCTTTGCTCTGAAAGCTAGACGCATAATATGTTTGTGATGGCGAGGATAAATTTCCAGAGGGCACAAACACGTGTGTTTCACTTTAAAGAGGATGAAAAGCAGCAGCAATGTTGCACACTGACTGATACAAAGCAACTGGAAGTGCTGAGCTTACCTGGTCTCTAATATTGGCAAATTCCTTCTCTATCCAGGTGATGTGAGACTCGTTCTATAGGGAGTGATTATATGGAGCAGTTAACATCAGTTACAGGGAACATCAACACTAAGATTTCTCCCCCTTCATAGACTTACTGGTCACAAAAGCACAGGTGTCATTACACACATACATACACAGAAGAAAGAAAATAAGGGTAAGATGGTGAAGATTGCCACATTAGTGACAGGAAACTTCTCTTCCCTCCTAGTTTTCACTTCCTCTTTTTTTTTCAACTGATCTCACTTCCTTCCTGCTCGATAACTCCAGCATGCTAGCGCCGGGGTGGCGAGTTTCTCGGAATAACAGCGGAGATCACAGAGATTTAGAAATTCTGCTGACATTTTAGACTTGATACACATCAGTGTTCCTGTATAGTAAAGAAATGTGTGAGCAGATGGTCTGTAGATGCTATTAAGCTGAAATAACTTTGGTTCAGGGCCTCAGCACGTCGGTGCAGATCAGTTTCATTCTTACTGCACTGACATTATTGTATTTATCACAGAAACATAAGCATAGACAGGAATTCTTAATGTCATGTAAGCTGATTGCATTTGTAGACGGAAAAGGAGAGAAGTTTGAGATGGCTTTTTATGATGGAGGAGGAGAAAGCGCTTTTAATTTCACAGCTGAGAAGTTGGCAAGCTTCACACAGAAAATCCCCTCCATTCCAACCAAAGTATCTCAGCACACGCACACACACAGCTGTCTGAAGCTTTGGGCCAGACCCCAGCAAAGCCATAATTCTGACACCTCCCATACAAATACAGAGGCAAGCATTTCACATCAAATAGGGGTTATTAGCAATCATACGGAAAAAAAGTGGCAACTTGCCTCTGGTACGCGAGTTTTGGTGCGAAATATGAGCCTCCACATGTCTCGGTCAAGCTACTTCCATGTCACTGATGCTGTCACTGATGTCAGTGACACACAACTGTCTCGCAAATACAGAGCTTCTGTGTCAGTTAGCAAACCCTTTCTTTCTGCAATACCACAAGAGATATGATCTGCACACACACATACACACCTTCAAAATGGGAAGTGAAGTTCTAAAAATGGGGTAAGAGCAGCAGACTAATTTGTTGCGCATTGTTGGTGTAGGAAGAGGCTCCGAGGCAGCAGGAAGTGACCATTGGGAAGTATTTTCTTCTTTAGGAAAAGGGAAACAAGGAGATGAAGGGATGGAGCAGCTCAAACACACAAAACAGAATTACTTTGCATGTAAGGTTACAATAGAGGGGAAGAAACTGACTTCATGCTCATCTCAAATATGGAGAAAACAACTATTACATTTATGATTTGTAGTTTGCTCCAGTGCGACATCTGGAAAACTGCAACTAACCCTGAACTACTATAAGATAAAAGAAGAAATATTATTCTGCTGTGAAATCAATGCAAAATAATCTAAATCCATCTGAAGTTTTTACTTTTATTTGACTCAATACCTGCACCTTTTATTTAGAAACTGCTACAAAGCACAAGTGTCATTCATCAAAGGCTGACATGGTGTAATGCTCTTTGGTAAACACAAGGGGCCAGTGCGAGTCTACAGGTAGTAAAATGGCCAGGGTCCTTAAAGCAGGGTGTTGCAAGATAGACACTTTAGCCAAGTAAGGGCATGCTCACATTGCTAGCTAATGCCTCATAGAAATCCCGGCATTGGCTGTGACATCAGCTCCAGAGGGGAAGATATAAAGTGTGACAGAAAGAGAGTATGTGGGTAGTGATGCAGGATGGCCTGCCAAACAGTTGCCCCATCAAAGTAGGAAATGCCACGCAAGTTTAAGCCTTGCAACAGAAATCAGTTTCTCAAAAGTAAACGCTGAATCTGTTTGACTTATTGGTAAGACCTAAAGAAGAGAGCCACAAAGAAAACTGCATGTAGTTGAGGTCTCGCATGAGTAGAGAGAACACACTGAATGGTGCATGACCTTGAGAGAAGTTCATTCAGGCTGCGAGCGACTGTGTCTGAGAAATACACGTACGGTTCGTCCCTGTGCTGTTCACTGTGGCTTTTACTCCTTCCTGGAAAATGAAGCAGGAGCACCTGTGTGTTTTCAAAAGCCTGACAGCACTGACTGCTGAAACACAGAGAGAACTGCTGGGAATAAGAAAGCTGGGAAGATGAGTGTATATGCAAGGCAGAACAGTCTAAACATTCACCCAACCAGCCGTGGGTCAGTCTTATTACTGCAAAAACAAATATCCCACACCGTCTGCAGGAGCACATGAACACACAACGGAGTAAAACAATAAGGGCAATCTGAACAACTACCGAAGTATGACTGGAAACACAGCAGGACAATAAATATGTAAAAGATTAAAAAAGTTAAAACTGCAAGTTTATGAAAGGTTTATATTTAGCCCTGTATCTTTTTTAGACATCAACTGATCCTCAAAAAAATCCTCAAAAACTAACTATAATGTCCTCTAATTGCTCTCTTGATGCATCATAAATAGCGACTTTAAAAAATTTGGTTGCATTTACTTTGTTTCAAATAGTCATGTTTGTAATTTCTTAAGTCTCTTAAGTTCCCTCTCATACACATTTTAAAAGAAGTTATACTAATGTTTATTCAACCCCCCAAAAGGGGTCTCGAAGAACATCTGTTCCATTCTGGAACATTCCAACCAGCCCTGCTCATGATGCACTTACCAAGTCTGGTTCTGCTTTTCCTGTTAAAAGGAAGTTTTTCTCCCCTCTGTCACCTGTCAGTCCCTGCACACTCAGCACATTTGTGTTTTTTAGTTGTTTTTCTTTCTTTGTTTTGTTGTTTTCCTCAATAAGCCCTGGGTCTGGTGCATTTTGGGAAATTAAGTCTGCTGAAGTGTACTTTACCCAGAAAGTGCTGTCAGAGCGTTGGCAATGTCATACCAAGCCTAAGCAAAACAGCAAAAACCAGGAAGTCCTCTTCAGACGTACAAACTTAAAATTCCCAAGTCAGACACACTTACACATGTTGTGGGTATCATTTGTGCCTCCAAACATAACTGCTGTGAAACAATCACAGAGTGATGTTTTATCCCTCTGACCTCCTAAAGTTTAAGGGTAATTTCAGAATTTGGACCCATTCTGGGATAAAATATCTCCACCCTAAACTCTGTTTAACCCTGGTTCCTGTGGCTAAAATAAAGGGAGCAAAAAAAAAAGGATCCACTAAAAGAACCTGGTTCCTGGAAAAGTTTCCTGTGGTGAAAATGCAGTTATTGATCTACCAGTTCTTTATTTGCTTTTGTGGGATTCTTATTGGTCATCCAAATCCACATACAAGGGGAGATTTGAGGGCATGCAGTTTTCAAGTTACCCTCTCTGCACCAGAACACTCTCTTTTGCTCCAGAGGAGCCACAAAACTACCACTTGCTTCATAAAGTAGCATAGTTTGGGTTGTAATGGCCTTTATACAACAATGTGAAACAAACTGCTTCAGCTTCTTTTGTTTAACTGCAAACTTAAAGCTTACTGTGTGAACCTAAACCCTTGTTGTACATGACAAAGTGTCTGAGAACCCAGGGTAATCAGCTTTTGTGTTCACTTATTTTTATAACACAGAAAAATAAAGGACGATCAATCATTTTACTTCATTAACGCTAAGTTTCATTACAGGATCGATGTAGAATTACATCTGTGTAATTGTATCTGTAGGAATTTCAAAACTTCCAAAGGAGATTTGTGTTTGTCTCCACCGGAGAGTCCAGAGAGGTGCATACATCTGTCAGAAGGAAGACCGGAATTTCTCTCTCAACTGAATCCGGTTGAACAATTTTTTTTTCCACTATGTTTACGAGAGACAAAGACTAGCCCCGTTTTACAAAGTGGGAAGTAGAAAAATAGCTAATTTGATATATTTCTCACACATTTAGTCGTATCCTTTTATTAATCTGACAGGCTGTTTCTGCAAAACTCCTTTTCACTTTGCACGAGCTCCTCCATCTGTCCTCTATCTGGCCCATTCGTTCTCTTTGCTTTTCTTGTTGCCCTTTAGCAACACCTACTGTTACAGCCGTGACTAAAGGAGTGATGAAAAAAAAAAAAGAGTTGGAAGAAGGGGAGGGGAAGTTGGCAGAGGAAATGTTGCAGATGGACCTTCACCTTGGCCCAGTGAAATCCACCAGCTCAGCTGAGGGCAAGCTGTAAGAGAAAATATTTAAGATAAAAAAAAAATACAACTGGTGAAAAATAATAAAAATAAATTTTAAAAAAAAGTTCAGGTTCAAGATGGCATACTTTCCCAAAGTCTCACAAAAAGCAAAGACATACAGCAGCCTGGCAAATCCTTAGTCTTAATCCCCCAGCTGCTTATTGTGATTATCTCTGTCTTTGGTAGTGTGACTGTTGTTATCCAACGGAAAAATTTAAGACAAGTGCTTCATCCACAGGACAGTGTTAAAAAAAAAAGGGGTGAAAAATAGAATAAAGGACAAAATGAAGGAGATTTGCAACTAGCGACCTGATGGAGGGCACCTCTGGCATTCACATTTACTCTACAACAGACTGTGCCATCTGTCCAATCTGCTTACACAGCAAAACACATATGCACTTTTAAAAACAGATTTATAATAAAAACAAACAAAAAGAAATTAAATGCAATGAACAAATTGAAAATATTGACTGTTAACAGGCTGACAGTAAACATGTTGCGTCTTGACTGGTACAGATGCAACTGATCACAGAAGCAAGAAGGTAGATGCTAAAGGAAGTGTCCCAGAGGTAGCACAGGATTAGCTCTGAAGCTACAGGAAATCCTGTGTTGGCATCTGTAATATTAATAGCAGCAGCAAGGATGGCAGTAAGATGATAGGCAGTTCAGCGCCGGGCCAGTTGACATGAGGCCTAATGGCCTTGTGTAATATCCACAGTGGCAGCTGCGGAGAAGAAATAAATAAAAAAAGAAGAACAGAAATAGCAGGGAGGAGTAAGATAGAACAAAAGACAGGGTAAAATGGGAGAGATAGATAAAACAGATGGAAAGATGAAAGAGTGGATGCTGGTAATATACACAATGAGGTCACCAGAGTTAAAGCTAAGCTGGCTGACTGCAGTGGAAAGTGTAGCACTCTACAGCTTGTTCCAGCAGCATCCAAGGAGATGCAGTGAAACACCTGCGTTTTCGTTGCAGGTCCAACGCTGCTACAAAGACAAAAGTTCACCTGAGGTTTTTATTACCGATATCCAACAAGCTCATCACTTAAACATTTCTACTTGTAGCATTCAAACTCTTCACACCACCTAGAGTAGCTTGAAATAACAATTTCATATCTCAGAAGATACAGTATTTTATGCTTCTTCATGCATAGTCTTCTTGTCTCCTTACTGATTTGAAAAGCACGTAGAGTCAGTATTTTATCCTCTAATGGATTTTACATTAAAATGTGAGGTAGAAAAATTCTTCGTTTCCTTGCTTGATCACATCTATCCCTTTCTGCAAGCCTGACTGCCTGCTTCAATAACCATGATGAAGAATATCTGGTTAAAAGGTGGAGGCGGATTCCAGGCCTGAAAAGTGAAGCCAATCTAAAGCGTCTTTACATTTCGCATTCTTTTGAATGAAAAGCAGAGAGTGACAAACAAAGGGTCAATTACAGTCTATGATAAAATGATCATGCATCAGACAGTTATCCACTTTTTAGCCGTTTTCATAACTGAACAGTGTTCACAACAGTCTATTTTTGCAGCAGGTGCTGCTGAATGTATTTGACAGCTGATCAGATGGGGCCGTCATGTGTCAGAGTTGTTGGATAGCTTATCAATTGACATTACTTTAGTAGAGATTTACAAGATGGTAAGGGTTTGTTCCTTTCAAGGCTTTTCACTCATTGGCTAGTAGTTGGGATTAAAATCACTGTCATTGGCAGCTGAATTCATCATCAGGAGTAGATAGCCACTGTGCTTGCATGGGAAAATAGGAGACAAAGGTAATAACTGAAACAAAAAATATTATGCTGCATGTTTACGATAACTGCAGCAATATTTTTTAAGGTTTTAATAATTTTAGAATGTAAAGAAAAAGCTCTCCTCTATGATTTCATGTTGGGTAGCTCTTACTGTAGGACCAGAAATCCTCCCTGAACTACTGTAAGTACGACGACGGCAACGACCGCAGACAAGGGCTTCACACAACCTCTGATTAAAAACAAACAAAACAAAACCCCTCTTCAATAGGATTTTTTTCTACTGGCTGTTAAACTAAATCGTTTAGTATTAAAGAACTCTCCATGACTGCACCAGGTTGTAGGACCTCCTCCCACTCTGACTCAACACATCTCAAAATAAAGTGTTTCAGGTTAATGGACAAAGCTTTCGTTCAAGCACAATCCAACAAGAAATAAACTGTAATTTTGACTTCATCCAACAACGAAGGGGCAGAAAATAATGGCAAAGGGATCTCATTTTGTCTAGCTTTTCATCAACATCACAAGGACATAAAGAGAGAAATGTCACCTGATCAGTTTGGAGGATGGTTTCATTTGGATGAAAACTAGGAGCTTTTTTTCATTACAAAGACCAAGAAAAGGTGATGTTTATCTGTGATATTTCACTTGTAAGTTATTGATCTGAGAAGTCTGAATCTGTAAATATCTTTTTTTGGTCAAACCAAACCAAACATACATCATGCTTTAAGGTCTTTCTGTGTTAGTACTCAGGGACAGAAATCAACAAAAATATATGAGAGAAAGTTGTGAACTTTACACCTTTGCTGCTCATGTTAAAGAATTTTTTGACAATATCAGGTGTGTTGAGTATGTGGCTGTAATGTAATCAATGTGACATACTTGATAAATGACCACAAGGCTTGTGTGTGTATAACACAAAAGGACATGATCACAAGGAAGCTGCAAAAATCAGCTGATTCTGTACTCCAGAGGACCAGTCAATCAGCTCTACTAAATACGAATAATCAGGCCATTTTCACATATTGCAAATCTGAAGTGTGCAACCTAACTGAGCGATTTATTCCTTTCACATCTGAAACGGATAATACATTAAATCTGAATGAAATATTAGAGCTGGTGCTTTTCATTTCAGCAAGTGTGCTTTTTTGAAGCACTATAAAGGTTTTAGTGCTTTAAAAAAAAAATTGGGGGAAAAAAGTTTTTAAATCTGCAAGTGCAAGTCTGACAAATCCCCAACTAAATAGGTCATGGCTTTTCAATTTGGTACCATGAAGGTCGCAGTCCTTATCATAAGTTAATGAGATCTTTTTAATTTGTCTTATGACTAAAACATGTCAGCAGCAAAGCCATCATGTTTGGATTTACAACCAAATCTATGATGTAAATGTTTACAATAGCTTATTGAAAAATGCAGGTGGTCTAATATTGAGGGTAAAGCCTCTTGGCATAAAGGAATCGTTCCATTTTAAAGGGGGGGGGGGGGGGGGGGGGGGGGATTATAAAATGACACCCAAATATGAAAACTCTGCAAAAACTATTCTGCAAAATGATTGGTCAGGTAAATAAGTAATACTGTATACGTTTTGATGCCAAGCTCATTGCTGTTACTTTTTTTTTTACAGGTCATTGACTACTTTTATTTTTTCAAGTTTTAATATACAAAACAGTGACGAACCAAAGAAATAAGGGACTCATCTCACAGAAACACCAACCTCATTTCCTCCATTAACATGGCCAAAAAAAGGAGCAAAACACATGGATATGTAAAGTCCATGGGCAGGTGATCAAAGATCCTTAGCAGTGGCAGAAATAGCAATGCATTGCAGGCAGTCGCACACAAAACCCAGGGGAGACGACACCATTCACATGGATGATCTCCACCGGTCTTAATGAGCTGGAAAGTATTCACTGTTGTGATGATTATAGCAGAACAAGCTGCAAACAAAGCCGTGACATTATGAAGCTTATTCAACTGATTTACGCCTCTTACCAGCAGAGGTTTTTTTTTTTTTTGGTTTTTTTTGTGTGTGTGCCAAACTACCATCAACAATTTGGTAAAAGTTGATGGTAATTAGGGTTACAGTGACAACGAAAAAAAAAACAATGACAGTCTATAAACAAATGTCTTCACTTGAGGATGAATAGATCTGTGGTTTGACTAATTGAAAAAAAAATGGATAAGGAAATGTGTTGTTATAAGCAAAACTTTACATTTCATGTGTTGCAAATGACAATGCTGTGATGGCAACGAGAGCCAAACGTTACGTGCTCAAGGGTACAACATTTAAAACTGCTGAGAACAAGAAACACTGAATGAAAAAGCAGAAACTCAAACACAATTCAAGACCAACTTAACACAAAGAAATCCATTAAACAACAGGGGAAAAACAGAAAAGGCATGACTTAGAAAACAAACACCATTAATATCCTCTTTAATTAGAAGTATAAAGGATAAAAGAAGCTGGTCGGAGCATTTTCCTTAATCAACCTTGAGAGGAAAACGTACGAAACTATGGCAACAGCGTTTTCTCTCTCTGCCTCCCAGCTTCCTCTTTATAAGGTGGTACGAGGCAAGGCCATTCACACATGGGAAACCTTTTTAGATGATGCTTCCAGGTAACATTTGTCAGCTACCATTGTTGCAAATAGAGCACTTATGTGCTTTCACACTCTACTTCAGCATACAATGTGATGCCAAAGCCCTCTTCTTCACATCATCCATGCTGCATTATAGATTTTCTGTTTATTCTGGAAGTATTATATTATGATGGTTTCCAAAGGTTGGCAGTGTAGCTCGTGACTCTGAAGTCAGAGACCTTCCAGAGTACAGAGACTTATCTTTAACACAATGTGCTCACAAACACTAGATGATTAATGAGGATGACTTTTTATCAAAGCTTCCTCGTGTACTGCCTGTGTGACAGAGAGGAAAAGCATCTCGTTTTGTGTGTGTGTCCATGTGTGTGTATGCATTTTAATCCAGACAAATACATGAATGAAAATCCCCGTGAGTTGACCCATAAGGATTTATTTGTATCCTCCGTATGTGATGGTCTCATCCTGTATGCCCATGCTATGTAATAAACCTCTTTCCTCTGGGCAGTACAAGTTACAATCAGGGCTTAGCGACGCTGAGGGCACAGTAACCATGACAACCTGGCCAGCAGCAACTATGAATGGATGGAGGAGGGGATTAAGAGAATAGATGGGTAGATGTATCATGCATTTAAGGGGCATTTGAGTCAAGTCTAGCAGGTTTTTTAAAATCCATTTAGTCATTTACACGGATCAAATGAACGAGAGATTTGTGACAGACGAACCTCCAGGTTAAACACAAAAAGGTCATTGGCAACATCATTATCCGATGTGTGTAAATCTGAAGTTACAGAGACACTAATTTAACTTTAAGCTCCTAAACTTGCAATTAATTTTTACAAACGGTTCAGTACTAAAAAGTAAAATGAAGCAGAAGAATAGATACTAAATACTACTTCTAATACAGATCAAAGGTTCAGAATATCAGGTGTTGATAATCAGTTCAACTTGGCTGTTTCCAGCTAATCTGATTGTCCCACTGTGACTTTTCATTTCCACATTTAATGAGTTTAGGTTAACTGACTCATTGGCCAGCTATTCAGCAGAATGTTTTTCAGATTTGTGGATTTGCTGCCTCTGCCAGAAAATGTGTACATGCATCTGAAATTGCAGAGACTTCATACATTAAGTCATGGTAATAAAACTTCCTGTTTGGGTCAGTCCCTATAAGTCAAATTAACTCAAAAGAGAAAAATCTTCACCACCTAAATTTTCATTGGTTGCTTATTAGTGGGGGTGGAGGTCAGGTGAAGATGAATGCATGCTGGTACTCATGTTTACACTTGTTGCTATCAAATTAGAACTTTAATGTTTGCCTCACTGATCCACATTTGCATGTTTTAATCGGCTGTCGTTCTGCTCCTTCTTCATTCTGCCACTTACTGAGGAGACCATGGAGAAGTCAACTGCCATGTCTACTTAGTTAAATTAGCTGCCGCTAAATTTGTAGTACTTTCCTTTCTGTGCTTGAAGCAGACACAAAGAGAGGGACAGAACTGAGAGTGTAATTAGGGTTTGTTGAAAACGGTTTCACAATTTCGCTATGTCCTTTATTTTCTTTTTTTTTTTTTGGGGGGGGGGGGGGGGGGGGGGGGGGGCATACAAAGACGACACCATTGCATGCACAAAACCAGCCTGCCATGGGCAAAGCCTCCCATTTAGTATGACATAACCTGGCCAATTGTACACCTCATGCATTATTCCACACCCCGTTGTGGACAAAGCTTCTCATGGAGTATAAAATATCCAGATCAAAACAATCATTTTTCTTGTTCTTGGCACATCCATGAAGTGGCCGGGGAGAAGGTGGTCTGGGCTTCCTTGATTAGGCTGCTGCCCTCACGACCCGACCTTGGACAAGTGATGGTTGAATGGTCTTAAAGTTACTAAATTTAGTCATGACAGTGACTCGATCACTCCCCATGTACATGTACATGTACAGAATACATATTGATGCAGTGTGTGTGTGTATGTGTTGGGGTGAAGGAAAGAGCTGGGGGCCTGAATCCCCGCGTCACATGCAGCTAAAATTGTGTGGGAAACCTCAAATACATTTATTCTAGAAAAAGCAACACATGGTCAACTTCCTGCCTTCTGTGACTGCTGGTCAACCAGGGACGGATTTATTTGGGAGAACAGAGATAAGATGTGTTTTGTTAATTGCATCATTGTAGTTGGATATGCTAAAACAAGAGCAAGCAAAAAATCACAGCAGCATGTTTGGTCTGCAAGTCTGAAAACACAAGCCAATTCTGCAAGCACAAAGATTTTGCCTCAGTTTTTTTTTGTGCCCAACGAAATACTCACTTTGACTTGCGTCTCCAATCCAATCACAGTATAACACATGGCTATTAGTGGTACTTTTCCACTGGATATAAAGTGCAGTTGCAGACAAAGATGACTCAACCCCATTACTCTCCATGATTAGTGAGAATTTTTACAGAACTGATCCATACTCCAAGTATTTGTGTACACGCCAGCGATTGTGGCTAAAAGATAGAACCAAAACTAAAAAGATTCATTTCAACACACTTCCTCATAGCAAAATTAATCATTTGAAATTATTCAAAAAACTCTATAAAGAAATGAAATATTAGTTTTCAAAGTCTCATGAGATCAGAGCAGTGAGATTAGCTTCAAAGCTTGAGTGTAAGAGGAGACAGAGGTTAGACTGTGCTCAAATGGACCCAAAGATTTAGGGTCCTTTCTATCAAAGAGGCAGGCTGGGTAATTGGACAATAAACCATATCTCCAAGTCTCTGTATGTGTATGTGTGTGCGTGTGTGTGTGTGTTGTGCATCCATCAGCACCTTAAGCCACCTAAACTGCTGCTCCAACTAGCATCAGATAAGAGGATACCTGCTTGACAGACACTTTACTCAAACCAAACAACAAACACACATGATACAAGCACAGAAACATCACTACTGATACTGTATACTTCCATCTGGCACTGCTGCACAAACACAGACGTACACACACACACACACACACAACACATCCCTTCTGGGCCAACAGAAGCAATCATAATAAGGTCTGTTAGCTTCTGCAAAGAATAAGGAGTCATTTTAATTTGTGTTAAACCCTTCTGGAGAGCCTCAATTAACCCACTGCATAAACACAACTCTGACTCACACTCAATTAGATGTGAATGATGGCGCATGTGTGTTTTTTGTCTGTGTGAGCCTGCATGAGTCTAGATTTCTCTACCTGAAAGATTATGTTTGTGAGGTTGTGTTCGTCAGCACAAAGTCCAACTTGCGTAATGAAGCCGGTTTTTCATTCAACACCTTTGTTAACTGACTAACTTGCTAAGTTGGAGAACAAACACCAAGTTGTTTATACATGACAGATGAGCCAAACAGGATTTAAACTATTCACCAAAGGCTATTGAGGTTCTTCACACCATTCAGTCAAGTAGTTATATCAAACATAATTTCAAATTTCTGCACGACTTGAAATGACCTTGGCTGGAAAAAAAAAAGGTAAAGAACTAGCTTCACAATCTGACAAAAGCTTCCACACTAAGCAGATTCCGAGGCTGGCCTTGCTTTTGAGTGACTAACTTCATGAAAAGTAGGAGAAGTTTGGCTCAGAAACTTTGCAAGAACTAAAGCAAGCAGAGTACAAGAGTCAAGGACGTCTGCTTAACAAATCGTTAAATAGCCGGGCTTTATCTGGACAAGCAGACATAATGATAAATTAGACTTTAGGAAGTGTGTGTTACAGAGAAGTGATGGAGGATAGGGCGTGAGGAAGAAAGGATGGGTATGATGTACTGGAATGTACAGAGTAAAATGATGAGGGGCGGTAAGGAGGAGAGGATGAAAGAGGGCATCTTCAAGGCTCGCCGATTTTTCTCATTTAGCATGAGTGTGTTTGTCTGTGTGCGTACTATATGTGTGTATGTGTCATCAGGGTTCCCTTCCTGTCATCGTCCAAAGTGCTTCTGAAACGTCAGAGTCCACTCAAGGCAGCAACTGGGAGGTCTGGTTGTTAATAGTCAGCCTGCTGGGTGAAATAATCAAATGAGCCAGACCTTGCTACATTTGAAAGTGACGCATTCAATCCCATTATCCCCTGTAATAGAGGATGGAGAGGTAGAGATTAACACTGAAACAGACAGAGCAGGAGAAAGGAAAGAGGCTGTATGCACTAGCCCACATAGTCTGGTCCAAATATACTTGATCATGAATAATAAAGTGAACAGAGAAAGAAATGATCTCATCAGGACAAAGTAAGAGATCAAACTACCTTTTCCAACATTTTAAAAATAGTAGTAAAGTTTCTTTTGAAGCACTTTAGAATGGATGGCAGGAGGAAGCATTATGTTAAAGTTTAGGTCCTATAACACACTAGATTTTTACTCAAATCTCAGAACATAATTAGCTTGCAGGTTATATATATATATATATAGAGAGAGATAGATCATTTCTGATAGTCTCAACTTCAAGCAGCTCTGGGACGTTGGGCAGTTCTGGGCTTGCTTTGCTAACTAAAGAGTATTTAAAACAGTTAACCTGTTAAAACAAGCTGCTTAAATCATTTTGCATGGTCGGTATTAGCATAATACCCTCATTGCTTTGGGGGGCTAATATGTATTCAGAACCAGTTTAGCAACTATAACTACCTTGTGGGGGAAAGCCTTACAACTACAGTTACTAAAGGGGATGACATTAAATTAGGTTTGAGTAGGACCATTTCTGATAATCTCAGCTTTCATATATAATTAGACTAGTTTAATATTTATGACTGGACTGTGGATGTCATTCACACACAGCAAGACTGAGGGTGAGCTGTCTATTGTTTTGCAAACAGAAAAGTCAATAAGTCTCCCGTTTTTTGTCCATGAGAGGTTGCAGTCAGTGACAGGGCCTCTATGTAAGATGTTACAGTCGGTGAAGGTGCATTTCTGGAAACAGAAAGCAAGCTGCACCCATGCTCACAGCACTCTTAACAGAAGCCTCAGTGAAAATCAGTGTGTGCACTCTGGTATTATGTTCCCATAGATGAGAGTTGAAGCACGACCCATTAAATACCAGGAAGCCAGGTGTTAGGGGTGTTAGTGGGTTTTCTGACCAGTGTAAAAATGACTTCATGAAGTAATCATATCGACCTCTCTTATTTGCCGTTTTGAAACTGCAAAATATTAAAACACAAAAGCAATAATCCTAATATTAAGGAACTTTGTAATCTTCAAACCGACTCAATCTAGACATTGGGTTATCTTTTACTTGCTTAGCCATTTACAGGAACAGAAATCATGACTATGGAGCTGCAGACTTTTATGACAGGGGGACAAAGGTCAAGTGTTGACCACCAAAGCTGTAGCTTCAAAATACCAAGTCTAAAACATTGCCACAAATCTGCGTTATAACCTGATAACTGGATGGACAACCATAAACAATATTTCAATTCATATGACTTGGGGAGCTTATCATTACAGTTTAAATGTCATCTGTCGCTCCACATATGCAGCAACAAAGAGCTGTAATCAACTCTCAGAGAAGCAACAGACTTCAGATAACCTGCACAAATAAAAACAAATAACTTTGCAGTGACACTGAAAAAGAAAAGTGTGACACATTTTTGTTGGTTGACATTTCATGAGCGAGATAATATCAGATCTATTGTGAGCAATATGAGAAAATGGGCTCAGTACATTTGAGAGTACAAGACTACAGTCTCAGTTTATGCAAATCAGGACTGTAAACTTGTTGCAAATCTTCCAAAAAAAAAAAAAAAAAAAAAAAGCTAAAAACTAAGTTTATAGCTTGAAATACAACAGCTACATGTTTAAACAAATACAGTACCATGATTTTCCTTGAATTTCCACTCCCCAATTCTCTATTTAGCTTCTCTTTTGTTATAAAGGCTGCTTGTTTTGAAAGAAGGGTATCTGCTCTCCCATCAAACAAACAGCAGTCACTTCAGACATTAACACTACCTCTTTCAGATTTAGCATCAAACGTTCTGATCGGCTGACAGGAAGTGGTTGAGTATCAGCACTGTGAATTCAGAAACATTAACCATCTTTAAACGGGCTTCATGACCTGAGTCCTTTCTTCAATATGGGGTTTAACGGTTTCTTTCTTAAACAATTTTTCATCTTTTTAATCAGTTTTGTGGTTCACAAAACCTGTTTCCAATCATGCTCATAAGATATTTATGAGATCATGATTAAGTTTCTGCGCTAATTTTCTCACAGCATTGAATAACCATACATATCTGTTTAATTCTTGGTTTAGTAACTTTTGCATTTCATTTGTCAGCTGGCAGGCAAAGCAACTTCCCAGTTTGGCACCAGTTAAGCCAAAGACCCAAAACAGTCACTTAGCGGAAGGCACAGTTCCTTTTAGGGTTGCACGGTATACCGGTACCAGTATAGTACCGCAATACTAACGTGTTTAGAACGGTACTATACTAGCATTTAAAAAGAAACGGTACTTTAAAAAGAAAAAAAAAACGCAGCTAAATTGGTAAATTGGAGCCTGTCTCTTTAAGAGCAGCGAGGCCAGCAGTGAGTGTGACGTAGTTAATGATGCGGCTCTCTGTGAAGCACCTTCACTGAGAAGGAGGAGGAAACGTCAGGTAGCAGACAGGCTGATTCATGGCGAGTGGACGCTGCCGCGGATACCTGAAGTTTGAAGTGTTGCCTCCGTTAGCAGACGGACTTTGTAGCATCGCTTTCACTGCGGTGCTTCAGTGTTCAACGGCTCGCCTTCATCATCAGCTTTGAATCCGTAATACTTCCAAACTGTACTTGGAGCCCCTACTTTATCAACACGGGCTTTTCAAAAGCCGTCATCATTTCTTTTTTCCTATAAAGAACAACTACGCGGACTTAGTGACTTCAGTCAGGAACAACTGGTGCTGATGTTGTTCAGTTATGTCAAAGTAAAAAGCACAAAACCTCTTCCAGCCCAGTAGAAACCTACAGAAACCTACATACGACATATAAACGGTTAATAAATACATTTTTAATTTTCTTCAAGGTTATTACATCCTAAAAATGTTTAAATAAGTTTAAAAATGGTGACAGAAATGAACTGACTGATATGTTCAATTATTATATATATAATTATAATTATTAATACAACTTGACTGATGTTGAAGTCAGTCACACAAACATGATTTTATAGACATTACCTAATAATGTTTCATATCATAAACTATTAAAGCAACCCTTACCGATGTTTTATTCTTACACTATTTTTCTAACGGTAAAATGCTATGAATGAGATAATGGAACTCTGAAATACAAGACAGACCCACCATTAATCAATATAAAATATTATTCCAATCTCTAAATATTCAATGAAAACTCCAACCAATCCTTGAAGTGGGGTGCACCTCTAGGATTGTCCAACGGACCTGCCTGTCAGACCTTTGCTTCTGCATTGGGAGGCAGAGGGAATAAGGGGGTGTGTCTTAGAAGTGAGGCGGGACTGTTTATATTCAAATTATCTTGCTGTGCTTTCTGAAATGCAAGATTGGTAAAGGTTGCTTTAAGACACAACTTTAAATAAATTAACATTTTGAAACACATTTAAAAAAATATTCCAAAAGCCTTACAATATGTAATTTATTTAGATAGTTTTAAAATTTATTTTTCTAATTATGTCCATATAATGTTTCATGTATAGAATGATTTTGATTTTAATTTGGCATTGCTTTATATTACTGGTTCTCTGTGTTTTAAATTGAAGATTTTACCTCTTTATTTAATTATTTTAAAATAAAGACTTCAAGAGCAATAACACAAATAAAAGAAAATAAATATTGAGTTTGGTTTACCTTTTTTAAAAAGTATCGAAAAGTACCGAAAAGTATCGAAATACAAAATGGTATCGGTATCGTAACAGAAATTTGGTATCGTGACAACCCTAGTTCCTTTTAATTCATTCATAAATTGATGGTGTTCTGTCAAACCCTTTTACAGACATGTAACAGTCTTGTATTTGGCAGTTTGACTCAACCCTAATAAATATTACAGGTAATACCACTTTGTAGCAGTATAGGAGAAGAGTCACTGTGGTGATTAGTCTGCCTGGAGTGAATAGTAGCAGAGGATGCAGTAGCCTGTGCAGGGCATAGCACAGCTTAGAGATGAGTAGATTAATAAGAAGCAGTAAATACAACAGTGGAAGAAGATCCTGGAAAGTAAACTTAAATTCTCTTCTGGCACATTATCTCCTCAGGGGAACATTTACAGCAACAATGGTACATTTTTATATTGGGAACATTTACAATGTATTCACAGCCCGAACTTCTCTTATAAATCAAACAAACCAGATGGTCAAGGAAAAATCATCAAGAACTGGAGTGCAGTGTGTAAAAAAAAAATATTAGGGATGCACGATTTTGGAATTTTGGCCAATATCTGATATGCCGATATTTTAAAACTCATGTGGCCAATAACCAATATTGATACAGATACTAAAGCCGAAAAAACTGCTATTATATATAAATATTGTCATGCTGAAATATCACAATATTTTCAAATGCAGATATCAAATTGATATTTAAAAATGCAGCATCAGTCCATTTTATTTACAAAATCTTGCGAGATTTCATCATTCTGTTACAAACTCTCACGATATTTTGTGAATTCTTGTGAGATTTTGTTAGTAAAATAGATCAATACTGTATTTTTAAATGTCAATATGATATCGACATATTAAAATATTGCGAAATTTTTGTGAATTCTTGCGAGATTTCATAACAGGACGATGAAATATTGCGAGATTTTGTTTGTAAAATAGATCAATACCGCGTTTTTAAATGTCAATATATCAGCATATAAAAAACATTGAGAAATTTCAGTGTATCAATATTTTTTCCGACCCCTAGTCTTTAGAAGTTGTAAAGTCCGTGAAAAAGAAGTTTTTGAAGAAGTAGTAGTTTTGTTTTTTTTTTACTTTAGAAACAGCGGGTTGATCGTTTAAATATCGTTTAAATATTGGTGGGGTGGCCGATATCTGATATTCAGTTTTAAGGACGACATAGGCCTTTACCAATAGGGGGCCGATTAAATGAGTATAAAGAATACAGTTTAATTCATCGTCCTACTAAAATGCAGATATTCAGAATCATTGCACCAATCTGCCAAAACATTAGAGGGACTAGGCAGGAATTGTGAAAAAATAAACGTGCATGCCCAGTTTTTTAATGCTAATGGGTGATGAAGCGTTAAAAAACCAAAAAGAACGAGCCCACCCACGTCTCTCTACTTTGCCTTGACTAGGCTGTGTGCTGCATAATGTGCTGTGATTCGGTGGCCGAATTCTCCATGCAGTCCTGCGGATGTGATGTCAATTGACGCTGCATCCGCATCCTCAACAGTAGTGATACAGAAAGAAGACGGTCGCGTTGAATTCAAACACCGCAATGGATAGTTATGGATTAATCTGCCGTCAGGAAATGATACAGATCCACTGAAAGTCACCAAAAAGTGGCGCTTTGAAGAAAAAGACTATCAGCGTTGCAAACGGTATAGAATCAGTTCGTGCTGGCTTGGCTAGTAGCTGCAGTTACCGGAGTGCCAGTCGCGGCATTTGTGATTCTCATTAGAATGAAGAAAGGGAGGGGAGAAAGAAGAGGGGGAAAAAAAAAAAAAAGAGGGGGGGGGAGGGGGGGGGGGAATAAGGTAGAGGGAGGGGGGGAGGGGGAAAGAGAAGAAAAAAAGAAAAAAGGAAAGAAGGGGGAAGAAAAAAAAAAAAAAAAAAAAAAAAAAAAAAAAAAAGGGGGGGAGAGGGAGAGAGAGGGGGGGAGAAGAAGGGGGGGTGGAGGGATGCTAAGGGTGGTTAGAGCAGCAGTGGAGGGGAGGGAGAAAGAGAAAGGACGCCCGAGAGCCCCGGCACGAGAAAATGGTGGGGGAGAGGGTAGGTAGTGGAGGGGGGAGGGGGGGAAGGGGGAGAGGGAAAGAATAGGTGGGGGTGAGATAGGGGAGGTGAAGATAAGAGTGAGGGAGAGGGGAGAAGGGGGGAGAAGAGAGAATAGGAATAGTAGAAAGGAAGTGGGGAGGGCTTGGGGAAAAGTGGGAAATAAGGTGAAGTGAAAAGGGTGAATATGGAAGAGAAAGGTAGAAGGGGGGGTATTAAGTTGGGGAAGGGAGAGGGCAGTGTGAGGGAGGGAAGTGTTAGAGGGGGAGCGGCAGGTTAAGATGGTTTAAATGGATGAGGGGAATGTAGTGGGAAATGAATGAGAAAATAAGTTTGTAGAGTAAAGGTAGAAAGGTGGAGGAAGAAGGGGGATTGAGATGTGAGAAGTATAGGAAGAGTGGGGGATGTGAAATGGGGGAGTGGAGGGTAGGAAAGAATAGAGGGAGAGGGGAGGGGGGGTAATAAGTAAGGGAATGAAATGGGAGGAGAAGAGGGGGAGTGAGGAGGAAAAAGGGGGGGGAGAAGAGTGGGAAGTGGGAAGAAGGGGGGAGGTGATAGTAAAAGGGAATTATGAAAGAGTGTTGAATGAACAGATGATGAAGAAATAAGAAGGAAGAGGTAAGGAGGGAAGGGGGAGAGAATTTTGAAGTAATTAAGGAGGAGATGGGTGTAGGATAAGAGAGTTGGATTGTTTGGAATAAGGAAATAGAAGTGGGTTAAAGTTGTTGGGAGAAGGGGGTAAAAGACTTGTAAAAGAGAAGTAGGGGGACAGAATGAGAGAACTTTTAAAGAATTAAAAGGGCGGGAGATTTTCGTTGATAGCGAGGGTATAGAAGGGTATGGATTTTAAGTTAAATTAAGTTGTATAAAGTGGTAGTTAAAATAAAAAAGGAGTAAGTGAGGTGTATGTTTTGAATTGAGAGTATAAAGTTGTATAAAATGGGAAAAAAGTATTATGTTTTGGGATTGGTTAATAGTGGTGGGAGCTTAATTTGAGGTATAGAGAGACGAGGTGAATTGACGAGTTGGGAGGCTAGGAGCTTTAGCTTTTATAGAATTTTGGGACTAATAGTTTAGAGGTTGTAATTAAATCATATTTGCTTGAGGGACTTATATGTGGGTTGGTGATTGGGAATATGTTTAGATTGTGGATAGTTGGAGTTTAAGTTTGACTTGTTTGTTATGAGATAAGTATGAAATAATGGGGATGGGGATAAAGTTTTGAGATTAGAATAGAAGAAAGGTGATTAGAGGAAGAAATGTTAAGAATTTAGAAGTAAGAGGGGTTGAGTAAGGAAAATGAAGGGGTTGATGTGGTTAAGTTAAATGAGATGGGGGTGTTGATATGAAGTATAAGAGAGTTTTAAGTAGGGAGAGGAGTTTAAAGAAAATAGTATGGGTGAAGGAGTGGTGATGAGGAAAAAAAGAGAGGTAGAGGAAACTTAAGGTAGAGAGCGGATGAAGTGATGTGTGTTGTGATTTGGATGGAGGTTTCTTGGAGGTAATTTTGGTATGGAGTTGAGGAATTATTGATGTATATTTGGGATGTAGAAATAATTTAATAAAGAATTGATTTGGTGGTGAGTTAGGGTGGGGTACATAAAGTCTGCAAATGACAGCGAGTATAAAGAAGGGATTTGTGTAGAATGGAGTGATGAATTAAATTGTGAGGGCAGGAGGAGGGAAAGTGTTAGACGGGGAAGGAAAGAATAAGAGGAGGAGAGGTGTGAAAGGATGGAAGGACGGGGAGGAAATAAATATGTAGAGATGTGAATAGGTGGGGTATGATGGTGAGAATAGTATTGGAGGATGAGGAAGATGTGGAGGAGGGAAAAGTGGAGTAGAAAGGAGAGAGGGATGAGGAAGAAGAGAGAAATGGGGAAAGAGAGGGAAAAAAAAAAAAAAAAAAAAAAAAAAAAAAAAAAAAAAAAAAAAAAAAAAAAAAAAAAAAAAAAAAAGTGGGGTAATTTTAAAAAAGGAGCCGGGGCGAAAGCTGTGGAAACGGCGAAAGAAGGAAAAAGAAAAATGGAAAGAGAGAAAAAGAAGAAAATAAAATAGTAGCAAGTGGGCAAAAGAAAATGTGAGAGGGGGAATGGTGAGGAGGATGAATAGTAAAATAAATAAAAGATAAAATAAGGGGTAAAAAGATATGGTAGTAGTGCAGGCGTAAAATGTGGCTGGGCAAAGGGAAAATTAAATAAATGGGGGGAACGGCTGAGAGGAGAAGGGGAAAAATAAATAAAATAAAAATAATATAAAATAAAATAAATAGGGGGTGGAAGGGGGGATGAGGGGTAATGTGTGGGTAGCTGAAAGGGAAAGATGGGGGCTGGGTGGTGGGGGGCTGAAGAAAAGTATCTGGGGTGAATAAAGAAGGTTTGGTTGGCGGAAGGGGGAAGGCGCCGGGGTGGGATAGGGTGATGCGGCGGTCGGGGAGGATAGAGGCGAGGGGGCGGGGAAATGTGTGGAAGGGGTGCGAATTGGGGGGGGTAGGTTTGTGGGGGGGGGGGGTGGGCCCGGTTGGGGGCTTGGGGCGCGGGTGGGGGGCGGGGTCTGTTGGGGTCCCGGTGTCGTGGCGGGGTTGGTTGTGGTCGGTGGGGTTGGTGGGAGTGTGGTTGGGTTGGTTGGTGTTGTTGGTGTCTGGGGTTCGGTGGGTGTTGGGGTGTGTTGGTTTGGTCGGGGGGGGGTGTGGGTTGGGGCTGGTGGGTCTGTGTGGTTGTGTGTGTGGGTGTGTTCGGGGTTGGTGGGTGTTGTGGTTGTTGGAGTTCCTGTGTGGTTGTGTGTGGTTAGAGATGAACGAAGAGAATTTGTGGAAGTTAAAGTGTGGGGGGTTTCGCTCTCTCACGGCGCCATCTTACGGAAGTCTTTTTCGTGATTCTCATTTCTTAATCTTGCCTCTAGTCCCTTTAAAACTCGTGTACAATACAAACAACCCGGACCCAAAAGGGCAGCCACCTCTGAACCTAGCAATGTTCTGGATGAATAAAGTGTGCGCATGCACAGATGCTTAGTACTTTTGTGGGCCTTCCAAAAGCAGAACAACATGAAGTTTCTTAGGACTGTTGCATCAATCTTACAATCTCTTCTTTAAAGTAGTTAAAAATTACAATCATATTTGGTTTTTGAGGTATAACATACCACTTGCAAATAAATACATAGAACTACTACAAGCTCTAGATTTCTTTTTTGACCATCTTAAGGACATTTTCTCCAGGGCTCTTCGCAGCGTTAATGCAGCCTGACAAGGTCACACCTGTGGCTTTAGGCGAAAATAGAAACGATCCACTGGTGATTTTTCCATCACTTTTTCCACTGTTGTGATAGCAAAGCTTTTTAAGAGGCAACACATCAGAAAAAGATGCACTAAAAAACTTTGATTGGCTGATCTTATTTAGATATGCATCACTGTTATTCTGTCTGCCCTGGCTACAAGGCAATTATTTTCTAATATTTCTATATGACTGCAAATTGTATCTAACTCAGGTTAACAGAGGTGTAAATTCTTGCTCATGCATACTGTATAACAGAAGCGGACTACAAAAGCACCATGTAAGCTGTGTTCACCCCCTCGAGTTATGCTTCATCTTTAATATTTCCAAGTTTTTTTCACTTTCCTTGGTGCTTAATTCATGAACTGATCTAGACTGTTCAAATATGTTCCAAAGGAGATGATTTTACCAAGGAGAATCTTAAAATGAATTAAAAATGGGTTATATCAGGATTACAAAGAGCAAAAAACTCTGAACTCAGTTCAGATGATCATCCTCGAGAGGTTTAGCTGACTGAATCATGCATGAATGGAAAGGGACCAGACTGCAAGGAGTCAAGGAGGAGAAGGGATAAGGCGCCCAAAAGAACAAACAGAAAGAATGAAATATTCATGATTCAGAGAAGGACAAACACACACAACAGTGTATCTGTGCCGGGCCCTGTGCAGACATGTGGCGGCTAGAGGCTGCTTCCTATAGGTGTCCTAACACAAAGTGTGGTCCAAGGAAATGCTCGCAGACTGTTGAAAGATATATAAAGGCAGAGCTGTCACAAAGACAGTGCTATAAATGTGCATGTGCTTGCAAAGAAGCCCTTTCCCAGAAACAACCACCAAGTAGATTAACACACTTAGAAATAAACAAATCTGAACAGCTGCAACATTTCAGGGTTTTTCTCGAGCAGGAAGAATAAACTCAGCTTCAGAGTTTATTCAAATTCAGGCAAATTTCTACATTCAACTCAGTTCAGGACTGAGGATTTTACACAAAGTATGACGTCCTGAAGTGGTAAAACAGTGACAGACGGCTCTGTTCACCCCTTCTCTTCTCTCTCGGTACCCCCTCCCCTTAACCCTGCAGAGGAATGTGAAGCATTAAGCTCTATGGCGCTCCAAGGCATGTCCAAACCTTGTTAATACAGGTCTTTGCTCACTGGGAATCACAGCCAAGCAGATGCCGGCATAATGCATTACTCCTCTGGCAAGGTTTCATGGTCTGTTCAGTCTTTGCAATATGGTGGTCTGGTTATGCAAGTAAGATTTGACTCTTTCCCGCCCTGAAGAAGTTTGACAATGCTGTGCAGACAAGGAAGAAATAACAAAATGTAGCTCCAAGCAGGAAATGTATCTCAGCAACCATCATAGTCATTATTTCTGCAAGTTTTATTATATTTACTTAATCTTTATGGAGCCCAGGAGGGCCAGATGAGGATGCATGTTCCTTAACCAGTAATATCCTGTTGCACAGCTATCCAGTTAATGTTATCAACACATTAGAGATGCCTTGTTCAAACACACCTCTTTTTTTTCTTTTTTGACTGGAAATTGAACTCTCGGGATGACTGAAGGATTTATGAAAAGTTGTACAGAGAAGAGGAACAAAACGAGGTCAGGAAATTCATCCTAGCATTAAGGCTAAAGTGTAAATTGTGCAGCAACAGCTAAGAGAGTAACTCAAAGCCCAGTCTGAGATAAACAAATTTAAATCACAGCCCGCTGATAGCATTTGCAAATAATTCTTGGCTTTCTGTGGAACTTGGCAAAAAAACAGAAGCAGAGGAACAGATGGTTGATGACTATTATTAATACAATGTCAAGTTATTTAACAAACATAAGAAAACTGATAAGGTCCGTGCTGCAATCTGAAACTATCCGGCACTCAGAAATGCAACTCGACATTCCAGAGTGAAAACAAACGTCAGCAGAAGCTTGGGGCAAAACCACAGACCCACTGCAAATCTGTCCGGTGCACATGCCAGTTTCTCCACATAACTGCTAGCCTCCAAAGCTCAATGGGGTAAGGAAATGGGGCAGGTTAAAAATGGTTGGACACATCTCATCAAGATGAAAAATGCAAACTGCCACAGCAGGGATGGGAGCCAAGAGAAAAAGAGATGTTTGCAGTGGGAAAAGAAACTGACGACATACTGAGAGTGTAGAGGAGTGATTTTGACTTTCTTATCTCCGGTCTTACCCTCCGGCCTGCTGAGGAGAGTTCAGTGAATTTACAAGACTGAAAACCCTCAAAGGAGCAGTACTGTACTTGCAGTATGCCTACAAAGGATAATACTCCACATAACTGACAGGCACAAAGAAAATGAGGGCAGACAAATCCTGTGTGTGGAACTGTTTCCTTAAGCAAAGTCTCAACATTTAGAATATTATGTTCATTTGTTTTCTGGTTCAGAGGCTGATGAGAGCACCAATTCCCTGTCCCAGTCCTAGTAGCCCTGTGTCCTGCGTGTTTTAGATGCTTCTCTGCTTCAGCACACATGATTAAAATGAAGAATTCTGCAAAGCTTGATGACAAGCTGACGAGTTAAGCCATGCATCTGACTTAGTCACTAAGCAACCACAACTATTTGACTTCAGCAAGAGGCAGGGATTGGTTGAAATTTTACTGTTGCACAAAACCAACCATGTTTGGATGCTCACTTATACATCTCATCAACTGACTTCAAAACAATGTTAATCTCAAATCAGGATTATTAATCATGAAACTAGCAAAATGATCAGATAAGAAAACTGCAAGATGAGCATTTTCTCACTGCAGGAAACAGAATACGAGCGTGAATGCTCCATACACTAGACTGGCTTCAGTAGAGTTATAGGATTGGAATTGGAAAAGAGGGCTCAGTGTGTACCATGTGAAATGTATACGTGAGGGCGAGCAAAGCCACATAACTCCAGAGGAAGGCCAGGTTTGTGAAAGAGAGGAGAGCAGTTGCCATGCCTACAACATGCATGTGCAAAGAGAGTCTTACAGTTACACAGATACATGCCACTGAGGCTGCACAGCCCTCACTTTCTCATTTCCTGACTCGCCGATTCTGTGGGTGTTCTACGGTAGGGCTAAAGGTCAAAAAGCCCATCATATAAGCTGAAACACCAGCTGACAAATTCCTTATACTGTTAATATTTTATCAGCCTTGTAAAAACTTTAAATCATTACCTCAGTCATAAAGCAAAGAACTGTGTGTCCACAACTGGCTAGCTGGTGGGATTTCTCCCTCTCCTAACTTCTCTTCGTACGCCATCTTTCTCCACTCACCCTCCTGACAACTACCTCACCACTCCTCTGCTGCGTACTTTTGTCACTATGCCACTGAAGCATAAATACCACTGGCTCAGCACCTAGCAGCAGTAAAAAGCCATTATCTTACATTAGGGACCACAAAAAGTCACTGACACCAATGGAAAAGGCATTACCTTGTTCTGCTTTCTAGCCTCAGGCTTGGTAAGTGGGAGTTCATACTGAACTGCAAGAGTGTGTAAAAACACAAAATAAGTCGTCTACAATCTTTGCATTACAGAGCAAGTAAAAAGATTCTAATGAACTGTTAAAAGTTTTGCAGTTTTTGATGAAAGAAAAAAAAAACATTGCAAATGTCATGCATAATAATGCTGAAGGCAAATGTCTCATCTTGCATTTTCAACACTTAGACTTGTAATCTGACTTCTTCGCCTATAACAATCAAATCTGTGTTATAGTGTTATAGAAACACAGAAAATCATTTATTATCCAGTTATAACCCTGCCTGCTTTTGTTTCATCACTTTCCTTGATGAAACCATGACAACCAATTCTCAATGCACTGAAGCAATATTTCAACTCCTTGAAGCGCAATAATAACTTAATGATGCAGTCTTTTATTATCAACTTTGAGGACTGAAGACTCCTGCAGCTGCAGGTTATCGTTATGTGTATGCTGGATAAAGACAGTTTCCCCTCACTCATAAGGTGTGTGAGATTCTCATCCTGCCATGCTTCATTGTTTCCTCTTCAGTTCTTGTTTTCCCAAGCTTCCAGGCTGACTTTACACAACTCATCTCCTCACCAATGCCCATCTCTTCCTGTTACCAGAGGAGCCTCAGAAATATTTGGCACCTCCTATCTCTGCTTATCCCCCTCCAGTAATCTCAAATTCCCAGTGGGATCAAAATCTGGCCAACGTGTGAAAATGATGATGTTGCAACTTAAAAGCTTCACTTATAACTTGTTTTCTTAAGTCTGCACAGCCGTTTTGTCCTAATAATTTAAGTCTTCTTTGCATTATTCAAGTGGAAATGCTTCATGTTTACTGCTCCTATTTATTGGTGCTTTTGCAACTCCCCATATTTTATCTGGTGTATGAATGTAAACATCTTTTACATTTGGATGGATGTTGAAATGGAAACGCTCACATGCTCCCACTTGAAAAAAAAAAACAAACAGTGGTGGCAGCTTAACTAGAATAATGCATTTTAGTAATTTTGCTAAGTAGAGGAGTAGCATCCCCTCCCCTCCCCCTTATATACATAAAATATTTCCACAGATGGTATGACTGGTATGATCCCAGCTAAATGAATTTTAGTTTAGTACAGCGATGGCAATCAGACATGAGTTAATTAAATACAGTAGTGCATTTTACAAACATAGCTTTCACAATCTTTCTGCTTTAATAAGTATTACACATACTTCAAACACTCAAAGTCCACTGAATAAAGAAATGTGATAACTTACAGTGAACATGTTTTATGCAGCAAGGTAAAATGTGTGTGAATGCACGGTATGTTCTGTAATGTTTTTAATGTGCATGCTCATCTTAAAATAAATGCAATTGTTGGTTATTCATCACCTTAACTGAACAAATCTGTCTGCACACCCATTAATCAGCAGAACGTGATGCTTCAAAGGTTGCAGAGCACCAACCATTTTTTCATGTTCTTCAGATAATGATCATCCCAACTATCCAGGGATAAAGCATTGCTTTGTTAGATTCAGTTTAGAAAGTGAAAAGCAAAAAATCCTTACCTCCAAGATGCAGAAACCAGAGTGACAAAGTGACTCATTTAGTAATCTTTCATTCCATCTTTCAGGGATTTGTATCAAATACCAAAAGGGCCCAAAACCGCCTTGGCAGCGCTATAAACAGGAGATGTCCCATCTCGTATAGCACAGATAATCTCACCACACTGATGTGATTTACCAAAACAAACTTTTCTGTTACTACCTTGTTTCAAGCTAAGATTTGGTGTTCATTGTTTCAGCTTTTTAAAGGCTTGGCCTTCCAAGGTTTCATCAAGGGCACCGAGGCTGAAGTGGTCCGTTTCTACAAATAGGCCAAACGCCACATTTTTTTGTGTGGAAGCAGATCAGGGAAATGCTGGCGTCCTGCCAGGGAGTAAATTGCTGGGTAATATCATCCCCCTGTGGCGAGACATCAGTTGAGTGGCCTCTCATGTGACTGTGCACTGCTGTTTGCACATCCCATAAGAAGCAGTGGCTGATTGTTGTTAACTACTGTAGTGTCACTTGAGAGTCTCAACTGTTACTAAGGGTGCATAATTTATATTTTCCAGCTCATATGGCAGTTGTAATCCCCTGGCTGGGTACCAGTGGATTTAGATTATCAATAAAAAGGTAATCAAAGTGGAAAACCGACAAATAGCAGAGCTGCCACAATACGATTTGTGCAAAATGATTATTAAGGCCAAAACTATTTATTTAAAAAATAAAAACACCAAAACTTCACAGAAAATCTGCTTTTAGACCTTAGTTTTTGGAAACGCCTCTCTCTTTTGTCTCAGTTGATGTTTTCCCTTCATACTACTTACCAGAAGTCTCCACTTCAGTCTTGCTAAACCCAAACTATATATTAGGGATGCTCTAAATATTCGGCAGGGAAATATTGCAAAGACAACCATATTCAGCCTTCGGTTGAGTGATCAAATAGCGAGAAAAAAATTGTAGTTTGCAACGAGGGTTCAACTAAACTATAGCCAATAGAGGGGGTTCCTCTGCAAAGACCTTTAGCACGATTGCTTAATTTGTCACCATTCAGTGTTCAGTACCTGGTTGAGTGTTTAAATTTCTATTCAGTTTCGGCCAAAAATTTTCATTTCGGTGCATCCCTACTATCTATGCCTCCCTGAAGGTCTTCACCGCTTCATTAAAGCAGAACTCAGTAACTTCAGCTCGGGGCTCCCCCTAGTGGCGTACTTTCACTGTCGTAAAGTTCAACCCCCCTACACCCCTACAGCACACAGACGGCTTCTCTACCCGTCTTTCCTCTATTTTGATCCCTGGATACATTTCTAAGCTTTTACTAGCTTGTTGATGCTACGTTGCTGCGCTGGTAGCAGCACCTCGTCTCCCTCTGCTCAAAGCAGAGTCCTGTATCTTCTGAAACGGGACGTTTTACCCGCGATTTGCGGGTAAATATGCCGGATTATATTTTTCTCTGGTGTTGGCGGGTAGCAGGTAAGAATACAAACTTTTATTTACTTTTTGCGGACATGACAAGTGATTATTGAGCCTGAAGCAGTGATGCTTCACCCGGCGCCCAGGCAGCGCATGTTACATGAATCACTCTGGTCCAGCAGAGTTGGTTATGAGAGCTAGGAACTGGTGTTTAGGTGGTGTGAAGCCAAAGAAATGTTTTCTTCGAATTAGTGCTGGTAGTCTGGTTCAAATCAGAGCTGGAAGCAGCTCGGTAGATAGGGGACCTGAGTACCGTACAGCGGTTTCTGGCAAAGTTGCATAGAGCTGCTCGCAGGCCAGAGGCACCGGCGGGAGGGGGGAAACATTGAATCGCTCCATAAATACTTTGTTTAGCCCCACAGGGATTCCGAAAAGCATTTATTGAGGTAAAAAAGTTACTGAGTTCTCCTTTAAAACTATCATCTGAATGTAATCATAAACTAGATCCACTCTATTATCTGTATGTTTAACATGGTATTGACAACTTATTTCCCCCTTCATCTGCTGCAGCCAGGGTGCCATTTAGTCACATCCACCTTATTAACACACAAGACAGAGCGAAAAGAAGATATCTCAATAGCACTGTGGATTCTTCACAAGAGGAGAACCAACAAAGCCTCACTGCCCCAAAATCCACACACTGGGGAGGACCATCACATAACTGTTCAAAAGCCTCTTTCAGATGTAGACAAAAACTTTGACAGGTACTCTCCTTCCTTCTATGTCCTCACTTGTTGCCTTTGACCTCTTCCCCTATCTCGGCTCCTCCCATTAGGTCTGCTGGAGCCAGGTAGCTCCCATGGCTGGAGTAGATAACAGCAGCCATTATCAGATTCCCAGCATTTAAGCAGCAGCTTTGTATTGATCGCTGTAGCGCCTGGTTACAACTGCTCTGCCGGCATGAAGTCTAGGGATGAGAACTACAAACCACCCAACAAGAACAAAAAAAACCCCATCTCAGAGTTTTATGAACAAGCAGTTACTTATTTCACGTTATCTTTAAAAGACATTTCACAACCGAAGAATTACAGGCTGAAAATCCAGCAAACTGATTAAAAAGATTAGATAAATGATCAGATTATTGGGATATTTTTGCAATTAGCACAAAATGTAATCGACATAGTCGCAGCACTTGCCTAATCTAAGAGGCAATCAAATATTAGCAGCATCGGATGAGGATGCCATGATTAGAGATGTACCAATGTAGCCCCACCTGCATCACCAACCTTATGTGCTTTTAATCTCTACAAGTGGCAATTATATCTATATTTATTATCATGACAGTTCATAAGTCTTTTCCTTACATTTTTCATACCATTGTATTTGTAAATACTGAAACATGTCCTTGTGAATAAGTGGTTTCTGCTGAACAAGAAGTCTTATTTTTTCTTGCAATGGATATTAGTGCCTTTGACCAGTTTGGCTCTTGTGTGACAACTACTTTGACTGAAACCTCTCTGTCTCCTCCAGCGCACTCAGCTCTCCCTCAGTCACAGCCCATTGTTCTGAGCTGAAAGAAGAGATGACATGCTCTTTAGAGACTCTTCCCTTGACAGCAGGGCCAGAAAAAAAGAAAAGGAGAAGCTATGCGAGAAGAACCATTTCCTTGTCCCCTGCTACATGATTGGAGTGTAACCGAGTTCAGGAGGAAACAGGATCAGGTTTCAGGACTGGACAAAGAAGCGAAGGGGCCAAACAGGGGACGAAGAGGGCTGACTCAGTGATTTTCAATGTGTTTTTGTATGTGCCAGTTTGTGTGTATTTTTGTCTGTATGACGCGTTGACATAAGCACACCAGATGAGGACACGCACTATTTGTAACACTATGGCCTTTTTGTATTGACGCAGACACATTACTGTACAGAGTGGCCGGACCGTCGCTCGATCAGCCCCACTCAGACCCTATTCAACACATTAAACCCCCCGCCAGATAATACCCTCAGAGGACAGTCTTTGCAATTGCTACATGAATGAATCAAAGCAACCGCAAAGTTGTAAGCGCCTGTGACACAAAAGAAAGCATGGCCTTCTTTTCCCAGACATGAAAACATTTTAAAGTGAAGACTAAAACTAAATTTGTCCTTACAGTAGATGAAACAAGCCTTCAGACGCTCGCATTCACAGAGAAAAGCAGAGAACTGATACAGGAGATGGGTCAGAGTCCGCCATCTAATTTGCTGGATGTTTGGCAGCATGAATGTTGAGTCACATTTGCGTGTGTTGGTCTGAATGTGTCTTTGTATTTGTGAGCGTGTGCCATTGTTCCAGAGATGCCACGTACCTTGACGGATGTTGTGACTCCATCTTCAGCAGTGCTCTGGCCATTCTGTCAAGAAAGCAGATGTGAGAAACAGTCAGTGAGTGTGACAGTGCGTGCATCACATGTGTTGATGCGCGTGTGTGTGAAGGAGGGAGAAAGCGGCAGCACTAGATGGAGCGTCTTAGCAAGACTGTGTGGGTGGCAACAGTCCACTTTGCTCCTCTGCAGGCAAACCTAATAATCTGAGCCTGACACACAACTGCACATCTTTTGTCTGTTCTCCAGTAGGTGAGTATTGTTGGAAAGGGTAATGACTATTATTTGTAAAATGATCACTTTTGTTAAAATGAGCATGTTTAGGCAGCAAACTTTGAATAGAAATGAGATTTGAGTCAGATTAGGTGATCAAACTGTTTTTCATGCTGTTGTCAGAAACTACAGAGTGCATTTATGTGTGTATATTATAGGTAATTTTTTTCTATTATGCCAAGTAATAATTCACAAAGTGCAATTGTGCTGTGTAGAGTTGTAACAAAAGCATAGAAATAAACATAATTAAACACTTTTTGCAGAGATGATTAACTTTTAAAATGAAATGTTCCATCTCAATTGTCTTCTTTTCATCTTTTTTTCTAAAGTCAATTTTTATCTGAAAACAAAGCTCGATAAACTGCGTAGCCAGCTTGTAGTATTCTTAAATGAACAATATTCCCTTTTATTGATTCTCCTCTTTCACAGGAAGAGTACAAACCAATGCAATGTGAATGCAGTAAGCCTAAGACTGGAGTAACATCCCATTTATCCAGTAAAAACATGAGAGGCTGCATTCTAGATGGGCCACAGTTGATGAAGACATGTCAGATCTAAAACCACATCAAAGGAACTGGGATGAATGATTGCTAGCGCTGTTGTTAGCAATGGAAAGATTTAAATGGGTGGCCTTAATCATCCAAAACCTTGAGATTTCATAGAAATATCTATTTTTAGTTCAGCTTTTAAACTAAAATAATTAGAAATTAGAACTTTAGGGACCAAAGTCTTAGGATTCTATTCATAAGTACAGTACACATAGACTTAGGTAAAAAATTTGACTTAATTTCCTTCTGAAGCCTGTTATGGCAAATGAAGGGGTGCAGAAACCAGTGCAGAAATACGCAGCAATAATTGTATTTTTCTGCAGTGAACTATGCCATTACTCCCAGTTCTAAATGTTTCCACTCTGCACAAGGATTTGCACAAAAGGCTACGTATACTTTGACTCATAACTCTGCATCTCGTCCTATGTAGAGTGAAGGCATCTGGTGCATCAGGGTCCAAGAATGAGACTATTTTGTTCGCACATACAATCAAAAATATGCCAAGTGCAACTAACTCTTTTTCTTTGTCACATCCTAACATTTCTCAGTTCTAGGTGTAGAACTTTAACTTTCGTGGGCATCTGTCTGCATACTGTATTCTGTGTTCATTCTGAGCTTACAGTGCACATCAGGCATCTGGTACGATAAAGGACAACATAGTTGGAACGGAACACAACAATAAATAAATCAAAGCAGTTGCATAACGCAGTAGAATATTGTGGAATTTGGTCATATGAGGCTGTGATCTGGTCTCTGAGCCACTTAAAAAAAAAAAAAACAAAAAAAAAAAAAATACAATCATCAGGGTAACAAGTATAAAGTTGTACATGCATTCATTAAAAATATTCACTTCCTGCATTCAATGAAAGACAAAACCAACAAACAATTTTTTAAAACAGAAGCATCCTCATTCAGACTTTTGATAATCCAGTAAATGTCTTATGATTTTGTATGTGCAAGTCTTATCTTTACAACCTGTGCAGATTAAGGGCCTTTGAGATGACATTCTTGGGTACCACTGGTCCAGCTGACCTTTGAACTGAAATTTAAAAAAAAATAAAAATCTTGCAACACAGCTGTTAAATTTAAAAAGAGCTGACTCAGTTTTGTTGATTAAAGACGCACTATAGAACTTTTAGCTATTTTCTCAGCCCCCTATCGCTAAACTGGCATTCATCTTGCATCCTACCTGTACTGTGAGCTCATTCTAGCCAGTAAAATACAGTCTTATTTTGACTCATCTTAGCTCTTTTTCTGTCCCTTCCTCTCTTTCTTTTCCTCTCTTCCTCCAGTAATGTTTCCTTGCATTTCTTTGATGAATCTGCCACAGTGCATGTTCAAAACACGCGTGTTCAAATCAAAGACAGGGTTCATATCAGTTTGCTAGCACATGACACCAACCAGTGCTGCAAAGTCACGACAACGACCCAGATGGAAAAGTTGCATAGTGTGGTCAGAAACGCATATTTTTAAGTTTAAAAAGTTACATTGTGGGTCTTTAAGACATTTGAAATTCATCCATACTTTGAAGTAATCTTCACAGTCTAGCAAAGGCTGCAAATAATCCGATATCAGCTTATACACAGCATATACTTTAAGAGATTTGGGCAAGATGATTTTTAAAAAAAAATCTTTTTAAAGAAAGACAAATGCATAGAAATTTAATATCCCAGGCTCGGAGTATAAATGAAGAGTTTAGTTTAGATCATTCATCTTTCAAAACGCAATTAAAATGGACTTGGTTACTTTTTCCACAGTGAATAATGCTGATTAGAATTAAAAGTAAATACATGAGTTAGGGCTGGACAATTAATCGAATTTTAATCGAGATTTCAATTTTGCCTTTTCACAATCATAAAAACACTGTAATCGATTAATCGATTAATCCTGAAGTGAAGAGACTGGTGGAGTTATAGGAAGCAAACTGCAGGGAGTAAAGAACAGGAATGCATGTAGACTGAGTATTCACTTTTATTGCTATTATTATCTTAAATAATATTATTTTACTCCTTTACTTGTTTCTAATTTATTTCCGGTTTTGTTTTATTTTTCAGTTATATTTGAAGTTGAATTTTGGTGGTTCAATGAACACTTTATATAAAACGAAAGAATAATCGTGTAAATTAATCGTGATTTCAATATCAGTCAAAATAATCGTGATCATAATTTTTTCCATAATCGTCCAGCCCTAACATGAGTCTTTGCAGTGATCAAAGAAAAACCCTCCATGGTCCACAGTCTATTTGGCCTTGTAGAAAGACAACCTTAATAACCTCCCTGCCCCCTTTCCGCTTTTTGCTTTGTTTTTCCATTACAGAGGGGCGACCCTTCTCGTTCACTTCCTCTGTGTCCTCTTCCTCTTCCCTTAGACGGCACAAAAGTAAGGCAGGCAGTCAGCACAATGACAAGGAGCGGCCTTAACAATCAAACATTAAACAAAAAGGGCACAGAGTGTGTTGAGATGTAGAGGGAGGCAGAGGCAGTGACAGGAGAAAAGCTTTGATAAGGAAAGGGGAAAAAAAGAACACAGACTGAGGAACTTATTTACTGTCACTGTGATGCTTCAAAACATCTTCTGGGTAGCCTGACTTGTGTTTGCCAACTGAATATTCATACTTATTTTTTCCCCCAGTTTGACAAACAAAAATCAAAAACTATAAACCAAATCTGATTATTTTCATATACAAACATCTGAATGGGCTTTAATCTGGATCTCTGTTCAGGCTATGATTGAACTGAAGTCATCCAGTCAGGGTTAGTCAAACGATTTCTGCTCTCGTTTTATTTAACGGGGTGATACTTTAAAGAAACTCAGGTGGAGTAGCAGCGTGACCTGCAATGACAGACCTGCCTCACTTATCTGAACTTCCCCATTTTATGAGTAAACATCAAATATATGCATGTGTGTATGTGGTCCGCATCATCTCCTACACATTACTGCTCAACACATTTCACCCTCATTAGCTCCGCATGGCTGATCCAAATGGCCCAGTTAATGGTGCTTCCCTCCCCAGTAGGCTTCCTCAATGAAAGCAACGGCATGCGCACACCCTCCTTCAAGCAGCCACATAAATATGCTCAAAGTCATATGCATTAATAAGCAAATAAGATTTCTAAAAATATAGTCAGCAGATTCGCAAACCTGAGCCAGACCAGACAAAAGCCATTTTAAATTTCACCCAGAACTCCTACATGATCAGGCAAAGAACATGCTCCCAGAGCACCGACACTTTGTGTGTGTTTGAAAGATGAATCTGTGTGTGTTTTAACAGCATGATTAGAGCGGTGCTGCTTTGTAACTAGGCAACCAAGAAATACAATAACCACAGCTTTTACCCCTCCTCCCTCTGCCTGTAATACTATCTGACATAATTTCTTGTAATCTCCTCTGTGGGCCAGGATTGACAGCTTCTGCTCAATACCAAAAAAAGGAAAACATTTCTTTTTTTTCCCCCTTTTTCTTTTGAATGCATTTACTGAATGGTTTCTTCCAAACAACCAAGCAAGTGAAGAGCAGTATGCCTCAGCACTACCACATTTGTGCCATTTTCTACATTTCGGACTGGACAGAAAACATTGTTATCCTCTCTGACTGACAGTCTTTTACAAAAGCAAAAAGAAAGGAAAGCTCACTTCTTCCAGGCACTTATCAAGTAGTGAGTTCTGTCATCACATGCCCAACCAACCCTCCTCCACCCCTTCAGGTGCACACCCAGATTAGCTGCAGCTAAGTGGGAATACACTCAAGTACTTGACTGTATACTGCTGACCACGCCTGTGGAGCAAACATGGCACACATTCCAGCTGTTAACCCTACTTTCTCCTTCACCTTCTTGACTTGTGTATTTTCTGTGGTGTTAATACAAACTCTTTTACCTTTCATTGTAATCCATCTGATCCCAAGATCAAGAAAGCAGAATTAAGTCGGTATTTTGAATTAGCAGGAAGTGATGTCAAAGTTGACTCATGGGTTGTAAAAATGTACCGCAATGCCTTTTTAAATTAAAAAGAGAGCTGAAAAGAAGACCAAGGTTTCTCACACACCAAGAGGGATTAAAATTTAGTAATCTTAAAATGATTTCTCTGTTGTCAGGACCAATAACTGACAGCCGGTTGGGCTGTAAATTCTCTGCCATCCATGACTTTATATGTGAAATACAGTTTAAAAGGGCATTAACCAGCTCTAGGTCATAGAGACACAGCAATGTAAAGCTGTGTATCATCAGCATAGCTGTGAAAACCAATGCTGTGCTGCCTGATGGCATCCCCAAGTGGCATTATGTACAGATTAAAAAGAATTGGGCCTAAAACTGCACCTCAGGGAACCCCATAATCACTGTTTTGTCCCAAAGTTTAGAATTGCTAAATCCTCAAGTAAGTTGACAAACCCTTTGACCAGAAAGTTGTGTGGCCACTGCAATCAAATGACCACAGAGTGAAGTCTCTCTCAGATGTTTGCACAGTACCACAGCTGAATGACACACTGATGAAGAGGGCCATTGATCTGCTGGAGGCTGGTTTTAGGAGAGGAAACCCAGCCAAATACAGTAAATAAATGTCACTCGCATCACGATTGTGCATCTAAAGCCAGATCAACCACCCACGTTTGAGTGCTGCTCATCTTGATCTAGAAATTCACCTCATCCAACTGCATTATCCAACTGCTGCTCTCAACATGAAAATGCAAAACAGACCTGACATCTGGCAAATATAAATATGGTTTCTGTTCACCATACATTGTCCTGTTAAACTATTTTGGGGGCATTTATGAACCACATAAGTGTGCTTTCAAAGTGTTTAGAAACCAGGTAGATTAGGATTCAGAATTGTACTAAAATACATCTAAGTCCAAACCGGACGAATAGAACAAAAATTAAATGGGATTTGTAATTCTGCTAATACTTAACTTATGCATTGCTATGGTGACATCATCCCACTTGACAATGTTCAAATATAAGTAACAGAGAAATAAAAAGGCATATTCAGCACGGAAAAGAAAGCTTGACAGTAAACTCACCAGTAAATGTGTTAATTCAACCTGTGTTTCCACCGAATGGAAAATTATTCACAAGGATGTGGAAACTGGTCTCTACAGGAATGCCAACATCAAATTTATTCTGAACTTTTCAGGGTCTGCCTTAACCTGGCATTGAGTGTAACTGATGCTGGTGGTGGTGACTCAGCTGGGACAGGAAGAGAATAATTACTGAAGTGAGTTTATCAGAGATGAATCACAGAGAATAAGTTCATTCACAACAGTTGTGGGTCAGTGATGAATAAAAGAGCTTAAAGGCAAAGAACTTTTTTTCTGCACTTTTCATTTGCTTGCTGTGCTGCACCATTAAGCACAAAAAGCAGAATTGATTCCAATTTTCAATATCCATTTGGTTTCCAAACACAAGCACTCACATACTATGGGAAAAGAAGGGGGGCAACAGACTTTTCACTTGCTGACGAATCACATCACATCATACTCTGCCATTTAAAACTCACCAAGAGGGGTTGTTTTTAGTCTACATGGTGGGCTTTCATCCTCTATCTCCTGCTCTCCAAATCATCTAAAAGTGCGTCTCAGTCTGTCCCATCTGTCCGTATGACTAGTCAGACTCTTCCATGCCTTGGCCTCCCTTTCCACTCTCCCCAACATGTTCATTGCACAGCTAATCTGAGCCCTGAGCCGTCTCGTTGCCATCAGGAAGCAAAGTGTGCAGCTGGCTAGTAGGCCGGTGACAGAGACAAATGGCAAAAATCCCATTTGTACTGGCAGTGAATTGTGTGATCCAATTCATTACAGAAACTAGATTTTTTTTTTTTTTGCCCAATGCTGTCAAACCAGAAAAGAAATATCATATTTTTTCATCAAGAACTGCACAAATACAGATCATAGAGTTGTAACTCTTGCACATGCCAAAAAGCATGACATTTTCACAGTCTCAAACTTAGCGCTTTTCACAGACTCTGCACCACCATCTGTTGAGCTGTGCCATGCTACCACCCAACTAACATGCTGCAAAAATACTGTAAATAGTGTCATTTGTGAACTATATGCCCATGTATGGGTGACACTGTTTATAATATAACATTTCTGAATTTTTGAGGTTTTCCCATTCAATGATCAAGCATTACATCCTTTAAATTAGTCACTTTTTTCATATTTACTGTAAGGTTTCATTTGTTAATAATCCTTAACTTGTTTTGTGTACTTCATGAATTTGGGTTCAAGTTCAAACACTCTGAAAATGACACCAAAATTACAACCCTTCATTTAAATCTCCACTCTAATCACATCAGCACAATTATCTGGGCCAGGAGACGAGAAATGAGCTTTATTCATGGATCATACTGATCCCTGCTAAACTGATTGAGGACATTTTCAATGTGGTGCACAAAACTATTCATTAGCGAGATCAGACGCATTAAAACATGGGTATCACATAGTCGCCTCACCCGCTTAATTGGCACACTAATTCAAAAGGAGCAAATTCACTTGTTAGCCTCAAAGAATTAGAGATCCACTGGTTGCTTCCACACCCATATCTGCACATCATAACCTTAATGCGATGGGTGCATATTCATGAAGAAATAATCAGCTTGTTCAGAGAGCAGCTGAAGGGTTCATGAATAATGATGCTGCTTCACATAACAGAGGTCTGGACAGCATCGCAGCTTTTATCTCTCATCTAACTTCTGCAAGTTCAGGAGTGCATTATGAGAGAACTGATAAGCATTCAGTATTTGGGAAAAAACATGCTCAACAGCCTGATGTTAAATCTGCTGTGGGGTTATTAGTGTTTGAATAAAGCAACAAAAAGCATGCACACAAGATGCTTAACCTGTTATTCATTAAGATAAAAGCAGGAAGAAAGAACAGACCTCATCTCTGAACTTATTGCCTTTAAAAACTGTTTTACAAGTGAGAGAAGTGGCAGACAGTGATTAAGAGGGTATATATTCAATTATGGACTGGAGTTGTGAGGTTTATAGCCAGGAAATTCAGCAGTAGAGTTTCAATGACAGATAAGAAGCCTTGTTATATCATACAGAAGTCTTAAAACTACTTTTAGAGTTCATTTAAGACTCTCAGTACAAAGGTGTGTCTAAAATGAAGGTGTCCTTTGGAAAATGTATTGTTTTGTTCTTATTTGTGAAACTTTGACACACTCTGGGTAAAGCTCATTTACAGGTCATACCCCAGCCAAGCTGGCAAACTGCGCCATTTCAATCACTGCAAGTAACTTTACTCACAAAAGGTGAACTGAGGTGACTGCAGACCTGCTTGAAGGTTAGGATGCAGCTTCATAAAAACGAGCAATTTCATTTACTTTACGTTAAATAAACATATTCAATATGACTTAACCAACACTGGCCAAACAATCCATGCAAAATAATAACAGCAGGGGGGGGGGGGGGGGGGGTCCAAATGGACACATGCACCTCATTACCTCTGTTTCTAGCTGCACTAGTTCCATAGTGGGCCATGGCTCCGCGATTTGTGCAAGAGGCATGTTGGATGGATTTTCAGTTTCACCTCAGCTCGCTCAAGTGTGAATCTGGTCTCCCCAGATTTGTCGGTGTCGCTCTTACAAAGTGCAGCTTTTGAGACGCTCCTCGCTCAGGTCCCAAGTCCAGTTAGAAGAGATTTATCAGCACTTTGCTCTCCAACACGCAGGGAAAGACGCGCACACGGACGCTGCAGCCAATAGCTTACAAACAGTAGTAATCCCTTGATTTGATTTTGGCGTCGGTTGGCCTCTTGAGCGTTATTTGCTGAGAGTAATAATCCTGCGGAGAAAACCGCAAACGCCGAACAGGTAAGCGCGTTTGCAGTTCAGGCTTAGGGTCTGACAAGCGAGAGAGAGGAGCGCAGTGGCCAACAGTATCATCCAAGCTGCTTTAATTAGGGTTGAAGAGTCTAATGCCACATTTAGGAATTAGCCCGTACAGACTTTGCAGTCGACGTCGCCTCAGATCTACGCGCCTTCCCTCCTATGTACTTGTGATTTCTCCCAGTCGGAAAGGGAAGTCTTCCCTCTGTCCGCCAGCTTCCCAGCAGTACACGGTGAGCGCAGAGACCTCAGTGTGGTTCTGTACTACGAGCAGGTTTCAACTCGAGTTGTCATTGGCAGACTTCAGCAGGGTTTTATCCAGCCCCCTCTCCAGCTTGTTCCGCCCAAGTCCGATCGCGCCATCATCCGGTGGAGAAATAAACTGCAAATACGTAATGCAAGCAGGCGCCTCATGAACAGCCTGCTCTTTTTTGCAGGCTTGTTGGTGCAGCAGAAGGTGCATCAGGTCCTCAACTTCCATGGCAAAACCTGTCAATCATAAGCAGTAAAAAGCGCAAGACAAAAAAGGACTTGTCCTTTAAATGATGTAGACCGCAAACGACTTTTACTGTCTGTGCTTCCCCAAAACTGTTCTCAATTTTCTGAAGACATGTGTTGCCTAGTTCATGTTGCCTTTAGAGCCACATCCCCACTTCCTCTGTGTCTAAAAATGACACACACGCACACTTGCCAAAATGATGTAACACTTGATTACACAATAACTATGTTGTAAAAGATACAAGTTAAGAGAAAAAGCTACTCTAGTAGAAAGATTAGGTCGTGATTGGTGCATAACACACTGATGCAGCACTCCTTCCATTGACAACAGCCCTCTTGAATGTTTGTGTAGTCTTCAGGAACATAATGCATCGCATCCACACGCATCACTTTTCTGCTTCATTCACTGCCGAGTGGATTCTGCTCTTGGCCAGCTTTGGTTACTATTGGCAACTGGAGGGCATACAACTGCCTTTCTTTGTGAATCTGATAAATTTTTGATTCAAATTCAGATGAAGATGGTTCACAGACAAAAAAACATTAATAATTTAATGGAATGGAAAAGAATTTATGATTTGGTTCCTTTGATGGATGCGTTGTCTAGATGTATAAATGCAAAACGACAATACCTCTGTTTATCAGCCCAAGCTTCATGCCTCTCTGAGCTTGTTGTAGTAACCCTTACACATCTTTGATTAAATAAAGGCATCATATTCTGGGTTTTTTTTTTTCTTTCTTTTTTTTTAAACTCTTTTTCTTTGAACTCCAAATTCAAGCTGCTTTGCAACACCTTGTCTTTTCACTTTAGAGAGAGACTATCACATTCATTCATATCCGAATGCCCACGCATAACGGACTGAGAAGGAAGCCAGTGAATCAAAAAGCAGCATCTTTCAGAAAACTCATCTTCTAATAAAGCCATGCAATCAAAAAGTGGTCGGGAGTTGAAATAAGCTTTCTTTCTCTGTTCAAATCACAACAAATCATTCTTGAGTTTCATGCAATTTGCAAAGTCACAGCAATCCCAAAGCTCATATTAACCTATCGGTTCATCCTTGTGATTGATAAGCAGCTGCAGGACACTCATAGCACTGCATCAGACTGTGTTAGCGTTTATCATTTAGTGCAACTTTATGACTGATGGTCACCTTTTTTTTTATCATTGCTTCTCATTTTTCTTTGTCCATTACTGTATGTGCAGAGTGACTCCTGTTCTCTCCCCTTTCATTCAAGGAGAAGACTGATGTTGAATGTTTATGGCTGCTTCTATATGATGTGAAGGATTTCAAGCTTTAACTGTGAAGTAGCAGTGAAAACAAAAGTATAATACAAGAAATTTATAGAGAGAAATGCTATGAATGGTGGGAAAACTCTTTCACAACTTTATGGAATCTTTTCCTCTGTTGGTGATACTCCAATGTCATCACAGTGACTCAGACGTCTCCCTCTCCTTGACACTCCAGGGATACCCTACCCCCACCCTCAGCTTGAAATGAAGCATTATGGGAAAATGACTCAGTTTGGCTTGATATACACATGAAATAAAGCAAGACTCCATCCAGATGTGTTTGTTTACTGTCACGTGGCTGAAATGTGTTTACCGGGGAGCCGGGTAAACAGGGACATTAGCAGAGATGAGGTGAAATAGATGACAAGAAGATAACAAATCAGAAAATCTGAGGCAAAGATGACACGGTTATTAAATCTAATTTTCTGCATGAGTGGAACCCACAGAGGTATAAAAGGGTAACTCATGCTGAGTAGGCAGAAAGAGGAACAATGAATCATAATATGTTGTACCCTGTATACTGTAGCTGTGACCGATAAAATGCAAACGCAATCCACATGTGACATGGGGGCTCATTTTGATCATATCTTGCATTTTTCTGAGATGCTATTTCCACTGATTTATTAATGCAAATATTGCATGTGTTTATTTCTACAGCAATGTTTGTTTTGTTCTAATAAATCACCTCCAAATCTGGAGATTCATGTTCTTTTCCTTTCCACCATAATATGCTTATCAAATATGATTTATAATTGCAGCAGTTGGATTTACTTACTTAATTAGATGACTAACTTGGATGAATGTAAGTCAATTTACATAAGATGGAAAGTTTATGAACAGGGAAACTACCTTCAGAAGATACCCACTACTCTATGCTGCTCTGAGAAACACAGTATTTTCACATGTGTTTATATGTTAGAACTACTTGGGTTAATCCTGAAATAAGTAATTATTAAATCAGTTAGAATTAAAATTAATCATATATAATGCTATCAACTCCTAAGCTAATGCTAATGGCGCAGAATCCTGTAATGTAGATGTTGGCATGAAAATCAGATCCGTCAAAATTGATAAAACAATCATTTCTATGCTTCAAACAAATTTTGTCAAATGAATACTTTTACTCTGCACTCCTCTAGATGTTCTGTAGATGTATTATTTTTGAAAAATTGTTTTGATGAAAAACTTTTAATCATTTTAGATGCACTTTCTACTGACTATTTTTTGTTTATATTTTCTAAATAAGTTGTAAATTCAACACCATGGTGTGTCAGCTTTCTGTAGAGGCACTTTAAGACCTCTGGTAATAATTTCCTTTTAACTGAACTGAATGACTGAACGTCCGCCGTGCACAGAGAGAAGCAGAGAACAAATTAATTAGCTGTTCAATAGAGGAGCAAGGGTAATTATCCAACCTCTGCTGACTGACTATAGAAAGAGAAGATGGCAATGTCATTATTCAGACGTCACTCTGTCTCTGGGCCATAAAGAGATGATGCACAAACAGTGTTATTGTATTTCAACCATCAAGGGAATAGTCATCCATCAGAGAAATGGCTAACATGACTGCAGATGAACTGTGATGGTGATATTGATTGGTCATAAATATAAAAACGAGTGAGAGTGGGGATACGAGCGATAGTCTTACATTGTAATCACAGTTTTCCTGCACATTGTTTGTCTTTGTTACCTACATTAGATCGTCTGTTGTAATGCAGCTAAACTGATGCAATCTCAGCTGAAGTATATAACTCTGACTCTTTGCACTGTTGAGCTAAAACAGCATGTTGAGGCTTGATTTTATACCTGAGGTATTTGGGCTGGGCAAAAAGGCAGAATGGGCACGTTGCCTTTATGAGACAGCCCCTCTGAAAGCAATCTCAGCACAAACAAACAGCAGTAACCCACCATCACGTCACTGATTTTCTCTAGAACAGAGACCAATCCTTCAAAAAATATTGGAACATTAAAAGTCAGGAAGCTGCATGATGTTAGGTTGGTGTTAGACTGGGACACAATACGCATACGGACCTGCAGTCACTGGAATAAAACCACTACTGAGCTTGAGGGCGCAGAGAAATGATGGAAATTTTCAACAAGAGTGAGCAAGGATTTCACAATTCACTGATTTTCTATTATCTGAGATCAAGTGTCGAGTTGTCAGGTTAGTCGAGTGAGGTCTGACACACTGGTTCAGTTACTTTCCTCGCACAATTTTAGCAGAGAACATCTTAGTTCAGTGGAAGATCAATAGTAATTCAGTCAGCAATGATAATGACATTACCACTGCCCCAATCTATAGCTGCAGTCTAACTTCTTTACAATAAGCATTAATTCTTTTGTTCCCAGTTCCATCCATAATAACCTTTCTTATAGTTATCATGTCAACTGGTCAACTTATATAACCTTAAAGATAGGAATTAGAGTGAGAAGCACGTTATTTTGCTTGCTGTCACATGAATTCAACTTCTCCCCCCACCACTCTTTCTTTCTCTTGGTTCAAAGGGAGAAACAGCAGGGGGTGCCAAATATCAGAGGGCAGCTCTCTGATGAAAACAGCTTTTTGATCAGTTGGTGCCCTTAGCTGCTGGGAAACATTCAGCTGCAGCATTTGTAGGGAGCTGATGTTAAATTTAGACTTTAACAAAGAGCTCCTGGAGTAGCTCAGAGCTAGCAGCAGAGACCCATTCACAAAAGGTGCTAGACCTGAAATCTCAGCTGTGAATGAAGAACACAATGATTCACAAATATCAATCAGATTAACTTCATATATTATGTTTTGACTGCCATTATCTTGAATTATATATTTTCTTCTTTGATGTACTTCTTTAAAGGAGATCAAGAAAAAAAGCCCATAAAAGGTGCTGTTGATTTCTCCTGTCAAATGCAAAGCACAAACATAAAAAAAAATCCATGTTTTCGTCCTATAAATAAGGGTGTAGAAATTCCTCAGGGTGGTGTAATCTTGATATTGTTAATAATTCAAAAAGCAGAAATCCTCACATGCTGTAAACATACTGGGCTTTACTGAAATATTGATAAGTTTAGGTACAGTAATGCTTTTTCATCTTGGAGCCTGGACGTCAACAGAGCCCAAAGGATAGAGTCATTTCTGGGAGTATCCTTAGAAAGCAGTCTGGACTTGGTAAAGAGGATTATGTTGGCTGTTCCTTTTGGATTATATGATGACAATTGATGAACTCTAGCATTAGCTGATGTGTGAGTTCATAGACCAGACTCTCTGAAGGCATATAGGCTAGTATTGATTGGATTATAATGTATTCAGCCTCAATCTACTGCAGACTACAGGGAGGAAGGTGGGAAGTGAAGGAAACTACAAGGCTAATCCATATCCTGTGATCATAAACAGCTTTGTTATCGAGTTGTTGCATAATATCATATTAAAGGTGTTTCTGTTCCTTCCTCCTAGTAGTCTCCTGCTGTGTTTTGAAGCTGCGCGCGCTGCCAGCGCCGATAGCACGAGCACATTGTGACAGCAAATTATGAGGAAAGTTAAAGTCCTTAAAGCTGCAGCAACTTCCAAGCAGAATATTCACTCAGGTAAGGAAGAGGGTGGGAGGTAAAGGAGGGTGGGGTCCTTGCTCCATAGAGCCTGACAGTTCCGCGCTATTGGCTGACAGCAGGTGTTGGTAGTGGTGGAGGTGTGTGTGTGTGGGGGGGGACTCTACCTGTACCTGGAAGGAGTGCCATTCGTCATCGTCCGACTCCAAATCAGGACCAGCTTTTCCTTCTTCTAACAGTCCGGAGAGGTAGAAGTCGGCCAAGACAGCCTGGAAGTGAACGAACGACTGCAGCAGGACTCCGAGCATGGAGCCTATAAGTTCATGGAGCGAGGAAAGAGTCACCGAGTGGCTCCAAGGTGAGCAACATAATTGCAAGTTCCTTTCTCTCCCCCCCTCCTACGACTTTATCTCCTCGCGAGGACATTAACTTAGACGGTTAAGTCAAAAATAGAAGCAACACGTAAATCCAATTGGAAGTGAAAGGTGGAGGTGGAATGAGGAAGTGGCCTTTAGTGAGAGAGAAGCGGCAACAATGTGTTTCTGATCGGTGTCAACAACAGCTGAAACGGCGTAGGACATGTTAAACGCTGGGTAAATTAGGCTACATTATGGCCTGTTTTCTCCTGAACAAACAAATGAAGAGATTTTTTTCCGCTAAATCAAACGTGAATTTACCGAGGACAACTTTTAGATACTTTTTTGCAAGAATTATCAGAACTTTAACCTTTTTTCAGCTTTATTTTCATATAGAAAATAATCAATGCTCAAATGTAATACTTTGTTGCGTACCAGTTAGTCAATTAATTAATTTATCACATAGGCTAAATGGTTTATAACTACATAACAAGTGTTATAAAAGTTATTGTGGGATATTTTTTCACAGCCTAAAGCCATTGTTGCCAGTTCAGCTCTCTCCTTTAAAAAAAACGACAATAGTACATTGACAGAGCAGGTGTGATCATTTTGCTGATGTAAATAATGTGAATGAAACCTACAGTTACAAATTTTTGGCAGTGTGTTTTGGGTTTGCGGTAATTTGTGAGTAATAACATAGTAATAATACAGTTCATACATGTTTAATTCATACTGTAACAGTTTGCAAGCTCAGTAAAACAAATTCTCACCTTTCACAGGAGCAGTGACTTTTAAAACCTAATTCCTCATCTTGAGGCTAAGCAGAAGTCATTTTTCATGCCTGTACATGCATGCGATATTCTGTATGTGAAGGGTTATTTTATGCTTGTGCCCTGTGTGTGGTCAAAGCTTTCATGTTGGTCTTTTTGTATCTTTCTGTGCTCAGGTCTGGATGCTCCTCTCAATCAGTACCCGTTCACAGAGTGGCATTTATCAGGGATGGAACTGCTCCAGTTGACTTCCCAGTGCTTGGAAAAGTTGGGAGTCCATAAAATTGGGCACCAGGAGCTCATTTTGGAGGCTGTGGAGAAGCTCTGCTCTTTGGTGAGTCAAGATGCACCATCACGTGTGTTTGTTTGCAGTGTATGTCCGCAGCTTTTTAGTTGAGCCTGCTGTGGATGTAATGTGTGAAGCGAGCTACGCTCAGAGCATTAAGTGAGCAGTCCTCATCTCTTGCAGAGGTGTTGTGTACAGTATTTTAAAACTGCAGCACAGAGATCTATTTTTTTCCATCACTGATAACATTTTTAGACCCTGCTCCTGTTTACACAGCAGCTTTTGGATAGCCTTTCAAAAATTCAGCCAGAATACACAGTATTACCGCTCTTACTGCCATACAAGTCCTGCCTCAATGAAATACTCAGAGCTTTTAGCAACACACTGCAAGTTTGAGTTCTTTCTACTTTGCTCTCACTCAAGCATATCATAGTAAAACAAACAAACAAAAAAAAATACCCAAAATCCACCTTCAAAAGTGTAGTAATGGCTCACCTTCAACCAAAGCAGATTTAGATTATAAACGTGTGCCCGTAATGCTCTCTGTGCACATTTCAGGGAATGTTTCAATCAAATGCGAAAACACTTCCCTTCTCCTTTTGATTTTCTGATCCAGGTTTTTCTGTTGCATAATTCTATTTACTGTCTGTCCAATTTTGAGAGGAGATTTTATGGGCTTGAATAGTTGGGTTGGTGTGTGGGGGCGTTGGTGTATTTCCAGACTGGCCTTTGTTTCAGTGTAAGAGCTGATTGAGTAGGACAGTACCAGGCAAAGTTCCAGCTCTGATGGCGTAACAGCTTGTAAGCATCAGGCTAAGGCTGCTTATACTGTTTGTTGTGCAGTTTAGGAGTTGAGTTGTTGAAATAACGATAATGCAGATTGAATAATGTTAAAACTCTGACCCAAAGTCTGCATGAATGAGTGAGTGAGGGAACCAGTCCTGTAGTGAAAGCTTTTTTACCTTGAATGGAGTATGCATGTGGGTGCATATGTCTGCAATTCTTCCTGTCCGCCCTCACCAACACTGTGCTCATTCATAAAAAAAAAAAAATCAAATGCTCACATGGAGCAAAACCAAACCCATTCAAGTACACAGCCACATAATTAATAGATACAGCATTGAAAAGGCCATAAAAGATTCATGGCCACTTGTTAACAAGCTTGTTGTTCTGGCTGTATGAGCTGAACCAACAAAGCCTGACCAGTCTGAAGAACTTGACCAGCGATGAGTGCAGGACAGAAAAAAAAAACTGCTTTTTTAGTGCTTTCAAGAGTCACGTCCCATGCTGCTGGGCAGAAAATTGTGATGGCAGGCATATACTGTAAGAGAGGCATGAGAAATGATCTTGTTGAAGGATCTGTAAGGTTATCACTGCATCTGTTCATACACTTTGATTTGCTTGCTGTGAGATTATCAACTTGTTGCAGGATTGATTTGTATTCATTAATATTATCTTTAGGGTGAATTAAGCTAAAGAATGAGTTTATGCTTTGATGCCCTGTGTGACATGATGACAGCAAAGTTTTTGTTCTATTCTGTTCTATAATGTATTTATGTATATTGTTGATTATCGAATCTCTTACATGGTGAAGAAAGAATGTTCATACGCAAAAAAGTAGCAAAATTATTTTAGTGTAAGAACTTTGTGTGTTTTGCGTCTATTCATTTCAGCTTTATTGTGATTATAATATCATGATATTCATAACTTTTATGAAAGCGAGGGTGATTGTGCTTTGGTCATCTTAAGATGTATATCCAGAGATGTTCTGAGTCATCTTTCTTGCCATGTTGCACCACTTTGGTCCACAAGGGACAAATCTAGTGAGACTTTTTTGTGTTTTGTATTGAGCCACTGTATTTTTGCATTAAATTTGTAGATTTTCTTCAATGCATCATGTGGCATTCTGTGCATGTAAAAGATCTGCATAGTTTAAAGAAACAAACTTCAGACGAGTACATCTCTGGAACAAGATAAATCAGGAGAATTTAGCTTAGCAGGTGCATTTGTCCACATCACTAAAATTTTGCAGCACTATCGATGGTTAGAAATCACAACATGCAACATATCCTTTTGCAACTTTTGCTTTTTTTGTGGGTGACAGCATTCACATGACATGACAACCACTGATCCATGAATGTGTAAAGGTTTAAGCTTCAACTATGTATTTTGAACTGTTAAGGAAAGCTTTCAAAGGTGAGAGGGAGTTCAAAAGAACAAGGACTGGGGAAAACACTGTGGGCTGGTTTTGAACTGACACCCTGTGACGCAGCAGTATGGCTCCCAACTCCCCCTTCGTCCTTTTAAATAAATCAGCTTTAAATATCAGTGTCATGAGAGACCATGATATTAAATCACGTCTCATATTGAATTTGTCATGTAGTCAAACATATGCTGCATCTTCCCCGTCTAAAAAGGAAAAACCATCATTTGTTCAGGTTTTGAGCCTATATTGTAAAATAGCAGCACCTTCTTTTGAGACAGATGAGATCAGTTTGAGCTCCAACAACTTGTGGTGCAGATTTTGTTTGTTTACTTCATGGCATTAGCATGCAGCACAATGTATTAATAACCGCTTAATAGTGGTTGGTTGGGGACACTGCAAAGATGTGCTCTTTTTAGAGCACCGTACTTAACCTTTTGGAAGAGGCGGCTTAAATAGACTTTAGCCAAAATAAAGACTATATAAATCAAGTCCTGATAGTCAGTAAGGATTTGATTTGTACAGTGTAACTGTGCCATGACTCAGGCAGATTTATATAATTTTTACTTGTCAGCAGCACTACATGCAAGTAAAAGTTTGTATGTTAAAACCTCGGAAGTCTTTTCGGGAGGGAGGGAAGCAAGAGTGGGAAGCAAAGAGAAAATCCCAAATTATGTTGCAACATGATGGAGAATGTTGTTTTCTATTGCTTTTAAACCCTTTATTTAAACTTAAATGTAGGATATGTGACAAAAATGAGGGTAGAGTGAGCTTTGTTGTCAGTGTGTGTTTGGGTGTGTTTTCAACAGACATATGGCATAGGAGGAGAGAACCTACAAGGTCTGACGGAGAAGCTGCGAGCTGTTGCCCACACCTTGCAGATGGGCATCCAGAACCGCTGGCGCCTCAACAGTTATGACGGACGCTCCTCCACCAAGCTGCCAGCTGGAATTCTGCAGATTGTAGTTGAACTCATCACATCAGCCAAAGGCCTCTTCTGTCTGCTCAACAGGTTTGTAAAGAGGAAGTTACTGTAGCTGCATATTGCTTGGAATCCTGTTTCATTTGGCAAATATAGTCATAACTCCATCAGCTGTGTCGTCATTTAAAGGTGTTGTCTTTATTCAAGAATGTTTTGGTATATAAATGACTCCTCCCCATCTCTGTTTGCTCTCTCATTTTGTCTGAGGATCCAAGATCCCTATTAAGTCTTTGTTCACTTGGGTTATCTTGCGGTGGAGTCCTTTCTATCCCTTTCTATCCAAACCTATTTGTACTATAACCTGTGTCTTTCCAGATATCAGTTTTCGCAGCTCAGTGGATGCACTGCAACCAAGAACATATTCAGTTACTGCAGAGAACTGGGAGACATTGTACACAAGGTAGGTCTGTTCATTTCAATTAAGTGCATAAAAGATCGGTTGTTGTCTTGTCGTGTGACTCCCATTTATCTCATTATAATCTGACGTGCACATATCTGTCCATCTGTCGTGTCTATTTTCATCTCTGCAAAATGTAGAATTAGAAAAACCCCACATAGTGTGTGAGTTCGACACGTTTAACAGCATGAGATGTTGAAAACATGACATGTTTAATCTTAAGGGGAAGCACACATGAGTGAAACATGTTTCTGGTTGTAACCCACCAAAGCAGAACTACAACCTGTTGTGTGCGTGCCCATTTCTTTTCAAACCAGCCACTAAAATTGAACAAGAAAAACAGAAGCACATAAGAACTCCCTGTTCCTCAACTGAGCTCGAGCAGTGCATTTTTTTATCTGTACATTCCTGGCATATTTGGAGGCAGTTGTACCTTGAGGAAGCTTTAGTTGTTACGGCTGCCAACATATCTGGATGGGTTTTATTTGTGTTTATCTCATCTTAGTGCTGTGCAGTATTGGAAAGAGGTGGGAGGAAGGAGCAATATTTATAACAGGATGCATGTAAAGTGGGTGAAAAGTGTTCACAGGTACTGTAGCAGAGAGGACAGGCCTGGATATGTTGTGCTGGCTGGGGGAAGGAGGGAAGGGCAGAGTGGGAAGCAAAGAGAAAGGGGGAGGAGACTGAGAAGGATTGCACTGCCACTGTTAAATGACTTTTGGCTCCTGGGGGAGTGAACACTGCAGAGAGCAACAGGCAGAGAGAAGCTATTAACTCTGAAGCAGTGGAGACATTAAAGACAAATAAACTGAAGTTTAGAGGAGAGGAAGGCAAAAGAAAATAGAGTTAAAAGAAATACAGTAAGCAATACAGAGAACCTGAGTTTATATATAGGCAGCTCTGGACTCCTGCCCAGCAAAACAGGTACTGTTCTCACCTCTTTGACAGGATAATTCTCCACAAGATCATCCTTCTTTGCTTTTTTGGGATTTTGCTTGAGTTCCTAGAATAGCTGGAGCCACTTGAATAAAACAAGAAGTGTATTTTCTGCCCTGTTGAGCTGAGAATCATTTGGTGCTTAATTCTATGAAATGATCTGTTCTTAAGGGATTTAAAAAAAAAAAAAACAGCTACCGGTCATATGAGGGCAAGATGAAGTGGAGCCATCAGTTTGCAAAAGCCCAGGGGAATTTTACCTGAAAGACAAAAGTTGAGGTTTGTGTGTTAGTGTACATGAACAGTGACTTTATTCTAATAGACCTGGAGGAACAGAGAGTAAGAAAGGAAGTGTGGATTTCAGTGTTTGAGCTTGTTGACAGATAGGATGTTTTTGCTCCTACACAGTGAATCAGGCGACTGTTGTTTTCATTCATTGTAGGCAGGATGAATGAGCAGGGCTGAATGAGCGATTAATTAAAATCCCCACGCTTTAATGATGTGCAGTTGTTCAAACTGTTTTTAAACTTTGTGCATGCAGGTTGTTTAAAAGCTATGAACTGTCCTTAAATTTAACCCACTGACTGGGTTTCTAAGTTTCCAGTGAGCACATAGTAACTAAATTCATTCACTGAAATAGTGTAAATGGATATTGTAATTTCACATCAGGGCAACATCAACATTGCATGTTTTGACAGGTGTAATTATTACTTTAAAAATTCTTGGCTGATGAGCTAAAAGGTCAGTTTTGAGCTGCTGAGCAGCTGTCATACCTTTTTAACTGACAAGAGAAAATGAAAAAAGATCCCCATGCACACGAGCTCAGGCCACATCTCAAGCTGTCATCACAGCAATATCCTCTTGTAGGAGGAATGATGCAGCTGAGTAGCGTTACACAAGCTTGTCTGTCTCTCTGTGCAACACAGACCAGCATGTTTGCTGCTGCTTAAATCTCACTCGTGGCTAATTGAGGCTGGTGTCATCCCCCCGCGTGACATATGTGCCGTCAGGAGGCCACGGCTTAATCATGACGTCTTTTCTGCGGAACAGCTTCCATAGAAGCCGCACCACATCCTTCACACAAAAGAAAGGATCCTTATTTCCAGTCTCTCTCTGTGAGTGTTTGAGCTTTTTTTTTTTCTCCCACCCTGAGGCCAATCAGGGTCGGTAGTCAGCTGGTGTTGTTGGGATCCCACACTAAAGTTGTCAAGTCTGAGTTTCACAGTAGCACAGGCTCAGTTTGCTTTGAAGCAGCCAAGCAGCAGGCAAAGTCCAAGAGATTGAGGGCAGAGACAGGGACCGGGTAAAAAAGACTCGGTGAACTGTGAACTTGGATTTGATCGCAGTGAACTGGGAAACAATGTTTCAAGGTATGTGAGTTTAATTCACCGTTTCATTGCTGCGTTGACATAATAACCTCAAGGTGACAACATTTTAATGCCTTATATTTATTTTAAGAGCTACAGGCTTCTGAGACAGTTATGTAAGAGCTTATTTGCCTCGAGTGTGCAGTTTTTAATATATAATGCTTATGTTTGGTGGCACATATGTGAGATTAAACAAGAAAACATGAAAAACCCCTGCTGTTTAGAAGCTGTTGTTGACTTAGTAATGATCAACATGTTCCCTGAGTTTGAGCTACTACTGGATGACTTATTAAAAGGGCAGAGAGAAGGAAATCATAAGAGGTTCAAATACAGACAAGACAGATTGACAAGAGGATGGGTAAACTGTGTAAACCTTCATCCTATAATTTGAATTATTTAAGAAGAAAAAAGGAGCTCCAGACAAACACATGGTTGGGCAGGGTGGAAGTTGTGCAAGGGAAGAGGGAAAGTTATTATGTTAAATGTTGTGTGGCCAGGGTTAAAGTTATTTTATAGCAAGTCTGTCCAAATGGCAAAAGCCGAAATATGTATGGATGCAAGCAGAGATAGACAGAATATGAATAGATCTTAATCAGACAAAATAATATTAGGGTTTGATGTTTTCATGCAGATATAAGTCGAAAGAAAAAAAAAAGAATCAGATCTGTTGAGGTGCAAGTATGTGTTGGAACATATCTGACTGTTACAGGTCGTCATTCTTCTTTTGTGTATTTGTTTCATCCCCTTTTTAGAGCACGTGTCTATACATGGTTGTGCACCTCTCATCTTCTTTTCAGAATGTTACACCCACACAGTGATCTGTCTATTGTTTCCCAGACAACTACTGATGGAACGACTTGCAGGCAAAGTTAGCTGCAAAGTTAGCTCACTTAATCGAATTAAACAACATACACAACAACTCAAAACAGCAGCAGAAGCCAACAAAATATTTACCTTTAACATTTTTTTAAAAGCTATGAATCACCTGTAAACTTCCTCTCAGATTTTTGATTAACTCAAGTTTTATTTTCTTCCTGATTGCTCGCTGTCAGTGTGTTGCTAACGTCATAAGAACTGAGCCTTATTCAAACTGATCAGCTTACAGTTGATATTCAAGGTCTGTGTAACAGTGTTTTAGGTACATAGCTGCTCAAACGACATACTTTGGTCACTAAAATACCAGAGTTGTATCGGTGTGCATCTGTCATTTTTGGACTTTATTCTACTTTTGTAAATGTCGAGCAAGATGTGGATCAACTGTAGAGTAGCTGCACTTGTTTATAGATCTTGTCCTTCAAGTGTGAGCTCCTTTAAAGACTGTGCCCCTTGTTTTCAGCTGAAGTGTTTTCATTGAGATCTTATTGAGGTCAAAAATGAATAGAAAGGCTTGCAAGTGGAGCATCAACATGCTGGAGGCTGTTGAGGGCTAAACGCTTCTGTACCACACCTCTTCCCTTCCGGTGTCAGCCACCTCCTTCTTCCTCGTGTCTCTATCACAGACATGACCTTATCTGAGGTCTCACATCTTTCATAAACATCAGATAATTATTACCTTATGTGTATGCAAACAACTTTTTGCAGGTATGAACTAATAGGAGTGACTTATTTTGTAGATGCATTTTTATTTAGTTAGTTTAGTTTGGTCTTTTACTTCTCTAGACAAAAAAGATGATTATTTTTAAAAGTGGGAACCCTTAGATTTGTGATTTATTCTCATTTGAAACCAACAAGGTGAAGTGTAATTTTAGGTTTTACCAGAGTTAAAATGAAATGCAAAACAGGTTGTACTGTTGTTTTGTTCCAGGCTTCAATACAACAGAAGACAAAAGAATGCAAAGGCATGCAATGACAGCAGTGTTGCTAAGTGTGCAGGCTTGTAGAAGGTGGTAACTGTTTTAAAGCCTCAGCTACTACTGTCATTTGCAACATGGATTTGTAATTATCCTAACAGATTCTTTCCTCTGTTTTAAGCGTTGCTGCAGAGTTATGTGTCTGCTTAAGAACTCATTTAAAAACTGCGTTAAAAAAACCCCACATTTTCCTACTCAAATGACTCCTCATTTAAATCATTACATCAGTATTTTCAATATATTTTCGTTTTCCCGTCATGTAAATCTTTATTCCGATAAGAACTGCATTTGAACTTTTTTTCCTTATGATTCATTTCTAGACGGTAGAGTAATGTGTGACATATACAGTGCATAACACAAACATCATTCACTTTTAGCAGAATTGATATTTTATTGAGTCAGAAACGGAGCTGAATTGAGATCTTGTGTATCAAGAACTATATAAATCTGACTATAGTGGTAGTTGTCACATTTAACTCATCCAAACAGTTACACGTTTTTGTTTTTTTAAAGAGTGACAGCGTTTGTTTTCTGCTCTTAATTGACTGCATTTATGACCTTTCCAACAACAAAAAAAGTACATTTATTTTTATGTTTCTATAGTGAATGATTGCTGGGAAAAATCACTGTGGACAGACAAACTCTAATTAGGATGAATTGTCATGACTTTCTCTTTTAAAAATTCCCTTTTACCCTTGTTTAATCTTATGACGAAGCCTAATGGAAACTTGAGTTTCAGCTACAATCCAGCATGTACTTTGTTTGGTGCTAATTAGCCTCGTTAGCTTGCTAACAGAACTGAGATCAAAGTGAACTATTTTTGTTAGAACCCCACAAATATATTAACATGCAAATTCTCTTCACCTAGACTCTTTTTATATTATCTGTCTTAGTTTCTGCTGGTACTGTGGTACATTTAAACCTCTTATTAGTGGCGTAAAACAGCCTTTAATCTATTCTCAAGTGTCATTCTGTTTGCACTGAAAATATCTTTTTATAGCTGCTTGATAGAAGCTTCAAGTAATGTACTTAATGTCTTTTTCAAGTCAAGTTTATTGATTTTCTATTTTTAAATGTTATCATGTTGTCAATCAGGTCTGACTAACTAACCAGCTAACTTTGAATTAGTAATTTTACCATACAGCAAATGCGCCGTGACAAGATTACTTCAGTGCCAAGCAGGGATCAAGATGAAAATCTTAACATCTTTATCCATGTTTATACAAAACTTTTGTTTGTTTTGGTGCAAATCATTCTATCGGCGTTTCTGAGTATCCACGCTTGAACAAATAGCAGGAATAGCAACACAGAAAACCGTCAAACACAAACAAATGTTAAAGTAGCCAGTAATCATGGCAAACCCCTCCTTTCAGTCTTGTGTCATGGCCTTTAATTACAGTAGCTCAGTCCGGCCATGTTCATGTTGATCCCCTGTTACATTTCACGGGGATTAGCGTCGCTTTGCAATCCTTTATGTAACTGATCACATCATTAGGCATTGCAAATTAGCTTGTGGGGCTAAAGCTGTGTGCCCGTGGCCAATTAGGTATTTTAAACATCTGTCCATTTCTCTTTAAGGTTCTCAACCACCACTTTCATTTAAAGGCACCTCCTCATTGCTTTTGCAACCATTCTGAAGTTATCAGCGCAAAATCTGTATGAAAATGATCAATATTGCACCCCATTTATTGTCCATATTGGATATGTAACTGGATATATAACTATAGCTAACAATCAAGAAGGTAGCTATTGACAACCAACATCCAGTGATGTGAAGCTAAAGAGTTATTGGTTAACTTTTCTACTGTGAACTGTTCACACCTAATCATAAAGGAGCCGATAAAAAATATAGAAAAAAACCCCAGGGCGCCTGAAGTTTGCAGAACATGACACTTCAATGCACTTCTTGGAAAATGTTTTGTTGACTGATGAAAGTAAGGACAAAGAGTGCAAGCACTGAAGCATTAACAAAGGTACTGCTTAACAGCATGAAAACCTGACTGCAGCCCTTCAGTGTAGTGGCGTTGCCATCATAGTCTGGGGCATCTTTGATAAGAAAATATTTCAAGGTTTTAAGTTCAAAGTCAAGCTGGATGTTCACAAATTGAAGCTCAGTGGAAGTTGGATGATGCAGCAGGGTGATAGGCCTGAAAACAGTAAAGTAAGATGTGTGCACCTCTTCACTTCCTCTATGTCTCGCATGTTCTATCTTTTATATTTTGACTTTTCTGCTTCAAAAATCCATGAAAAACACCAATTAATGTCTGGCATGACACTCCCCTTTGCCTCTGGAGACCTGTGCCCTTTCGCTTCCTGACTCATGCTGCGAAGAGGAAATAGGACATGGGTTTTGAGTCAGATCGTCCCATTTCCACAAATCAATAGCTTTAGCATATAAGCGGTAGTGGTGTCATTTTATTGCACTGCTGCTTACATCACCTTGTTTCATTCATCCAACAGGACAACACTGTGTATGAAAAGGAAAAGGACATCATCTCGGTGGTGAGTTTGCTTGTGTCTGTTTTCCATAAGCAATTTCAGCTGATTGTAGGTGAACTGGATGAGATATTTTGGTGTTTTGTGCCACTCATGTTTCAAAGCAAGCAAGAAAGTCAGGTTGTATTTAATCTTGCAGTGCCGTCAGCTGGTGGTGGTTTGTGATGAGATCCTGAAGTCCAGCCCTCAAGCACTTCTCACACATACAGCTCAGCTGGAGAGTGTCGACCTGGTGCCCGTGTCACCTGGGGATCAGCTGGTAAAGTTTGTTTTGTTTTAGTTTTTTTCTAACTCTGACCTTTTTCATTGTTTTCTTCATGAATATCAGTCATCTTCTTGAACTGCTTTAAAGTCATGTCGCTTCTGCATGACTGCATCTTAAGTTTATCAAATAGATCTCTCTAGCAGCTCAAATCATTTTCCTAAGTCTTTTAACAATCAAGCCTCACTCTCTTTTCTCTCATTTTTTTTTGTCATTTCCAGCATTTATTTCCCTGCCTTCATCTCTTTCCAGGGGTCTTCATCATTTGTTTCCACTCTGCGCTTCTTTCATCCAACTCAAGGTTCTCCATGAACCCACTTCTGTTCCTGTCTCTGAAACCCTCTCTTATGTTTAGTTGGTCACTTACAAAGTACTTTTATCTTGCTTCTCCTCTTCTTGCCTTCAAGTCAGCACATTCGATTCTATAATTGTAGCTCTCATCTTTGCCTATCTCCATAATCTAGATTCCTTTTGTTATTCATTTCTAAAGAGCCATTTTCCTCTAAACGTTTCCCCAGTATCCTTCCCTTTTGTCTGCTCAGTCCATTAAGTAAAAATCTCTAATCTTAGATAGCAGTTCCTTTTCTTTATTTGATTTCTCCTCCTAATCAGATCTCTGGTGTTTTCTTTTTAGTCAAATATGCACATTTTCATGCAACAGTGCATTTCCTCTTATGCAAAGCATATACTGTTTTTGTGTATCCATAAATTAATATCTCTGTGTGAGAGGAGTGAGGATCATTTTACAAGGTTTTACAAATAAGCAAAACTAAATTATCCTTGGCTGACAGTAGCTAACTATAATTAACTAAAGCTTATCGCTGTTAATGAAGTCTGCCTCCTTGTAGACTGAAAATAGTGAGAACTGAAGACTGAGTGGAGGTGAGGAGCAGGAAGAGTCATTTATATGCACTGAACGTACGAAGCAGGTTTAGGTGTTATATGTATTTCCTATATTTGCTTAATGTGAGTCACAGGGGTTTGTCATAAAATTATATAAAAATGGGATACATTTTTTTGTTTTTGTGGGTTTTAAAGTTATCTCTGGAAGCTGCAAAGAATTAATTACTATTGAAACACCTTACTTCAACTTTAAATTTATTATTTCTAAGGGCTGTATGTATGTTTAACAAACGGCTTATAATGCATGACAGGGATCTGTTTCCATGGGAATATTTTTCAGCTTATTTTAGCGTTTTATAAAATGAAATATCTTTTCTCATTGAAATGCTTTCTCTGTCATTATTCATCATTATATTTACGATAAACGAACCTCCACATTCGCCATTATAAGCTGACAACTGCAGTGTGTTTAAACTATCAATACATATTGATTTATTGGTTATTGGTAAGATCCCTGTATATCCTGTCATTCTAAGTGCTGGAAAAAATCTAATTCAATCCAGTTATGTTTTATAATCATATGATGACTTTCCCGAGTATAACTGCATGCTCTATATGAAAACCTGGGGAAGCTATTTGGTTGTTACTTGATAAAAACAAGATCATCATGTTGTGTAATTTTGAGTCATTAATGTGTAAAGTTGATGTTTTGCAGGACAGTGTTCTCAGCATAACATTTTTCTTTTTCCTTTTTCTCAGGGAATCGAGATAACATCCACCAGCTCCAGTAACCACTACGTGACTGGAGCTGCTGCTGAGGTCAGACACTCAAATTGTCTTTCCTTTTCTGCTGTTGACTCAGCCCACTAACCGAGCTAACCATCACTGCCATCTCACTGCACTTAACCTGTCCTCTGTGGAGCAGAATGACTCAGCCTGCTCCCCATGAGCTCCAGATCAATAGGTTAACAGCAGCTCCAGTTTGTCTTTTCACAAGAACTCCATGCAAAAAGCTGTTGGCTTCACCCGATAGAGACTTTAAAGTTTTTAATTATTTGACCTCTGTCTCGTTAAACAGTGACCTGACATCTCAGGAAAACCCGCTGCACAGCGGAAAATCACCTTGTTGGATTGATGAAGTTAACTTTCTATCAGATCTCGCATGTAACAAACTGTGGCTTTGTGGTTCTGGTATGTCTTGCGTTTTTGTAACAGATAACACTTTTACACTTATGAGCAGTTCTCCTGTCAGAGATTCTGCTAAACACAGACATCCCAGTTGTCTGCTTGGCCTACTGATCTTATAATAACTGGAAGTTTTCAGGGATGGAAAGCAAAGATCAAGATCATTTTTTTCTTAAAAGCAGATTTTCTTCTGCTTAGGTGCAACTAAATCTCTTTTAAGTTGCAGCAGACTCAGTAAACAGTAGTGTCTTTCTTCCACTGTGCACAGCTGAAGTATGAAATTTTAATTTCTATTCATTTATTATGGAAGCAGAAGCTCTCTAGACAGAAATCCCCTTGGAAGTGTTTATGTGTGACACATTATTTGTAGTTGTTGACTCGTCTTTGTTTCAGTGCTTTAAAACTAAAACCAATCTTAGCCGACGTGTTGCAAATTCACATCACTGTGTATTTGTAAATGAAGCTGTGTTTTGAATGCTGCAAGCTGCAAGTAAAAAAGTAGTTTATAATACATATATACAGTTTATTTTATGAAGATCTGTGCTTCGTACCTTTCATACTCATAAAGAACACCGCTTGGAGGTGAGAGTTAAACTCTCCAGAAGTGGTTTGTCTTGCTTATATGATTCTAAACAGATTTTTATGTGGAGAAGTTTCTTTGGGAAAGGCAAAGACCACTTTAGTCACGGGGCTTGTGAAATATACAAGCGATCACTGAAAGGACAGAGGAGTGTATGGCTTATAAATTGAGCACAAGAGTAGTTCTCCTGTGGGACACAAGGATGAGGATGTTATTTTTCCATGATGTCAATAGCAGAGTACCCTCAACTCCCCTGCTGCTGCAGCAACATTACTGTGGCTGACTAGTGAGAGATATGATCAGCATCCGTGAGAGGAAAAAAAACTATGAATAATAATCATGATATGACACTTCTAGTTCTTGTTTTATTTTGTATCTAATATATTGTCTGACATTGTCATACAGCATCGTTTGATTTGTATCTCTTCACCCTTTTATTGGTTGATTTGTTGACAATTTTTCATCGGTATATTGTGGGTCAGTTATTTAATTCACCTGGCTGTCTAGAAAAATACATTTTCTTCTAGTTGTTGCAGAAGGATTTTAAAAAGCAACCTTTTAAGCATCAAGCATCTAGGTACTGGACAGAAATATTCTGTCCTGTTTGTCGTAAATGCTATATTCTTACAACATGCTGTTTAGCTGGATTAGATGATATGTGCTCTTCCATTGTGTAATTATGGTAGTTATATGCTATATTTGACTTGAGGTTTTCATTTTTCTTTATGCCTGTTTTTGCAGCCTTCCACCGATGCTTACTTGAAGATCTTGGCTGGTGATGAAGTGGTCCAAGTCAATGGCCAGATAGTGGTGAGTGATGCAATATGCGAGCGACCAATTATAATTGAATACCTCCATCAGTCTAAGACCTGATGTCAATATTCCTCCTGCAAAGCATTTCATGCTGAAATTTTTTCCCGTTTCTGCATCAGGTGGGCTGGAGCAGAGCTAACCTCATACGGAAGCTGCAGGAGAATCCCAGCGGAGTGACCTTGGTCTTGAAGAAGATCCCTGGATCGCAGCGACGCAAAAACTCTGCCTATCTCTCCTCCGCTCAGGTTGGGAATCCTGTGCACATAATCACTCTATAAATTGTATTAGCTGTCTTGTCATAAATGTATAAACATATTTTGATGCCCAGTATCTTCTTGTTTTGCTGGAAAATGTTAGATTTAATGAGTGTCATGGTTATTAGTCTCATTTGGGAAAAGTGTACGAGTAGCTGCAATACAGCAGTATTTCAAATGACAGACCTGGATTTTTTTCAAGTTAATTCAGTTTTTCTCTTTGCAGTCTTGCTCATACTTTTTAGGATATTTGAGATAAATTACAACCAGGGATGAAAGTCCAGCGTCAAATCCTTCTTCAGAACGCAGGCTGTTTACATGTTTGTGTCAACGGAACCTGAACCGCTCTTTCATGTGAACGCCCTCTTTGATTTCCGTTCAACATCACTTGGGATCTGTCTCCATAAACTCTTGCAAGCTATCACTATGCTGCCTGTTGTCTTTGATCCACACACTGAAATACATGCTGCATCTGAGACACACTCACACGCATTTCACACCCCCTTGTGACCATTACCATGTTAGTCTCAGGTCTAGCTGGCGGCTTGCAGTGAGAGAACACTTCAGAGGATGTGAATCAGCTGTGTGTATCAGCTTCATATTGCCCTCAGAGGATGCCCTGATTTTTAGTTTCACAGACTTGGTGTGTGTTTGTGTGACTGTGTTGCTGTCTTATCTGCTCGGCCGCAGAGTGTGCAGATGGAGACCCGAGGAGAGGGCAGCCATCACAGTCCACATGACATCCGCTTCCTTACCCCTGTGCTAAACCCCAAATACACAAATAAGCACACAAGAGCACATACGTAGAAAAACATTAATGTGCGTACTCACATGCTTGGGCTTGTCTGATTTGTTCTTAGAAAGACGAAGAGGAGAAAGAAGAGCTATCTGAGGAGGAGGACGAAAAGGACGAAGAGGAGAATCCAAGGCACTCCATATTTGAGAGGGTTGCAGCATCTGTCAGGTCGCTGTCTTTCAGGTAAGGGCTTTATTGACTTTTCCTTTGATAATAAACTAGACATAAAAAGAAGTACCAACATTATTTCACCCCAAAAGCTGAAAAAAAAATTGTTTATGAAGCCCGTTAAAGAAAAGACTTAAACTAAATGTAACTGTTTGAATGTAAATTTGATCATCTGTTTCTCTGGTTCAAGCTACAGCTAGCTAATGGGCATAGTAGGTTATTTTTACCATTTTGCACTTTGTTAATCATTTTTTTCAGACTTCAGGGAAAGGCCTCAAAGATTAATGCAAGGAAAGAAAAACCGAAATACTTAGAAATCAAACAATGTGTTAATCTAATAAATGTGTCATCCAGACACATTCTGTTCTCATAAAAATCACGTTTTTAATCTTAATATCCAGTTAAGGGAACAATAAAGTGAATGGATCTATTACAAGTTGGAAGCCTGTTAATAAGAGCGATTCTCCATGTTTGCGTCGGCTTTTAGACTGAGCAGGTTGGACATAAATTTGGTTTGCTCAAGAACCAAGAAATTACTCAGCAAAACCAAACCCCCTACAAACTCTCATGACCTTTTCAATCGGCTCCAACCTGATAAGTTTACACTGACGTCACAGCAGAAATGTCAGGAATTCCACTGAGCACGCCCACAGCTGACTGGAAATGAGAGAACATGATGAGAATAGGGAGTTTTGGAAAGATGGTGAAAAAAAAAGAGAGAAAGGAGAAGGGAGAAAATAAGAGTGATGAAAAGACAACAGGTGCTGATGGAGAGCAGGCAGGGGAGTGGAGAGAGTGGGCGGTGTTGGCACATTATAGTTGGAGATAATTCCGTCCTGTTCTGTCTACAGATCCAATTTTTGTCTAAAAGGTGGGAGGAGTCTTTTTAATAGTGGCTTATGAAGCCATATTTAATCTCTTTAGAAGACACAATTGTAGTTTTTAAAAGCTTTATGTCACTTTTGTTGCATAGTGATGTGTTTGCAGGCAGGGACCCCTTTCATCAAAGATTATCTTCATTTTCCTGTCAGTTGCAAGAATTTTAACGGCATATCTCAGATATAGCTGCAGCTACAAGCTCCTCTGATTGATATTTTTGCAACAGGCGAGCGATTCAAGGACCTGAGGGACAGCAGCCTATGGGACAGGAAGAGTCTGAGTTGTCTTCTGACAAGGAGCTGGAGGGGAGACTGACTCTAACTTCAGACCAAAACCTACAGGAGAGGCTGTCACCTCTGTCAGCCTCAGGTAGGGAACTTTTCTTGGAACTCCCCCAGAGTGTTGAGGCTGTTTTTAATCGTGATTTTTGCAGGTCGGAAAGGAAAATGAAACAAAATAGGCTTTTCAAAGACAGACAGGAAAGCTCTTTGCTTATTTTCTGTTTCATGGGGTTACGATTAAAACACCTCAAAAAGTGATATTGATTCACAAACAACAAAAGCAATGAAACATTGCTCTGGTTGAAGCATCTCAACGGTGCTTCTATATACAGTGGCATTGTTTCAAAGCAGTTGCATATTCATTAAACTGTTGGCAGCAGGTCCTGGTATGGCAGGGTGGATATGTGTATGAAAGGGAGAAAATCAGAAAATAAAGCAGAAAATAACACAGTGAAACATCTTAAACACTATATTATAAAGAGGAGAAATTTTCAGGAGATAAAAGTTAAATCAAATCATATTATTTGCCAGACTAATTGAAATAGATCTGAAACCTTCCTGTAATCCCTGCAGGCTTTGGTTGACACAAGTGGGTGTATTGTAATTACACACCTTTTTATTTGCTTGATGACTCCTTTGATAAAAAATGTTTCCCTTATTTAGTGATATTTTTACAATGATACACATTGGAATCATTTTTAACCCAGACAATGTGATGATTAGTCATTAATGTAGGTCACTGACAACTCAAATGTGTGTCATCATGATTGTTGATATCGTGATAATTTTTATTCAAATGCTTCCATTAGTACTGCAATTGCCATCAGTTCAGTTCAACTTTATTTATATAATGCTGAACCCCAACATTGAATGTTGTCTTTGATTCAACCCTGCAATCTGAGCATCCACGAGGCGCCAGTGGAGAGTAAACCTCCAGCAGAAGCAAGGTCAGAAAGGGCAGCCATCTGGCTCAGATGTTTGTAGGTGGAGAGGACAGGAAAGAGGGGTCAACAAGCACCGTAACTGCAGGGCAGATATAACTACGGAGAAAGAAAACAGAAACACAAGTTAACACATTTATACATGGAGGGAAAAGAGAGAAGAGTGCAGAAAGCTCAGGGAATCATGAGATTTACCTCAGCTGCCTGGACCCACAGCAGCAGAAGTACAGGGATGCTGAAGGGTAACCTAAGCCAACCCTGACTAGATGCTTTATTAAAAGAAAGTTTTATTGTAAAACTGAGCCTATTTAGCTGACATACAGGTCAATGGGTTTATTTAAGCTTTTCTCCTCATTTTTGCTTTTCAGCAGAATTTGAGTATTCAAGAGGTTCGAGGCTATCCCCAAACTTCATGAGAGACCAGTCGCCTTCATCCCGAAGTCCCTCACCTCACAGAGTCTGTAAGGAAAGAGCGAGTATCAGTTCATGCCCTGAAATGGTGGGACACACGGTGAGTGGAAAAAAGGGCTCAATCAGATTTTTTTTTATAGAATAAAACTTCATTTTGAAACACTGATTGACCTCTGACTGGTTTTCTTTACAGCCAAATAAGGAAACTAAGAAGAGCTGTACAAAAGGTAAGTTTTTTATTAGATCTTCATACAGGTGTTTTGACCATGTTGTGTTACACAAAGACCAATATATAAACTAATGTCAGCAGACTGCTCCCTAAAACAATGACATGAATAAGAAATCAAAGCTGAGTTAAGTCAAACTGGGCGATTACTTTTATGTTTCTTTATTTTTTGGAGCTTGACCAGAGAGCATTTTGGTAGATGCAGCAGTGTCATGACAGAAGAATCATAACCAAAGCAGCCAAGTTTACTCACTGTGCTCCTTTTTCTTATTCCTGTCCTCATGTCTCTCCAGGAATGACGACTGCTCTGAGCCGACGCCGCGTGTCCTGTCGTGAGTTGTCTCATCCTGATTGTGATGGCTGGCTCTATAAGAAAAGAAAGGAGAGCAGCGTCTTCATCACACAGAAGTGGCAGCGCTTCTGGTTCGTCCTCAAAGGGCCTTGTCTTTACTGGTACAAAAGCCAACAGGTGGGCCCAAATTAATATAATGTTTCATTATTTTGACTGCATTATGAGTTTAATATCTAAGTCTAATTAAACTGTTTAAATCAGCGGTATCTACTTTAATCTGGATGCGTAATCTTCTTGTTTTGTGCTTTGTATGTTATTTGTTTCTTCAGGATGATAAGGCCGAAGGTCTGCTCAACATATCCAGCTACAGCATAGAGAGTGCTGGACAGCACAAGAGAAAATAGTAAGAATTGACTTCAGAATAGATCTGCTTTTAACATTTCTTAAGGGAATATGAGGGATTTTGCACATTGTGTTTATTGTTAGAAATGTACTGCCAGTTTTGCTTTGAAACAGAAACTTTATTGTCCCTTTGCACAGAAGAGGATCTGTGTACCTAATGAAGGACATCTGTAAAATACAAGCTGTTTTGCTGTTCTCACAGTTAAATGAAAATCTATTATCTATTATAAGATTGTGGAGTCTAATCACCGATGGGAATGGATGTGGAAAGTTAACGTGCGTCTGCATTAAATGTGTCTTAATGTCTCTGACTCACATTCTGACCCTCACAACCCTGTTCTCTATCTCTACCAGTGTCTTCCAGATGTGCCACAAGAAATTTCAGAACTTCATCTTCGCAGCAGATAATGTCAGCGACATGAGCAAGTAAGCTAAAAGCTACGAATCCAAAATAAACTTTCTGACTTGAATGATGTTTAATGATAGATTGATGTCTCTAGATAAGGTCCTGCATTGGTTTTTATGCCCTAGCTGCCATATATTTTTGTGATTCATTCGGTTTTTTTGTCAACACTGAGCATATTTGAGTTGTTAAATGTCACTGGAGCTGACATTGATCTGCACTGCCCCCTGCAGTTTATTTTTATATATCCTGTTTTAAAGCTGCATGAAATTATTACTCTTCAAATCTAGATATATGTGCACATCTCATGCGTCCTAATCTTGATAAACTGAACATGTCAATACAGATAGGTAGGTATACCTAGCTGCACAACTAACCATATTTTTCTCTCCAGGTGGATCAACTCCCTGATTACAGCCATACAGAAGCACAATAAGTTCCTTAAAGATCCAGATAGTGAAGAAGGTGAGGAAACACTTGTCGTATACTTTAACATGCCCTCAGAAAACAGATTCTTTTATCCAGATTATTTTGTTCCTGCAGCTTTGTGCACATATTTTCTCCCATTTCAGCCTTAATGCATGTGGAGGTCACGGTGTCAACACCAGTGGGAACAAAATAAATTATAGTCCTCTGTTTTTGAAAATTGTAGTCACATAATTATGTTTATGATAATTTCACTAGAAGTGTTAATAATGAGTGGTAACAGCTGTTGCTATGGTTACCTGGCAGCCAGTTAAAAAACAATGACACAGTTCGGGTTATGTCATTCACCCAACACGTTTGTTGATGTTTGACAGAATGTTACAGTGAAACTGAGTCAGAGAGCGAATCGTCTCCTCCTCGCAGGAGAAACAAGGTCGGTGCAGTTAAACACCAACATATTCATGGACATCTGATGCACTGATGTGTGCTTTTATGTTACCACTGATGCTTTTCTGTTTTTCCATATGAATCTCAGAAGATACAATCCAACACTCTGCCTCGACCCAAGGGGAAGACGAACAAGGTGCCATCATCCAGTTCTACAACAGAGGGCAGCAAAGGAACAAGTATGGATCATACGGCTGTTTCTCAACTCATGTCTCACTTTCTCTGCTCTTTTTTAGACATTGAGAAATATGGTTAATTTCTTTCATCAGTACAGATTGGGGCTTTCTGATAGATGTTTTAATAATACGTGAGTTGCAATGTGCTGTTCTCTTTATTTCACCCTCTGGACTGTTGATAGAGAGTACTGTTATCATTGAATCCCCACTGCCCTGTTTCTATTTAGCTCCAACTCTTTCAGGCCTTTGCCTCTATCTTTATTTGCTCTCACTTTGTTTCTTTGTTCCCACGGGAAGGCGGGCCGGTAGATGAGATGGGGATGATGTTAAACAACTTAAAGGAAGGAGGAGTGTCCCTGATAGGCCATGAGCAGCCGTTCACGCATGACCACTTCAGGAAATCATTCATTCGACGCAACAAGAACCCCGTCATCAATGAGAAGGCGCACGCATTGCGGGCTCTGCAAAGTACCCTGAAGGTGAGGGGGGAGAAAGTCCCGACAGTTTGTTTGGCTGAGGCGTACACATGCCTTGGGTTACCTTTCCCTGTCCTGCCACAAAGCATGAGATTAAATATTGACTCAGGTGAACTAAATTCAGGCGATTGTTGACTAACTTGAGTAATTAATTGGCTGTTGGGGTGTTATAATCAAATTCTACTCTCTAAGATGCATGTCCTTGTTTTTCTCATATCAGGAACTACCATGGTTTTAGATCTGGTAACTTTTAAAATGCTTAAAATGATGTGAATTTTTTTCAAATCAAAAATATCTTCCAAAAGATTGCTTTTTTCCTTATACAGATTGATACACTCCTGAGTGAAGGATGGTTGGTTGAAGTTGCTTTGCTTTGCTTGTCTTTCCAGGCTAAAGAAGCAGAGTTGCAGCAGATCAACAAGGTCCTGGATGACTCTGACCTGACAGCTTCAAAGTACCGTCAGTGGAAGGAGAACAACGAAGAACTAGTTCAGGAAATCGAAAGACTGGCTGCTCTCAAATCCTCTGAAGCAGGAGGGGATGCTGCGCCGGTGCAGGACACGCCTGAAGAGGAGGTTGCCTTGGAAACTGTTGTTAAGGAAACAGCCGCCGCAGAGATAGAAGAATTATACAGACTAAGTCTGAGCGATGGTGAGCAGCTAGTTGATGCAGAGCCGTCTGATGTTCTCGTGGAGATCCCACAGGACTCTGAGGGTGCAGAGAGGAGCCCAGTCTTTGATGTCTCACTGGGATCGCTGCAGGAGTCCATAAACAGACAGCTGAGTCAAATGGCAGAAAGCGAAGGTGCTGAGCATTACTTCTTCATTTAGGCTAACACTAGAGCAGAAACACAGAAAAATGTTTGCCATTAAACAGTGTGGTAAAAGTCCATTTCACCATGTTTTCTGCTACAATCATTCAAAACTGACAGTCAGTGCTCTTCTCAGATATATCAGAGAAAAGCATTGGTACAGACTTTTATCTGCTTCTCTGTGAAATAAAATTTGACATCTGACAAGTTTACATCAGTAAAACATAAACAACTTACCAAGTGTCTGAGTTCAGCTTGTATTTGGGAAACTCTGAGCTTGTTCCTATAATTGAAATATCAAGTAGAACTTGGAATTCAGTGAGAATTTCTAATGTAAGTCATGCCATTTTTAATGTGATATGTAAATATAGTTTTATCATAAATACTGTTTGTATTTGTTTACTGATTTTGCCTTAATAAAGGTACATGTGAACGATCTTGCACAGAATGCTCTCTTCAGATATGCTGCTTGGTCAAAGCTGTGCTCTTTTTCAGTCTTTTTTTGACCTTGAGGACTTTCTACTTCACCACATATGTTCATTTATCCACATATGAACAATGGAGCAGAGCCCTAAGACATTGCCTCTTATATCTGTCCTGCATGAAACAAGAGAAATGAGGACTCCTCTAAAGTTAAGAGATCAACGATGTTCCATACTATTTCAAGTTAAGTTTCACTGGCTGGATATGAATAATCAGAGTTGATCAGTGAAATGTGATTTATATCAAAGGTAACATAAAAAATTATTGACAAACACTGATGAAGTTGTGTGTATGAATTTGTTCTCATCTGGTCTGACCTTTTGCCTCCCCTAGCGTGCCAGCGCTCTGAAATCTGTCCAGTGAAGGTCAGCTCACCTGACAGATTAAATGTCTTATCACTACATCATGCTTGCCTCGCATCACAACCTATGAGAAAACTGTGAAATTTTACTTCCAATTTAAAGTTTAAGATCTCTTCATCCTATAGAAAATGTTAATCATCTGTTTATACTATACTGTCTACTTCTGCCTACGTTTGCTGTCCTTTGCTTTGTCAGCCTTGACATGTTAATTCTGCAGGTTTGTTCCTGACTGACTAAATGGAGCTCTGTTAGTCACTCAGTATATGTGTTTGTTTGCCACTAAATTGTTCATTTGCACATCAGTTGACTTAACAAGGCTGCAATCATGTCTGACATATTTTCCACATTGCTAGGCTGTTTTTGTGAAATCATCTGGTTTGACTGCAATGACCTTGTCTGCAGAGCATTTGCTAAAACAGCCTCTCTGCCTCTGAGCTTTGTGTTGAACAAAAGTGTCTGAATTCTTGTTGCACTCATAGACTGCATAGATGTGCACCAGCAGTAGCAGTAATATATCAATGACACTGCGTGCAAATGCAGTATCAGCCTGCTTGTGTTTAACATGTTTATTAAAAGTTTTCTGCAGTTATTTAAAGAAAAAAAAATGCTCAGACCTTCTTTTGTCTTGTTCATTAAAGTTGCAATGGTTTTTATTCTGTTTCTGAAGCTTTATTTTGATCTAGAGAATAGTGAAAGAACAATGATGTGAAATCCAAATAATTAGATTTTTTTGCCACACGAAAGAGAAATCGCACCTGCACCAGACTTTATGCAGAAAGACAGGATTAAGAAAAATATATATAAATGCTAACTGGGTTGTAAAAGTGGACTGATACAAAGTCAAATAAAAACAAAAACGCATAAAGTTTCACTTTTTTTTTTATCCAAGTAGAAGTAAGACAAAATATTGCTTCCATTTAATGCTAAAATGGCATTTTAATTGGGTTAATTCTGGATGCTTTTCTCTCTCTCTCCCTTTTTTTTCTCAGGCATTCTGTTGTAGATTTGCTGTGTTTAAGATCATTGTCCTGTTGCATCATCCAATGTGGGCCAGTCTTTCCTGCCATGCAGATGGTCTCACATGGAATACTTTGGTATTCACACAAGTTCACGATCAACTCAATGACTGGAAGATAAGACTTGTGTTTTTTTTTTCAGATGTAGCTTTTCAAATTTAAGCTGCACTACTGTGTTGTTTTCAGAGGTGTTTTCATGTTAACCACTAAAGTCAAACTTTACTCAATGTAGTGCTTTAATACTGTTTTATGGTCATTTTCATGTTTTTGAATAAGCCCTCATCATCTTTCTCAGATTGATAAGCAGCAACAATTATTTCTTCCATTGCTAATGGCCTTCATCCTTGGCATTGTAGGTAATACACCTCAATGCTGCAGACCAGCAAACCTCTGTTACTATAGCAACCTCTGACAGCTATGTCACATCTTTATTTCCTTAAAAACAGTAACAGTATACTCCCCCCCCCTCACACGCACACGTTCTCTGGATTTTGGCTCACTGTTCAATAACAGGTTGCTTTATGTCATGCTGTTCATTTGAGGTTGTATTTACTTCATTTTTAGACATGTTAACCATCAGATATTTCTCCTCATGTCCTGATTCCTTTACACATGACTGTTCATGTGAGATTTTTGTCTGATTTCAATTGAATTTTGTCATCACTAAAATAGCACACAAAGCACGATGCAGCACACGGTGGCCTGTTTTATCATTGAAATGTTTTATTTAACGCACAATGCAACAAGTATGAACACTGGAAAAGCTTTACAACAACAAATTATTTTGGAGATTTAAACCGTTTTATGCATCGCAACACTTTAACTTCTCATTGCTCACAAACGTTATTGTGACAGGAATATCACATTAACCAAATGATGCTCCTTGATAAAGGTATCATACAAAAGCTGAACTGCCGAGTGAAAAATGTATCATCTCATTATTGAGCCTGAAACTTTTATAAAGAGGTGTTTCAGCATCGTTATATTTTTCTTTTAATTTACAAGGAATGTCATCTTTACTAGTTTCACCTAACTTTGAGTCTATGTTAAGGTGAGTTTAAATAGGTCCATTTTTTGTGACCATTTCTAATAGGCCATTCCTATTTAATATCACAACATCTTCTAAGAAACTTACTTCTATCATTTATCACAAATATTTGACATTTGACAGTCTCGTTCAGACAGAAAAATGCTGTTTTTGTTAACAGTACAAAGGTAAAAGGCATCACAATGCAATACTTGAGCATGTTTCACTACATGTTGCAGCTGAAGGCATTTAAAGTACTTGAACTTTTTTTTAAAACCTGTAACATTCATCACTTTTTATTTACAGCCCAAACTTAAAGAGGGAGCTACATCCATCATGTTCATACCTGAATTAAGGTTCATTAGTCTGGTGGAGTTCTCTTACTCAAGTGGACTCGGTCACCTTCATTCATCAGCTGGCAGGTTAATGAGCTAATAAACGTCTTTAAGTGGCTACATTTTTGGGTGAGTTCATTTTCTAGCAGCTGACTTCATATACATCCACATCTGTCTTGCTGGTGATTTCAGGACATGAGCGACAGGCTGGGCAGACAGCTTGCTCCGTGCGAGACGGGCAGGTTGGGCATCTTGGTCGTTTGAAGCTGAACAGCAATGCGCTGCCTCCCAGCAGCTGCAGGCACGAACCCAGCCACCCAAAGTAGAGCGAGCCAGCTGGATGCAAGCTGAGCTGAGGAAACCTGGGGTTACTGATCCCTTGACTTGGATCCACCCCAAGTCTTCTTAGGTTGTGGGTGTACACCCCTAATGCAGTCAGGCTCAGCAGCCCAGCAATCACCACCAAGAGTCCTCCTGAGGCTGCTACCCCTCTGAGTGGCAGATCTGTCCAGCAGCGGACCCCGATACAAGCCAGAACTATGCCAATGCCACACAGAAACAAGGAGGTGAGCACCAGCCCCTGTGCCAGACGAACGCGTGGATCTCTCTGATATGGACCAGCCACAGGCCAGCACTGCTTCAGCTCAGAGTGCTCCACCTGCAGGCAGCTTTCCCACAGGCCATCAGAACGCAGCAGGAGCAACGCCTCCACAGAGCCAGACCTGGAACCCATCCCTTGACCTTTTGCTCCTGCTCGAAGAAGAGACCCCGGCCCTGATATGCTCAGACGTGCCTGACCCTCTCTCCACTGTGGGGTGATAGCAGCAGTGAAGACGAGGACCAATCCCAAAGGGGCGAAGACAATCCCCATCACCATGGAAGCTGGAGTGTGCATCATTTTGTGTTGAAATCTTGATTTTCTTTCCAAACTTATAAAACTCTCAGTGAATATTATGCAGTTATTTCATTTTCCATAAAAAAGTCCAGTTTTAATCAGCATTGAAAATGCTTTGAGAATTCTCCAAAAGTCAGATAACAAGGCAGTTTGTCGGTTAGATATGGATGTGGCGAGACTCTTTAAAATCGTGCTGATCTACTCTGAAAAAAACAAAAAAGACATCAAAATTTTCATGATGATGACAAAGAAAAATCCATTGTGCAGTCTGCAAAAAGCCAGAAACCTTAAAAACAAACAGCAAAGAGATTCAACACTATGATCAGATCAATCGAAGCTCATCCTTACCTCTTCATCCCAGCTCTCCACTCTTTCAGCTGCAGACTCTTCATTGTGTCTGAGGGGGAGAAAAAGATTCATTCAGACAAACAAGGAGAGCCATCAGTTCATTGTGATGTAAACTGAGAAACAGAGTAAAGAGGAGTGGGTAAAAGCAGGGATATGACTAGCTTCCATGATCCTGTGCTGGACAGAAATGGTCGATGTCTGTCTCTGTTGCTAGGATACAATAACCTGGCTAGTCTCAAAGTGACAGCGTGTGTATGTGTTGCTGTATTAATGAGACCTTGCTAGACTCCTCTCTGTGTGATTGTGTTTGCAAACACTGGAATCGCTGCGTTCAGCTGTGTGTGCATGTGCACAGGAGGGAGCTGTTGTCTAAACCTCTGATGACATATGGACAGATATGACCTTGGAGCAATTCTGTTGAGTTAGTAATCACGTCAAGCCAGTGTCTGAATGCAGAGTGAGCTCATCTTCAGTGTCCCAGCCCGGAGGAGGAAGGAAAGAATGCCCTCAGGGAAAGGGGGCATTACAACTTGAGGACGTATTGTGCGAGTCATGCAGACACAATCAATAAACATCTCTGTCAAACAAAACACTGCATAGAAATAATCAGATGACTGCTCTGTGTAAAGGAGCACATTTGTACTGAAAAGTGTGTGAGATCAGAAGCTGAGAGTTTTTTTCCCCAAAAGGGAGCTGAAGCCTCACATTATCTTTTCTGGCTTACAAGAGTAAAAGTGGGCTTTTTAAAAAGAAAAACGGATGTTTAGACATTCAAAGAAGCAGCTCAGTATTGTTATACAGACAAAAAACGTCTTTCCTCTAATCCGGATGATCACTCTAGCTTTATTATCTATCATTTTGTAATTATAAACAGGCAGCATATAAACAGCCCAGTAAAAACACTTGTTATACAAGCTTTTTCTTTTCTTCTTTTTTCACAGAGCTTACAACAAATGCAATGAAAGAATACAAACACATTTAGAGTTTTCAAAAAAATGTTCTGGTTGTGTTTTTAACTTAAAACTATGTTTTAATAAGAAACAAGAATTCAGACTGGAGGAGCTTTACAAACTGATGACATTATGTTGTGTTTAGAATAAGGCGTCGTGACGTTTTGTCATGGGTTTATCATTAAAATATGCCATATACATTAATAATATAAATGTAGATATGCAAATCAGGGGGAACATTATCAGCACCTTTATTTCACTGTCTGTCCATCATGTATTAAGCTTTTTAAATGGAACTTGTTGATGCAAATAACAGATTTTTCTTCAGAGTACACATTTTCCACAAGAATGCACATCTGCATGTTGATGAGATGGAAATTTCCTCTACCACTGTACCAGAGGACATAGAGCCAAATATTAATCTTTCCTTTTTATCTTTCTGTTCTTTTCTTTTTTTTTCTTTTTGTAAATCTAATTCACATGCTCACTCTGAAGATGCCTTGCAGATCTGAGGACTAACTTCCTTTATGCAGCCCTTCACCTAAGAATAATTTATTTTGAACAAGTCACAAATGTTCAGATGAAGACACACAGATAAACCATAAAAATGTATTTCAAGCCAGAATAAGCAAGAAGAGAATGCTGCAACAGATTATAGCATTATTCCATAAACATACCTGTAGATGTGTGTCATGCTAATTGATAGTTACTTCTTGTTCTGCAACAAAAATGTCTGTAGTGTACTGAGATAACAGAAGAGAGAAGATGACAGACATGAGGATCTGACTCCACCGTTTGTCTGCATTAGGGGTAATCTAAAAGTGCTCATGTCTTTCCGAAAACATTTCAGTTTTTATGGTGAAATCTGTGGGTGTTTAGCTCCTTATAGATCCTCAAAAATGTTTCAAATCTCTAGTTGCACAGTCTATTGATGCCCTTTTTCTGATAAGATACTGTGTGACTCCAGAAAGTCATGACATTTAATCAGGACAGCATTTGTTTCAATACAAAAATGAGAAAAAGCTCAGTGCTGAAGCACATCTGCAGAGAACCTGATGATGATTTGAGAGCAGGTATAAATAATCTGAACACTCTCTCAAACATGCAGTTAGAGCATTATGCACACACAATCACACACAGATTCGATCTGTGAAGTCGGTCACTTACCATTCAGGAGGGGTTGTGTGCATCTCACTGCAGACTGCTGACTGCCCCTCTGCTTATGCCTGAGCAGCTAATATTTTTCTCTGTTTGGCAACAGATGGTGCCGCCACCACCTTGTTATTCTTGCTCCTTCTATTTTCCCGTCTATCCCTACCACCTCAGTTTCCCCGCCTGCCTCTGCCTCCTGATTTTCTCCCTCCTCATGTTCTCATGTCCTTGTGTCTGTACCTCACTTTTCCCTCCTGCCTCCCTGTCTGTCGGCTCCTCTGCCTCCCTCTCTCTTTCTCCGTGTGTGCTCCCCTCTCTTTGACTTGCTGAAGGATGTCTGTGTAATATCTAGGACAGAGTGCTTTTCCTTGTCAGTGTTGCTAGATATGGAGAAGTGAGCTCTCTGTGAAACATACATGACCTGATTACTTTGGAGCACAAAGAAATATCAAATTAATGGATGTTTTCTTATTTTTCTTTTACTTTTCTGTATAAATATGCATATGAAACCTTCCTTCAGTTGTTGGTTCTTATTTCCAGTCCTTATATCAGATAGAACATTCGATCCCATAGACCTTCATAATGACCTTGTTTTTCAACTTAATTCAAATCAGGGCAAAGACCTTACCCTTAAAAACCGTCATCACCCCATGTAAAAACAAAAGAGAAAAACAAAATGAGTGCCTGAACCACTCACAGCAACACTTTTCATTAAAGAAATTCAACAAAAATCAGATCAGACCTTTTTTTTTATGTAGATACATTTCAGGTTTTTGTTTGAGTCACTTGTGCGTTCAATTGCTTTAACATTTTCAATTGTCACTTGAAAGCCCATTGAAACTGAACACATCTACACAGAAAAAAACCCTTATCATCAGTGTTTTTGTTTGTTCTCATGAATAATACATCCAGGGCAACATGTGAGTGTGCAGTTTGTATCAATTAGCATGCAATAAAAAAAAGCAAACACAAAATCTGAAATTCATTTTCTTTATTTTGTTACAAAAGAGGGAATAAATGACTCATAATGAGTATATGGTACAGGCATAAACATGGCAAAACAATGAATTAATAATAATAAAAAAGATGCATATTTGCTTTGAAATGATGCGTTATGCAAAAGGAAATGAAAGTTTCCAGAGTTGTTCCTAGGAAAATAACAAAAAAAAAAAAAAAAAAAAATCTCTGTGGTTTTACCATTTTAGAAATGTCCACAACTTTGGGCTAAACAATGTCTACAACTAATTTCTTGTGTGGTTTCATGGGTGGAAATGTCTGACTTTAAGTTAATCAATCTTAGTTGTGAAACTAACAGGAACCTGCAAGAAGATACTTTTGGCAGTGAAATAAAAATAGATAACAAATAAAGATTGTGGGATATGAAAACGCACCAATGAATTTGAAGAGGAAATGATGACAGCACTGAAAGCAGCAAGAATAACATCATTTGAAGACAAAATTATGCTGAGCGCGACCGTTTATACAACTAAAAAAAAGGGATTGAAATTCATATAAATTTGTGGAAAATGGGTCGTGACATGCACATTTTGTTTATAAAACACTGATATTAAGTTCTATTTACATGTTTATCTACAGACTGGTCATCATAATTGCTTTAACATTAAGATATTAGCTTCAAAAAACAAACCAAAAGATTTGGGCTGCAAAAAACTGGGAATGAAAATGATCTGAAATCTGAAAACCTGAGGAAGTCTCTTCAGTCCAGTTCCCTTCTTGGCTTTAGCAGTCCACAGCTTACATTGTCTCTGACAGCAGTGCTTTTAGAGATGTTTTTCTGGCAGCTGTGATTGTTCATCCTTCAATACTCCTTTTTATACTTCAATGAGTGTGATTTGGAACTGACCGGTGACCATCTCAGTCATCTCAATAAGGTAGGCTGACTGGTTGGTATAATGTTCAATGATGTTGTCATCCATGTTGACAAAGATCCTGCAAAGAAAAAAAAAAAAGAAAGACGCAAAGTGTTACTTCTTGGATGCTGTGGAAAGGTCTACAAGTGACAGAGAACATCAACAGGGCCTGAAAAAACACGATCATCATGGTCACGTGGTGATAATCAAGAGAGGAGCTACATCTCCATCAGTGGGGATAATAAATCAAGTTGCCGTCTGTTTTTCTCCTCCCCAACACTAACACTTAAGTCTTTAATGCTTGAACTAACTAGCAGCTCACGCATTCAGCCTGCAGGGACAGGGCTGATTGAAAGCAAGTGCAAAAGAAGAGGGAGGGAACTGCAAGGGGAATGCAATCCAACCTGTTAGCTTAGCTGCTCCCCTGCTGTGATAGCCGTCAGTAAGCTGCAGGAAAAACACCCAAAGGTGTTTGAGCTCCAGTAAGAGGTCACAACAAAATAAGACCTTCTGATCTGCCCTGATGTCATGCGGGAAAATACCCAAACTATTATGAGTTGGAAAATTTTAGCTCCTAACTACAGTGATTAGTATTTTGAAAGCAGATCTTTGTAAACTTCCCAGTACAATTAGAGTATTTTTTCTAATTTCCTTAAAGGAAGTGAAATATATATATATATTTTTTCCAATCCTATCCATTTGCACCTGTCAAAAACTCATCTGACCTTTGTGTGATGTGTGGCAACTCCTGATTTCTTTAACTGGTGACTGATGGCCTCTGAGGCATTTATCAGAAGAAGCATCTCTTTGAAGGCCATTTCCTGATGCTCCAAGGACATGCAGTTATGAAAGCATCAATAAGTGGAACAATCACTAATGACTCATCTTTTGGACTGCGAAATCTTTTCATCCTCTTTTCTTTTGGAAGAGCTACAATTAACACATTCCAGAGGGCTGGGCCAACTAACCTACCAACCCGGTCGAGCAACATGAGCCTTGCTTAGGAGATGATGAGATTAGCACTACAAATTAAGTCCTGAGTTTACGCAAATCGCTCACCCCATAGGGACTTTGTTCATTTACCTTGCATGTCACATCTGTGGTGCTTAGGTCATAACAAAGGAGCAAGAAGATATTTGAAGATACTCACCCTCTCTTGCATTTTTTGTAGATTTTCCCAATGGTGTCTTTTTGCATACCATACTTTTCTGAAATCTGAGGAAGGAAAGGTAAATGAGATAAGTTAGTATGACCTCGTGAAGATTGAAAGATAATACATTTTCTGGAAAATGAGAAAAAAGAGAGGGAGCTGTCGATCCCTATCTCATACACCAGATTGGAACAAACAAGCACAGGTTTATGAGCTTTTTTTAAAAAATGTGATCAGATGATACTTACAGCTTGTCGTAGGCCAGACAGGGTTGGTGAGCTGAGCATGAGAGCGTTGAACACTTCTTCAGTGCCTGATCTCACGTATAGAAGCACTGACAAAGAGAGGAAATATTAACATTTATCCTCACAGAACACAAACGCTCACTTCTATGAGTTCTTGTTTTAAACCAGACTTCTGTTTTGTTTTTAGGCTTTTTTAAAAACCTACCTCTTCGTGGGTCTTCTCTGCGGGCTTGTTTGGTGAGTGGAGAGCTGCTCTGGTCTCTGTCTGGATACAACCTCTTGAGACAACTCCTGTCAGCACAAAACCAACATCCACATTAGACAAAAGCAGTCACCACTTGCCAGTTTTAAAGTGATAATAACAGTCAAAGTTATTTTGTTTATTGCTATTCTCACCTTTCGGTTTCGTCCATGGGAGTAGCCTAACGAGACAGAAAAACAGACCAAAGATCTGATTAGACACAACTCAACTGATAAAGACGTTGCTTAATGTCCCCCCCTTCCCACCATTGTCTGTGTTATACCTTAAAAGAAGAATGTTATCATCTCTCTAAGCACTTCCCATGACCTCTAACAGAGCCACATAAGCGTGGACACTGATGGAAAGACACAGATAGGACCATCCAACGCCTAATCTGTCCATCAGAAAATGTTCTGCCTCAGCTATTCACTAAGTTTTTTCCAATTTTTTTTTCACCTATTATTAACCAGGACTTGCTGCATGAAAAATAACTGTAAATGTAATATATCTTCCAAAATGGTAATTCTCATTTTCCAACATTTCTGCCTCTGCTCACTCTCAGAGATGAATCCCTTAAGACTTCATTGTGTGGGAAATCTGACCTGTCTGAACAGTACTCTCACCACACTGTTTTTGTAAGTGTGTTGAGTGAGAGACATTAAGAATATGAGGGTGGTGTGCTGTGTATCAGGTGTGAGACATTACACCAGGTGTGTGTTTGTGCAAGACACCACAGCTTAATCTCAGTGTTGGTAGCTGCAGCGGCTTGAACTTGTGCCTGGTTTCGACTCCAATTAGCTCATCTGATCTGAGGTCTGTGTCTAACCTCACTTTCGTTGGCATCATTAACACCCCCCACGCCCCCTGTTCCCAGACCCTTTTTTTCCCCCCCTGCTGCATACTTTCCCACACTTTTCCCCTGCTTCGCTCGTGCCTGTCCCATCGCCTGCAGGGATGAGCATGCGGAACAGAGACGAGAGGAGAGCAAACAGCCGTGTGGTGAAAGGGGGACCTACCATGCGCTGTAAGCTGGAGAGGTGCGTCTCTGGAATGAAGAGAACTGGCTGGGTGCTGTGGTCATCCAGGGTTTTGAAGAAGGTGCTTTCATTGCTGTTGGAGCTGTTTACCAAAGCCCTGTTAGCTGGGAGCAAAACAGGAAGATGGTCAATATGAGATTGCACTTTCTCAGATCATGATGTGATGCTGCTGATCTGCAGAACTTACTGTTTGCGTCATTGATGCTCTTTCCCCTTCTCTTGGATCTCTTCCTCTCCTCATCTCGCATCTTTCTTTCTGCACCCTAAAAACACACAGACACACAGTTACATAAATGCCACTGACTTCATAAACGCAAAGTTTGTATTGTTTGTACATAAGAGTGAGTTACATAAAGCGGGGTACCTTATCACAGAAAATCTTGATCTGGCAGGCAGCTCTGTGTATGAGTTGGTTGGTTCCTGAGCTGAAGTCGTAAGTGTCAATTTGTAGGTTTAGCGGCAGGCCTTTCACTCCTTTCTGAGAGGAGAAGTCTGTGCTCAGGGAGTTAATCCCGATAAACACCTGGGGAATTAGAATATGCTTATTTATTCATTATTCATGTGTTACATACATATGTTTCAGACAGTCATAATAAACTGAAAACAGGTGGTGTGCTTCTGAAGTCAGTCCCGATTTATATAAGACAGCTCCCTTCACAGGTCTCCCCCTCTACAGCAGCTATTGTAGCCCCACCTAGACACCTTTGGGCCACAGAGAAACTTGCATAAGCCATCATGGCGTTTGTCTGATGTAGTGACAAGAACCCTGGGGGCAAAGACATTTCTTGGATTCCTCCCCTCCCTCCTCAGCCACTCCTTTTCTCTCCACCTCATTTACTACCTTCCCTCTCTTTTCCTGTAAAGTTCCACCTGTTCTGTAAGTCACCTAACAGAGCGGGTGTTTTATAATAACATCAAGACATTTATGTGTGATGGTGGTGCGTGCACAGACTTTTATTTACCTTGGCCTCCTCGTTAGGGTTCCACACAAAAGATAGAGCATTGAAGGCCACTTCTTCTATGTTGCTGATGCCACTGAACACTTCTTTGTAGTCAGCTATTGAAAGTTTAAAAGAAAACAAAATGAAAAGACAAAATTTTGATCAGGTGTTGCCATTGCCATGGTGATTATTTGTCATGCAACATGGAAAAAATGGAGGAAATATTTCTTTTCATCTGCTTAGTGTACATGTTGATGTGCATATGTGCAATGACTTTGCATGTGTATTTTGGCAAGTGAGGAACATACCAATGTCAATGACCCTCTGCTTGACGGTTGGTTGGCGTGCATGCCAGTGATTCCAGAAGCGGAGCTGCATTTCTGGGCTCTTGTCATTCTCAAACACAGCCATCACCATCGTCTGAACAAAAGAAAAAAAGACAGAAAAGCTCAATTTTAGATTCTTTTGTAAGGTTGTACGTAACTCTCCACCTGCTGATGTTTCCCAAATGACCAACTCTTCATTAAGGACCAAAAATATTTCATTCATCACTCCAAATCCTTCTTTTCTCCATAACTGTCACCGCTTATTTGCAGTGAGCTAGCATGTGTTTGTCTATACTCTTATCCTCTGATTCAATTGACAAAGAAAAGGCTGTAAAATGAACCACACCTTCCCCCCTCCATGTCCACTCCTCTTTTTTTCACTACTAAGACAAATGCAACTGTGCTGAGCTGCGCTGCACTCTGGCCCCATTTAACTGCCATAAGAATAAATTATACAGGGAAGGACACTGTCATTTTCATAGTGCATGCTTAGTGTGCAGCGTGTCAGCAGTGAATTAGTCATACAGGGAGCTGGCTTCAAGGGAGGGACCGACATTAGGGTTTGTTTGGTGGCACGCAAGGAGTTCTGTTTAGGTTTACAAAAAAAAAAAAAAAAAACTTTGAAAGAAAGATAATGCAAAAAGTCACAATTTCTCCAAGTGAAGACATAAACAAAAAAAGAAAACATCACATTAGAGATTGAACACCTTCACTCACCTTGACTTTGTTGGTTGTTAGGCAGGTACTGGTCTCCATCCCCTGGAGAGTGATGGGGTAGAACTGGCCCTTGTTCAGGTACACCATAGGCAGCTCGCTGGACTTGTGAGAGGAGGCTGCGGGGGCTCCAATGGAAAAATGGAAGTCATTCCTGAATCTCTCTTGTGGGGAGCTGGTGTATGAGCCTGAGTAGACTGGGCTGGAGTGGTTTTCAGGGAATGGGTCGCTGTAGGGAAGAGTCTGATATCCACACAGGGTGTGTATTAGTGAGAAGCCCAGAAAGAGAAAACAGGGTTGTGTTTTCAGATAAGGGCATTTAGCTTACCTCGGTGCTGGGGTCTGTGAAAGCTGGGGTCTCTGGCCACTTCTGCAGCAAAGAGTCAAAGATGTTGTGGAGCTCCTGCTTGTCATACGTGTCTGCTACAACACTGGTTAGGGTGGCGTATGTGTCTGAGGTGGTGGAAATGGGCAGGGAGCTGAGTTGCTTAGATCCCAACACTTCTTGAGGGTGGGATGTGGGAATGCCTTCAGAGAGAAGCTTCATGACATTGGCAGATGCCTCAAGTCCAGCAAGCTCACTGATGTTGGTCAGACTCCTGCCAGAGGAAAGAGGAAAAACAACTTAATGACAACAAAAAAATACACCTTTATGAGGTCATCACAGCTTGTCAGCAGAGAAAGAAAACTCACAACCTGGCGTCTTAAACATTACAGAGGCCTTAAAAGACAGCCTGTGCATACACAGAGCAGTCAGTAAAAGCACTAATTGTGTCTGAACACACAAGGCTACTGCAAAAAGCAACTTGTGGAAGGCAGGGTTCGAGTCTGGGTGGGAACTATTTGTTTCTTAATCCAGTCTTTTTTTCCTTTCCTTTCTCCGTGTTTGAGTTTCTCCACTGAAAATGTTTGAGGGGACAACACTGTGCCCCAACAATGGCCTTTTTCTCACCCAGCAAACAGCAGGGAGGACAGAAGGAGGAACAGACAACAATCTGTTCTCTTGTGAAACTCTCAGAATTGAAGATAGTAGAGAAAGAATATGATTGGGAGAAGTGGGTAGGCAGTTAGTAGTCCCTCTCACTATTTGGCAAAGGGATTACCAATTCATGATTTTATAGCTTCTTAAATCGCTGCCTTTCTCTTGTTGAACTATTACCTTCATCAGTTCTACTGAGTGACAGAAGAACAAACACATTCATTTTCTGAATCATGCAGACTGATTCAGAAACAACTGAACAGAAGAATATGTCTTTAAATATTAATATTTTTAATGTTTTTGGATGATAAAACAAATTTCTTGTCATGCAGATGTGTTAGCAGACCTGGCTGTTAGACTCACCTCTCTGGCTTGCAGATGCTGGTAGCACGGTTACCAGGAACGCTTTTCTGCTCCTTTTGGCTCTGGAAAAATGAAACTTGAAGTTAAATTTAAGTGGGTTTGATTTGTGTTTAGAAGAAGAAATTCTCAGTTATTTACCCTGCACTGTTCCTGAAGCATTGCTAGAGCTGCCAGGTTGTCTCCTGGGTGCAGTCTGGGTTTGGAGTGATTTGGCTCAGAAGCAGGGCTTTCCAGGTAGGACCAGGGATCCATCATGTAGTTTGTGTAATGGTTATAGCTGAAGTTCTCACTTTGAAAGACCAGTCCCAGGGTCCTATGATAACAAAAGAGTACAACTGTCAACAAAAACAATAAGAAAAATGGCAAAGTTACCTGATTAACCATTGATTATTAGTAATCTGAAAAAGGAATTTCACCATTATTATTGCCTCTTTGTCAGACTGGGTTTGACAGTGTAATCTGGTATCTACGAACAGCAGTGCCTCAGCCTCGGAGCACTGCACATACTTGCCCTTTAGCAAGAAGGGTTTCGATTGCAAAATCTCACAGCTGAGTAACATCCCTCCAGAACAAGTATCAGAAAAGTTTTTTTTTTCAAAATCACATAAATAATCACAATAGCTAATACAAGTTTATAAGAATGGAAGAAGGAACTACATTTCTGAATCCAATAAACTCAATTATTTGCGTAGATTTAAAAAGAGATGACAAGATTTTCTTACTTCTTAAACAGAAACCCACAACTGTCACTGAGGTAAGCTTTGGTTTTCCATTTCAGTTACAAAAAGGGAAGAAAAAGAAAGCCACAGCCTGGTATTCAGGGGATCTGATTTGTTTGGAGAGACTCACAGTGGCACTGGATTGTAAACATGAAGCCTGCCAGGATAAACCTCCCTTGGAGTTAGTCTGAGGAGGCTAATGAACAAATAACTGCAGTTTAGCCTGTATAAACAGTTAATCAAATGTGCTGACATGAAGTAAAGAGCAGCTATTCAAAAGCACAGCAGAACCAAAACACTGGCACGGATTAATTAAGAGGTGCTAAGTATTTTAACACATAGCAAATACTGAACCACAGAGATGTGTATTTTTCACTTGTTTTGACATCAAATTACGATATTAAATTCTTTCTTCACCTGTGCATGAGTGCACCTGTCTCATACTTTTCTAGACAGGTGCATTACACAAACTTAATCCCTTAAACCAACTGACAGCATTTGTTTTTTTCACAGATTACGGTGGGCTCATGTGTGCAGTTTCACCTTTATGTAATTCAATGCATTACATGCTGTCATTGCTTTCTGTCTCTATCTAATACCTCGAGAGGAGATTCTTATTTCCCGGTCTCCTTTTGTGCTCTGTGGGCCCCTGGGTTAGTAACATCACAAGCCGAAACAGACCCACTACAACCACAGCTCCAGCTGTAGGTGTGTGTTTGTTACAACGATCCATATCAATTTTCCCTGTAAAAGACCCCGTTAAAAAAAAGAGAAGTGGGGATTTTTTTACATGTGGGTTCCATGGCGAAAAAGGTTAGAGGGGGTTTTGATTCCCTGCTTTTGAGCCTCTCGTGAGTTTCTGTATTAAATCTCAGCTAAACCAGTTACAAAAAAAAAGTTTGTTCTAAATCGGAAAGGAAGATGAATAAAGTTCAGACTTCCAACACCAGCAGCATAAAAGAAAATAGAAAGAACTTACTCAGTCTCTTTGGTCATGTCTCCAGTCCAAATCAGCCAGAACAGTTTAACTTTTCATTCAACTCTTCCGTTGTTTGTATGAGCTTTTCTCTCCGTGTCAGACTAGCGGGGAAGAGCAGTGACACACGGATGAGTCAAGTGGAGTGATTCCCTCTGAACAGGGCCCAAATTTATTTCATGTCAGCACAGATTCTTTCCTCTCTCCTCTGATTGGCTGGGAGCTGTGCAACAGGTGTCTGATAGGACAGGTGGGGGGAAGCTTGTGAGAGTTTGCAGCCAGGAGATCATTTTGCATGATAATACAAGGCAGGAGTGCTGTGAATCTCATCCCAGCACGGCATAAAAGAGTGGGATTGGGGATCCCAAAGGTGTGAAAGGTTTGCTAATGACACTGAGAAAGACAAGACAAGGAAGGGCACAGCTTTCACAGATGTTAATAGTTTTCCAGTATCATTTTCCACTGTCCCCTCATTTCCATCTCAGACACAGGTTTTGGTTTCTTTCCTTTCTAGAAGTTATAATTAGGGTCAGAAGAAAAGCTCATTTTGAAGTAGTAAAGTTACATGATTTCAACAAAAACATAAAAATCTGCTCTTTTTTTTTTGTCTATTTCCTGATTTCTTTCAATGCATTGTGATTTTTTCCCCTTAATGTCTGTATCTTTGAATCTCCATAAGAAGCAAGAAGCACACACTGTAAAATGTTTAACTTAAAATATGAGTTCAAGGGCTGCCTCAAAATTTTCAGTTAATTGGAACAATTTTTGTGTGTTTAAGATGTGTTTGATTAAGTATTTTAATTTATAACAACAGCATACCAGAAGCTTGTTCATTTGCCAAAATAATACATTGGGACAACAAAAAATGCCAAAATGCAATTTACAGTGCAGAGAAAAAACAAAGAAAGAGGATGTTATTTTTAATCTTGTTTTTGTAACGTGTCAGGATTATACAAAAGTGCGGAGGAAAAAATTAATAAAATGTAATCATAGGTTTGCAAAATGATCCCTTTCACAAGTTTTTTTTAAAAATCATTTTAGTGTGCTAATAACTCTTGCAAAGATACTTGATTGTAGTTTGAATTAGCTGCAGAGATTTTTGTTTATTTGTTTTGCAAGTAAAAATGTGGCTTTATCAATGTGAGGGTCCAGTAGAGATGAGGGGAAACAAATGAACGAATCAAAACAAGGATGAGTGTTGCTTTTTTACAGAGACTTACTAAAACTGAAACACTTCCGCTGCAGGAAAGCCTCAACTTGCAGCTTTGACTGCTAAGAACTTCAGAGTTGTGAGGTCTTATCACCTACCACCCACATACTTTACACACACACACACAGAGTGTATGTTGCAGTTTATCTGCTTGTATGTGTATGTGCAAACTGACACCTGAGGGAATCTGGCGTGCTAACACGAATGGGTGCGTGCGGCACGGCTTGCCCACACATTCACGCACGCCCTTAAAGAATATTAAACACACAAACACAGTCCCTGAGTCCCTGAGGGCAAGTTGGCTCTGAATGAAAAGAGAAAGAAAGAGAAAGAAAACTTTTCGTGTCTGACATGCCTTCATTAACTTGCAGTACATATATCCTGGAAAAAAATTCTTCTTAATTCTAATCAACCAGTTCATGACCGATGCAGATGAAATATGGATACTAACCGTGCATGTTTAGATGGTAGAGGTTGTGAACAGCTCATCTCTAGACCTGATCTGTTATTTTTTTGTTTTTTGTCCCCCCCCCATCTTTCATCTTTTTATCTTTCATGAGTGCAGTAAAATGAGCACACTCTAGCTTTTTCAAGTATTCCCTCCACCACACTCTTGGGTTGTCTTTCTTCTCTTAAACCACAAGATAAATCCTTTAAGACCCTGATTCATTCATCTACGTAACATCAGCCCTTCAGATATCCCCTGATTGTTTGCCATCAGGCATTACAGCACATGAAGAAGAAGAAGATTTACAACCTGTTAACTTTAAGCAACAATAGTGAAGTGCTTTCTGTTAACCTGGAAGTCAAGTTCTAAATGAAGTAGCTTGCTGCCAAAATTATTCTATAGAGTGAAAAGAAAATTATTCAACAAGGTTATATATATATATATATATATATATTTTTTTTTTTTTTTAAAGATGCATTTTATGAATGCATTAAGGCAAATAAACTCCAACAGGTTTTTGAAAAAACAAATAGAGTCTTCTTGAAAAACATTTGTTCTTCCTGGTATTTGGGCTCACAGCCATCCTTTTTCAATTCTCAGCTTTTCAAAATTTTCGCACAATCAGTACTTCCTTTGAATTGTAAAATGTTCCACTGAAAACAAGCCTAAAACATCAACAATCCATCCCCACAATTCATTTTATTGTTTTTGGTATTTGTCACACCAGCAGGCAATTCAATGAGTCTTTCCAGAGATAATACAAGCACTTTTTCCCAGAGGTTTTCTTGATCTTCCAAACCTCAGATTAATTACCACCACTCTTGGTTACAATCATCTTTTAATTACATAACAAACCTTTAAAAGATTTATTCTATGATGCAATGCTACCAAACCACAAACCCAACGGGCCAACTGAAGTTTCAAACCTTGACTGTCTTACAAGACTTAAAAAACACAAACATGCAATATAAAAACATGGTGAGTTCTGAGATGAGAATTTTTTTTTTTTATTGATTAACAGAAATTTTAATCATTTTGCAGTCCACTGTTTAGATACATGATAAAACAAAAAATGATAACTGAATAAATCAAACTTTCAACCACATATGGTATTTTTATACTCCAGTTTCAGTTAAAGATGCCAGAAACTAAAATGAAAATCAGAAATTCCCAAGAACGCCTCAGAAGTTACAAAAAAAAATTCCTGTGAAGAACTTAAAATACAAACAGTTCAATCAGTAAATAACATAAATGGCTAGTTTGTTATAAAGGATTAAAGATCTGCCCGTCATAATTTTGTTTCTGTAAACGTTCAGATATTAGACAAAGGAATTTTAAACTAAGCAAATTTTTTAAAATTTACTGCTATGAGAGGTGCAAAGGCCTTGGAAATCTGTGCTTTTGTACCACTTTAATAACCCTGTCATTAAAGCTCAATCGATCTTACTTAACATTATCCCTGTTTTCATTTCAGATTTATCGATGCTACCAGTCTTACACTGACCTCAGGGTGGGAACAACAGGAATATCGGCCGAATTTCATAAGGCGCTCAAATGAGAAACTCATCAAGATTCAAGTACTGAGCTTCTGCCTGTTGTGTAACTGTTGGTGTGCATGTGAGTGTGTGTATGCAGCCATGCATGCTGGCATACAAACAAACGTCAGGACTCGCTCTACGCTCTACTGCTGCTGAGAAGAGAGTGTTCTCATCACTTCTCTCCTTCTAATATATGTCCCTCTTCACCCTTCCCTCGTCTCCCTCTCCCTCTTCCTTTCACTTCCTTTTCCTCCTCCTCCTTTCCCTTAAGACCATTTGGGTAATTAGTCCCACCTGTTCTCACCACTTGAGAGCTATTTCAACATACGTTAAACCCTAAACTCACATTTAAACCAGTGTCATGCCAGATGGAGAAACTAATGAAAATAGAAGTTTATTCTTTTGTTTTGTGGTTGATCCTTCTCATCCACTCCTCCGCAGTTAATCTCAGTATCTTTCTGCCTATTGCTATCTTTCCATCGGCAGCAGTGGCGGGTTCATCATGGAGGTATTTGTGCTGAGGGTTAAGCCAGATACAAGAAGCCCAGGGCACACTGCTCTCTTTTTGCTTCTTGCAACAGGAAACTTGGCCTCATGGAAAGAGAATGCACCTGTTATCGTAAAGTCGTGACATATTTATTTCAGCTGCACTGCTCTGCCTTTATCGCCACTTTTCCATTTACCTTCTCTTTCCACTGTGTTTGTTTACAATCTAGCAAGGAAAAATAAAGGAATTAAAAAATGTACAATGTCTAACATAATGTATCTGACAAATATCCTCTCTCGCTTGATCAGCTTTGGAGAGTATGTTTTTCTTCCTTTTCTTATCTTTTTTTTTTATAGTTTCCCAATACTGACCTTTCATAATCATTTACATTCATAAACCATGTCTGTTTGGAGCCAGACATCATTACAGTGATCAATTCAAGGGCCATGATAAGCATCAGTAGAACCAAGAGGTTTTCATTGCACAATAGCATTTGTCATTGAGACAGTGTTGAGTTATCCTTCGTATATTAACTTGCTATCAATGAATCATTATTTTAAAAAGAACTGCAATTCATTATGTCTCCACAAAAGTGCATTTACACAGTACTCACAGGCAATTAGGGATATTTAACTTTTGAGTGTAATGTATGTGAAAATGTTAAAAGTCAATGCTATATTGATATCATATCATGAGCATGAAAGCACATATCATGCACTGGTAATTTGCATCATCTCAAACAATTCATTAAAATAAAAACTAACAGTGGTGGGAACATAAAATGTCAATGTATTAATGACTTGTCAGGTATTAGGTATCTTGGTCTTATGGTGTCAAATGGACAATATGATAAGACTGTTTAGGTCCAAGCTGTCATTAAACCAGAACATTTATTGTTTAATTCACGGTTCAGAAACCTCTTTTTAATCTTTTTATTCTTTCTTTTTCTCTTTTTTTAAATCACCTTGTTGGAGGACAGAATGTTGTGCAATGAGTATTACAGTTTTTCTCAGTTGCTAAAACACTAAATCCCATTCTCAAAGCCATTTTTTCAGAAGCCTAAACCAAGGTATCAAATCAGTCCCCTTGTGATCAAAACCTAAAGCACGTTTCACATCACTAGACACTGCTTGCAAACACATTTGCATTGTGATGCACTTGCTGTGCAAAATGGTGAACACATGCTGCACACTTTGATCACAACTAAGACACAGGTGTCAACAGGTAAACACAGTGACTCAAAATTGATTTCACCTTTAGCTGATGATGAGGGAACCAATATAAACAAGTTGAGGAAGCTGTGGGAGGTCAAGATTTTGCGATGGATAAAGGAAACCAGAGAGGAAGAGTACACATGAGGTGGTCGCAGAGGTGGTCGAGGATGGGGACGTAAGGCAGCAAAATTAGGTCCGACGCAGAGCCTTCATTTCAGATGAAATCCATGCAACTGTGATCGACCACGTTGCTGTATTACCTCCACCAAGGAGTTGATGTTTTTGGTAGCATTGGTTAGTTTATCCATTTGTCTGTCAGCAACTTTACGGAAAAAGTTCCGAACGGATTGACCTGAAATTTTCACCAGCCGTGTGTCTCAGCCCAAAGACGTACCCATTATATTTAGGTGGTGATCTGGATTACCTTCTGGATCCAGGAATTTTTGAAGGATTCTTTATCATTGCAGGAGCTGCTTGGTGGAGGTCTGTGCTCTCTGAGTGCTTTTCTTGTTCTTTATGTTATGAGTTTGCTGTGTTGAGACATGATGCATTTGGCCTGATGTAAATAAAAAAAAAAAAAACATTTTGACAGTATGATGTTCTGAGAACAATGTTTTCCTTTTTTCCTTCTAGTGTTTCCTGATTGCTCTGTAGTGTTCTACATTTTGCTGTGCTTGGGGCATGATTTGACAATAGTGTCGCTTTTTGAGGCCAGGTGATGCTGTTTTGAGTCAATAACTTCCTTTTGCAGCAAGAAGCAGAGATTTGGGGAAAGTTGTTTGAGTTATGGGATTAGTGTTTAAAGTTGTGAAAAACTGAGGGGACATTTCAAAAATAGTGTTTTAGCAATTGAGAAAAACTGTAAAACATTGTGCATTCAGAGAAATAAAAAAAAAAGATGAAATGAAGTTCACCTGTAAAGGCTGTGGTGTGTTTTTAGTACATTCTGACATAATGCAAAGAGCTGAATATCCATAATGTTTCATATGTACAAAAATTACAGTTCTAGTTTGTTGTTAGGTTGAGGGAGAAACAAACATGAAATCTTACAGCATCAGGAACTTCTGTGTATTGATCAAATTCACCCCATTAAAGCACTGAAGTGCAAAACTTTTAAAACTTTTATTTTAGTTCATTTCTATTTCCTGTAACACTTAATTACGTTTTAGTGACATGCATCATGTTTTTTCCACATTATTACTGTGGATTCCATCTTTGCTCAATAACAATTTCACCTGAGGACTTTTATTTATAAAATTCTTTCAAATTTAGTCACTTTTTATAGTTGTAATGCTCATTTGGGGGTTTTGTTTAGGCTGCTGTCAAAAAGTCTGTGCATTCACACTCTATCACACAGTTGGCTTTAGCTATATAACAAAAATCTTTTACACCTTTAAGTTTGGCAGGAAGAAAAGCTTGTGTTTGAATGTTTGGAATTAAAAATAAAAATGTTTGTAATCTGAAATCCATGCGTAACAAGCTTGTAAAAGGTTTGTGTTTCCATGATCTTCTGACCTCTGATTGAGGTCCCTGTTTGTAGATCAGCATTATGGAGGATGATGAGGAGCCCAGCTTCAGAAGAAATCTCCCATCACTTTGTTTGATCTGAACTAAAGAGGCTCCAAAAGTCTGGAGAGACTCAAGTGCCCCACCTTATCTACCCCACTTCTCTGTTCATTTCCAACCACCAAGGCAGTAGCAGCCACTCCCAGAAACTCCTCATGGCCCCAAGTGAGCAATCATGGACTGGAGCAGGAGAGAAGGGGGTGCAGTGGGGTTATGTTTACAAATGAAAGTGACAGAGAGAACAGAAAAAAATTGGGGAACAAACAGGAAAGAGCAGCAGAATTTTAGGAATCCTGCAGCCTTTAAAGATTTCAACACTTTGACGTGAAGCCGTTGACTGAGGTTAGGATAGTACTCGCCCGGGGCAGGGAGAAGCTGCAAAACTAAATGGTGGTGGCATTGCTCAATGAACATGCATTTCTCAAAGCTGTGCTTGAGGGGGAAACTTGAAAGTAAAAGAAAAGCCCAGTTTCCTGCTTCTCATTTAATGGGAACATAGAAATGCAAAAAAAAAAAAAAGCTCTGCGCATGAATAATTAAAGGATCTTTTTTATTTGCAAAGAAATTTAATCTGTAAAGAAATTACACTGCAAACATCTGTGTGTGACATTGAGAAGAAAGTGTTTTAAAAGTGTTTCATGAAACAGAACTCAAAAATGCTTCTGAATATGTCCGTTTGAATGTTAATTACTGAATAATTACCAAAGTTTGTGGTTACAAACCTTTGGTTCTTGAAAACATGAGGAAAATTTGTGACTGATGTGGCAGATTTTTTATCCTGAAATAGATAATTAACTCTACAGTAAGACAGAACGTATAAACATGCAGAGAAATATTTGTAAAGAGATTGTTAAGGCTGTTGGTATTTGCAGTCTGTCTTTGTTTACAGTCATTCCTTTTACTGTCTGTCTCAGACCACACATCTTATGGAGCTCTGGTATGAATATAACTCAAAGACTCTAAGATAACAACAACAAATGTATGATCCTGATGCACACACACATTTATAGCTGATCATACTTAGAAATTACTTTCTCCTTTAAGAAAAAGCATCTAGTATAAACACATCTATTTCAAAGTGCTTACACAAATATTAAAGGAGGTAAAAAGAGAAAGGTAATAGTCTAGTCTGCAACATAAACCCTAATGTCTCGTTTCCTCCACGTCTTCATATCAGCTAACAGACAAGTAAATGAAGAAACACGTAAGGGTTGAAGAAACATTATCTGTGAGGGAATATTGAAATAGTAACTGAGCTTACCATGATGATTTTGGGAAACAGACTGAAACTTTAGTACTGTGGGATTTTTTTTTCTCAATTAAATCTGCTGAAGTTTGAAAAGACGCGTTAATTCATCCCTATCCTTGAGCTTACGCGCTTACATCTAGAGGGAAGCCATTACACACACACACTGCCGGTAAATGCTATGAACAGCAGTTTAGAGAAGTGAAAATTAGGTTTTGGAAAAAAAAAACAAAAAAACAATATCAAAGCAAGGTGTTGAAAAACTTCCACAACCAATGTAAAGCAAAGCAGGTAATTTGCTCACATCAGTGGTCTCTCTCTCACAGAGAGTGTGTTTGGCTCATTTCCATATCAGGTTTCATTCTGAACCCTTCCCTCCCCCTCCCCCTCCCGAGGCCACAGGCAGACTCACACACTCATAATATTCATTCTTTGAGGACTTACACCTCTGCAGCAGCAACTCTTAAAAACATGAAGTGTTAAAACATCCCCTCGCTTGTGTGTATAAAGGACACTCAGGGTGCGTCCCAATACACCCACTAGCCCTACTTTTTAGCCCTACCCCTAAATTTTGTGCATTCCCGTGAAGGTAGTGTTGTCCCAATCCCTCTTTGCATGTAGGAGAAGTGGACATAACGAGAGGTAGGGGGTATGAATCTAGCCCTTCAGAGCGAGGGACGTCGGATGCTGACTTGCTGAGGAAGGGCCAGAGAAAAGGGTCAGAGGGCTGTACGTCATTACGAATCAAACAACAACAGCAACCACCGGAAAGCGTCAGGACTCGGAGAAGAAAACTGAAATGTACAGATTACACGTTTGTTCATGACGTTAGCCAGACTAGCCACGCTAGCTAGGCTAAAATACTGATGAACAGCTTGTGAAGGCTTTTCGGCAGTTTACAAGAGACAACAATCGTCAATGGCAACGTCTTCTCCGTGTGGTTGTTTTGTTTATTAATCCACCGAAGCATGATGAATGGTGAAAAAAAGAAAAACAACCACAACTGTTTATCCGCATTGTTGCTGGGTGTGTTGTTATGGTGAGACGTATGTGCAAACGTCACTACGCCGTCACTTATTGCTGTGTTCCATTTCAACTCGGAAGTCGGAAATTCCCAGTTCCGAGTAGGAAGTTTCAACTGGAACGCCCCCCTGAAGTCGGATTTCCCACTCGGAAAGTCGGACAACTCTCGCAGCTCTGAGCTCAGATTTAAAGATGGCCACGCCCAGTGTTAGCAGTTTTAGAAGCTTCTGTAATGTTACATTTATTTACACTTCTTACTTATATTTTGTTGCATAAATCAGTCGTACACGTAGTATTGGTTTATATAGATGTAGGGGGAAGCTGCTGTAGTATAATTCACATTTTTCATGTGATATATGTGAACTACAACGCCAGCTGTGCCAACAACGCCTAATAACATTAGCCTTAGCAAACACGTTGTTTTGCTAGGCTGCTAACTGGATTTCCAACCAGTGAGCTGGAACGCAAGTTGGTCGGGTGTGACGTCACCCCCCAGTTCCCACTTCCCAGTTCCGAGGAAAATGGAACGCAGCATATGTGCCTGACCATAAATGCAGAAACTGGTGCCCCAGTTTCTATAGGGATGATTACAAAGCCAAACCCCTTGTGGCTTCAATTCGAGGGTGTAGTGATAGTGGACGAGGGCTAGTGGCAGTGAGTAAGGGCTAGTGGTTGAAAGTATGGGAAACATTGGGATTGGGCCTTGTAGTCTTTCTCCTTTTTAAAAGTAAATTTCACGTCTAAAACTAAAGCGTGGATTAAAGCTTTTAATAGCATCTTTAAAAGGCGTAAAAAAAAAAAGCGGTAAAAAAAATTCTTGAAAATGATCCGGGTCCAGTATTACTGACATACTGTGTGTTACATTATCCCACTAACAGGCTACGTTTCTGACCAGAGTATGGATAGGAATCTCAGCTAAAATGTGTTTAGCAGGAAGTTTTATTTGGAAATGTCTTGGAACGTGACCAAGGAAAATAATTACCAGATAAGATTAATTACAGGTGAAACAACTTACATATTGTTCAATCACTGCTTGCCACATCCTCCAAAATCTTTACAGTTTATCTTTGGTTGATGCTTAAATTATGACCATTGCACCCAGAACACTGTGTTTGCAGGTTCTTCTTATAACTGGCGTGACAAACTTTGCCTGAATAAGAAAATGCTGTCATAAAAACCTAAGATCTTTCATGTATGGAACTGCCTCTTACCCTGCTGTTGCTGATATAGACCACTGTTGCACTTACATATCCTTCCACATCCAACCACATTTACTGTACACCTTTACATAGGGTTAGCTTTCAGAAATACCAGGATATTCTCCAATATATCTGTAGAAACTCAGCTATACTTATGAGTACACTTCAGTCACACCAAACAGACACACATACATGGTTTCCAGGATTGTGTGGTCTTTATTCACACAGTTATACAGGGTTGTAACAATCAGCCCAGACTGCCAGCTCCAGGTCACTTCCTTTCCTCCGGGGCCTTGGCACACCACTGCAGACAGAGACAGACGCTGTGATATACAAGCTGCAACTCACCTTCAGCAGCTGCCTAAATTTATACCTGAAGAAGAAAATTACTTTTGAGGGACTTTTTTTTTTTTTTTTTTTTGCTAACCCTTCCTAATCCAGAGTCTGCACCAGCTGGTGACAATAATGCACAACATAACCTAGTTTACCAACCACCAAACAAAAAACAGCTGGAAATTTTTCCACATTTTCAGAGCCCTGCTTGGATGATTTATACGTTGCCATCAAGAGTTCTTCATGTCTGTCTTATAACAACAAATATCTCCTGGCTATGTCCCAACCTGGTTGTGCAATACAATGTTCATTATTTCCCTATCAGCCCAACATTATGAATGGGCCAGTGGGAATCAGTGGAGCACTGAATAATCAGGCATTTCAGTGAAAAATATATTTTGCTGGTGACTTTGTGTCATTGTAGCCTCAGGTTCTTAACTCGCTGAAGTACACCAAGTTTGACATCTGGGTTAAAATCTCCTGCAGGCAGTAATATTACACACTTTGGTCTGTTTTCAGAGCAGACACAGAGTGGCTCACATTCTTTTCAAGAAGACAACACAGCTGCCTGGAAATGCCGCAAATCTGTCCTGCATCTCTTACAGCCTGTAAGTTACAGAAAAGAAAACCGGTGGTGATGGAAAGCTTTTCTCTGATGCATAAGTCGTCTAAGTCAAGCAGACACCTAAGTTGTTTTTGGTGTGTGTGTTTGTTCTGTCTCTTACATGCCAGCATACAGACAGAGGTAGACTTTCACTTGCAGATTTAGTTCACTTGGAAACTGAAGAAAACGAAGGCAGAGGTGGGAATATGTTTCTGTGAAACAGCACTCAGGTGTTGAGGTTCTGTCAACGATCATTCGCAAATAAAGCAGGAAACACGTGTCGGCACCTGCTTTCCTTTCCCTGGAGATAAACATCTCTCTTCCACCTCCCCATTACCCCGTTCTTTCCCTCCTCCTCATCTTCTTCCTCATCCACCCATCATCCTTCTCTGTCCCTCTTTTTGAATGGATGACTGCTGATATTCCCGTGGGATAGTGGAGGAGGAGAGCTTTCCAGGGCTTGTTGCTTCATCATCCCAAATAAAGCAGGGAACATGTTCAGACCACCTTGCCCTGGGTTCACTGGTGAAACTCTCACACAGAAACTATTTTTTCTGCATGCATGTCCTTCTTGTAAACACATTCCCTATTTACAGTATTCTTTTTTTAACTGTTGCTCTCCTATAGTTGTGCAATCCATTGACCCAATAATCTACTAAATATTTTTGCAGATAGATAAAAATTCAATCACATCCACAATGTTTCGATTCCATACTTTTTTATTCTTAAAAGATAACTTATTTAAATCAAATATAAAAAGAAACCTCTGACAAAACTTTAAATTGATTTTCTATGAAGGAAAGACCTGCGATACTTCCCTGTAATCTATTTCTCTCTCTCCCCTCCCTTTTCCTTTCTTCACCTCGTGCCCAGTTTCAGTCTACAAGTCTCAGCTCGCCCGAGCATTGGAGGAACCACGCACTCCTTTTCTCCTCAGTCAACAATCATAGTGCCCTGCTCACGGGCCACAGCAGGGAGCGCCCGTAGCAGACAGGGAACAAGGAAGATTGACGTATTTGCAATCCCTGTGACCTCTAGGCTTGATCCATAGCCAAGGTCTGCTGCTATGGTGATAAATGACTGCTTTTCACTGTAAAAAGCTGCAGGGTTTGCAATTAATTACTTTCATGTGTATAAGGGCAATTTTCTCATATACGTAGTTGTAGTTATTAGATATTATTTGATTGAGGGTTTTCATATATATATATATATAGTTGTCAGCAGTCCTGCTGCCAATGCTCACAGTCTTTAAGCACAAGGGACAAGTGGTCAAAACAGCTGATTATTTTATTCCATATCTAAGCAAATGCTATTGTGCACATCGTTGGTGCTGTTGCAGAGATGCATTGATGCAGTTTTGTGGATTTTCTCAGATAGTTTCTTCTGAATCTTTTGCAGTTGTTGGAGATCTAAAGGAACAAATTGTCTTTAGTAGTCTTTAAGCTCCAATCTGTCCACATGTTGGCAGTAAAGCAGATGAGCTGCATTGACAAATTGCATCGCAATGCAGTCTTACATCCTTTTAAATTATTAGTCTTATTCTTTTAACTTACTGTATTTTATTATAGTATATGTATAGTATAGTATATTATACTATATGTATAGTCGCTGTATCTTATTTTATCTTATCTTTTACTGTAAGGTGACCTTGAGTGTCATGAAAGGTGCCTAAAAATAAAATGTATTATTATTGCATGCCACCTTTAAAATTTAAGACTTGCTATTTCTGAAAGCAATTTCCAAGTGCTAATCTAGATAAACATTGCATAAACTTGGGGTAAACTGTTATATGGGACAGCAAGAATATAAGAATTAGAGAGGGAGGATGATTGTCTTAGGTGGGCTATGCTCAGCCTGTTGAGACAGAGTGCTGCATCAGTGTTATTTGCTTTCCAGCTCCAGTCTTTGAGGACCACAATCTGGCAAATTTTCAGTGTTTTCCTGCTCCAATCCACCCAAATTATAGGGACCTACTAGCCTATGAAGTTCTGCACAATGACTCATTAATTTGAGTCAGGTTTGTTGAAACAGGGAGACTTTGAAAACCTGCAGGGTTGTTGCCCTCCAGGACTGACTTTGGATGCCCCCTCACACAATGTGCATGGTACTCAAAACTGCAAAGGAAGAACATATTCTTAAAAGAGCAGAATAGATTATACAACCATCCAGCAGGCCAACAATAGCCTGAAAAATAGCATTTAGTTTTCTGTGTACATCTTTGAAGTGGGCATGTGGAGAGTAAACTGGAGAAATTACCTCAGAGTGTCATTACTATCATAATAACTGGCAAACTATCAGGCAATAATCCATGCTTGTCGTGGCAAAACACTCAAAACTTAGATGTGTCAGAGCAATTCTCCCTGCATTACCAATTACATGTCGTGTATTGCTTTATCTGTAGTGGCTCAAGAGGAAGAGCAATCATATCAGTTGGAAAATCGGCGGCATGACCTCTGATTTCATTAGTCTGCGTGTTGAAGTGCCCTTGGGTGAAACACTGAACATTCTCTTCACCTATGTGTGAGAGTGTTTATGATTTATTCATTTATCTACAAGCAATCTTCTGAAAATCTTGACATGGAGAAACATTAAGATATGTGATCGCCATGATAGCAACATTTTATAACTGTTTAAACAGACAACATAAGCTTTTTGAATGACATCCGGCAGACATGCACCTGCTATTGTGTGACTTAAGACTCTCCTGAAAGAGAAGTCACCTGTTATTCTGATGGTGGGGAGGAGAGCAGGGAAGGAGGGGTGAAGAGGGAAGGGCAGAAATAATAGAGAAGGCAGGGAGAGACAGTCATGCCTTAAAGACAAATGCACCTTGTCAACCGTTTAAAAGAAAACGCAAATCAACGCAGAGGTGTGAATGGAAGACTGGGGAAGATGTGAGGAGTAGATGAGGAGGGTAGAGGAGACAATGAGTGTTTATGTGTTGGGGGTGTAGGATGTTGGGAGGGAGTTGTCGTCTCCTGCAACAAGTCTAACCTGAATCCAAAGCTAACAAGATGCTGTGATTGCAGGGTGCTGAAAATATGAAGGAACAACCAAAGACAACATGAAACGAAAGGAAGAAAATTAAACGGGTCTTTGTTCACTTTTTCCTTCTTTTCAGGTTTCAATTTGACAAGACCTTTCTGGAAAAGATTGTCATTTACACTCTCCCAAAGTTTCGTTCTTTCTTTCTTTTCAGTCAGACAGGATAAAGCCTGTGTGTCAAATCATGCCACAGTAGGGATGAGGCAACATAATGGATGGCCCACATCGTCTTCACTTATAGTTTTAGCACTTTTCATGCACTTGCAGGAACATGCATTAGACAAAATGAATTCAGGTCACTTGCAGAAATATTTCTATCCTTTATTAATTGGCAAATCAAGTTTAAATTTAATCATAAAAGGAATGGGACTAAAAAAAGAGTATCAGTGAAAACATCCACAATATGGTGTTTCAAAGCTACATTGAATGTGTCTCAGTGGCTTACTCTACGACAGGGCAAGTTTATTTGTATGGCACATTTCATTACAAGATGATTCAAAGTGCTTTACATAAAGCATTATAGTGGGGTGCAGAAGAAGCCTTAAAAATTACACATATGTGAAAAAGAAATTTGAATGAGAACAAGGATTTAAAATTTGTAAATAAAAAGAAAGCTGAGAAAAACTTTAAGCTTATAAGGTACGATTGCATAAAGTGAACGGAGTCGTGTATTCTGTATAAGGAACAAAATAAAACTTATCTGTCATCATCCAACTAAGTGCACCTATGAAATAACAAAGGCATGAAAAAAAGAGTAATTTCTCTTTAATACACACCTACAGTACAGGCACATCTACGCAATCTCACTACATCACTGATGCAGAATCTAGCATGATGGGAACACGTTGGGTTGAGGCAAAATTTGCAGGAAAAGGCTGGAAAAGGCTACAAACATAAGCTCTGCAGAATGTGGGTTCTCACTAAAGTTACCATTATCAAAGTTTATTTGTCTTTTTGTAAGAAGAAGAAGAAGAAGAAAAAAAAAAGTTGATTTGTCAGGATTTGTGTATCTCACATGCCAGTTCACAAATGTTGCTATACAGAGAAAATACTTGAAAGTAAACTGCACTTTGCCTTTAAGGCAAAACATAATTAATATCCTTTTAACCAGTTGAAACAATTCATTAAAGCTGATTTTTTTTTGTCTTTATTTAACCAGGTAAGTCAGCTGAGAACAGATTCTCATTTACATTGATGACCTGGGCCAGAGGCAACAATAGCAATTCTATATTCATTGAATTAACAGAGTATAAATTTAACCCAGTTAATTGTTGTTGTGTTAATTGCAGAGCAGAATTTCTTTATAACAATGTATTACAAGGCATTAAGCGGTAACGTTGTGGAGAGCATTGAAAGTTGTGTACCCCTGCACCCTGACTCATACAGTTACTGGGTTTCATGATGCAAATGTGTTGGTGGTGTTTCATTCACTGAACTTAAATTACATAAGTCCTTAATGAACTGAAAGTTTTTAGGGCGTTGTTATAAAATGATTTCATATGTGAAGATTTTTTTTCAAAATGGGTTTTGAATTTAAAGTAAATGAAATAAAATCAGATTCAGTCTTGCTGTTTTGATGCCAGACAGAAAACTGACCAAGAGGCAGATTTCTGACCTACTGATGATTAAAGATTTTTCTGGGTTCTTGAACAACAACAAAAAAAAATGCAATTCATGAAATATTGTTTAATTACAATATAAAGGAAAAGAAAGACTTAATCAAATTAATAATCAGGCAATAAAATCATTTGTCATATTTAGGCTGAATTTGATATCTGCTTAACTCACTCCTAATTTTGCTGATTGACTGCATCATTGCCTATAAAAACTTAAAATATGACTTAAGCAACTATGCTATGAGGCAAAAACTATGTTTACACATTACCTCACACAACTAATGATTTTAAATTTCTTTTTACAGAAGGAACAAACAATAATTCTTTGATCACAGTGATAAAATCACTGATACACTAATCTTGACTGACATTTGTCCGGTTTTCTTATACAATGAAGCTATTAAATAATAATATTGGCAATATTGTATGTGATTTTTGCACATTTTATACTTGATTGCACATATATCTTGAAGTTGAGGGAGAATTGTCCACAGGCCAGTGATGCAGGACAAACTGTTGTTCTGGTTTCATTTGCTCCGTGCTTTCTTTACTTTTCATAAATAGGCCTACCATTTGAAAGAGTTAAGGGAAATTAGGTTGTCTAAAGGGGATAATAACTGTGGGTTAAAAGGATATAGTTCTCATATATCAGGCAAAAACAAGAAGCTATTAAACTGAACTGTCCGTGTCTGGCTCAGTCATTACTGAAATCTTATTGCATGATTATCCATAAGTTGTCATTAGAAAGACTGCTGGCTATCAGGTGAAATTCAGTTAGTTTTCCAATTATCAGCCCAATGAAGATTCATGATTCTCATTACAGAAGTCCCTGAAGAAACTAAATGAATGAACAAGCTGTCACCATTGTCAGATGTTTTTTCTCCCCATTCTTAAGTTTTCTCGATTATCTATCTACATAAAATCTGTTTCTTCATCATTCTGTTGACTCCTGTCTTCCTTCATTTTTGATGATTGATGCATCAAAATGCACACAAAGTCACCGAAACCAGAACTCTGGAGTGATGCCCAAAAGCTGATTTGTTGACACAGTGTGCATTACACCCGTACTTATGAGCTGTGCGCAATTGCACGCATTAAATTGAGCATTCTCTGTAATGTTGTCATTGTCACTTTGGAGCACAGGTTTTCACAGCAAGCCTGGACTTGCAGAGGATTTATGAAAAGCCTGCTTTTCTACCACCACTTTATAACGTGTTAACATACCTTCAAGTTGGAATATCACCTCATCTGAGGTGACTTCCTGTTGCAGGGCACCGTGTTGTAATGAATGCATCCCCTTCATTCCCTTTTCCTATCTAACGTACATACATTCTTGAGTCATTACAAACGGATGCTGGTCTGTTGGGTTTTTAAAACAGGCCAGGCAGTTATTAAATACACACTGTCACTAACGTTCGTGCATTCTTGTGAAAATGGAGGACAGCGCCCACGCACCACAAGTGACACACAAGAGAAACCAAATATATCAGGTTTATACAGAGGAGTAATTATCTCATACTGCATATCATCTTTTACTGCAAAGCACTGAGATTGATACTCCTTCTCTGGGTTAACAGAAGTGGCTGCAGGTGAGAAATGAAAATTATAGGATGCATAAGCTAAAAATGCTCCTTGTCCTTGGAAATGATAGAATATGAAAACATTAAGAACCATGCAGGCACTTATTCTTGACTTCACAGGCAAAAAGGGTATTGAATAAATTTAAAAAAGTATTCCTTTAATAGCAAAAAAGAGAGAGAAGAAAAGAAAAGAAAAGTAGTTTCTTCAGTAGTGTCTTTCTCTTTTTTTGTGTTTGTTTTTAATTGTTGTCTTCAAATAAAGAATATCTACATCTACATCTAAAAAAAAAAAGAAAAGAAAAGAAAAGAAAAGAAATTTGCATGAGGCAGTGAACACCATTATGCACATTTACCTGCAAGGACCTCTGACCTGCAGGGGTCTTTTTCTCATAATTTAATTTAAGACTTATAATAAACAAAATCTTATCTCATTTAAAAAAAAATCATGATGGCTACTTTTAAAATGATTGTGGTTACCTCCACCATAATGTTTTTGCCAGTGTTTGTTTGTCTGTTAATGACCAAAATAACTTCAAAAGTTATTAACAGGATTAAATTACATTTTGAGGGAATCTAGCACTCTCGCAATTTCCTGAAGGATTCTTTGTCATTGGAAGATAGGGCCATATTAAAGGAACTGAGCTCCTTGATGGACATCTGAGAGGGCTTTTCTATTTTTTTTAAAGTCATAATTACTTTGAATAAAGCTGAGTCTGCTACAAATTTATAACAAATAAAGTGATGAAAAAAACCTGGGAAAATTTCACAGCACTGTTGATTGCAGATGATACTTTATGAGTTGTGTGTGCACATTTAACCTGACTGGTTTTTGAAATGCTGCATCTATCTGATCATTTTAGATTTAATATTTAAATCGTACTTTCCTTTGCAATCACATAAGTTTGAGCTTTGAATTTCAACTGAATGTTATCAAATATGTCTAGATATTAAACCCAGTGTTTCTGTTTTTGTGTTATATAAGAACTTAACAAAAAAAATCTGGAATAACACATTGAAAAAAACAAACAAAAAAACCCACCCTCATTAATGATAGACTTCTTTTCTTATTTTTGCTATTTAATTGCCAGTAACAACCTGATTTGTAGCAGAAGCAACACGGTGAAAGATTCCACTTCGTGCAGGTGTATACACCTGTTAACACCAAGAGCAAGAAGCACCTGTATTTAACCTTTTCCACCCACAGTCTGAAGGCTGTAATCAGTGACTGCAAAATGAATATCTGCCACGTCTCATTCCAGAAACTCATTTAGGGCATCAAAGCATGACAAGCGTGCAGGAGTAGAAAGCCTTTGTAGTTTTGTTGTTATTGATCTACTTAAAAAAAAAAAAGAAAGAAAAGAAAGGAAAGGCAAACAGAAAAAAAAGAAACTGGGCAAGCCTCTGAAATGTTTTCAATAATTTTAGATATGAATTCATGCAAGATGCAATAACAACTAAATACATTCTGTCCCACTGGCAGATAACTCTAGCTATACATGTAACTGCTGTTGTGTTAATAATGATCTTAAAGGCTTAAAGGAGAGGACGAAACATCAATTTACAAAAGTATTCAAAATTATCTCTCCATGCGATCCTCTTGTCTGACACTGGAAATCTTTGCTCCAATGTAAGGCACATTTTTAGCCCAAAAACGAACTTTCATGATGCCTCCACTTATTTATAATATTGGATCTGTGCAAACAAAAATAAAAAAGAATAGTCTAAACTGCTATAAAAATTTTGCAGAGGAACTCTTTGGCTTTGATTTAAGCAGCTTCACAACAAAGTAATCATGTTGTCCCAGCTGTGTCATTTCACATGCTGGTTACCAAATGAGAAAAGAAGACTCACTTTTATTTCAGGGAAATTATTGGGAAATTAAACATCTCAATTTGGTTCTTCACATCAAGTTTTCCCCTGGGAAATTTTACTTCTTTAAAAAAAATAATAATAAAAATACAGTAACTGTAGCAATAGTTTTTGTTAAAATTATTCTAAATCTTTTCAAACATGAAAGGAAGTGGAACATTTGGGAAACCAATATCACTGGTTGTCCCAGTTTTTACATATTTTGCAATGTTTGCATAGAAACTGTGATTCATCAGTTCTTCACGTGATTTGTCCCTGATTTTGAAATCCGAAGGTGGAAAAAAATTAAAGAAAGAAATATGTGGGGAAAAAAATGTCTTAAAACAGTAGCTCACACCCATGACCAACCTCTGTTTTTTCCACTGCTCCTCTTATAGTAACACTGCCATTGACGTAGTGTACTGTTGCTCCTTCATATTGCAATGACCAAAAGAGAACAAAGAACATGCCATTAATGTTACTCAGAACTGCTGCATCATGCTCTCATAGTGGGAAATCCATTATCAGATTTATGGGAAAACTATATTCAGTAACAAAATGCTGGAGGTCGACATGTTTCATCTGACTAATATTGAATGAAATGAATTAATGAAAAACATTTTGATGATCACAGAGGGAAATATCAGTGTAATGGTTGGTAGTTGTTGTTTTTTTGTTTTGTTTGTTTTTCCTTTTTAGAAATAACAGCAACAACAACAAAAAAAAAAAACAATTTAGCAGAAGATATTGCCTCGTTCTGGAGGGTGATAGCCGCTGGCAGGAATGAACCTTTTTCTCTTGCACTGGACTTGACAAAGCCTCATACTGAAATCACTGTTTCCTCACTGTGTTGTAAAGGATGCAAATACAAACATTGTTGAATACTTACTTACAAAATAAGAACATCTGATACATGAATAATCACATTTTTTCAATAAAAAAATTCTGTAGAAATCAGTTAATATTTTACATCAAATTAAAAGAATGACCATCATTTATTCTTTGCCTCAGCTGTAAATCCGATAGATCTTAGCTCAACAGCACCACCTCGTGTTGTCTTGAAGTACTACAGTCAATGAGCTAATCAACGGCAAACAATTTAAAAAAAATGCTTTAAAAAAAGAAGAATTAAAAAAACTGTGCTGTTAAGTGAGAATAAATGAGTTACTTTACATAAACACACACTTCTAAAATTTAGAAATTAAAACTTAGCGTTGGTTCATGGTCATGTGACCCTTGCGTCACCGTCTTGCGTCAAGGCGTAGCCTGAAGCAGGTGAATTCAATCCGGAAGTGAGATGCTCCTTGTTCTTGTCCTCGTCAGGGTATAGCTGTAAAATGTAAAGAAATAAAAGATGAGCAATATGGTTTTAAGGTTAGAGGACAACCAACGCGATACAATGAAGTATTTGGTAACTGTATATCCTTCTCTTCATGATAAATAAATTGCCTCTAAAGGGAACAATATGGACTACAGCAGAACCCAGGGGGGGTTCCTACATGGTGAGACAATAGTTTACTTTTAATCGTTTTAAAAAGTTAAGTTTAACTTGTCTATATCTTTGTAGATGTTAAATTCAAGACAAATGTGCTTTGGGGGTTTGTTTTTAATCATTCACAGAATAACAGTACAGTTTAACAATATCTGACGAGTGATGCTGATCAGAATGATGGTAAACAAAACGCTAGCACATCCGGTGTTTTATAATCCTGCTGTTTTTAGAAAAAAAAATTCTGGTTGCAAATTTAATTATTACTAATTCAGTGGTGAAATTAACGTTCATCTATGTAGGAAAATAAAGTTGTCCATTTTATGCAACATTACTTTGTTAATTAACTGTTTTTCAGGACAATCTCATTGGGACTTTACTCGCAATTTTTGGAAATTTGCTTGTCAGCATCTCCTTAAGCATTCAGGTACTGAAACCTGTCTGGTATCCAAACTATAAGTATATAACTTGAATACAGTATTCAGTTTTCTATAATCTCTCTCTCTCTCTCTATATATATATATATATATATGTGTGTGTGTGTGTGTGTGTGTGTGTGTACACTACTCACAAAAAGTAAGGGATATTTTGGTTTTTGTATGATGTCAGAATGAACCTAAAATACACTACAACCTGTCCAGTTGAACTGAATTAGACTTTTTCTAAACTTTTCAATGCACATGTACATTGTTTAATAGTTAAATATCTATTGCACATCATGCTGTTCTCCAAAAACCGAAAGTTGAATATCCCTAACTTTTTGTGAGTAGTGTATGTATAGTAAATTAAACAGTTTTCTGTGTCACAATATTTCTTTTTGTCAACAAAGAGTTCAATAACCCTTCAGGTATAAGGAAGTTATATATGTTATATGTTAAGTGTTAACATATGTTTTATGTTAACATATAACTTATGTTATATATAAGTTATATGTACTATGTAAAGTTATGTCATCATGGCACATTATTGTCATTGCTTTGTGGCCCTTCCCTTCTTTATTTTTCCACTCAAACAGTTGCTTTTGCAATCATTGTTTACAATGTGGTTTAAGCCTCCTTCAAAAGTAAGTTGGGTCTCAGCAGTGTATACTGCAGTAGCCTTTCTGTTTACATCTCTGTGTTTTACCTGCATGTTTCTCACCTCCAGAAATACAGCCATGTGACGTTAGCAGGAACTAAGGACCAACGCGCCTTCTACCGCACTAAAACATGGTGGTGTGGTTTTGTATTCGCCTGTATTGGAGAGGGAGCCAACTTTGTTTCTTATGCTTTTGCGCCTCTTGCTCTCGTAGCACCTCTTAATGCAGTATCTGTCCTGTGTGAGTATTTGCCGTATATTGCCAAACATAATTGAAAGGGATGTTTGCTGATAGATGCACAGTATATAATGAGCAGTGTATTGTAAAAAAAAAAAACAGGTAGTCTCTGTAATATCTTTGTTAACATGCAACTACATCCTCAAGTTAATTCACAACGGAAATTCAAAAAAGCTAACATTTTGCATTTCTTTACTTGTATGTTTTTCAGCCAGCTCAATTTTGGGTTTCTTATTTTTGCGTGAGAAATCTAAACCCAAGGAGTTTGCAAGTAAGTTAAAAGAAAAATAGAAAAACAGATGTGTGTGTAAAGTTGTGTAAAGACACTTTATGCAAATATCACTGAACTTGTGGCATTGTTTGCAAATTCTAAGATCTGACATTAAAATGAAATTTAACCAGTAGAGGATTGAGTTTGTTTGCACTGCAGCATCCTATAAAAATACCTTCACTGTTGCACACTTTATGTTCTTTCAGAGCACTATGGGCTGACCTTCCTGGGCTACATCTTCACTATTGGAGGAACATACCTCTTTGTATCATTTGGGCCAAATTCTCATGAAAAACTTCAAGCAGAAAATATTGTGAAACATATCGTGGGGTGGCCTGTTCTGTTGTACATGGTAAGATGTTTTCATCTCAGCACATAAAGAAAGAGATCATGTTTCCCATGCTCATTCTCTATCCCAGATTTAAAGCAACAGGTTCATTTGTAGCCCTAAATGTGTATAACTTTCAAATACATAAGCAAAGAAATGTAAGAATCACTACAAAATCTTGGTTTTTACAGTCCTTTAACTATAGCAGTCCAGAATATAGTTTTCATATGACTATAACTGCACCAGAATGTGTCAGTATGACACCTTTTTGAAGCATTCACCTGCCCTGCAGGGCAAGCTTAGTGATGCTCATGTTCTGCTTATAAAGTGACTTTCTGAGGTGATAAACCAGCTTGGTGATAGTTTGGTTGTTTCTGTTTTAAAGTGTGTGTGTGTGTGTGTGGAGGGGAGGTGGGGGGGTATGTGAAGGTTGTCGCCAGTTCCTTGTCCATGGTTCTTTCAACTCTAACTAGACTTGCCGTCTTCTGCAAAGGCATATTAACAGCAGAACAGCTGTGTTATATGTTGTGTCTGGTTGGTTTCTGTTATGTGGTCTTATTTTGTGTCCTAGTTATGATCCACAAGCTTGCTCTTAATAAGATTTTCATTATCCACATAGATACTCAGCCCTCACATTCATCTCAGCCTCTCATGGAAACATCCTCTGCTTAGTGTTTCGTTTCTATGATATTAATTTTGTGTTTATTGTTGCCGTTTCATCCTAACTGACAGCTCCTGGAGATTATCACATTCTGCTTGCTGTTATACTTCTACAAACAATGCGGCACAAACTACCTTGTTATTATTCTGTCGCTGGCCGCATTGTTAGGTGAGTCTCCTGCATTAAAGGCAGTCACTTTCTGTCTGTAAACTAAAGCTGTTACCATATCTCATTACAATTTGTTTTGATCATTCAGAAAGCACCACAGCTGTTATGAAACAATGTTTACTCACTGACTTGTTCTCTGTTTAACTGTACTGTTTGTGCACAGGCTCTGTCGCAGTCATTACAGTGAAGGCAGTTTCAGGCATGTTGGTTCTGACCATCGAGGGCACCATGCAGCTTGATTACCCGATCTTCACTGTCATGTTTGTGTGCATGGTAGCATCTGTGGTCTTCCAGGCCAGGTTGATATTTAAGATATACAGAAGACCTTTGTTGTATGTTGCTGCAACTCCTTTTTAATTAAACAACAGTAATTAATTAGAAGAAGGGAGGGGGATGACTGCAGGCAGGAATGGTCTCTGGTACCTTTCTGTTTTGCAGTGGAGTTGAAGAAACCTCTCCCTGAACATGCTTTTTTGTTTCTTCGCTGTGTTGTGTAGCAGATGTGAGGAATCTTTCATTATTTGCAGCTGCAAATGTTATCTTGATAGCAGTTTCACCGTTTGTTTGTCTTAGATTTCTCTCCCAAGCCTGTAAACTACACGACTCCTCTCTGGTTGCTAGTGTCAACTACATCCTCTCCACCATCTTTGCAGTGGTGGCTGGTGAGTTATGGCATTCTTTGCAGCTTTTGCCCCTTTTTGACACAAAGTTGTGACAAAGTTAAAAGGTTGTGATGTTTTTCACCTGCACAGTCATGACCCAGAAGTAATCAAATAGATCCTTTTCTTTGGTTTTCAGGAGCTGTGTTTTACTTGGAGTTTAAGAATGAAGATATCCTTCACATCTGCATGTTTCTGTTGGGGTGAGTACATATGTTTCTGACATGTAACTTTCCTGACTGTGGCATTATTATTAAAGTTGATTTCCAAGTCTTGCTGTTTTGCATGATGCCTTTGGGTTCAGAAGAAGACTTGAATTGAACAAATTTTTCATGTACAATTCAAAATAAAGTCTTTTTTAAACTACTGTCATGATTTTACTTTGAGTAAATGTCACTGACTCTATTGTGCTTTGTACAGGTCTGCACTCTGCTTCCTTGGGGTCTTTCTAATCACCAAAACCAGGAAAAAAGCCAAGCTCTTTGAACCATACGTCACGATGAACATGGCTAATGGTTTGTATGAACTTGTGTAAACTAAAAGTTAAATTTGCTAATGTGACGTTTTACTTTGACATCAGCAAACCTCAGGGTCCTGTAAAACAGGTCACTTTGCTCAGGTATTTAAAGGTACAGTGTGTAAAAATCAAAGGTCAATGGCAGAAATATGTGATATATACAGTAATTCAAAACTGTTTCTATTTATGTGTAATCACTGTGCTAGAATAACTGTTATGTGTTAATTTTCTTAGAATAAGTCATTTATATCTACTTGTTTGGGGGGGGGGGGGGGGGCACATATGGAGGCTGCCATATTTGTGCCAGCATTTTTACTACGGTATGCCTGAATGGACAAAACAATGTGTGTGAACTGAGAACCCTCTGAACTTAAAAACTGCTGTACCAGCTTTGTTTGACGGGAGTTAGAGCACTGTTTGGCATAAGGAATGCATTAAAAGACATAAAAAGTAGTTACTTATAGTACAGTCATAGCTACACCTTTGACCACTGGATCCACTCACAGATGAAAACATCTGTGAGTTTTGTGAGGGAGAATTCTGGCCACTAATAGCCACCATACATTCTCAACAGTGCTTGTAAGATGAAGTCATTTGAAAGAAAACATTGTTTCTTTCAAATACCTATCTTTACCACTAGATGTCAGTATTTCTTACATACTGTACCTTTCATCTCTGGAATTTGCTGCTTTTCACCGTTTCTGTCCCATTTTCAGGCGTACCAATGATCCATGATAATGGCCAGGTTGTTCAGCCAGATTTCAATGGTTCCTTCTCCTACGGGGCGCTTGTCAACAACGATGGAGTGGCTCCTGCTACTTTACCCGTCAACCTGCCGCCCCCACCAGTCACCTCCAGAGCCACAGATTCATCTTGTGGCCAGCCTGGCCTAAAGAAAGACTGAAACTGAGTGCCTCTTAGTTTTACTCAGTTACTTGATAAGTTGTACTTGAGGGCCTTAAATTACTGTGATGGGTACCAATTTTTGACCTTACCTTACACTCCTACATATCCATTCCTTTTTGGTATTGCTAAACCACAATATGATGAGGAAAACCATTGCTTTTCTTCTTTTTTTAGATGATGTCAACTGTATCAGCTCCTGAAATTAACAGAAAACTCGAAGCTGATGATTTGTCTTGATGACATTAGGAGCAACAAGAGGTTTCTGGATGAACTTAAGGGGAGAAAACATTTCTATTCTATGCAAAAGTCTTTTACCTAAGTGGGTTAGTTATAAATACATTCCCTCAACTTGTAGCACAGAAAGTGTTTCTCATTTGGGAGTTGAACGTCCTCCATCTTTGCATTTCTGTCTCACATGAGTCCCTCAGATCAGCTGGGTGGAGCTGAGGAAGCAAAACAAGTATGGGGACTAAATTGACATGTTGGCATAATTCAAAGAAGAGGAAGAAAAGAAAAACAACACTGTTGTACATTGAATCTTCCTGCAAAATATTTTTATATATCTGGTAAACAGCGACTTGCACAAATGGTAAGCAATTTGTTCCCAGAAAGTCATGCTTTGGAATTTACTCCACAACGATCTCTTCTTCCGTGGAAAATTTGTGCTGACAAATTTCTCAATTCAGTGTTGTTACCAACCAATGTTGTAATGTAGCTACATAGTTGTTTTGTTGTTTTTTAAAGACAATTTGCCAATGATCATTTTGACTTTAAACATCTGCCTCTAAGTCTTACACATGAAGAATTTTAAGTCACTTTGTTGTCTCTTCTTTTTGGGTTATTACTGAAATACTGCTTTTCTTATTGTGACCAAATACTGTGTGCAATGGTGTTAATTTATTGTAACATATTTATTAATTTTTACCTTACTCTATTCTACTTTTAATGTGCCTTAGAGTTTAGCTGTACACTGGACAGACCACAGTTGGGTTGTGCATGTTGCTTATAGACTAGGGGATTGATGAATTAGTTAAGCAGATAAGTTATTTCAAGGCAGCTGTATTGTATCAATGCCTGATTAAATCAGAATTGTGCTTTGGAAAATAAATTGGGGGAAAAAACATTTTGAAAATACTCGCACTGTACTCAGTCTGATGTCAAAGCATTAAGAGTAGTGATTTTAAAGTGGGAGTGGCACTAACTTTGCCAAGTTTCCATCTTGGATGTTCCTGTTAATTGAGTGCCTTCTGTTGGGAAACTAGAAATTTAAGTCATTGAAGTGAAAAGACCACATTTCTTTCTTGTAAAATTAAATTCAGTGTCTTTTTCTCAAGCTTTTTTTAAAAAAAATTGTTGCGCAAATGATGGCCTTTTCCACATGCACATTCATTTATTCAGTGTTACGAGAACACAGCTTCACAAGGGCTAATTGACTCACCACAGAGAATGTGGTGATGTGGCTTGTCAGTCATTTGATTTATTCCATCATCCTCTCATAATACCAGGAAACCTTTGGAAATATGTACTCTTACAAAGAAATTATCCTCATTCAGTTTTGGAGTAATTTTCCTTTGAACCTTCTTTAACCTGTGTGGAAGAATAGAAAAGGGTCAGTTGTATTTCTCAGCTGCCTTAATGAACCTCAAAACTATCAAACCATCCCATAATTTAGAATGCATGAAAACTCCCACTGATCTACATGGCTTATTTCTGTAAAAACGTTTTTTTCATATTGCTTGTAAAACATTGTAAAAAGTCTTAAGCCACCAAGAAATAAAAACTGATGTTACACCTCGTAAATACAGGATTTTATTCATTCATTTTGCATAACTGAAAGCAGTTTTCAGAAATACTCAGACACTTTAGGTACAAGAGAACAATAGAAAGATCCATCACATGTAAAAGTGGGCTTACTATTGCATATATACTGTTTCTGGTTCACAAATGTCTTGCGTTTATCTATTTTTTCCTGTTTTTTCTTTTTCGATTTCTCAAATTTAGTTTAAATAATTTGTAGGCTATTTAATTTTGCTACACTTTTTGGTGGGATATGGTTTAATTTGGATATTTAAATTAAGACAAGCTATTCAGAAGAGAAAATGACATTTTAGAGCAGGAGTAGGCAACTCCGGTCCAAGGGCCAGCATCTTGCAGATATTAGGAGTTTCCCTGCTGCAACAAACCTTGTGACTTAAGCAGAGTTTGACATCAAGCTCTGCATAAGTCTGCTAATTACCCATTGATTGGAGTCAGGTGTGTAGCAGCAGGGAAACTCCTAATATGCAGGATGCCAGTCCTCAAAGACCAGAGATGCCTACCACTGTTTTAGAGGGAATGTAAGTCCAAACCTGAAATGTAATCCTGATAACAAACTTCTTTTTCTCTGAAGGAAAATAAATACAAAGATGGAAAATGCTGAGCTTCACATTAACGCGTTTTTAAGCTTACTATATTCCATATTGGGTGAAATATTACATTTTGTGGAATAGGCTAAGCTATTTCCCACTAAAATGTATTGAAATGAAAATATTCGTGTGCAACAGGTGGATCCAGATAACTGTAAGCAGTCTGAATATTTATGTCTTTAGAAGTCAATACCTTTATAAAGCAGGCGAGACGGAGAATAGATTCTCACGGTGCCTGGTGTGAGTCACAAGGACGTCCTTGTCAAGTAATTAAAGCAGTTTGCAGCAGAGCACTGTGTGCCACTTTGCTGCTCCATCACTACCAATCTTGAAGCGGAGCATCCTCCCCTTGCTGCAGCCTGATAGGTCAGCACGCGCCTCCGCCGGCGTCTCATTGGTTTCACCTGCGCGTCCTGACGCAGGAGTAGGCTGCATCAAATAGTGCCCAATAATCCAGTGAAAACAAACACCCACGCATTTGACAGTAGCTTTAAAAATATCAAAGCACCGCCAGTCTGTAATTTTAAGACCAATGCCTGCTTGAAATGGGTTGTTTCGGACGTTTCTGCTGAGAGACGTGAGGTGAGTAAAGCAAAGACGAGAAGATTTGCTCTTGAGCCCGTTAGAGAGGGAAATAAAGCAGAAACTTCATCCGTGTGCACGCCACAATGGCTCAGTGGAAACTTTGGTGTAAATTTCAGCTCTGCTGTTGCTTCAAAACAATATTTGGTGTTGGGCACAAACTGTCACGAGACTATGTTACACAGACGATAAACGCTCGCGCTTCAGTGTTGCACGAGCTACACCCAGCGTAATACAGCAACGGTTTCTCGCAGAAGCAAAGGCGATTTTTCTGGCATGAGCCATGACAGCCATTTGACAGCGATGATGTTATGTCATAGTCTTCTGTTGCTTTTTTCTTTTCTTTTTTTTTTTTTTTTTTAAAGACGGAGTTTTAATATGATGGCATAAATTTAATTCTTATGTGCTGTTTGTTCTAAACAGCTGTCATCTGCGTTATTATGCTTAAAACATTTATTACAAGCGTCATTCGCTCAGAGTACCACTAGATGGCGCCATGCTCCAGTACAGTGTTGGTCGTTTGTGTCTCTGAATGGGGTCACACTTCATCCAACCACTTTGACAACCAGTAATATAAACCAACACTTGTTGATTCTGTTTATAACTTAAGGAATTGCTGGAGTTTAAAGATTAGTAAGTATATGAGCAAACTGACTCATAAACTCTATGTGAAATGTAAAATGTAATTGCCAAATTTGTTTCTAATGAATTAGAGCAGTTTCTAATAGGAGGTGTGTGCTCAGTCATTACTTACAGATTAATATAATGTTTCAAGACTAGTGTTTCACTGCCTCCTTTTCCATGCATTTCTACCCGGCACAGTCGGCTTACCTCCACCTTCCAATCTTTTAATTCCCCTCTCCCCAGTTTCCAGCCTCTGTGGTTCCCACCTGCCTCAAAGGATCATAAAAGGATTCAAGATGCTGCGAGAAAGTTCTAAGGCGTGGAGCAACGGCTCAGAAGCCTACAGCAGCGATCCAGAAGAGGATGAGGAAGAAGAAGACATGGTGTTTGGGGAAAGTGATCAGGATGGCATTGCAGAGGAGATGATGGACCTGAGCGACCTTCCCACGGCGCTCTTTGCGTGCAGTGTCCACGAAGCTGTGTTTGAACAGGATGCACACAGGGTAAGATGCTGCATAGATTTTTTTTTCCCTAAGTCATCCTTTTAAGCGTGTGTGTCTGTGTGTGAATACACTCATCAGTTTATTCACATTTGAGTCATCTTGTTTAGTTTGTCAGGCAGTCCAAGATTTGAAAGCCAGTAACATGTGCGTGGTGTTATCCACAGCTTCTGCTCCTGTCTGTCACAGTCCAGTCACACTCGCAAGCTGCGCTGCTGATTACTCAATGGCAAACACACATGCACAGATGATACACACCTGATGCAACTGCTATTCATTTGTCAGGGGACATGAATGAAGGTCAGCAGATTACAACATGACTTGCACAGACTGCACAACCTTAATTCATGTGCCAGTGCATATAAATCAATCATCATCATCTAATGCAGTGAGTTATTCATGCCCAATTATGCTTCTGCAGTGTATTTGTAAACAGCCCTCGTTCAAAATCCCACGCACATATGTTTGCAGACATAAAAACCAGTTACATTTTTGGCTATGCGCCGACATTTTCTGTTAAGGCCTTTTTTAAAGTTGTGAGTATTCCTCGCAGCTTCAGACTCTTGAAGCACGAATGCTTGAGATTATTGGATCTGTTTGTTGGAGGGGTATGCAAAAAGAAGTACTTGTAATTTTCTGCACTCTAATCTAATTATACTGTCCTGCTATCCCTTATCCATCCAGCTGGCATCCTGCTCTTCTCCTCTCAGGCTCTTTTTGCCAGGCCCATCCATCTCTCCCTGTATTGTACCAGCAAACCAACTCTACTCCTTCATACCAGCTTTCTCTCCTTGTGATCACAATTTACAAACTTGCTCGTTAAGCTTCTCCCCCCCCCCCCCTGTGTCTCTCTTCTTCTTGACTGATCTTCTCCATGTATAGAAATGCAAAACAGAGACTAAATTTGGCGCATGCACAAAATCCTTTTAAATGAATCACTCCTGCTTTGTGAGGTTGCCGTTTGCACACCCATTGCTCCTAGCTGCGGAGTCCGCCCCTTCCCTGCGTTCGTTTTGCCTCCTCTCTTCATTACGATTCATGCTCCAGCTTTTAAGTGGAAATGCCACCCACACATACACTTCAGCCAAAACATGTCAATAGAGCTTTCTCTATATGCCTCAATAAAACAAGCCTTGCTAAAATTAGAACTTTTAACGTTTATTTTGACTGGGGCAGGGGGCGCAGAAAAGAAGGTGAGAGGATCAGGTATGAGATAAAAGGTAGCTTGTTTCAGATATTTTAAGAGCATGAACAGAGACTTGATGCAGGGCTGCTGTTTAATTCTCTACCTTCACATGCAAGCTCACCCAGAATCTTATTAATATCAGGTCTTTTCTATCTGTTAATATCCTAACATCTTCAGTTTTTTTGTCCACATCTTCAGTGAAGAACAGGGACATTGCAACCTACATTTTTGTGTCTTTGGGCTCTTGGCTTTCTCCCAACACCAACATTACCGTCTGTGTCTATTCTCAAAAGCCTGCATGCAGGAGGATGGGCTGTTTCTGTAATCACATGCTCTTAAAGAGAGAGAGGGAAGGACAGATAGAAGAAGACTGAGAGAGAGAGAGAGATGTGTCCACATATTTATGAGAAGCTCTTAGCCCACTGTAAAAGCCTTTTTGCTTTCTTTTGCATAAGTGAAAAGTCAGTAAAACCTAGTGGCACACTTTCGCTTTCAACTGCAGTATTTTCTCCCCCTGACAGCTTTATATGCTCATTGTTTCCAGGGGAAGCTGCTGAGATCAGATCAGCTAACTGATATAAATGGCTTATAGCTCATTTACTAATTTAGATTTATTCTCATAATTAAAACCTGGCTGCATCACAGCACTTATTTGATATCAGGGCAATCATACAATCTGTCTGCATGCTTAATGTTTAGTGCCAGCATTTAAGTTAAAGCCAATAGTTTCTGTTTGCAAAATGTGAAAATTGGATTTTTCTTTTCTTTTTTTCTTTTAGGCCTGAGCAATATGGAATATGTTATTAAGATGTTGAGACCCCCTCACTGGTAAAAGTTTGACTATTAGGAGGGATAGTCAAATAATCGAGTCATCAGTTTTGCACAAATTTGCTCAGTTACAGTCACTTTTGTGCTATAGCCGTCTTCTCTCTCCCTTCTTCTTACTGGCTGTGAGAAAGTGGATAATAAAGGGCCAGAGTGGAAAGTGGAATGCAACACAAATCTGATATAAACATATTTGAGGCTAGGAGAGGGCAAAAAAGAGGACAAAAAGAGGTTGTGTCCAGGCTAAAGAGGACGTTTGGTCGCCTGTGAAGACAGGAATTATGGCTTAAGCGAGTGGGTTGGAAATCTGTGGACACTGCAGATGTGAAACATAGATCAGGTGCTGTTGAATATGAAAATTAATAACGGTCCTCAATTATTTGGGATGGTTAACATTTTAAATTGCGATTTTGATTTAATTGTTCAGCCCTAGTTTCTTCTTTTTTTCCCCACAGAATATTGCAGGATTTAGTTGAATCACTTTTCCCTACTTTTTTGTGAATTGTACATTTTACTCCTGTTTTCTGAAGTGTTTCAGTATGATTGGCATACTTTGTTCCTTCTACAGAACATTGCAGCTGCTGTTGTGTTGCTTCTAATTCGGGCACAAAACATCATGTACTGGAAGAAAAAAGAAAACAAGAAGCAAATGATTGAGAGACAGAAGTGTGTATGGGTAAAGTAACAAGGAGAGGTTTCTGTGCTTGCCAAGACAAAGGTCAGAAAAGCCATTATAAATCTCTCCACACAGTGCCCGGTGTGTATCGGGCCTAATCAGCACTGTGCAAGGCTTTCATCCGAGCTCCTGCCGCAGTCTAACAGAGCTTTCCTCAATCTACCATCAGCGCAATCAAGTGGCTGCAAGCTAAGGACAACACGAAGCCATGTTTTTCTGCTTTTGCTTTTTTGGGGGGATTTATTATCCTGTGTGCACTTGAAGCCAAGTTATTTTAAGTTGTTTTTCTCTATTGTTAGAAAAACTAAAAGTGGCACAAAAGTCAACAAGGATACAGTATAATGTGATATAGTGTTGACTCTGCCGGTGCTGCAGAAAATTAACCACTCTCCCGAGGGAAGAAAAATCCGTAAATGACTCTTGATGCTCTTCAGAGCATAAAGGTGTTTTCAGTATTGAGCTCTTATAAAATGCGTGTTTTTTCATTCCGGTTTCCCCTCTGATATGCCTTTCTTCCAGCTGCAGAAAGCAGCTGTTTACACCAAACTCTGATACACAGGGATAACCTTCCCAGCATCAAAAAGGTAACAAAGCAATTTTTTTTAGATGTTGAACATAGTGGGACATTTAGCTGCAAGAAAGATCTCACGTTTTGTAGATGAAATGATGAAACACTTATAATCATCTTCTGGACGTGTTAATTGGTAACTGCCAGATATCACAGTCGACACAACAGATTTACTGTAATAAACAAAAACCAAGAAACAGGAAAGAATCTGCTGTTTTAAATGTTTGCCATGTAGAGGCAGCCATTGTTGTTGACAGGATTTTTGGAAACATGTCTAAAATTTAATTCTTCAGCCCAAAAAGCAACACTGTAAGAAATTAAACTTGAGGATTATAATAATTTGTTCTGAATATTTCAGCACTTTTTAGTTCCAGCATCAATTAGTCATTGGAAGCAAATTTTCTCATATTTTCTGCTCATTCAACACAGGCAAACACACAGACATGTTGTCAAAGTAATTGTATGTGAGAACATATTCACTACTTATATGTATTATAGTCTAATCCGAGCTCAATAAAATCTGAAATTGAATATGAGCAAATGTGCTCCTAGTTTGTGTGTTTTGCTCATATATTTATTTGAAAGCACTTTTTTGCACAACAATGTCTGCTACAGTAAACAAGTACTCGTCAGCAGGTTTCATTTGGACTAACTCTGTGCTGGGAAGTAATTCTAAAGGAAATGGACCAGAACATTTACTGAACAGCAATATGAACATTGCCTCCAGAAAAATAGCTTAATTTTCATTTCAAAATGTATTTTCTGTTCAAATGTTTATTTTAAGGCTGAGGAAAACCATAAATGAATTGTGTGGTTCAAGCAGAAATCTCTGAACCTGATAGTCTCTAAATGAATAGATGCTAATAGTGGAAGGACAATATCCATATTGACATTAGTCTCTAGGATTTTCCATGCTGCTTCTCTCAGCGATGCATTAACAGTTGATGGAGTGCTCCAAGTATGTGAAAAGTCAAAATGTACTGGTGGGTACTTGAGTGTAATGTGTCAGAGTAACTCGTGTGTATATATATTGGAAATTAAACTAACTTCATTGCAGAGTGCTGCTGGAACATCAGGGACTTGAGATAGCGTGGTGCAGGATGCAAAAGAGAGTGCATGTGAGTGTGTTGTATGTCTACATGCAGTATAAAGTAGGTACATACAGCATGTGTGTGTGATAGCGATATGTTTGCATGTGTCAGACTATGATCTATTTTTGGGCGTCAGTCCTCGGGGCTGAACGTGAGGCACCGGGTGCTTGGCAGACTGAAGGTCAGACATAATGCAGTGGAGAGTGAGTGAATGCCCCCGGCCTCTTGCTCCTGCAGTGGCCTGGATATTATTCTGGTACGTTGACCAGCCTGGTGCACTTGTTTTGCCTTTATTTATTATACAGAAGAAAGTAGAAGTTTTCAGGCAAGCTGACAGGAGAAGATTGCACAGTATGGCTGAACTGAGCCTGTGCTGCACTCAAGTATTTGACAGGGTGGCAGCGTTTCTGCTTGGCGTGACAGTTTGAACTGCATTACTCATCGCATTTTGATGAGCAACTCAAGTTAAAGTCAGATTTTCCAGTAAAGTTCAGCTCCCTACTCAAGCTGCAGTTATACTCTTTCGTACATATCATGCAATTTTTACAAGACCATGACATATTTCTACAGGTGGTTTTCTGGAAAGTGTGAAGTTGAAGGTTTCTTTTCATTTGCAGAAGATGATTAAATTGGAGATTTTTCAGTCTTTTAAAGTGAAGGGAGTGGGTTATATATGCACGATTCCGCTACTTCCTGATAACAGCACCTTTGCTTCCTGTCTTTCAATACGGGACAAAATGATTAATCCAGCTGTGTCTGGCCAGTTACTGAGGTCAGGCACACCTGGATTAATCAGTTTGTCCAGTATTGAAAGAAAGGAAGCAAAGGTGCTGGTTGAAGTTTAGGAAGTAGTGGGGTTTTGCATCTAGTCCATTGCATCTTAATTAATGGAGGTGCCTAAGACATAACTGGCTTTGTTCTGTCATGGATATGTTGAGGGGAGGACAGGGGGAGGGGGGCTGGAGCAGAGAATCCATCCAACTTAACAAAAGAGCACTGACCACAGACTATTTGAACATAGCCACAAATATCAAAATGACAGAAAGGAAAAGCAAGAAGCATTTGGAGTAAGATGTGAGGATGCAGGTGAGTAATGAGTACAGGTGGTAACACTGAGTAGCAAGGGACAAAATGAGCTGAGGACATCAAGGGATAATGGACAGAAAAGGAGCAGAACATCTGAAAATCATGAATAACATAATCAAAAAAAAATCATCAGTTCAAGACACTGAAAGAAATCTTTTAAAAACAAGAAAGAAGATAAATGATGCAAGATTTTATATCGAGTCTTCAGTAATGGAGATTGGAATATAATTGGCTGGTTAAAAAAAAAAAGTTGGCATGAAGATCTGGATCATAAAAGAATAAGCTGAGTTTAATGGGAAACGGGAGAATGAATGAGAGCAGAGCATCACAACTAGTTCATGAGCTTGGTTTGCACTTAATTTCACTACTATGTCACATGCAGTCGTTTAAATGTCAGCTGGTAGACATTCTTAGTCATGCCTACAGTTGAACTGCTGCACCAGCTTCATGTCTGCTTTCCCCAACTCTAGCAGCTGCATCTGACAAACACCAGTGTAAATAATACAGTTGGTGTGCTAGTTTGCTGAATTTTATAAATCGTGCTCAGTTTCAGGGTGCTGGTATTGTACATGCAGACACTTTGGTGTGAATATGTCTACTGTGAAATATCTTTATCCTTTAGTATGTATCTTTAGTACTTCGAGTCCCGGGAACTCAGTCATTTCTGGCTCTCCTTTAGCTGAGACATAATTATTCATAATTGAGAACACCTGTGTGTTTGCTATCCAACAGTGTTCTTCTTTTGCCATCATCATGGAGATAATAGCAGGTTTTATGAGGCAAATGTTTCTTGTCATTTTCTTATCTGTTATCAATTATATTTAGTTTAAACTGAAGATTGCATCTTTTTTCTTATCTTTGACCTTTTATTTTTTAAGCTAAAATGTTTGAAAACCAATTCTCATTTAAAAAAAAAAACATTACCTAAGAGGCCCTAGTTGGAGATTATTTAAAAAAAAAAACACAAAAAAAAAAACTCCAGAAACACAGGCATATGTCCACATACCAAACCCAGTAAAATGTGTCAAGGTAGCTTTCACAGTATAGAGAAAAAAAAAAGGGTTATCTGTATGTGTGTAGTGTGTATGTATGTTTATGTGCATTCAAGTGTAATCTGGGATGATTAACAAGAGCAATGATCAGTAATATGTTGCAGCTTAAACTTGAAAGTGGTAAGAGATGTCAAAGTTGTAAGTTTGAGGGTACTTTATAAGTTATTTCAGTCATTTGCTGCATCAAAAAAAAAAATTTGCAATCAAAAATAGTAGAGGTGGTCAGAATTAAGAACTTAATAGATTCAGATGTCCTAGTGTCGTCAAGTGGGCTTTCAGTGAACTTAATTGTTGACTTTATTTCAAAAAGATTTCATTTCGGTCACTGTATTACTTTTTTTTTTTGCCATTATTGTTGTTGTTGTTAGTAGTTGTAGTAATTCTTATGCATAAACTTTTGCCTGACTTTTCAAAACGTATTGTGTCAAAAAGTCCAACCAGTTATTGCATTTAGGCTTTTTTCTTATTTGTTAGATAAATAATGACAGTGCCATACTATGTGTCGTGTTATCGTAGATTGTATATACCTAAATCTAATGCCTGATGAAGACCAGAAAATGCTTCATCATCATGTCCTGATGTGTAAAAGCTTAATTACTTTCTTTTTCACATGAATGCAGATGTTAATAGGAAATAGTGGGGCCTTATTTTCTATCCTTAATTAGTTATAAGCAAAAACTTTTTGCATAGCATTCTGATTCCTGTATTCTCTGCCCATACACAGCCTTTGATTTATTTACTGTTGTGAAAACATATCTTACACTGTAACTATTACATGATCATGTAAAACTGCAGACAAACTCCAGCCTTGATATCTCCAGAAATTTTCTGGCAATGATGGGGGGGGGGGGGGGAGTTGTATCGTTTTGGATACATAGTGTTCTTCTGCGCAGGATTATTAAAAGCAATCTTATTTCAAAACATTTAATTACCTTAATTATCTTCACACAGCTTATTAAATATGGTATCATAAATCTTTTCAGTCATATTTCAAAAATTTGATTACAGCATCCTTGTTTCATCACGTTAAAACTTTTGTTCAGCTGTTTTTGCATAGCGCCTCCCCCACACCTTCAGATAAAAGCTTAAAGGAAAATCTTTTTATTTGTCTCTTTTGATGTGTGATTATGACCAGTTTTGTTTACAGTTGCTTTGATAAAAAATGATGGCTTGTCTTCCTGGCACATCTCAACCTCTCCTCCGCCTGCTTCACAAGTGCTGATTATGAAACCACAAGATTAAGGATGCTGTGTAAGCAACTGAGGTATTTGTTCTCAGTCGTGCTTCTGTGATTCTATTTAAATCAAGATTATTTTCTGGTTCAATCAGTCTAAAAGAGGAAATGTTCTGTGGGCGTTTTTAAGAATAGTACAGCAGTGGAGGGCGATCTCCTTTTTAGCTGCTGCCAGGAATAAATGGAGCCTTGTGAACTGAGGGAGAAATGCAGTGATGGAGTGCATGAAATTGAAAATTGTTGTGAAAATGATTGGTTTTATGCATGGAAGTGTAAAATAAAAGAGACTTAAGGCTCTTTTACACAACGATGCTGCAAGGGGAAAATGCAAAGGTTTCGAGTTTTGGCTTCTCGTTTAGAAGGTAACAGTTTTGGGTAAACAAACCCACAAGGGTTTGAAAATGACTAGATTGAAATTTTATGAAAACGCACCATGTAAACACAAACTGTAATCTTTGAGAGATGATGATCATGATATATTATGTTATCTTGCATTTGTGCAACTGGGCCCTATTTATTTACACCTGTGGACAACAATCTTGGACCTCGGTCTTCTGTTTGTGCTGCTTAATCTTTCTCAAGTTTTTTTGGTCTATAAAAGCAGAACCTGCTTTTTGTGCAACATTTATACCTTTGTGACGACTGCGTGGTTAACTGTGTGATGTATCGGGTCATTCATTCACCTCCCTAAATGCAAGGCTGGGAACCCAAAATAAGCAGGGGGATAAAGTGTTTTTAGTGAATTCCGTTCACAAAGCATCTACATGGCCAAAATCAGCTTCTCTCACATAGATAATGCTAAATTTGGATTTTAAAGGGACTTGAGGCAAGATTAAAAAACAAAACTCGCGACTGCCGCTTCAGGTAACTGCAGCCAAGCCGTCACGGGAGCGTGCACAAACTGAAGCTATAATGTTGTTTACTCACCTTTTTCTTCGTAGTTACACTTTTTAGTGTCTTTCAGTTGATCTGGATCGTTTGCTGACGGCAGAAGAATCCATAACTATCGCTTACAGTGTTTGAATTTACCACGACCGTCTTCTTCCTGTATCAAAACTGCGGATGTAGCGTCATTTGACGTCACGTCCGCTGGGCAGTGCGGGATATTCGGACACCGAATTGCAGCGCATTTTGCAGCACACAGCCTGTTCAAGGCAACGGAGAGAAACGTTATTTTGGTATTTAGCGCTTCATCACCCATTAGTATGGAAAAAAATGGACATGCAACGTTTGTTTTTGTTTTTTTTTAAATTGCTGCCTCTAGTCCCTTTAATATTGCATAAGAAATGACTTTGTTGGTTAGGCATTAATGCGTTGATTTTGACAGCCCTAATGACAATGGCCGCGTTTCCCAGTTAAGATTCTTCTTTGGATTAAAGAAGGCCTCAAGGAAGCTCTTCCCAACAAAGGATCGCAAAGATACGTCCGTTTCCCAGATTGCTTCTTTCGCGCGTTCTTATTTCCTGAGAAACGTCTTGGCTACGCTACATCTTTAGAAGGTCCTAACAGACGCTATCCACTTCCGGGGGTGCTGAAAAAAAAGCAATCGAGGTCAGGTATACCGATCGACACCATTCATTTAGTGTGGAGGTTATTTTCCGACGCTGATATTGAGCCCATTTATACGTTTATGTGTTTGTGCAAGAAGACAAACTGTTAAAAATATGCATGTGATTACCAGTGATTGCAAATATTCATTGAAAAGCTCATTGTATATTGTGTAATTGGCCAAATTGTGCTAAACAGGTGTAGGCGATTGGAAATTTACAGATGCCCTATAAATAATGGTCATTCTGACGCTATTTGTTGACGTAATGGCTGAAGGGAACCCCACCAAGAGGATGAAGCGCTCTCCGGCCTTCACGCCAGAGGAGATGGCGATTCTGATTGAAGAAGTGGCAGGTAAAAAAAGCATTCTCTTTGGAGGGACAAAGGGGAAAAAAGACATAGAAGCAAAGGCCAGGGCATGGCAATCAATAGCGCTGAAAATGTCCCCATCCAGCCCTTGCAGTGTGCGCGACTGACACCGACGCCTTGCTGAGTCCGGTTCCATCCCCCACTACCTCCAGAAAGCTCCCCACCGCGTAGAAACGCAACGCAGCCAGGCACTGCACCTCTGGGCTCAGAGCAAAGTTGCACCTTGTGGGCCTCCTGATGTGTGGAGCAACTATTTGAATGATCTGCTCGATTTCGTCGCGCGGTAGCCTGTAACGCATCTGAATAGCGCGATCTGACAGCACATCTAGAGGACTGAAATGCTGGCGCATGAAAGCATGTACATACACAGTGTCACTCCGTCTACGGCGACGCTGTTGGTTTGCTACCAAAATTTGCTGTAAAGCAGCCATGATGTCTGATACGGGTATGCGTAAATGGCCATGCTTTTATTGAGCGAAGCAGGTGCATCTCATCATGAACAGCTGACAAATGCGTAAATATGACGTGAGTCCTCATAGATTGCGTATAATTTGCGTACAATTCCTACCGCAATGTTTTTGTTTCTGTGGTTGATACCCACAGCTTTATCTAACGTAAGCTATAGGGAGGCCTATCTTGCCATAATGATTAAACTTAACCACAATATTTTCTGTCATTCACTCGGTAACTACAGTTTTCTTCCATCATAGATGATTGACATTATGACATGAGTGAGAAAACATGACTCAAAATACAACAACTGATCCGTGAATAGGTCCATTTTTAATAATTTCCATTTTCTACTTTTTTTTCACGGGAAATAGTGTCGTTTCCAAAAGTGACCAGTAGATGGGCCTGTTGTTCCCTTAGCAGGGGGAACGTTAAAGAAGGTTCGAAAGAGTGGGTCTGGCCGCTCCTGAAAATAAAGAAGCTCCTGAGTTAAGAGTGCATCTGGGAAACGCAACGTCCAGACAAGGCACCTTTGAGAAGTGACTTAAGGAGGACCTCAGCGTTAAGAGTGTCTTAACTAATCTGGGAAACGCGGCCAATCTCAAATTTATTTGATGAATGTAGTTTGTTTTTGCTTGTTTTCTTTATTATTAGAATATTTTTTTCTTTTCTTTTTTTTTTTTTTTAATGATCTGGCACCTACTTCAAATATCTTGGGACCTACATTTTGGACAAGGCTACACTAAATAGTAGGGATGTATGATATAATAGGCTTCCTATCGACATCTGCCTAAAACTGAGTGTTGGACGTTGGCCACCCCACCGATATTTAACCAATCAGGCCACTGTTTCTAAATTGTGAAAAAAAAAGAACTTCTTAAAAAACCTTATTTTTTACAGACTTTAAAACTTCTAAAGATAGTTTCTTTTAGGATGTTCTGTGTGAACAGAGTTTATACATGGTAATTTGTGTAATGACCAAATATACCGTTTTTTGGTATCCATCCACATATCCTATTAGTTTTGTTTAAACAACTGTCATTAAGTTTGACTTGTTATACATAACACAAGTTGAGGTATTTTTCTAATTTTGCACAAGAAATTAATATCACAATTTTATTTTTTAGATTTAATATCTGTATCAATACAGGTTATCGGCCGCATGAGTTTTAAATATCGACATATTGGATATTGGCCAAAATTCCAATATCGTGCATCCCTACTAAATGGCTTATACACCTCTTTACAAGCTGTCTTCATGTTTGATGAGTAAAGGTGTTAAAAGCTGAAGTAAAAGTAGTTTTCAAGTAGAAATCCTGCCATATTCTTGGCTCTGCCAGTGCAGGTGTTTTCACTAACGAGCTCATCTACCTGGCAGAAGAGCTAATTAAACCAAGGCAAGGCAAGTTTATTTGTATAGCACATTTCATGTACAGAACAATTCAAAGTGCTTTACATGAAACATAAGCAAAAGGGAGATAAAACAATTAGAAGCATGATTCAGAATTAAAAGCATTTAAGATTAAAAAGAGAGAATAGAGACGTGCGGATTTTAACTTTTGAATAAAATCTACGTAAATGCAGCTGAGAACAGGTGGGTCTTCAGCCTGGATTTAAATAAACTAAGTGTTTCAGCTGATCTGAGACGTTCTGGGAGTTTGTTCCAGACATGTGGAGCATAGAAGCTGAACGCAGCTTCTCCATGTCTGGTTCTGACTCTGGGAACTGATAAAAAGCCGGATCCAGATGACCTGAGGGGTCTAGCAGGTTCATACTGGGTCAAGAGGTCACTGATGTATTTTGGGCCTAAACCATTCAGAGCTTTATAGACCAGCAGCAGAACTTTAAAGTCTATTCTCTGATGGACCGGCAGCCAGTGTAAAGACCTGAGAACTGGACTGATGTGGTCCACTTTTCTGGTCTTTGTGAGAACTCGGGCAGCAGAGTTCTGAATGAGCTGCAGCTGTTTAACTGATTTTTTTAGGTAGACCAGTAAAGACGCTGTTACAGTAGTCAAGCCGACTGAAGATGAATGCATGGACTAGTTTTTCCAGATTTTCCTGAGACATCAGATCTTTTATCCTTGAGATGTTCTTCAGGTGATAGTAGGCTGATTTAGTGATCGCTTTGATGTGTTTTTCAAAGTTTAGGTCTGAGTCCATCACTACACCCAGATTTCTGGCCTGATTGGTGGTTTTTAGGTGTATGGACTGAAGTTCTGTGACAACCTGCTGTCGTTTCTCTTTGGCTCCAAAAACAATCACCTCAGTTTTGTTTTTGTTCAGCTGAAGAAAGTTGAGGCACATCCAGTCTTTAATCTCATCAATACATTTACCAAGAGCCTGTACAGGGCCCCAGTCTCCTGGTGATACTGTAATATATAGCTGTGTGTCATCTGCGTAGCTATGGTAACTAATATTGTTGTTCTTTATAACCTGAGCCAGTGGGAGCATGTAGATGTTAAACAGAAGAGGCCCCAGGATAGAGCCCTGGGGAACTCCACAGGTCATTTTTGTCTGCTCAGATGTAAAATTGCCTACTGACACAAAGTACTTCCTGTTCTCCAAGTATGTTTTGAACCAGTTTAGTACAGAACTAGAGAGACCCACCCACTTCTCCAGTTGTTGGAGTAATATAATGTGGTCAACTGTATCAAATGCAGCACTGAGATCCAGTAAAACCAACACTGACATTTTACCAGTGTCAGTATTCAGACATATGTCATTCATGACTTTGGTCAGAGCAGTCTCGGTGCTGTGGTGCTGTCTAAAACCTGACTGGAAGACATCATAACGGTTGTTTTCTCTTAAGTCATTTAGCTGGTGAAAAGCTGCTTTTTCAATGATCTTACTTAAAAATGGAAGATTGGACATCGGCCTGTAGCTGCTCATCTGTGTCTTGTCTAGATTATCCTTTTTTAGCAGAGGTTTGATCACAGCTGTTTTCAGTGACTCTGGAAAAACACCTGACATTAGAGAGGAGTTCACAATCTGAAGCAGATCTGACTCCAAGGTCTTTGAGACCTTTTTTAAAAAAAACAGTGGGCAGGATGTCCAAACAGCAAGAGGAGTTCAGTTGATGCAAGATGTCCTCCAGTTCTTTGCTAGTAATGGGATAAAACTGTGTCATGGTGTTTAGACTTGGTGGACACGATACATGACCCTAACCTGCTGTTGATGAACCAACTGCTTGTCTAATAATTTGGATTTTGTCTGTGAAAAATTTGGCAAAGTCATTGCAGGCTTTGGTGGAATAAAATTCAGGTGCTACTGACACAGGAGGATTTGTTAGCCTGTCGACTGTAGCAAATAAGGCCCGAGCATTATGACCGTTTTTAGTGATGTCAGAAAAATACAAATTCCTTGCATTCCTCAGCTGTAAATTATAAAAGTGAAGTTTCTCTTTATAGATGGTAAATGGACTGTACTTATATAGCGCTTTTCCAGTCATACTAACTGCTCAAAGCGCTTTACACTACATATCACATTCACCCAGTCACACACACATTCATACCCCGATAGGCACATCGGGAGGCAACTTGGGGTTCAGTGTCTTGCCCAAGGACACTTCGGCATGTAGTCTGGGGAAGCCTGGAATCGATCCCACAACCCTCTGGTTGAAAGACGACTGCTCTTCCACCTGAGCTACAGCCGCCCGTCATAATAATAAAGATGTCATAATGAACCTGTAGCTTTGTTTTTCTCCATCTGCGCTCAGCTTTCCGACACTCTCTCTTTCCAGTTTTCACCAGTGTGGAATTTCTCCATGGAGACTTTTTCCTTCCAGAGATAACCTTCACCTTAATAGGAGCAATAGAATCCATGACACTCGGCATGTTAGCATTAAAGTTAGTGACCAGCTCATTGACTGAAGCCCCTGACAGGGCAGGTGTTAGAGAGAAGACCTGGTTAAAAATCTCACTGGTATTTTCAGTTATACACCGTTTTGTTATCACCTCCTTTGAGACATTTGTGTGCACTGAGATGGTACTCTCAAAGAAAACACAGCAGTGATCCGACAGCCCCACATCACACACCGTGACCTTAGAAATGTCCAGACCCTTCGAGATCAGTAGATCTAAGGTGTGTCCTCTATTGTGTGTGGGCTCTGTGACATGCTGGGTCAACCCGAGAGTTGTCCAGAGTGTTAATCAGGTCTTTAGTCCCTTTGTCCTGATGACAATCATAATGGATGTTAAAATCACCAGTGATAACAAGATGGTCAAAGTCCACACAGATCACAGACAACAGTTCAGAAAAATCATCATTAAAATCTGCACAGTATTTGGGCGGCCGATAAATATTTAAAAACATGACTCTGGATGAGGCAGTCAGCTGTAAAGCCACGTATTCAAAAGAAGGGAAATCCCCAAGAGATAACTGTTTACACTGGAATGAGTCCCTAAATAAGATAGCGACCCCCCAAGCTAGTTCAGTGAACAGTTCGAAAAACTGCTGGACCAGACTTCTGTTTTCTTCTTCTAGCAGGGCTGGGCATTTGTGGAAAAAATTAAAATCACGACTAATCGGTGATTTGCTCAACTTCACTACTTCCTAAACTTAAGCCAGCTCCTTTTTCCTCACTGCAAAAACTCAAATCTTACCAAGTATATTTTTCTGATGTTTCTGAGCAAAAAAAATCTTGGCCACTCTTAGAATAAGTAAAAAATGATTGTTTTATTTGTTTTATTTTATTTTATTTTTTTTTGCTCGTAATAAGAAAAAAATTCTGCCAGTGGAACAAGTAAAATTTTCTTGATAAGATTTCTGGAAATAAGTAGCATTTTTCTTAAACAAGTTCACACATCTCACTGAAATGTTTCTCTTGAATTGGGTGATTTTTTTTTTTTTCTTATTTTTAGTGTGATGAGATATTTTGACTAGAAATTTGAAAAATATTGTAACGCTCCCACGTTAAAATGATGAGTCGCGGGTTGCTGCAAAGAACTCACTTCTTTAATGAAGTGGAAACCAGTCACTGTTAGCCGGAGCATTTTAACACAGTGGTGTTAATGTAGAAAATAACTTTAACCTAATTAAACTTGTACAGGTTGGGCACTGCAGTTTTGGACAAATTTTCTTGTTCTCAGGGCCACAAGATCAAGAAAAATGTTCGTTTGACCCCGTGACCAAACTTTGTCCATGGCATTGTGTGGCTGTGCATGCGGTGATGTCCTTTTTATTGAAATTCTAAATTGTTGTCTACATTTCAGTACTTTTTCACCACTTTGGTTCAACCTTGCATTAGTGGAAATTAGGGATGGGTACCTTTCACATTTGAATCGATACGGTACCAACTTTCGATACATGCGAATCGGTACCGGTACCAAACGGTACCAGTTTTCGGTACTTTTCTGTGTGTTTATATGGCAATAACAGATTTATTTCTCATTCTCAACATATAATTTTTTAATAATATATTAAAGCAAAATCCAGCTGTTACTCTATGATGTCAGAGGGTCTGATAACAGGGAAACTTAATGGCAAGGCAAGTTTTTTATACAGCACATTTCATGTAGCCTACAGGAAAATTCAAAGTGCTTTAGATAAACCATAAGCATTGCAGCGGGGTGTAAAAGGGAAAATAATTAAGGCTGTAATCCTGCTGCAGGGATCAGGTTACTAACTTGATTGACAGTTTCTGCCGTGCTGGTTAAACCATACAAGCTGTTTCAGAGACGCAGACTCTTATTTATCAGATGGCAGTATGGTGGCTGCTGCACTCGCGTGCGGAAACTCCGCTGTGATGAGGAGTTTAATAAAGATGTGGGATGCGACAGAGGGAGGGAGGGAGAGACGTGACATGCGCGCCGCTCCAGATCTGGTTTTCTGTCTTGGTTGATGTAAACTCAGTAAATATTCACATCGTATTAAGTTCTTGAACGGCAGTTTGTGAAACCTGCTGGTTATTATCTGCCCCCGATTACATCTGTTCAGCCGCCGAGGCGCTGACGGACTTGTCCCTCTTTTTTCTGCGGGCTGCGGACGCGACGGGAACGGAGCTTTGAAAAGAATATTGTGTTTAATCTGCTGCTTCCTCAGATCAGACGTGTTCCCGCCGCTGGCATCACAAATAATGCAGCGAACTTGATGTTTTAGAGAAGTGAAGCAGGAAAGCTTCTGACTGAACACGCGGCCGCTGCTGCTGATGTCATGCTGCGATGCAACGTTCACGTGCGGCACAGAAATAACAAACTCTTCCACTACCTCACATTAAAAAGGATGCATTTAGGTACCGAAACATGGTACCGTTTGATTTTACGTGAATCGGTACCCGGTAGTACCGACGGAGTTCGGTAGGTACCTATAAAAGTACCGATTTCGGTACCCATCCCTAGTGGAAATATGGAAGTAACAACTTTCCACTTAAAGCTTCTCTGCATTAATTTCTGACAAATCTTTCAATACTTGTTGCAGCCCCATGAAAAGAAAGTTCTTGCTCATACGTCATTTTGCTCTTGTGACCTCGAACGAGAAGAAGGAGCTGTTTGAGTCTTCCTCCATGACGCTTCTGTGTAGCAAACTGGATGGTACGGTATCGTGTACTTCCTCTGCCGATGTTCTGGCTGCCTTGACACTATGCATTACATGGTGGCCTGTAGTGTGAATACATAACCAGTCGAGTATTTGAAGGGAATGGTGGATCAGTGAAGAGAGAATTACAAGGGGAAAAAACAACAAATTAAGACATTGCGGTGTTACGTTTATTAGAAGTTTTAAATGTCGGTTTTGATTATTTTTGGATCAGTTGCTCGGCCCTAACTTCTAGCCTATTTTTGACACCTCTGCTGATGAGAAAGCAGTCCACCTATTGGGTGTGTCATCGCCTGCTACAGGCCTGGCATGCACACTGCATTGTTTCCAGTCCTGCTTGTATTTTCAGTCTGCCTTAGATAGTTTTCCCCCCACTCCTGTGTAAATGCAACTTTTTTTTTTTTTTTAAATGTAAAGGAAAAACTTGGGATTTTGCAAAGAAACGTCACGTAAGCAGAGTAAATAAGCCCCCAGGCAGCAGGAAATTTTAAGTAGTTTTGGATCTGTCTTGTCTTTTCTATTTTAGAAATAACAATTTGGGGTGTACTGTGCATCCCAAGCTAGCTATCTTCAGGTACTGTAATGGCCTGGGCTTAGTGCAGTTTTCTCCCTTATGTCCTGTGCTTGCTCACATAACCTTATTGGTATCTTAATGTTATCTGGCATCTACGTCTGCAATGCCAGCTGTGTTGAGTTGTTATTCAGTGCTGTTTATTGGGAAAGCAGTCTGAAAAGCAGCATTCAGATCAATTTCTATTGCAAGTCTTTTACAGGAAAGGACTGTTGATGGTCTGATGTTTTGTTTTTTCTCTCTTGGTACTTGTTTTTGCTGTTGTGTAAGTGTGTACCTGTGTGTGTGTGTGTGTGTGTGTGGGTGTGTGTGTGAGTGTGACTATTTCTAATTTGGTTCATTTTGGTTTCTTCGCTAATCTTTCTTTTGTTCATTTTCCTCCAAGAGTTTTTTTGTCACCACTATTAAAATCTGTCTCTGCATGTCCCTAGTCTGACTCACCAGATGTGTGTGTTCCAATCCTGACATTGCCATTTACAGAGCACTCTCTGCCCCGTTCTCTGACTGCACCATTTTAAAATCTTATTTTGCTGCAGAAAATAAACAGTCCCTGAATAGCAGTCCAAACTAGTGTTTGGAATGTGAAAGGCCTTCTAGCCTATTTGGCTGTTGTAGCTGCTAAGATATGAAAATTATATATTTACATTTTTTCATTGAATAGGGCTGTTTTTGAGTTTGCCTACATGGCTTGGATACATGAAAATAAGCCAAAGTTATCTTTCCATGTAACCTTTCCATGTAATCCTAATGTAGGAAGTAGTGCAGATATTACAGTGCAATGACAATGTAAACAATGTAACCGTAGCACGTAACAGTAAAGTTTGACAATGTAACAGTACAGTGGTCCTGATGAACAATAGTGCAAATAGTCACTGTAAACATGTAACTGTAACATGTACAGTAAGTTCTTAGCAATGTAACAGTACATTGGCAATATTGCAATAATGCATATGGCAGAGTAAACTGAGAAGCAGTCCTGATGGATGCAACAGTGCAGTAGAATTATTAACAGATGAACGTAAAACTCCTCCGACGTCTCCACCGCTGTTTCTGCTCTGTTTTGGTGCGTAACTAACAGCTTCCGGGTCATAGTCACATGACGTGCGACACAAACGCTTCCTCATATTAGTAGTTCAGCAATAAACAACGCTAACATGTACAGAGTATTTATAATAATAAAACCAAGAATTCTATGTTAATATACACAAGAAAACTACAGTACATTAAATAGAGAGGGAAAAACATGTGAACGCTGACTTCGAAATCGCCATAGCAACAGAGTGCCAAGCTACGCCAGCTACAGTCACTTCTGATTGGTTCTCTCCCGTTCACTGTCCTCCTGTTAGTCCCGCCTCTCTTCTCGCATTGGAAATCAGTCTCCAGCGGAGAAGGGTCTATCTGCGGCTCGCAAGACAGGGGTGTGTCGTAGAGTGGGCGTGTCGTAGAGTGACGTTACTTGACAACACGCCCACCAGGCCAATGAGAGCACAGTAAAATCTAGCCCTACCCCTGACCCTTCCCCTAAACCTAACCAGACCCACCCACTATGCGACACGCCCACTGGGTTGCAAGCCGCAGATAGATACACTTGCTCCAGCGGAGGGAACCCAGACTGACTTGCCGTGTATCTCCTACATGGCGTTAGTCAGACTGGTGTACCAGGCTAGTTCTATATGACATCAGTGTGACAGTGCGTGTTGGTCTTGTTCACGGAAACAATTAAGTTCTTTGAAAAAAAAATTCACAACAGTCGGTGAGCGACTATTTTCAACTGTGTAGAAAACTTTAGCATTTGCCCCGTAAATCGTCAGCCATCTTTACCTTTCTGCCCTTTGTTGATTTCCAGTGACACACGGTGAGTCTTTATTTGCGCATGCGTTGTGTCTTGTTCTAGGTTTGGAGTGTCGTGCTTTAATCATCATAGCGCCATCCACAGCCTTGTAGGATGTACTACAGTGGTTTCATGGGGATGGTGAAACCTTTCCCTGGATTTCAGCTATCGGTTTCACACCTTAACTGGCTTCAGCTCCATGTGGACTAGGCCTAGTCACCTTAACGTGCGGTCTGTGTGCAGGGATTAGCATAACAGGGGAATGGTCTGAGGGTCCAAGGTGGGGTAGGGAAAGGGCTTTGTAGGCTCCCTTCTTGGTAGTGTAAACATTGTCCAAGATATTGTTACCTCTTGTAGGAAAGTTGACATATCCATGTAGTTGTGGAAATACCCTTGGGGTTGCATGGTTGAAGTCCCCAGCCAAGATGAGAAAGGCATCAGGGTGGGCTGTTAGCTGCTAGCAGGATAGCAGTACATTCTCTGGGCAGGTAGAATGGCCGACACTTGATGATCATAAACTCCCCCAATGGTGAACAGTGACTGCAAACCACCACAGCATTGCGGCACCAGGCATCGTTGATGTAAACACACAGTCCCCCGCTGCGAGTCGTCATCCCCCCCCCCCCTCCCTTTGACGAGCGCTCTGGAAGCATGTTAACCGTTTTAGCTGGATAGTGTGGTCCGGGACGTTGTCATTGAGCCAGCGTCCCAATAGAAATCCCAAGCTTCCTTTTTTCAGTTGAATGCAGCACCGATAGTGCAACATCAGAATAGAAACAAACTTTTAAACCTTTGTAATGTGTTACCTATATAAACATTAGCTGTTAGTGCTTGCCTCTAAAAATGTCAACAGAACACATGGATGTTGCCCATATTTTTGGTCAAATCTATGTGTGACAGTGGAATTGCTTTGGGATTTTGGACAACCAGCTAGTGGGTCTTTGCGTGATACTGCATGTTTCTAACCAGGGCCAGTCCAATGCAGGAATTTGTTTACTTGATTAACCAGCTAACCCGATTTTGACTTAAAGACTTACTAGTATCAAGTGTTTGTGGCTGAATTGCAGAGGAGGAAAATGTAAGTATTTGGGAAAAACAATCAGTTTGGCGTGTAGACGTGTGAGCTCCCAGAACAGATGACCATATGTTCTCTCATATAGTAGAACATCAAGGCATGTTGAGTGCAATTTGTATCAAAATTTACATTACAAAGCTGTAGAGCTGATCTCAAATAAGGCACACATCACAGAAGTCCTTGTCATCTGTTGGATCAAAGCATGTGACAAGCATTTTATCTGGTGGACGTTGAGGCACTCTGCACTACTGATTTATACAGTTTTAAGAGTCTCTCTTTTTCTCTTTGAGACAGATCTGGAAGTGATGATGTTTATTCACGTTTAAATAGTGTGCAAATGGGCCAAAGTCATCTTTTAAGTTTGCAATCTCATTGTTCCATCTCACCACTTTTACTCATCTCAGTTGCCACGAGGATCATACTGCTTTCAATTAGAGCTGTTTGAAGTAAAAGAATAGAGAGCTTTCTTTTCCTCTGGTAAAGAATCTTATGACTTCTTTCTTTCTCTTTGTTTGTGTGCCTCAGAAAATGGCACCCATTTCTCTGAGCACTATGATGTCTTTGGAAATATAAGACAGCCTCAGGTTCTTCCCTGCCCTAAGTTTTTTTTTTTTTTTTCTTTTTCGTTTTTGTTGTATTTGCCATGCCTGCTTGCGGATTGGCAAGTCTGTCATACCCATCCAAAGATTTGACCTGATTTCAAAGCGAAGCAATCAGTGGAACCATCGGCACGTGTCGGTCTGCGCTTCCTCCGCCTCTGCCCCCTCACACGGTTATATGCCAGCTCATCTCTGCAGCTCCTAAGCTGCTGGACAGAGTTAAAACACTAAACAGCTGCTGGTGGCCCAACAGATGTGGGCTGTGAACCAGAAACACACAATGCAGTCACTCCCCATGTTTTACTGTAGCTGGGTTTGTAATTCTATTTTGTTGAACAAGTTTTTATTGTTGATCAATAGAAAATGCATTATTTACAATACAACCATAAAAAAACTGCAACTGTTTTTTTTTTTTGCAACACTGTATTCAGCATATAACTCAAAATCTGCTTTAATTTGGCTGCAAAATAAAGGTAGCTACTGTAATGTAACCATAGTGACAGGAGGTTTTACTGCATCTTCAAGGTTTTAAAGACGTGGGGTTCTCTATGACGAAATAAAGCTGTAGGTCTTTTGCTGTCACACTTGCCATAGATTTGGTTTTGATTGATATGTTACTAAATCCTGACTGTTGCATGTAAGAACATTACATTGCCTTTTTAATTAGCAGAAAGGGGTTTCAATGAGTGTTGGCCTGTGGGAATTGTCTATCACTTTTAATTAAAGCTTGATTGCCAGAGGTCATGTAAAAGTCTATCAACATTCCTCACACCCTAACGGTTCAACACAGCAGCAGCAGCAGCCACATTTTATCCTGTGGTCTGCAGGATGCTTACCATCACATAAAGCCAGTCATGAGCTTTGAGAGACGCGTTACATTTGTGTTTTTAAGTGGATGGCTGAAGCTTGACGTTATTCATACTGTCCTTTGCACTTAGTAGGACCCCTTTGACCCTCTGTATTTTTCTGTCCTTTTCAATTTCCAGCCACCTGCTCAGTACTTTTATTCCCTCTTTGCCAGCCCTGCCTCTTTGCTTCTGTGTACACCCTCGCTCTTTCTCGCCTACACTCTGTAGATCTGTCTCTCTGCCCTGTAGACATTCTTTTATCCTCCCATCCCTCTGTCTCCCCCTGGCTCCCTGTGCCTGTACTTGGCTGCTTGCTTTATAAATAGCTTGGCCTAGATTACAGCAGCTGCATTGGCGCTGGCACCACGAGTTGGTTTGGTTGGGCCAAGAGAGGTAGCCTGTTGTAACGAGAGGTTGGCAGCAAAGAGATGGAGCGTGTGTGTGTGTGTGTGTGGGGGGGTGTTTGCCTGCGTGTGGGTGTGTTTGGATGCAGGAAAATGGACATCACAGGGATGATGAAGCTGCACGCTATCTGCATACCTGCAATGGCTTGACTTTGGAATTTAATAGACTTGAAAATATTTGGAAAAGAAAATAAATTCATATTACAAAACCCCCAAAACGGATTAAACTTGTCTTAGAAAAGAGCTGAATATTTGTCATATGTTTCATGCCTTATTAGATTCAGCTGATTTGTTCTGCAAAAAACTACTAATCTTCCTCTTTGTGTTGTGGTGTTTATGCATTGTTAGCGTATGCATGTGTGTGTATTGGCATGGATGTGAGAGTATTATGAGCATGCGTAAATCAGCCCACCGCGGTGATCCACTGCCCTGATTTCCCCCTCCTGCTCCTCTGCAGAGCTCCACTACAGAATACAAATTCTGCTTGTCAGTGAGTCTGAAACACACCATCTCACCCTTTGAGCCTCTCCGCTGCTTCCATGCTTTCTCTTCTCATCTCCTAAGGTGCATCATGCATGTCAAAGACTCTGCAATCACTGGATTTCTAGCATTCCACTGAGTGCGTCTTATCTGATGACTCATACTGCATGTATATTTATTTATTTTATTTTTTTAAAGATATTTTTAAAAAACTATCTGACCAAAGATTTTAATAAATCTAAATTTCTTTTTGTATTTGCATGCTGTGGCTTATTTTATTTGTTTGTCTTTAGACTGAAAAATGGACAGTTATGCTTCAGCTTTTTACTGCACCACTAGTTAGTTGGCAACAGCTTAAGCAAATGGATTATACCAGAGGGAATAGTTCTATTTTAGGAAATGCACTTCAGAGGTTCTGAGACATATTTTGTTTGCTTTTGAGAGAGTCAGACTTGCTGTTCTCCATCGTCATGGTGAAAAGCTGTCATGGATTTAGTTTCATATTTTCTGTTGGCTACAGATATGAGTGTTATCAGTCTCATCTGATTCTCAGTGAGAAAACAATTACTGAGAAAAAAATCAGTTGATGCTTGTAGGATCATTTATAAGTAGTATTATCTACATCTGCATTTGTATAAGTGCTACAAGGTTGCAGCAATTTACTCAAATGTTGAGTAATGAGCTGCTGCTCTTTTCAGAGCTTTTCCAACAGATCATACATAGTCTTGTTTTGGGTGTGCTGACTGAGATCTAACAGCAGGAATTGTGAATGAGGAGATGAGAATTGAGAATGAAGAGGAGGAGGAGGAGCAGAGCTTGCAAAATGAGGCCAGAGAGGAAGAAAAGTGCTTCATCATCCAGGGTGATCCATCCTACTTATCAGGCGTGACAGAGGGGATCAGAGGAATGCATCAACGCAGTGCTTTGATAACCAAAAAATGGCTAAATATTCATGCAATACATGCAAGGTTTAAGACAGGAGCAGTTTGCAAATTCATCATCACAACACAAAATCTGTATTTTAATCTGTTTGTTTCAGTTTCTCTCTTAGGTAAAAGGTGTGTGTGTGTGCGTGTATGTAGGCGTGTGTATGTATGTATGTATATGTATGTATGTATATATATATATATATATATATATATATATATATATATATACACACACATATACAGGGGTTAGACAATGAAACTGAAACACCTGTCATTTTAGTGTGGGAGGTTTCATGGCTAAATTAGACCAGCCTGGTGGCAAATATTCATTAATTGCACATTGCACCAGTAAGAGCAGAGTGTGAAGGTTCAATTAGCAGGTAAAAAGCACGGTTTTGCTCAAAACATTGCAATGCATACAACATTGTATCAGAGTTCAAAAGAGGACAAATTGTTGGTGCATGTCTTGCTGGCGCATCTGTGACCAAGACAAGTCTTTGTGATGTATCAAGAGCCACAGTATCCAGGGTAATGTCAGCATACCACCAAGAAGGACGAACCACATCCAACAGGATTAACTGGTGGAGGAAAACGTTTCCTGACTCGCTCCTCCAAAACACCCCAAAGTGGCTCAATAATATTCAGATCTGGTGACTGTGCAGGCCATGGGAGATGTTCAACTTCACTTTCATGTTCATCAAACCAATCTTTCATCAGTCTTGCTCTGTGTATTGGTGCATTGTCATCCTGATGCCTTCAGGATACAATGTTTGAACCATTGGATGCACATGGTCCTCCAGAATGGTTCGGTAGTCCTTGGCAGTGACACGCCCATCTAGCACAGGTATTGGGCCAAGCGAATGCCATGATATGGCCGCCCAAACCATCACTGATCCACCCCCATGCTTCACTCTGGCCATGCAACAATCTGGGTGGTACACTTCTCTGGGGCTTCTCCACACTGTGACTCTCCTGGATGTGGGGAAAACAGTAAAGGTGGACTCATCAGAGAACAATACATGTTTCACATTGTCCACAGCCCAAGATTTGTGCTCCTTGCACCATTGAAACCGACGTTTGGCATTGGCACGAGTGACCAAAGGTTTGGCTATAGCAGCCCAGCCGTGTATATTTACCCTGTGGAGCTCCCGACAGCCAGTTCTGGTGGAAACAGGAGAGCTGGGGTGCACGTTTAATTCTGCCGTGATTTGGGCCGCTGTGGTTTTATGTTTTTTGGATACAATCCGGGTTAGCACCCGAACATCTCTTTCAGACAGCTTCCTCTTGCGTCCACAGTTAATCCTGTTGGATGTGGTTCGTCCTTCTTGGTGGTATGCTGACATTACCCTGGATACCGTGGCTCTTGATACATCACAAAGACTTGCTGTCTTGGTCACAGATGCACCGGCAAGACGTGCACCAACAATTTGTCCTTTTTTGAACTCTGATATGTCACCCATAATGTTGTATGCATTGCAATGTTTTGAGCAAAACTGTGCTTTGACTCTGCTAATTGAACCTTCACACTCTGCTCTTACTGGTGCAATGTGCAATTAATGAATATTTGCCACCAGGCTGGTCCAATTTAGCCATGAAACCACCCACACTAAAATGGCAGGTGTTTCAGTTTCATTGTCCACCCCCTGTGTGTATATATGTGTATATGTGTGTGTTATATATATATATATATATATATATATATATATATATATATATATATATATATATAATTTTTATTTATTTTTTAACCCTTTTTTTTTTGTTTTTCATTTCAGAGTTCTGACCTTATTTTAAGCTGAGCTACTCTGCAATGTTTCTGCACAATTCATGGCAGGTGCAGAATTATTTCCTGAGGCACAAGTAGGTTGGGAGTTACTATTGTACAGTGCAGCAGTAAATTCTCTTTGAAATCGATCAGTCTATTTGTGTTGCACAGACTAAAACAGTTTAGAATAAATGGCAGGTAAAGTACATGTAAGAAAAGAAAAAGGGGGAAAAAAAACCAGTGGCTCTGAGCCTGAAGGTGCAAACCAATAAGCATCAGCAAGCATCTGCTCAACTTCGGTTTTTCTTCAGCAAGAAAGTGAATCTCTGCTATATTCTATTGACACAAGGCTTTGTAAACAGGGTCAAGTGAAAAGAGAATTTTCCAATATGATATAAATAAAATATAACTTTTGGAGCGCTCAGACTACATCAGATTTCAGAAAAGAAAATGCGACACAGTCGTGCTGCTTTACTACTTCTGGGCAAGTGATTAATGAGCTGAAGGACTGAGTTGAAAATAATACCTTAACCTGTCAAATAACATCTTATGCACTGCCTTTTCTCACTGTTGCGACTAAAAGAAATGAAACAGATTCCCAGAAGATGAAGCATCTGTCAGAGCTGCTCAGACTCAGGTCAACATGTTAGTGTCTGATATGTGGCAGGTTTTTGGCATTTACAGGCAGATTTTTCCAGAGTGAGTGACTGACTGATGCTGTCTGCTGGAGGAATGTCACACTCATCCGCACATATCTTTCTCATGCTCTCCGTCTGCTCTGTGTGGACAATGCCTGACACACACGGACATAAATAGCCCTCACTGCTCACAGCCGCAACATTAATGGCTCATGGGGACTTAACTGTCTCGGCTGGTCGAGCAATTATTACTATTATGAAAGGAAGGGAGGGAGAGAGAGCGTTGATCTGAGTGATGGAAAGAAGGCATGATTTGTTATGCAATGGCATAATGACTGTGTGAATTTTTTAAATGATTGGTCCTCAGTTGCAATGGAAACTCAGATTATCATTATAATGAAGAGAAAGGGGCTGTGGCTGCAGTGGCGGCCAGCCTCATCAGCTGCTTTATTGTGAGTGATCAGAGCCTCAGTACAGTTAATCTCCAATCAACAAGTCAGCAGTAGAACTGCTGAGCTTGCAAAGTTCTTTCAAAGGTTTTTTTGGCGTCTGAGTCTTCCCAAATAGAAATTTAATAGGCACCTTATTTGGGTACAAGAGCCTAGAGGACATATTTCGACACCCAGTACAGTTGCGTGACTACCACTGAGTCATTTGTTTGTCTGTTGTTTCTTAATCCATGAAGCCAGAGATCATGCCAATCATGCAGTTAACTTCCAGAGCATATAGCTGACATGCATGGTTATGCAATTGTCTTGATGGGGAAAAAAACAGACTACAGTAAACGCCTTCAGCAGGCAGTGTATTTTTGACGTGGTGGATCAGCCGCTCTGTTAAGCTTTTGAAGTGGTGGCATGAGGGAAAAAAAAGATACTCAAATGAAGTCCTTATTGCTTAAATTATTAGGTTTACAGCCACCTCGCGTTACATATTACCCTAAAGATGCATACTTTGCTCGACAAACTATTTTTACCTTTAGATAATTTTCTATTACATTTATTTTTACATGTTTCAGTGAGTCACCTTTGTCCTGTTATGCTGGCAATGAAGACAGGCTATAGTTGTCAGCTTTGTGCTTTGCTTGTTTTTAGAGATGGAATTAAAGGCAGGGGAAATTGAAGATTTAAATGCAGTGGTTAAACTTTCTTGTACATCAGTTCAAAGTAGCATTGGCACTTTGGTGTACTTAAGTGGACAAGATGAGAGATGACAGAAGATGAATGGAAAGCACTGATATCTAACAAGTTACAAACCACACTGTTCAGTTTTTGACCATGAGGGGTAAGTTTGGGTGTTTCCTTGAAAGGTTTATATATTATTTCTACCTTTCCATTCAATTATGTCTCCAAATTTCTCCCCCTTACCCCTTCCACAGTGTCCCAGACTTGATCATTATCAGCTAAATGCTGACCTTTTATGATGGAGTTATGGTCTATTTTCTGTTTTCCTGTTTTTCTTTTTTTCTTTTCTTTTTTTATCCAGACTTTGTCCATTGTAAGTAGGCTATAAAAAAGTGTCAGTCCAAGGCAACAATGATGAATAACAGACTCTCTGCTGGAATCTAGATTAGTCAGTGTGCCACTGATGTTGCCAACCCATGTCCAGTCTTGCGTTTTGTTTTTGGTCCGTCCGTCCGAGCGTGTGTGACACATTTTTCTTAAACAACTCTGTGATCAGAAAATACGCTAAAATACATAAAAAGCGGAATAAACTGGCCGGTAAATTCTGCAGTGCACCCTGCACGGTTCGTCAAGCACCGTAGTGGCGTAAAACTCGACGAACGTGAGGGTGGTAATGACGTCAATGTGGTGCCAGGGGGAGGGCGCGAGCGAGGCGGAGACGGAGAGGGTTTGTGCGGCTGCTGCAGCATCACACCGAGCAGCGCCTCTGTGCAGTGACGAGTCCAGCCGCAGCTCAGCTCCCACAGACTACCAGAGCAGCCCCGCTGGACGTACCCTCACCCACCCTAAGGAGACCCTTTTTCTCTGTGACCCGCAAAGAGGAACAGACTGATTTTACCGAATTTCGTTTTTTTCCAACCACTCAAGGGAATGCCATCCATAAATATGAAACTGGAGATGGTGACCATCATCGCCTGCGAAGTAGACATCGAAGTGTTTACATCAGACAAACTGCAGGTACGATTGATTTGGCCTTTCAAAAAAAAAAAAAACATAAAACGGGGACAAGACGCACGTTGCAACAAATCGAGAGTTTGCCCTTGTGGTGTTGCTGTGCAGCAGATTGCTCAGGATCGACCGACTAACTGCATGCTGCTCTATAGAAGTGCATGCATATATTGGTGACGTTGAATGCAGCCTTTCCTAGACGAGGATTTTTATCAATGGGAGCCGCATCTCTTGAAGACGCACGCCCGGCGCTGCGCGCATTGACGTTGAATGAATTGCACATATAGGGGGGGAAAAAGGTTGACGGCGCAAAATGGGGCATAGGATGGGGGAAAGCTTTTTGATGTCTGGATTGGTGGAATATTATATGTCGAGTGTGAGCTGGAGGATTTGGGACATGATGTTGAATAAGAGGGTGCAATGGGTTGGATTGTCCATGCAAGACACATGCAGGGAAGAAGTGAGGCAGTTTTTAGACGCAGTGGCGGTCAGATTCATTTCTCCCCTGTCTATGTTTTCCTTCTCATTACAACAGCACTGCAGCTGCTTCAGGTCAGACTTCATACCTGTAAAGGCAGTTAAAGGAAACATTTTAAACAAACCGTGCAAACGTCACATTGGTTTAAAATCTATTTATTTTCAAAAATATTTTTTGTGAGATTTTTTAAATATAGAAAGGTCTTTGTCTCCCTAACTCTGTTCTCAAAGAAATATCTTTATTCATTTATTTCCCCAAGTGAAAGTGATGCTTCCATAGTATAATCTTTCCTCAACTATAGGGACATTGTGTTAGGAACTGAAAATGCTGTTTGCATAAGTGATGTGAAATTCTTGCTCCTCCTTAAATATCAAATCAAGACTAGTTTGACAGAGTACATTTAGGTCACTAAGTTCATTATCTAAACCCAAACAAACACCCTCTACAGCATCATCTTAGTCGAAGCCCTTTTGGCCAAGTGCTATGCTGCCTGACAGTCACTTATTAGGGAACAGTTGCATTCAAGTGTTGCAGATACAGTAAGTTTCAGATACATACTGTAAGTCTGAGAATCTCACTTTTGAGTCTGCTTACGGCTTTGGTGGTGCTAAATGTCATACAGATGGTCTACCAGGGCTGCATCTTTTGGAAATTAGGTGAACCTGTTCCCCTCCCTGTTGGATATGCATCTGCTTTTTTTACTTTTCAGAAAGGAGAAAACAAACAAACAAAAAACTACAGTGCAGCAGGAAAGTATGATTATCAATGTTTGTGATTTAACCCCTGGCCAGTCTAAGCAGGGTTGTTCCTCTGTTACCTGCCTGCAGGTGTAATGATGGCTGAGTTCAGTCCCAGAAGTTAAACTCAGTCACTATGTCGACCTCCTTTGGCACTTTTTTCTTTTTTTTTAAACAACTACATATTTTTCACTAATCTTCCACATTTGCCTTTTGTTTTGGGGATGGCATGTACTACATGTACTTGTTTGAAGTTTCTGAAAATATCCTCCACACAAACAATGCAAGCTGACCACTGACTCAGCCTGTGTGCATTCCCTCAGTGAGCCAGGCAGCTGCTGCGTTTGCTCCCAACTCTCATTGCAGCTTCCAACCACTGCAGACCAGCCAAGGTGAAAGGAACCAGTGTGTCACCCTGCAGTTGTTTTCTAATTATAGGGATCATCAGCTTAAGACTTCACTGTGAGTGAAAGAAAAATTAAGTTGTAATGTGGCTCTCTGGAACTAATAATACTCCTTATGGCATGAGTATTAATTTGAATCACATGACTTGTGCTTGTATTTTTCAAAGAGAAATTATAGTTAAATGTATCACTTAATTCTTTGTCACGTCTGCCAAAATCTGAGCAGCTCGTTGCAGCAAGACGTTCTTCACCAAAGCATTGTGTCAGACAGCTCTTATCAGCCCACCTCTTCCAGACACGGCTTAAGAAAAAGGAGTTTGTGCACAATTAAAAGAGCAGACAGAGGGCTGACTTTCGAATGGCACAAAGAACACTACTAATCCTTGTTTCTGGCACAGACGAATGGAGAGTGCTGGGGGATAGGGCAGATTAAAGCAGGGCACGTGGGGAACGGACTCTGATTGAGCTCACCTCTCCTGTCAGCCTGCTCTTGTTTTTAGCATTCAGCAAGATATGAGCTCATCTAAGGCTTCTGTGGGTTTTTTTTTTGTTGTTATTAATATGCTTGAATCTAAAGATGAGGAGCTATATTGTTGCAAATGACTATGGGTGAAGTAATCTGTGGATCGCTGCTATTTATAGATGTTTAGAGGGAAGATTATGTGGTATCTAAATGGGCGACATGAAAAAGAAATAAGCAATTGGTAGGTTTTAATTAAAATCGATGCTGTGTTGGTTTGTGGTGCTGTAGAGCTGTTTTGACACTGTTGAAATGGTTTCCCCACGCCTTGGCTTAACCTCTGCTGGTTGTTACAGTACATTAATGAGCCCAGCTGTGGTTAGAGCAGGTTGTTGTCACAATAATACCAAAGCTGGTGCCACGGTACGCTCCCATTTCAAAGTGCTCACTTTTGAAAAGACAGAGAGGGGCTGTTGGTGTTGAGCTGAGGTTCAGTGAAGTCAGAGCTACTGGTTGACAACACACGCTGTAGTGAGTGCATGTTTGTCACAACACTATCATTACCTGGAAAATCTACCAGCATCAGCACGATGATAGCGTGGGACACATGGTGAAGGTCACTGCATGTTGGAAGGCAGTCAATCTAGCATGAAGACCGATGCAGGCTTGTACAGTAACCTTGCATGCTTGACTTGACACTGACATTTGTTAGAAATGTATTTACCTACCTGCTAGTTTGCTGCTTGCCTTTTTTGTTTGGAGCTTCATATACTTCTAGTTGATAAAGCAGTCAAGCTCATCTTTCCCCTGATTACGTGCCTCTCTGCCCTCCACTTGTCACCAAATTTAACATCTCTAATTGTAAAGCGTTTAGCTCATCAAAGTTACAAGTTGAAGACAGGTTTGGACTTTATGACAATTACTGTTAACACTCCACAGAAGCGGCAGTTTCAACGTATGCCAGCTTTCCCACACACAGAAGACGCGTAGTAACACTAACAGTCCCACTCTCCACACACTTAAACCACAACAGTGAGTCAGCGGACTTACAAACATCTCTGTCAGCAAACACACAAAACTCTTCGCAGAGGACGTTGGGAGAAGTTTCCATCCACCTGGGTCATTTTCCATTTGTCCTCCTGTCCGTCTGTGTGACTCCCAGCTTGCCTGCCTCTCCAGTTGTCTCTTCTCAGGCTTTATTGTCACAGATATGATGGTGGTTATTAGAAAAGAAGAGACGTTTGATGTCTGATGTGCTGTTTGTTGTTGCTATTTTTTCCTGCTTTGCAGCCTTACGTAATATGTTTTCTCTCCCCTTTTATTATGAGGGTTATTTTTAGCATTTAATTAGCAAAGTATGGTGCAAAATCTACCATTAGCTGTTATGGGATTTTCTTTCATGCAAGATAAATTGCTCCTTTATCTAAAATGCTGGACTCACCTTTAAGAGTCCATCTAATTGATTGATTACATAATTGAGTATTTAGCTATTTGGCTCCTTACTCTGCATTGTAGTTCAAAGGGTGAGAGAATATAGATCATATCTGAGTGTTGATGTTGCCTCAAACTCATATTTAAGAGCCTTGTTGTGATGCAGATGTTGGGTGACAGCAGAAGGCAGAGGAGCAGCGACAGGATTCATGTAGACTGTGACAGTATCGTGTTCTGTGCTGGTAGGAAACCAGATCTTCATCTTGGCAGGGTTGAGCGATCCTGGGTTTGAGCATTGGGCTCAGGTGTGCCTGCTCCCCCTAGTCTGGCCAGTAGGCAGGTGGCGATGGGCAGTTCATATTGACCTGAAACCCTAGAGAAGTGCTCGAGCTCAGGTGTCAGGTAAAGGTTGGAGCCTTGTCCGTTATGGTGACGTAGAACAAAAGGACGGTCTCCTGTGTGGGGAGTCTAGTTTCGGTGTGGTAAAAACGACACAGCGATGAGGTGATAAGATTAAAAGCAAAGGAAAAAGTCTTGCAATGGAAGCTAGAACCCCACATTTTCTTCTCCAAGGAAGAGAAGCAGGAAACGTTGTACAATGACTGGACCTTTTGTTATTGATGTTATTTAAAAACAGACAATTTTCTCTCACACTTTGCCAATTGGACTTTCAGTCCAGTACAGATGATTGAAGACAAGACAGCTGTGTGTATTTCAAGTAGTTCACAGAAACTTTTTAACAACACTTCAGAGAATTTATTGAGAATTTGTAATTGAGCAGAAATGGCAAGCCTTGTTAGAGTTTAGCCCCAAAAAGAGCAGCATTTTTCATCTTTTTTGCAGTTTTATATAATTCAAAGCTGATTAACACTGAGGTTTGAACCCTTTTAAGGCAAGTTACAAATGTACTTGCACTTACTGTCATTTATATATTTATGTACAGAAACATGACATGGGTGCACCAGCATCTTTAGAAGAAGCAGAGATGTGGCAAGTAAATTTGAGAAGCTAATCAGTGGCTGGAGTTAAAAGCTGTTGATGTAGTATCTCTCTTAGCTACCTTATGTAATGTTGTATAACTTTGGATTACCATTGGCTCTAAAGTGCACTGATCTGTGTGGTAGTCTGTGTAGACATACTTGCATGTTAAGAGCGTCAGAGAAGGTTTGTGTGTGTGTGTTTGACCCAGGCCTAAGTGCTGCTGAGGAGGAAAAGCATCTGCCTCAATAAAAACTGTAATGACCAGATTGGTGGTGATAGGATTAATGTGTCCCCACATGCCATAAACTGATTTCAAGCTCCCTGCTGTGGACACATTGGCCCCATGAGAGTGGCAGTGTAGCGCCGGAGCGTCGGCTCCCGTCAATACAGCTCCTTGCTCAAGGTATTGATTCCACTGTAATAACACTTGGACATTCGGAGTCCGGCCCAGCGCTTATGCAGCCTTCACGGTGCAGACAAGGCAATTAATCAGGAGGTGTTTCTGCTGTTTTCTAATACTGAGAATTTGCCGCTACGCTGATATGAACGGCTGCTTTGACAGCTTTGTGATGGTTGGGTCACCATGCAGTTTCTAATTGTGTTGAGTCAAGTTAGTTTGAAGGGGGGAAAAGGGACCGTTCTGTTAACAACACTGACAGGACCCTGCCTGCCTGTTTTATTGCCACACTATTGCTTGCATTTTTGTAAAGACTGTTTTCAGACTTTTTTTTTTTTTTTTTATGCTTGTTCTTCACAATTTTATGCTAAAAAATTAAAACACTAGTAAAGTGGCGGGAAATTGTTGGTGCTTAATTGACATTCAGGACAAATTCCTGAACTGTTTTTTGCTGGAATCAAAGACAACAAGGAAACCAATCCTGGATGGGTCCCAAATCTAATTAAAATGGTTGCAAAACAGCAATAAACAGTCTGCAGCCCAGATGATGTGTGTTATGAATAGAGAATGGCCAACTCTGTGACGCTCTGTTGCCTGTTTGTCCATCAGTGAAATGTCCTGGACTGATCAGATCGCTCATCAGCTGATCCATACTAACTTACAGTTGCAGACATTAACTAGTGTTTGGACATTTTGGAAACGGAGGAACTGAAGTGAGTTGCATTTGATTGGGATAAACTGGAGGATCATTACAGAAATACTGAAACATAAGAGATCATACATAATTTTTTAAAAAGTTTTTCTTTTTTTTTTTCTTTCTTTCTTTCTTTTTTTTTTCATTTTAAAGCTAAATCTGGACTTCCCTGTTTAGGAAGTTTGGCTCTGTGGGGCCACTCTTTGCATCAGAGAGCCAACCAGAAACCATTTCTGATAAATGATCTGTTTATTATAACAAGAAAACTATCTTTGTATTTTAATTAGATTAGGAATGCTCCTCAGGTCCTGTCCTGCAAACCAGAACTGAAAACCTGAAAAAGTAATGGAAAGACTAATATTTTTCTAACATATTACATTATCAAGTTGGAACCACTCACAGACTGAACCACAATGAAAAGTTGGCTCTGGATTTGTGATGGAAGAAAAATGTGAAATGTAATAATGAAGTGGGCTGGAACAATCACATGCTCAAGTTTGAGATTCATTATCTCTACAATCTGCTTTCCTTGTGCAACTGGTGAACTAGTCCAGGTTTGTCCCCTTTTAAGGAGGTCAGTAATTAAACATGATGGTTCACATAACTTAAAAAATACATTTAATTATTCCAACAGTCCATTTATAGCATAACATTGCCCCTGAGTCACTCAGAGGCTCCGTGGCCTACTTTGTTGATTTTCACCCAAATCCAGTTTAGATATGAGGGTCTGGATTAGACTGCTAAAGCCACGCACGTGATGTAGAGAAAGCAGAGTGATTCACTGAGGGAAGAAAAAAACTAAACAGAATAACCCTTCTTTATATCCCAATTAGGCCCGGTTAATCTTTTCCATGTTGATCCACAACACCAAATGGTGTAATTCAACATAGAATTAAACAAGGCTGTGCATTACGTACATGAATTGTGGTATCAAGAGCAAACGTGACTGAAAAACTGTTCTGGGTCGAGTGAAACAGCAGATCGAAATAGAGAATTGTGACTCACTCAGTGAATTTAAATGTTGTTGCCATTTATAAATATGACTATAAGCTCTTTTCTGGAAGGGATTTCATTTTTTTGCTTTGATAATGAGAATTGAGGTCTTGTTTTTTTTGTGATTTTTTTTTTTTTTTTTTTTTTTTTTTTTTTTAGGCACATGACTGTGGGATCAGAGCAGAGATGTTTGACATGCCATGACTTCTCTCTCTTATCAGTTTTGTTTCTTTTTCACTGGTATTAAGATTAGGGTCGTCCCAATCTCACTTTTTTTTTTCCTAACGATACCAATACCCCAGGTCAAGTATTTGCTTATGCCCAATAAAGATACTTAGCTGTGTTTTGGGTCAAAGATTATGCATATTGACCTGATAATTGATTTTTTTTCTTAATTTATGTTAGGCATTTCTGTTTTGTGGAACCTCACCTCTAAAAACTTGGTTTAACAGGTTAATAGAATAAGTTCATTAAAGAAATGATGAGGAAAAACTGACCTATTTATTATTTACCAAAGGTTATGATGAATTTTAAACTTGAATAGTCATATACAAAATGATTACAAATAAATTAAGACCTGGTCAGGAGTAAGTGCTTAAAAGAAAAGCTGGAACGGATTTCCAGGATTGGCACGCCTGGATCGGCAAATTATGATGCATCCAAATCCGATCCACATTTTTTTAACCAATATTGTCCCGATATCCGATACTGGCATCGGATCAGGACAGCCCTAATTCAGATTTTTAAACTGCACAAAGAGCTGATAAGTCGCTGATAAGTTTTCCTTAATTTTTCCTCTTTTGCTGAGAATACTTTCAGTCCAGCATTTGTTTGGTACTAATAAAGTACTGTATCCTTTGTTGTAAACAGCAAACGGAGCAGGATGAGCCTGCAGGTCTTTTGCCGGTCAGCGATCCTTGCACATTAAAGAAACCTAATCTTGCCTTTGCATAAGGTGGGGAAATGCTGTCACAGTCATCTGTTAAGAGTAACACCTAAGCCACCAACTTGACCGATTCATTAGCTGGAAGAGGTGTGATGTATGGCGCAAAGTGGATGATTCCTCATCTTTGTCACCCCTCCTCTCCCTTGATACTGCTCTCAGTCACTGCAGGTTTTTGTTCCGCTGCCTGAATTCACCCAAAAAGAGCCATGTTGACATGGCCCAATAAACCTCATCCCCTAAGCTGACTGCTCTTTTGTTCAGATGATTGTATGTCAGGACCACTAGCTTGCTCTGTGCTTGCTACCTTGTGAGTCATGCCCACAGTCATGCTGCCACTGTGATGACAGCTTCCCCATTATCCTCGGGAACATAACTGCCTCATCACCAAAGAGGCTACCTGCTGTAGGAAGGCCCTCCACCCTCTACCTGCGTGGTTATCTCTTTTTGTTGGTCTTTTCTTTAGCTGGTTTACTCTTTTTGTCCATTACTGTATATGAAGAACCCTAAAGATTTCACAGCAGAAAATGGGGAACGTCAGTTCAGTCTAGTCTAGTCATGGAGTCTAGAATATTTAATATTTAATGATTTTTGCAAATTGCACACACCTAAAATAGTTATTTAGAAAGACTTTTTTTGGATGTATGGCTTCTTTTTTTTTTTTTTTTAAACATTTGAATTTAGTCCAAATAAAAAAAGTTTGAGGAAAAAGATGTTGTACTTTGCCTTGCAAATTACCTCACACTGGCTGTTGTGTAACAGCAAGGCAAAGGTAGATTGGCAATCTGGAAAGGAATCTGGCCGGTAGAGATACACCCTGGGTGTTATGTAAAGGTAACATGGAGCAACATGTGGCCACTAATGGTGACCACACTCGCCGTTTAAATTAAACCAAGCTGTCGGCTACTTGAGAGCTGTGACTTCACACATCCTTCCGCCTGTCTCCCCTCAAACATATTGGATTTCTCTTGTTACATGGAGAAAAACTTGCGAACAAACAGACTTTAATGTGAGGAAAAAATCAAGTGGATATTTCAAGTTTAGGAATGAGAACGTATTTCCTTATTTATTCTTAACATTTTCTGTAGAAAATGTTGGAGTGAGAAAACACGGCTTTTGTGTTGGATGCTATTTTCCTTATTTAGAATGAAAAACAAGAGAATGCTGTGTCTCTCCCCCTCACCTGTTGTCCCTGCAGCAGAATTTTGTGTGGTTCAAACCAGTCTGTTTCTGCTGACAAGTCCAGTTGCCCTTCAGCTGGACGAAGATGGTAATTGTGCTACCTTTCACATTATGTTATCATGCAGCCACGTTTGTGGGTATGTGTGTGATGAATGTGTGTTAGTACCCACAGCTAACGAAGTGTGGAAACAACCTTAAACACATTGTCTACATCACACACATGCTTGCTTACTTCTCTCACACACGTGTGCACATTTACAAAGGGAACAAAGGGAGTAGGTCACCACAAGGAACGTTGCAATGGCAGATGAGCGGCCCCTTTTCAGCCATGTGTAACCCAGCACCCTTCTTCTCTTCCTCGTTTCCCCTCGTCTTCCTCCTTTGGTTCCCTCAGGATGTTCGCTCATACAGACCACATAAATAAGTGATCAGCACGCTCACTTGTTACGCACCAGCTGGCGGTGGGTGTACCGTATGAACATCAGTGCATGGGGTTGAAAACAAACAGTGTGTGCTATTATGGAACACGATCTAGCAGCTTTCCCACATCTCTGCTCATGCCAAAACATCAATTTGGGTTGAGGAAGTAGCCACAGTGGGTGTTTTTGTGCGTTACTGTAAGCCTTATCAGTTTTACTCATGGCATCTGATGACATGTGAGTCATAGTAGTTGGCTTAAGCTCATGGAAAATTCACAGTGTGAATAAGGGCTTAAGTGGGCTCTACAGATAGGCAAAACAAGAGCTTTGTTGTCATTCTCAGGCTAACCATGACTGTATTGCAATCAGGAAGATTTGCTAGCAAACAATAGAGTGATGTGGAAATGCCAACATTGTACAATGACATTTAAGAACGCTGTTTTCTCAAGTCTGTTGGATACGGCTGTTTTGGAGCCATAGCACCAACATTATTCCCCTCTGCAGTTTACCACCAGTTTGGTGGAGCTGTGTTCAGCTTGCAGATGCTTTTCAAGTTTGAAGTTGAGCTCCTCGTGGCTGACAGAGGCTTCCATGTTTCTGTCATGTTCTTCCTGTCGTCCTTCTTGTGACTCACTAACTGAAATAATGCCTGGGCATCCATGATATGAAGACTGACCCCTCTCTCAACGTGCTAGCCAAACCTCATCCCGTGTGCACTGACACAGCTGTGGGATTGGACACCCTCTGCTAGTCATTACTGATGTAGACATGACACCTCTGTGGAAACCCTTGTTTTTGCACCTTTTCTGGCTTAATCCCATGATAAAGGGTGTGATGTCTGACAGTAACATCCTACCATACTACCTCACACTTGTAAGCACTGATAGCAGCCCACAGTGTTGAATAATGAAGATTGAAGTATGAAGAAATGTGGGAAATCTGCTGTTCTCACGTTTAAATGTATGGTAATGTGTCTACATGAATGTATGTGGAGATTTTCAGCAGGGTTTGCTCTGGTTTTTCTCTCTCCGCTTGGCCCAGATCGTGACTGAAACCTCCTGAAAAGAGGTACACACAAAAAAGATTAAAGTAAAGCAAATTATTGTGTTTAACTGTCATTTAGCTGAAGGACTTAAATGGAAACGTGAGAGGGTGTTTAAGGGTCTACCCCCTTTGTTTTCAACCTGTTACTTTTCTGCTATTTATACACAGCTATGTGGGCGAGGGAATAAATATTGAATGAACACACTTAGCACTTCACAACGGTGCCTGATGAGTCAGTCTTCCCCCTCCTCTAGGATTTTGGGATTCTTTTTCTTGAAATAAAATTAGTCCTCATTTTTCCTCAAAGTATTCGCACTTTCCCGACTTGACCTCTTTTTCTTCCTACGTGAGGACCCACCTCATATGGTGAACTAGAAACCTGACTAAACATGGAACAGCAGAGGCTGTAAGCAAAGTCAGCTTCAACGTTTACCCTGATACCCAGAGATGTTTTGATGGGAAGAGGAACAGCGAGAAGAGGGAAGATTATGAGCAAAAACACGAATCTGTTTATTTCTAAAAATCCAGATTGTTTGACCAGAGTGAACAGCACATTGCAGCGAGGCTGGTTCACAGCTTGCTGAATCATTTGCTGCCCTCTGCATGTGTCAGACAGTGATGATGTGAAATCTCTGCCGAGAGAGAGCTTGTATTTTAAAAGTCATTGTCTAATGCTAACAATGGCTGAAAGTATTTTATTTCATTCATTCATTCATGTAGAAATTTAAAAAGGCAAAAGGAAAATGAGCAGAATCTCTGATTTGGTTTCAGGTTGTTGATCTGCATGTTAGCTGTTTCTCACAGAATACATTAAAAACAGATGACTGGAATACATTTGTTTTTCAGATCACTCAATGGATTAAATGAGTGTCTTTTGTATGACAACATTTCAGGGAAGCATATCTTATTTCATTCAGTCCAAATCATATCCACTGCTCGGTCACGATTTAAGATCACATCTGATACATGTGACAAATACACACCTCTATACTGCCTGCAGTTTTGAGGCATGCACTGTGAAGTTGTTCTATGTTTGTGTAAGTGAGAGTTTTAACATTCACCAAAAGGCCACGGGGCTGTCAGAGCCCTAAGACAGAATCCAGCAGTCATCTCAGTGTGATGAGTTTACAGATACCTGCTGACTTTCATCAGCCTGTTGTCATTAATGTCCAGAGGCAGATCTCGACATACTGCCTGGGTTCCTTCAGGTAAAAAGCACCCTTTCCATCCTGGTGAGAGCTGCTGTGTCAGCTGAACAAGGGAAGTGTTGTGGGAGTATTTTAGTTTCCATCTCCTACTGCCACAGGAAAAAGAAGAGCCTGCTTGAATAAAAGCTGCCACACAGTAACATAATAAGACTGATTTGAGAGCAGTGGTTACCAATTAACATTCATGCCACTGATTGCAAGCATGTGGCTCTCGGGACACTGGGCATATGGGTAACATAAGGGAAAAAGCCACTGCTTTTTTTTTCCCTGTTTAATTGCATGTTTAGACATGTTTTTATGATAACTGAGAAGGCAAAGTGATGTAATTGTTTTGTGAAAAGCATAGTTATTGTCTAATTACGTAGTTGTTTCAGGACGGCACAAAATAGCAGCTTCAGTCAAGCTCGCACTGTTCATTACAAGCTTTCCTCGAATCAGAATGGCACATTTAGTCCATTATTTTGTTTGATTCTTGGAAAGGAGACGTGATTTATGGTGAAGTTGCCACCAATGTGGGGAGTTGGTCGGCAAAGAAACAAGGACTTGCTCTTCTGATTACTCAGAAATCAGCTCTCCTGGTGGCCATCTTCTTCCTCCTTCCCTGCTGAGCTGCTTGATTGAGTTCACAGCTGAGGGGACCAATTTTGTGCCCAAGGAATGAACTGAGTTTGAGGACAACAAAGAGTGAGATGTAGGAATGTGTCATATGTGTATAAGATACAAAACTCAGAAATAAGAGGGGGTGGGCAGAGAGGAGATAATTATATTAAGGTCAAAGCAGGAAGAAAACAGGGCTGTGGGAAAACCAGCTCCAAACACTTCATGAAAATTTCATGAGGCTGGAAATCTTATTTACCCATTAACTTTATAACTAAATCAGATGGTGTCAAGTCATATTTGTTATTCAGACTGAAGTATTAGTAAATAAATTAAGCAGAGACATTTTAAGGTCACCTTAAAATGTCATCTTAGTTGAAGGTAGATGGCACAAGCTTGCAGTTGTTCAAAACAAGTTAAAGGTTAGAGCATAAGCTTGTTTTCATGTAAAATTAGGCAACAGAATTAATAAATCAGTCTCTTAACAAACCTGTTTTTTTGTTTGTTTTTTTTTAAATCTCTTCTGTAGGAGAGATTTGAGGCGTTGTTCAGGATCTACGACGAACACACAACTTTCCAGATGTTCAAAAGTTTCAGGAGAGTCCGTATCAACTTCAGCACCCCAGAAGCAGCAGCCCGCGCTCGCATCGAACTGCACGAATCAGAGTTCAACGGCAAGAAGCTGAAACTCTACTTCGCTCAGGTGAGTGCCTTGAAAATGTCACATAGAGACGGGCCATCTGAGGAAGGCACTGCTTTTTGATTGCAGATACTTTATCAAGCAAAGGATGGACCACAAAATCACCAGAAAATGGCACCAACTCCCCTCGAAGTTCCTTTCTCTGGGATTTTTTGTTTTTTGTAATTCTTGCTTCTTTGAGACACACTTGACTGCTTCCTCAACCCACAAACCCTCCTGTCAGAACTCATCAGTCATGCGATTTGAAGCAGGAACACATGGGATTTCTCTTTCTTTGCAGCACATGTGTGTCTGTTTTCAGCCTGTGAGAAAAGGGAGGGGAAGAAAAACAAGGTGGTGTGCCACAGGAAGAGCAGAGGGGCATGTTTTCAGAACAGTGAAGAATTTATTTGATCATATTTAACATATTCATTGATATTAACAAACATAAGAGCAGCAGCCAAAAGTTAATACAGTCTTATGCTAACATATAATCATTTCAGCAGGAATAGAATTGCTGCATTTCAGTGTTGGGGAAATACAATTTAGCTCAGCTTTCGCATAACTTGCATCAAAGCTCTGTCAATTTAAACTAAACAGATGCTTCCTTTTTCACAACTGTATCACAATTCCTGACCCCTCTAACACCTCTTTGTACTTTTGATGTAAGAGGATTAAGGATTTTAGAGCTCAGAGAAAGACCACATGTAGATATTGTAATTACAGCAATTGATTGCTATCAAAATGCCACAAATCCGTTCATGAGAACGAGTCTGCAGATTGACTCAAAGAGAAGCCCAACTGAGACTTTTCTTGCAGGTGAGTCACTCAGTTGCACATATAAAAGTCTTTAGAGATCTTTGCAGTAAAGATGCAGTTATTAGAGTTTGAAAGCTGCTTGTGTCACACATCTGACAGAGTATCATGAGATTGATACTATCTGAGAAAAGAACCAGTGAAAAATGAGACCATTGCACAGAATAATGTCCTTTCAGATTTAACGCTCATGTTGCTCGCATTGCTGCAGAGATTAAAGCATTTATCAGTCGTCATCTCCTCTCCAATAGATCCAGAACGGTGATGAGGACATTGACAAGTCGTATCTGGCACCCCCCCAGCCAGTTAAGCAGTTTCTGATCTCGCCACCTGCCTCGCCACCTGTGGGCTGGAGCCAGAGTGAAGACGCTACACCTGTTATCAACTACGACCTGCTGTGTGCTGTAGCCAAGCTAGGACCAGGTCAGTACTCTGCTCCAACTAACTTACCTCAAATTTATAAATTTTTATGAGCAAAAAAGAGGGATAAGAGGGAAGGTGTAGAAAGTCTAAACTGAGTCATCTATCTCTGAAGTGTGATGCAGAAACAAGCAGGAAATCATTCTGTTTTTATAGCACCATCTAAGGTGGAGGATAACTAGGAAGATCTAATTTACCAGATTTTTAAGACCGCTGTAGCATTTTAAAATAGTTTTCAACTCCCTGCTGTTGAAAAGTTATGCTGCACAAGCTATTTGTCAGGGAGCATAAAGAATAACAACTACAAACATAAAACACCAACCAGAAGCCCATTAACGAAATCCATACTTCCATCCACCAGCCATCAATCCTAATTTAAACTTGTAGCATTCTGGCATCTTAATGTTGATCAGTGCCAACATTTTTGTTGGTACATTTATGTGCTTATGTATATAGATTGTTCCCTAAATCCTTCCAATGAACACTGACCCTCCATTCACTGCTAACCTGGCTGTAACCACACACAGCAGAGGCAGGCCTGTGTCTGACATTGTGAAGCGGTGCTGCTCATTTGTTCCAATGTAGGACAGTAGTATTAGCTTGTCTGGTTTACAATGTTATTAATTTATCCTAATTTCACGCACATTATTGATTTATTTGTTGTATTATGTGTGGTTTCAGGTTGGGTCTTTCTGAATCTGATATTTCTCTCGTCAGAATTTAACAGGGCTAACAACCTTATTCTGCAATTAAAGAACAATGCTATTTTTTTACTTTTTAATTCTTTGTTATTATTTTGAAGCCCTCTTTGTGACTCATTGGCTGGGATGTTAGATTAAAGCCTCAGTGTGTCAAAATTACTTCCATCTTGCGGTGCACTAATTGAATTCAAACAACCAAGTAGTGCTCTCAGATGCCTTGCCATTTGAGCGGGTTATTGCCACTACCGAAGCCATGGAGTGTCATGAATGTGAAAATGTCAACATCTTGCACAAATTCAAGTGTCCTGTCAGGGGATGAGGTGCAGAACGATGCATAATTCTGTTTCCTTATTGATGCCGATAAGTTAAATCACAACGAGAATCTGGTATTACTTCAGTCTTTTCTGTCTTTTTCCTCACCCCTCTTCACAAATCAGTTAAAATAAATGATGAAACACAAAGAAAAACTCTCCGAAAATACAGCTGAAAGATGAGCACGGTCGCCTACTTGTATGACTTATGTGAAAAGCAACAACAGCAACTGAAAACTGTTGCAACGGAGCGTTTCCACTGTAGGCTAACAAATTAGCCACATCTACCATTTTATATAGCAAGAAACACTAAATTATCCAAATCAAACAGGAGGATGAAGCAATTTCTGGACAACCCTGCTCTGTTTCTAACATGGTGCCAAAATAAACTTCATTGTTAGATTGAATTAACTCACCTGTCCAACAGAAGCCTGCAACCTCTGCATTATTTTTGAAGTCCCTCTCCCTCATGAATTGTCTCCATCTGGTAAATGCTACACTGAATAATCCCGTTTTCTCCTGGTTTTATTTCCTCCCTCTTGCGGGGCAAAGAGTATGGATGGTCCTGCATTTCAATGGAAAACATCAAGTTAAATAATCCACGGTCATCTTTGCTTGTTCCTCTTTCTCCCCTGGCAAGAACACGTGGGGATTCACAGCTAAAATGCGTAAGACTAACAAGCTTGTCCCCTTTCGGCTACTGCATTTGAAGATGGCGATGCAACATGGCAGCCTTCAGATGAGTGTGCCGGCACCTATGTATTTAGAAACAACTCACTTTAAGCTAAGAGAAAGCTTTCATTTAGATGTGATTGTGATTAGACTTCAGTGAAATAAATATTTATGAAAGCAATACTTGATTTTTGCTAATAAAAAGCCAAATTAGGAATGCACTGGACCTTTAAGCTTCAGTCCATTCAATCCAAAGCTTCAACAACATTTTAGACATGGGTAGACATTTTTTTTTTCTACCTATGTCTGAAGTGTCAAACTGGCATTGGTGTGACAATCATGATCGTGACATATTGGTGGAGCCATTCTAATACTCTGTCCTCTTGTGATATGAATTTATAATATGTATGTTAATATAAAGTGTGACCAGGAGAAGGGAACTATTGTTTCAGAAATGGATCTCCTGAAGTTGTGACTGTTGTAATAAGCACAGTAATCTGATAGTCACACTGGGAATCATGAAAAAACAGACAACAATCTCTTGTAGTATTATCATGTCATTCAGTTTCACTATACCTTGGACATGTCTTTATGCAGTTTCCATCCTGTCACATTGTAAATAAGGGTATTTAAAGTGAATTTAGGGTGCTCAGATTGGGAAAGTTGAAGTCCTTGTTGTTTCTCTGCTCCGTCTTTTTGACAACAGCCTTTAGAAAATAGCCTGAAACACTTGCAGATCATCTTCCATGATTCCATATGTGGGTTCAGTCCTGCTGATTAAATGGAAAATACTATTTAACAAAAAATATGAGGAAACTTTCCACTCTCACAAACATGAACACACACACACAGTCCAGCTCAGAGAACCACTTTCTGCTGTTACCATAGAAACAGGAGGCATCAGGAAATGGCTTTGTTCCTGGCTTCACATCCTGCTATGTGAAATCAGATTGGGGCTGGGCTGCAGCACAGCGCGATGACTCCCTCTGTCAACTCCCTGCAGTAACAGCAGGACTCCATTCACTGTCCATCTATGTGTTTGGCACCACTGTGAAAAGCTACTAGACCAATTTCCTCCTGTCTGCCAGCTGTCTGATCTCATCTCCATGGCAACTGTGATACAATCTAGCAAGTCTGTGTTTTCTATCCGAGTTCACTGAGCGTGGAATCTGGACAGATAGCAGGACTTTGTTTTCTCTTGAAACCCTTTTATCTTCTGCTGTTGATACTTGATTTCAGTAATGGGTTGTCAGTGTGCAGAGATTTCTTTAGCTAATATTGACCCTCTCTCTTTTCATCCTTCTGTTTCCCTTCAGGTGAAAAGTATGAACTCCACGCGGGGACGGAGTCCACCCCCAGTGTGGTCGTCCACGTATGCGAGAGCGAAACAGAGGAGGATGAGGCGGCACGGCCAAAGCAGCAGATTGTCCAGACCAGACGTCCCGACGGGCCTCCAACGGTCTTCAACTAGAGAGGTCCCTCCACCCACCTGACACCGGTGCGGCCCCCAACCGCCCTTTAAACCTGCAACACACCTGCCCTCTCTCTCTCGTCTCTGCACTCACAGAGAGCGTCGATGCCCCTCATTTCAGTTCAACTGCAAGCAAAAACAAACCAACAAACATTGCTCAAAGACGGTGTTTGTGGGGAGCGTGGCGATGGAATGAGGCGGCTTGAAGGGAATGGATGAGAATCACACACATACACTCATCACATTCTGGGGACAGCGTGGGGAGTGGCAGGCATGCTCCATGCCTCCACCTCACCAACCCCCCTCGTTTTCAGCAAGAGGGGTCAACATACCTGTCCCAACGCAGGCACCTGTCACTTATCACACACACTCAGCTCTCATTGCTAGTCCTGCTCAGTAGCTTGCTTGTCGGTTAGCTTGTTAGCTGTACCTCTCCTTTGGTATCACACTCATGTGTATAGTAATATTTGCTTGCAGACTTGCAACACCTCAAAGCAAAGACATTTTTTATTTTCTTATTTTTAAGTTGTTTTCAGGTTATATAAATACTGTATAAACTATTTTTCTTCTTTTTCATCCATTTTCATATCTGCTGGTTTGCTTGCATCAGGATTGAGTGTGTGATGTTCCCGTTCTTGTCTGCATGTATATACTGTATTACAAAAAAAATTAAAAAAAAATAAAAAATATATCATACAGAAACAGAAATACTAACAATTTAAATGAAGAAAAAGGAACCTATTTAACATCACACACAGCACGAAGCGCCATATGTGACTAACCAAGTTGTGGTGGTTTGACTTTCTTTTTTGGGTTTTTTTTGGGTTTTCTTTGATTTTTGTCTTTATTTGGAGAGGTGTTGTTTTTTTTTCTGTTGCTGAACTAGATGTGTATTCTTACTATGTATTTGATACCCCAACCCTTTTTGCATGCCTAGTTATTTCAGTAGATGAGGAGCTGAGGTGTTTTTTATGTTTTTTTTTTTTTTTTTGTAATGACAGGGAAATGCTGTGATGCTTTCGATTCAAGTGCGTATTCCCACGCAGTTTAAAGTGACGTCCTTTTGGAGGGGGAAAAAAAAACTGAATGGGTTTTTTTTTGTAAGACTGACAGCTCATTCTTCAGCTTGATGGCAAATTTGCATTTGTCGCTTTTGTGGAGATATGATGGTTCAGAGACATTTCCACCCCCTCATTTCTTCAAGGGGGTTTGGGAGATTTTTTTCTGATTGTTTGCTGTACTTCACATTTTTAATGTCTTGATTTCACTGTTTGATGAAACCCACCTTCAATGTGTCAGGTTTCCTCTGAAACCAACCGCTTGTTTTGCACTGAGAAATTTTTTGATGTCTCCAAGCAATCGCAGGACTCTTGAACGTCTCCTGCTGCACACCAGAACACTGCTCTGCTTCTTGCTGTACATAGATGGGCAGTAAAAAATATGTGGAAATACTCCTTTAGATATTGCAGCTTTCCTGAAAGCATTTCACAGAGAAAAGGGAAAATTAGGTTGCCTCATGAGATACCAACTGACCTACCAACCAAAGCATTCTCACCTCACATTGTCATGGCAACATGTTATTTTTCATACTCAGACACTGACATAGATCATTGAAATAAGTACAGAGAAATCATGTCTGGCCACACAGCTGTGATGGTTTCTCTTTGTTTTTCTTTGTTGCTCTTTTTTTTGCGTATTCTTGAAGTTGTTCTATTTTACAATCTTAATCTACTTCTTTACCTAATACTTCAGTGGGAAGCAACATGAACAAATGCTTGTAACTGGGCTTTTGGATGTTAGAGATGAGTATGAATATTTTTAATATCATTAGGCGGCATGAAATCTGAATATACTTTTATGCTATATGATAATATTACTTAGCAGAAGACAAGTCTGTGTGCATGTGAGCACTTTACTATTAGTGTTTTCTTTGTTTCTTTACAAAAAAAAAAGTCTTTTAGACAAAGTTGGAAGCACATTTTTTGGTTTCCTTGCGATTTTTTTTTTCTTTTTTCATCTTGAGCTAAACACCTGGTTAGCCTTTTCACCAGCATATTACAGTGAGTGAAACGCTCCACTTCCTTTCTTGCTCGTGTGAACCTTTCAGGCCTTTTGGATCTGTGAGTGTACTACTGAAAAGACGTCGACATGCAGTTGGAGGTTGGAAACGAGGCGGGATGACACAGCTAAACAAAAACCAATACCTTTTTGTTTTTGTGTTTGTTCATGAGAAATCTTCATCTTCTTAGGGAGTAAAAGAGTTCTGGAGATGCAGCGTGCTGGCAGAGTGCTGTTTTACTGGCACTGCAGTAAAGCTGTCGCAGCCGTCCGAGCAGGCGGCATTTTGGTGGATGGTGATAAAGAGGAGGCAGTGAACAGGAGGAAACACACTCGTGAAGTTTGTTTTTTGTTTTGTTTTTTACTCTGTGGTCATTGTGTTTCAGAGTGGTGCACTTTGGTCACAGTCGAGCAGAAAATGTATATTTATGTACATAACATGCCTTTTTTTTCTGTTGCTGAGGCCAGTCCCAGTGTGCAGTTTGTTATAGCTTCTCTTGGCACTGTCGTAATGGAAACAAGAAAACAAAACAACAAAAAAAGACAATGTGTATTAAGTTCTGAAGATGCTCGATCAAAACAAACTGTCATGGTGTTGTGTTCAACATGGACTCGGTTTGAATGTTTCTTTTATTTATCGGGAACGTCTACTAAAAAGCTCAATAATACCGTTATAACTGTCACTGTTGTACTGTTTCTGTTGAAATCTGAATAATGTGTCTTGTATTGTAGAAATCCAGAAAACAAAGTAGCAAAATAAGCAATAATTTACAGTTCTATAATACCAGTATGTGTATTTTACATGTTCTGTACTTATTTCTCAGACATGGTCTCTGTCTCTGACAGTATCCGCTTCTATTTGTGTAGTATAATAGTCATTTGTTTCACATAAAAAAATACATAAAGACTTATTCTTAAAAGCCATGTTTAGTGTTGTTTATTTTAGGTGTTTCTCTGTTTTAGGGGCAATGCTTTTGACACAGATCCATTTGGGTTAAATACAAAGTAATTACAATAATAGTTAGGAAATGGTGACGTCATGCTGTTTTTTGCAGCAAAGTGGCTCAGACTCCAACCGTTTTCTGGGTCCCCCACCTCAGGAAGACATTTCCCGCATAGGATTTCACCAAAAACATTTAAAATGAATATTTTCTTTATGGTAATGTTCATCCTTGTGATTTATGAGCACATCATTCTGTGATTACTTATATGCAACATAACAGGATTAATTGTATATTAATCATCCACACTATTGTCTTTTGCAAAACCATTATAAATAATCTACATCTGCCTTACAGCATTATATTGAGTGGAAGCATTTCCCCTTACTAACAGCTGCATTTATTACCAAATAAGCACAGCCTCTCAGAGACATAGGTTATAAGTTAAAGACTGCATTGTTGAAACACTGCCATTTTTCAGAGAACCAGCGGCATGACTCATGGGAAAGATGATGCTGGAAAAAAAAAGGAAAAAAAAAAAATCCATATATAATAATAGCCATATATAAAAATGTATCTGCTTTTTATTTTTTTGGTCCATTCACCTCCTAAATCCTCCCCATCCTTTGCTGTTTTCTATTGTGTCCCACGGTGTCACAGATTGCTTGAAATCCCATTATTTTGGTATTGGCTTGAGCTCCGCATGAAGCCATAAAACACACAGAAAGGCTTTGATCAACACAGTGACATGTAATTAAATCTCACTGTTTAATGGGGCAGTGTTATCGCTTGTACGCGGCAGCTCGTATTTTCCCCCCAAGGACCCAACAGCAGTTAATATTCTGTCTGGTCAGTCAAAAGGCAAAGACTCCAAGGTTGAGTTAATGATTTCTTCCAGTGGGCAACACTGCATGTAAAATTTACTGCATGAAAGATGAAGCAAGTGTGTGGCAATATGACCAGCGTTCAGGGAACCGATTGAATTTTGCATCTGCAGTTTCCTCCTTTCTGCCTAGAAGAGAAGACGGGTGGCTGCTTGTGAATTCAGTAACAATGAAACTCTGTCATCCATTTCCTTCATTATTACACAAGAAAACCAACAAAGCCAAAACATGCCCCTTACTTCACAAAGGGATGTTTTTTGAAGCACAGGTTTGCTCAGTGGGGGAAATGTGCGACATAGCTTTACATGTTTAAGCAGCAGCACGTGGTCCAAGATTGTACACCACCTGTATCTCTGCTGAGAGGTAAAACAAAGGGCAGCTCTCAGGTAGGGAGGACTGTGCAACAGCTGTGAGATGAGGCATGCTCTGCACCGCCCCGTGCGCTCCAGGACACACAAAGCCCTTCTCATCGTGGTGAGGGAAATGGGGAATTCCTTGTCACAATGACCCCCACTGTGAAATGTGACGATGTGTGTGCATCTGCGATGGGGGATAGATCAGGTTAGTGTGGCCCTTGTTGATGTTAATGGGCCCAGGAGCTGCAGATTCCATTAAAGGGACCCTCCAGATTTATATATAGACTCATACTGTTGCACAGTATTAAAACACTGATGACTAGTCTGAACAGAATACTGTATACACTGAACAGTTTTTCTTTATGCCATGCTTTATGCTTTATATATATATATATATATATATATATGTGTGTGTGTGTGTGTTGTATGTATATATATATATATATATATATATATATATATATATATATATATATATATATATATATATATATATATAATGCATATATGTAAATCAAAATTTTTCATACCCTCCACTTAAAGAAAAAGCTAAATTCACAATAGTAATTCAAATAACAGGAATCTAATAATAGTTCAAAATTTACAAAATTATGATTTAGTGAAATAAAATATTGTTTTTTGAATTGTGGTTGAAAATTTAAAAGAAAAACTGTCTAAGACACATTAGAGCACCTTTCCCATGAACAGTGGACCAAAATACCTGTCAACAGGTGTAGAAGTCTTTTTGAACATTAGAGAAAACCCCTGATTGTAGTGATTGTCTCAAAGTGTTGCTCAACATAATTTCAGCTTCGGATCCCCATCATGCTTGTTTACTGAACCACAATTCAAAATCAGTGTCATGATTTTCATAGAATTTGTATTTATTATTACTTTAGTCAACTTCAATTTATTTCACTGACAACTGATTTTTTTTCCATCTGTAATTGGAGGGTGTGAATAACTTTGAGGACGACTGTGTATACTGTGTACATATATATGTGTGTGTGTGTGTGTGTGTGTGTGTGTGTGTGTGTGTGTGTGTGTGTGTGTGTGTATATATATATATATATATATATACACACACACACACACATACATATCGTTAAAAAAAAACACTAATTGAAACTAATGAAGTAATGGATGATATAACTTAACTGGATTAGTGGGTCTGTCATCCTCACACCACTCAGTTATGCCACACTGGTCGTTTACACCATTATTACTGGACTAAAACCAACACAGCGTGAGGATACACTTTAAAAAGATGTATTCTTTCCTATTCTTCTCTGAAATCTGACCTCCGTCTTTTATCTGCTTATGTAATAGTCTGCCACCACAGCTAAATGTGGGGACATCAGGGCTGTGCACACACGCAGGCTGTCAATAGGGCTCTCAGTGCATTAGGTGACGCAGGACAATGCGTTTCTGCTCAGATTAAGTTTAGTTACACTTTTTCACAAAGGCTCAACACTGATTTGCTTTATAGTCATGGGCACCACCCACCCCCTGGAGGTAACGTGAGGCTTGATCCTGGTCTGTTTACTGCAGCCAATCGGGGGGGGGGGGACTACCCATGAGCTAAAGGAGACTTCACCTCTGGGGCAGATAGTGGGACAGTGAAAAAGATGGAGGATGTTGTGCCAAGTAAAAGTTATTCCTGTGTTAAACAGTGCATGTTATGCAACAGAAAAGGGGAAAAGAAAAGGTGATGCATATCTTTAGTCCTAACACACCCTATACCCTTTGAACTAGTCGTTCACATCGTTAATTTTCAACTACGTATAATGTCATGATGCAAAGAGCTCCTTTATTGGCTTTTTCTATAAAGGATTTGACTGTGTGTCACCTGAACATAATGAAGAAAAACAGTCTCACTTATTCACACGTGTTAGCATCTGCAGAACCTGTTTTCACCTTCATTTGAAACCAAACTAGATTTCAGGTTTTTCTGGTCTTCGGCAAAAGGCAATTGGCACCCTGAATGTAATATCCAGACATATTGATCTTCAGATGCATCGGTGGTGGCGAAAGCAGACGGTTCTTAAGAGGAGCCTAATTTTTGATCAGGAGCTGGGGCACACCTAAAGGCCGAGTGGAAGGACCTGAAAAACCAGCTGCCTGAGATTATTTCTCTCAGACAGGAGCAGCTCAGGGCAGTAAGTGAGCAAGCGTTGAGTCTCCTCCTCCTCTTCACTCTCCTCCTCCTCTTCACATAAACACTTTGATTCCCACAGAGCTCATACACACAGAGGTACCCCTGGTTCTTTTTGATTTTTAACCTCTGTGTTTCTGTCATTTTTGTTTATATCAGAGGGGCTGGGGCTTTCACCGCAGCTGGGACTTATTTTTTTTTATTTTTGGAGAAGTTTGCATGCCTATATACTCCTGCGTCTCCTTTCCCAGACCTGCTTTGGCTGCTTGTGCTCCACTAGTGGACTATGCCCACCTCAGTCAGCTGAGGGAGGGGGCTCTTCACTGCTCTGGCTCCCGTCTGGAGAGGGCTTGAGCTGAAACCAAGGAGGAAACTGTTTGGTAGGTCAATAAGACTAATCTTATGAATGTTGTTTTTTTTCTTGAGAAGTTTCATTTGTCTGCCTGTTACGTCAGATTTTACTGTGTGAATGTGTGCAGCGTGTTTGCCCCTGTGTAATAATGGGGGGGTTCTCCCAGACCACATGACTAAAAGCCAGGTGAGCCCCAGGTGAACGAGGTTAGTTCGCATTCCAAAAAACCTCTCATATTTAGCTGTGACTCCAAAAGTCAGTCACTACTGAATGGATGGCGTTATGAAGACTAAACTTGAGGTTCCATCAGACTCCATGTTTCATTCATAAGTAACCATGTGATGAAGTAGCAGAACTTATCATCTTATCAGTTGCCACTACGTTGTATGAAAATGTCACTGCACTGATTCAAAACTCACCGGCTGAAGGCTGACCAGAACATCTGTATGTGGAGAAAAGGAGGGTTACTGCTTCTATTTTTCTTTTTAACTCCATTCATTAAATTAGCCTCAGCCTTCAGGATGATTCTCAAAGTTCCTCTTTAGTTATCGGACTTTGAGAAGCACCCACGAGGCTGTTAACAAGAATCCCCTCTCATATAAAAGGCCACATTATCTTCTGTCCTTATAAATGATGAGCACAGCTGTATTATGTGATCTTTCTACTGTTATCAGATAAGCACTGATTGGAAATATGCTTCGTTCACAAGTCTTAGAAAGCACACTGGACATACCACAAAAGAAAAGAAAATATTGGCATTAGAAACTGTGATACATATCAGGTTACACTGCTGTGTGTTGTTTTTAGAGGAGGAACTCAAACGTAAGTTCAGATCAACTATAAGACAATCCTTTTGTACAAAATAAAATGTCAGCCTTGTTATTGGATTATGATACTCAGGGGTGTGTTGCTTCATCCTTGACATTTAAAGTCAGTCTTTCCACTGGTGATACACTTGACTTATAATTAAAACAATTCTGATGTTTACATTCCATATAAAAGACTTCCCAAATTTAAAAAAAATCTTTTAATTACTATAAACTCACTAAAAACAGCTGTAATTTAGTTATTTTGCTTGTTTTCTGTGATTCATCTAACCTTTCTCACATGCGACTGATTCATCTGATCCTGGTCTCCTGTTAAGTGAGTTTCGATGACGAATGCATCAATTATATCCTTTCTCAAAGGTATTGACTGAAATAAAGCCGTGCATCCGCCATCACTCATAACATTGTTTGCTTTTTGCAGTTATTAATTAACCTGTTCATAACTGTTTGATATGTTGAGAATCTGCTGAGTAACCCTGCTGTAAGCGCTGTGTTGTGATTTCTCCACCATCTAAAGTTGATTTTTACAGTCTGATATTTCTTTTCTTGTCTTCTCATCACTGGATTCGTAGATATATTTAGGGATAGCAGCCTGTGTTTTCTCTAAAGGCCAGTGTGTGGTGGACCTGAGGTGCAAAACTCAGCTTGACCCAAATAACAAATTTAACTGAAGCAATCATTCGGGTCATTTCTGTGTAGACTTTAATACACCCCAATAGAAGGCATGAATGAAATATGACTAATATGAGTGCTTCCACATTGTTTCTTATAAGAAAAATGCTTATTAGAAACCCTTATTTGGGGGAAATTGTCACTGACTTTTATCAGGAAATCTTTGGCAAACATTTTCAGTCAATAAGCTCCTATAATGACATGTCAGTGTTGCTGATCCCCTTGTGACTGATTGAAATGTCATAGTTAAATCCCTCTTCAGTGTTTGACATCTGGAAAATGAATGACAAATAATGTGACCTAACACAAATTAGCTTTCTGCTATGAAATCTAGCTTCAATCCTGTTCCTCGACAGCACTATAAAGTGCACATTTGTCTCATTCACCTACTCAAATATTGACACTGACAAAGGTCATACATTAAAGTGTTTATGTGCGCTGGAAGCTGCTGTATTTAATGTGCAGATGAGCAAATGGGAACCGTTCAGTAGTTTCTTCTGTTCTCTTCCCCTCTAGGAAAAAAGAGGAAACTAAATTGTTCCCGTTCTGCACTGCATTCACTGTCTGAACAGTCCAATAAACGATTTGTTTACTTAGGGTGGAAGAAAGGATATTGAATCTGTAGCGCTGTAATTTGTGGAACAACAAACAAACTGTTATTACAGGGAGGAGGTTGGCAAAATGGGGAAATGAATTTCACATCAGAATGGTGTTTCTAGTTTCAAATTCCTCTGCCTTCAAAATGTGGAATAGGGAAAGACACACATAAAAAACAGAAGTTATTGTAGCTACTATAACATATTTGAATTATTTTCTCTTTTAAGTGATTTTTCTGCCTATGCTCACTCTGTCTGAATCCCCCTGATACCCAAAGGAAACATGTCTAAAGTCACGCTATCAGGCACCATAAATGAGCTCAAAATGAAATATTATAAACCTGTAATATTCTAATTTTATTAGTAGAAATTTTTGCAACTTTACAATTTGACTAAAAGTTTGCCACGTAACTTATAGTCAGTCCAGGAACCAAACAGGAATATGATCCTGGGTTCAACTATGTTCACTTTAAGGCCTCAAAGATAAAATGTTTGTTACCGCAATAAGCTCGTTGCTCATCTCTGAATATGCTTGCCAAATTTCCCTTCTGTTATCATGACAATAAAAGATGTATGTTTATGACTGATGGTTTGTGTGGGGCTAAGCTGATCAGCTGATTGGACTGATTCATCAGTACATTGAGACCATAGCTGCTGATGGACAGGTTTTAATGATATGCACCGCTCCGTAAAATGCAGCATCCAGTTAGTGCAGGTTGCTGAGAAAGGCTGGAAATGTGAGAGACAAGTTCATCCATCTGTATATAAGCAATCACATGGTTTGTCAGTAATTTATTCCTGGGAAGAAAAAGATGTGTATCTTAATAAGCTTTAATGTTTTTGATGGCACAGTTCTGGGCACAATTAAGTGTGTTTTTTATAACCAGCGGCGAGTTATCATAGTTGATTCTACAGCTTATGTAACGACAGTCATGACATGTCTGTGTGATGAGGAACAGCATGAAGGTCAGCTGCATTTTAAGTAGTTCAAGGTTTGATAACTAGTAGTGTTTCCTCAGGTAAGGGCTTTCCTGAGCCTTACATGACCTTTAGCACTCAGGACCAACCCTATCCTAGTCTGTCTGATGTAGGTCTGTCCACACACCCCATTCTGTCAGAGTTGACTCATACACACGACTAATTAAACACAGGCATGCACACTTACATATTTACATATACTGTCCTAGCAGGATGTAACGATAGATAGCATGAAAATTTAGTTTAGCATAGTTTTGCACCAACTGTGAGTTCCTGCAGAGGATTTGTTAGACATGAAGCTCTCAAACGTTCTGTTACGAAATCACATGTGCAGGTTGTGAAACTAATTTCCTCCTGGGACAATAAATGCTACAGTTTTTTTCTGTCCTTAGGTACTTAAATCATGCATTCACTTCTTGATAAAAGTTAGCACATAAACTCTGGCAGAACCTTTCTGACAGTGAAGACTGCAGCAGAAATGCAAATAAATAGTTGATTTATTGTCAGATTTTTTTTCTTATTTGATGCCTCAAAAGAAAGATTGTGCAAACATAATTATGTTATGATCATACAGTACTGTACAGTGACATGCAGATGCACCTCTGGCAAAAACCTGCTTCTGAGAATATTTGTGTTTGTGAAAGGTTTGTGCCGTCATAACATTTAAGATTCTAAATAGCTTATTTAGACTTTGTTTTGTCCAAATCTTCAAAGCCAGAACACCTTTAGGAAAGTCTTGAAAACTCTTGACAGAAGCCTGACACATTTATAGCAGAAGTTTGCAACTTGGTTTTGTGTTATAGCTGGGATTGTGGAATATTTCACTGGTATATGAAAGATGGAATAAATACTAATTCTGGAGGAAAACATCATCTGTAAATTATAAAGAGCAACAAAAAGCATCTGAAACAAGATAATGATCCATAATGCATCTCCATATTCAGATGGACTACCTCAAGAAGTCCAAGCTGAAGATTTTATCATCCCCTCATTGCCCCCCATAGTGCATGAAAGATAAAAAAAAAAAAAAAAAAAGATGAAGTGAAAATATCCAACACAAAAAAAAAGCCTTTTACAAGAAAGAGAAATTAAAATCTCGAAAGAAAAAGCGAACAACTCATGGCTGATAAAAGATGTGTTTACACGCTGGGAGAGCTTGTTCGGACTTTTTTTTTCCCCATGTCCTCTAAAACTATAAAATGCATTGTGATTATCTTGTTAAAGAAATACCCAATAAAGATATAATCTCTAACTTTACTCCTGCATGTTTAACATTCTTAAAGATGCATAATAACAAGTTTTGTCCAACTTTTGCATCCAAGTGAATAGACCCAGTCCATCATGCTGGTTGTCTTGCATTTTGCTGCCAGAAATTTGCAGAAATGGGAAGTTCTTTAGTAAAACATATTTTGTTCCTATTCCTGTTGCTGTTCCCACCATCAAAAGCATGTTTTGGCTATATAAATCTCAGCTCTGGGGAAACAGCCTCATCAACTTGTAGTCCTGTCCAGCGGGATCATTTTTATAATGATGAATCATTTCCATCAGCACAAACATACAAAGGCTATTTTTTCTGTACAAAACTGAACATGGTAGATCTTCGTTTGTTTTTCCTCTAAATGGAAACTGTCTACAAAGCCAGACAAAAAAAGCCAGAAAACCATTCTGATTTAGAACTGATCATGTTTTATCGTCCACATCAGCTTCAGACTGTATTCGGCACTACGTTACCAAAGCATTCGTGTTGCCAGCTGATCAGTTAGTCACTTATCAGAAGCTGTCACTTCTGTAAACAGCAAGTTTGATATATGTCGTTATTAATCCTTCTGCTTAATACTAAGTCAACACCTGGAGAGTGAGTTGCACAATATTTGCTGTCAAGCAGGAAGCTGGATAAGACATACAGTACACAAGAGTATCAAATATTAGCTCCGCGACTCTGTCATCAGTCTGTAATAAAATCAAAAAGCTAAATCAGATTTAATTCTTTGCATTTTAGTGAGAAAATAAAATCCCCAGTGGTTGAATATTTTCTTGAAATTAATGAATTATTAAGTGACCTTGGATTTCTTGAGCAGTGCTTTAAATAAAATGTATAATTATCATGAAATAGCCTAGTGAGTCCATATAAGTGAATTCAGTTTTGCCATTTTTATACTTATTTTCATGTCAGTTAGGCGATAAATGTGAAATGACCAGAGTGGAGTTGTAAATGAGTATTTTACATTGCTTTTAAAATCACACAGCTTGTAAACTTTTACGTTCTATGGATAGTTGAAGCTGCACAAGCCAAAGTATTTTTCACATATTTCAGTTTGAAACACCTCAAAACATGAGCTACATGCATGAAAACGTGTTTGTAATGATACCTTATGTTTGGTATGTAAACTCTGCAAAAAATACTTTCCAAAGTAACAAAATTTACATAAAATAATCAGAATCTATCTCTTTATCGGCTGTCGTCTGTGATTAACGCCTCACTCATAGTTTTGCATACTTTCTTATGAATGGGTCTATAATCAACATACCAGTGGATCAGATTTAGATAAAACAGACGGGGAGGGGGTGGTTTTGGCTGTGAATGTGTGGGGCAGTACTTCCGTGTGCCAGTGTTTGCAGCTTTTTTTAGCTGATGCAAATTTCATCCACTTGTTTCACCTTTACCAGTTCCACTGCTGTGATTCCATCCCAGCAGACACAGTGAAACACCACGGCAAAAAAATAATGATAATAATAATAACTATTCTTAATTGTTTCCTTTTAATGGAACACTTCTTTCCTCAAATGATAATTAAAATGTGAAGGTCTAAAATTAGATGCCTTTCACAGCGGCCAACCCTGTAATCTCTGTAATTATTTTAGGATTAGTCACTGACCTTGCTACATGAGAAGCGATATCAAAGATGCACAGAAAGTGAAATGAAGCTCCTATTCTTTTGTATTCTGGGCAACAAATCAAGCGAAGCAAATAAGCGCTATCATAATGACCTATGGACAAATCTCTCCATCACGCCTGAATGATTCAGTGACCTCATCATTAACTCTGTGTTTTACACTGCATGATGTAAATGAGTGGGAGGAAGTCCCATGATGACGCGCTTGTCCTATTTCCCCTGCGGCACAAGCGGAAAGCGCCGTGCATCTACAGTACCAGTGACATTTCTAAAAACAAAATCTAAGAGAAAAATAGCTCCCACAAAGCTGCGTGTCAGCTTCAAATAGTACGCCACATTATAAACCTCAAAGTGAAAGCAGGTGTAATTGTCTCAAATAAAGTTTGCATTAGTTGTTATTGCTAAGCAAGCCACAGTGTTTTTGCCTCAACTTAAAGGAAGTATCAGTTGCAGGGACAGCCCTGACCTACAGCTGTGCAGATTGTTTCCTGAACAGTATCAAGGGATCCTCCTAAAGGACAGAGGATCTCTGCATGACATACTGTATGAAACACGGCAGATTAAGTAAAGATTATGTTTTAAATCATGTGAAACAAAACAAAGCATTTCTTTTTCTCAGATTAAAGCATTATCTGATAAAAGAAAATCATGTGGTGGCTATTCTCTTGGTGATTTTCATATGTTTTTGTCAGTTAAGAGCATTCATTTACTACTTTTTTTTCCTTTAAGTATTAAGTTGACCACAAATATAGACACTCATTATCTGAAAAGAAATTGAACAATGCATATTTTTTTCCCTAGCAAGCACAGTATAACTTCAAAAAAGAATAAATGTCACATTTCCGGAAGATTCTGTCCAGCTTTGCACTGATGTACCCTGATGCTCCAGTGAGTGCAAAACAACAGTACAGGAGAGGCTTTATCTACTGTAATCACCACCAGTACTGGTAACATCCTGATGTCTCTATAATGGTTATGAACAGCTGCTCAGATCTGACAAACCTGGTTTAAAAATGTTGTGTAGCATCTTTCTTCCTGGCATGCAGATCAAAGTGCTTCACCTTGTAAAAGTAACAGCAGCGAGCTGATAATGTTGGTTTGCAAGAAGTAAACAAGAGGTAAAAACTGAAACAAGAATATGTAAAACTTTACAAATGCAGTCAAAAATTCAAACTGCAATTTACAGACAATATAAACAAAGAAAGATGTCAAACTTGTAATTATAATACACAATGTAATAAAGATGTATATAGCAAGACTGGTTGAGGTGTGTGTGTGTATGTGGTCTGTCATCGACCACATGTTCGGTGGGATACAGAAGCTAAAAAGGAGGTTCAAGATCCCCAGAGTCAGCTCTACATAGTGTATAAGCCTTTGAAAAAGAAAGGTTTGAAGTCTAATCTTAAAAGAAGTGAGACTATCTCCCTCCTGAAGCCAAACTGGGATCAGGTTCCACAGTGGAGAGGCTTGATAGCTGATATTATGGGAGAAATATGATATTTGCTATTTTTATTTCATTCTTTTTTTCACTTTGCTTTATTTAACATTAAATAGACTTAAAGTGCTGTGTTATTCTAAGAAAAAAGGGGAAAAAAATTTCTCTGATTGCTTTGGACAACACTGGTGGTCTCTGGCACATAAATTTTGATATGCACATGATACAGTACACCCCAAGCTGCTTGTTACTGGAAATATTTGCGAATGCTGGTCTTTAAATTATATTTGATTACAACAAAAATATATGAATTAATCCCTGCAGTTTATTTACCTGTGATGATCCCTTTTAATTTTTTTTTTTTAAATACCTCTAAAAACTCACTAGATCCCACAATCGTGTAGTTTTTCGTCCAAACTATTAGAAAAATGGTTGTCAAATATGTGATTTCACCTCTGACAGGAAAATTTCATTCATGCTTTACTGTATTTCACAGCAAAGATAACGCACTCTTCAAAGTGCTCAGTGATCTTTGAGCCTCACATCTTATATAATATCTCTATAGAGCACCACTCCTTTTGATGCCACAAATCATTAGATTTAAAACCTTTGGCATTGCAATTTTACTTGTGTCTTTGAAATATTTGTTAGCATGACTGCAGGTGACTGTTAATCCCCTACCACAGGAGTCCATCTTTGACTCTTATGGGGTCTCATTGGCCGTCTGGTCCAAGACTTTGTTTTATCAGTGTAGAGAAGGATTTCAATAGCTATCAGCAAATTAAATCAGTGTCAGATTAGAATAATTGGTTTCCAGATTGCTAATTCCTTCCTCTTTTGTTCTCCAGACAGACTGTTCACCTGAAACTCTTTAAATCATGCTCATATGCAAATATTCAAACACCAAATCTTCTCCCTACTGTCACATTCTGCATATCACATCAGATTTTTTTTTAATTAAAATCAATCCTTTGATCTTCACTTTTCTCCAAATAAATCTTAAAAGACACAATATTAGCTGGTATTTAGCTTTATTTATCTTAGATGGCATGAGAACTACTCATTCTCATAATGATTTCACTTTTAGCCACGGCAGTCTCAGTGCAGTTATGTTGGGTTGAGCGCAGCAAGTCTTTAAGATGTTGAATTCCTCAAAACAAGACTTGCAGCTCTGTGGTCTGACAGTCGGCAAGTTGTCTGATGATGCCGCTCTAAAATAAACAGAAAACATATTCATAAATATTCTGCAGGCGTGACATGGTTGTGCAAATTTGCTGTGTGATCTGAAAGAAGCGGAATCATGAGCACACAAGCTTTAACCACTTGTTTCTACAGTAATAAAAGTAAAGTTGTATTACAAATGTACAGTGTAATAAGCTATTAAAAACCGATATAATGATTTTTAAAAGGTAATTAATATCTTCACTGATTATTATTCTCATATATTGTAAAGAGGAGCCTCATTCTTGAGATTTTAACAAGTTAACACAACTCCTCCTGCTGTGCCACTTATCTGTTTATGAATTGTTGCAGATATTTTTATCTTATAATCAAATCTCTCTTTATTCTTTCCTCATTCTCTTCCATCATAATCTCTTAAAGCGACCTTTATTTCTATTATCTCAATCAGTCAGTCAGTGGATCCAGATGCTAACTTTGGCTGCTATTATTTATTTATTCATTTTGTTTTTGCAGAGTATTGCTGAAGATGTCTTCATCTGTCTCACCTGTGCCCAACACTACAGTTCCTTCAAACACAACCACAGTCACTAAGTCCAAAGAACAAATCCTCATCCAGAGTAAGGAAATGTCTGTGTGTGCGCGTGTGTGTTTTTTTCCCTTGTCCTGTTCAGTGTGATGTGAGAAAACGCATCATGTGGTTGCTGTGGAAACCATCAGATCTTAGAAATGTCCTGATGAAAACACGACAGGATAAGCCTCATCAATAAAGGCTTATTGCGTCATTCAGGCTTATGTTTGTATGGGAGTGGCACCCTGTGCATCTATTACAAAATATTTGCCATATTCTGTTTGCTTGTGAGTGATGCTGTTGCTAAGCGATGGCACTTATCAGAGATATACACATGCAAAAAAAAAAAAAAAAAAGCACAACCAGTAGCAGATGGAAGGTGTAAAAATTACAGATTTTAGAAGAGGCATACATGCAACTCAGAGACAAGCTTTCATTGTGTTCATGGCTCATTGTTCCTCTGTATCTGTCTCAGGCTCTGGGGCTATGATTGCTGTCATTGTCATAGGCATCATCATCATTCTTGCCATTCTACTCATCATCTTGAAGACATACAACAGGTGAGATGACATTCCTGCACACTGCATGTCCCGAGCTATACAACAGCTGTGCTATTTTTATCCACTTCAAGGAGAACTGGATGCCTACTGAGGCTCTGCAGGCTCCTTTTTTCAGGCTCTGTCTGAAATAATACTGTCTTATAATGCAGTCTTTCCCCCCCGACTGTGTTCTTACTTAACTGATCATTGTCACAATCTTTGGGGCTTGGAATGTTTTCCTTTCACACTGAAATAATTATCCGTCATTACTCTGCACAGGTCACCAAATAGATACGATAACCAAAGGACATTCCTAACTATGACTGTCTGGCTTGGAATTTTCATAGAAAGCTGATAGATGTCTGGTGTGCTGTTTGTTCTGACTTTTATCATCCCACCACATATCAGCATCAAACACCACTCAACAAAAAAGGAAACACTTAAACAGCATTTTAGATCTTGATGAAAGAAGTATTTCAGTTGAAAATCTTTATTTATTATTACAAAGATGAATATGTTGAGAATAAAATTACTTTAGGATGATTGATAGAAAAAATCTAATTAACTCATGAAGGTCTGGATTCAGACTCATACTCAAAATAAAAGTGGAAAGATCAGATCACAGGCTGACCCAACCTCTGTAGAAATTCCTTGAGACAATTCAAAATTAGGTTCAGTAGTGTGTGTGGCCTCCATGTGCCTGTATGTGCTCCCTACAACATCTGGGCATGCTCCTGATGAGATGATGGAGGTTCTCCTGAGAGATCTCCTCCCAGACCTGGATCAGGACATCAGTCAACCTCAGGACAGTCTGTGTTGTGGGACTTTGTGGATGGAATAAGACACAAGATCCCAGAGATGCTCAATGGATTCAGGTCTGGTGAACGAGCAAGCCAGTCCGTAGCACCAATGCCTTCATCATGCAAGAACTGCTGACACCCTCCAGCCTCATGAGGCCGAGCATTGTCATGCATCAGTAGGAATCCAGGTCTCACTGCAGCTGCGTAGGTCTGACAATGAGTCTGAGGATCTCATCTTGGAACTGTACCTAGTGACAGTCAGGCTACCTTTGACTAGCCCATGGAGGTCTGTGTGGTTCTCCAAGGATTGCCTCCTCAGACCATCACTGACCCACAGCCAAACTGGTTATGCTGGAGGATGTTGCAGCAGAACGTTCTCCACAGCGTCTCCAGACTTTCACTTCGATGTGAACCTGCTCTCAGCCACGGAGAACAGAGAACGCCAACGATTAATCTGCCAATGCTGGTGTTCTCTGGCAGATGCTAGTCAGGCTGCACAGTGTTGGGCTGTGAGCCCCACTTATGGAAGTTGGACCCTCATACCAGCCTCCTGAGGTCTGTTTCTGACAGTTTGAGCAGAAACATGCACATTAGGCCTGCTGGAGGTCATTTTGTCAGGCTCTGGCAGTGCTCCTCCTGTTCCTCCTGTACAAGGAGCAGATACTGATCCTGTTGCCGGGTTGTCATCCTCCTACGGCCTCCTCCATGTCTCCTGTACTGGCCTGTGTCCTGGTATCTGTTCCGTACACTCAACACTTTGCTGGGAGACACAGCAAACCTTTTTGGGACAGTGCACATTGCCGTGCCATCCTGGATGAGCTGTACTACCTGAGCACCGCCTCATTTTACCTCTAGTGGTAAGGACACTGGCAAAATGCAAACATGACCAAAAATCTGCCAGAAAAGATGAAGAGAGGGAAATAGTCTGTGGCCACCACCTGCAGGACCGTTCCTGTAGAAAGGTTGTCTTGCTAATTGCCTCATTTCCACCTGTTGTCTGTTCTATTTGCACAACAGCAGGTGAAACTGATTCACAGTCAGTGTTCCGACCTAACTGGACAGACTGATATCCCAGTAGTCTGATTGACTTTGAGTTACATGCAATGATCATGTGTTCCCTTTATTTTTTGAGCAGTGACATCATTTTAGTGTCCCCCTGGGTGAAAAGAGTCAAATCAGGTTAAAGTCAATCCATTTTTAAATGAATGGTTTGATTGCCTATCTCTTTGTATTTGTCTGTTTACTCTGTTCATATGTATTTTTTATTTTTATTTTCTTTTTTTCATATTTTTGTTATCAGCAGATCCATTTATTACTATTTATTGTTTTATTCACTATTTGGTTTGATGTTCTGAAGCCATGCTGCTCCACCGTGTATGCAGGCTCTGTGAATAAAAAATTGTGATAAAAGTTTTAAAAAAGGAAAATGTCAATGAATATTGCAATAGAACTGGATAGATCACAGAACTGGCCTTGAGTAAGGGCTCCAGTTTAAACTGGTCAAATTTCTTGACACTAAATCAATCAAATAGCTGAAAGGAAGTTAAGATAATAACAGAGGTTAAAAAGAGAGATAAAAAAGATCACACGCACATACATAAGCAAAAACAATGTCAAGAAACATTCAAAGATGTGAAAATTGACTAATTAAAATAACTTTAAACAACCCAAAGCATCCACAAGGGGACACTAAATTGGTACAGACAAAAATCTTTAAGTAGCAAATCAGATTGCAGAGATGCTGAATGATTACAATCCTCCTCCTTTGTAGATGTGAGGGGCCTTTTACATGTCTTTGGACTGGAGCCTGTTGCCTAGCAATCCATCCATAATTTCAAGAATCACCAAATAAAAACATTCCTCTTGAGTATTTTGAGCTAGATACACCGATTAAAAATAAATGGAAATACTGTTTCTTTACTGTCATGCACCTTCTTATGCCTGATATGCTGGCTCCTTCAAAGTCAAGCTCCTTAAAAGCATCATTTATATCTCATGTCATCTCATCTTTTTGGCCAGGCGGACACATGCGTCTAGAGTTCTGGGAGCCAGAGGAGGCTCCAAACCTCGTCCAAAGATGTCACAGTCCACAGTTCAGAGCAACATGCCTCTAAACACCATGGGAGTCAGCTCCGTGTCGGGCAGCATCATCAACTCAAACCCAGCTTCAGAGAGTGGCTTCCAGCTGCCCAGAGTGGAGCTGAGCAGTGTGGAGGGAAATCACATAGAGCAATTCAGCACCACCAGCGATTCCACCGTGGTCACCATACACGATGCTCCCTCATTTGGAAACACATAGCACACAGACACGCACAGACTGCAGTTTACTCTCAAAACAGGCATTGACTGATGTGTTGTTGTTATTGTTGACCACACACTGTGCTGACTGAATCCTGTGGAAATATTTGATATTTGTGTTGTCCCCGTTAATCTCCACCAACTGAGCCACTGCTTGCGTCAGCATGTCTGTTTGGTGTATAAGATTATATGTTATGAACAAAGTGGCACCAAAAACAGACACAGTGGATATTATGAAGGAAAGTGCATGATGGTAAAGCTGAGACTTTCTTTTTAAGGAGTGAATTCAGTGTTCAGAGTAAACAAGTCATTATTAATTTGTTCTCCTTTAATGGAATGAAGAAATGTGTAGTGAAGACTGTAATGGCTGAATAATGTTGGTCTGAAGCAGTGGTTCTCAAACTTTTTCTCCTTCCGTAATTTTCCTTTTGTCATGTGTGCCCCCCCCCCCCCCCCCCCCCCCCCCCCCCCCTTGGTGTGGTGGTATTATACATGCCTCTACGTTTTAGAACTGCTGGTCCACAACAAGTACATTTCTGTATTAAAGAAAACCATGTACTAGGTTTACAAGGTAAGACAAAGTAGAATTAGGATGAAAGTTGGTGAAAAAGAGTATATCAGATGATAAGTCATTATGTATACCAGAGATACTGAGGAAAATATTGTTTTTTTTTTTTTTTTTTTTTTAAACAGTCATGTACCTGTCACTCTATTTTTTCTTCAACAATTTTATTATTATTATGTTTAAAATGAATTTAATAACAGTGCTTTTTTTTAAACCACATTGAAGTCTTACAGATATTTTAGTGAAGATTTGTGAGCATAGCCTGCTGTAGAAAAACTTTTTAATTTGATACTTATGTATTTTGCACTTTATTTTCACCACTTCCTGTATTTGTATTGTTTGTGATTGTTTAATAAATGAATAACATGTAAATAAAAAGCATTAAATGTGGATTACCTGTATGTGGAAAGAAAGATCAACTGGAGTGGAGAGGTGGTTGTTAAATGAGTTATTGCGCCCTCTGCTGGTCATTGTTGACAACAACACCGGAGACCTTTAGAGCTGCATTCAAAACCATAATAAGTGGTAGCCAATTACTGAATTTGATATAATAGAATTTTATCATAAGAATAATCGGGGAACTTATATCAGTCTTGCTTAATCTAAATCCTCCAACAATTATAAAGAAAAAATATAGTCGCCTTCATAAATGTAACTGTTCAAAAAAGTATCAACCAAAGTCTTGAATGCGACTTGAATGCCGCGGCGTGACAGTTTCCTGTTATGTTTACGTGACAATGGTGACCGTGGGTGAGTGGGAACAATTAAATCTATCATCTAATGTGGCATTTGCCGACACTTTAAATGGAACTGAAGTATTTTAGCTTTTATATATTATCTACTTGCTTTTTAGCGTTAGCTTCCCATAAGCCAACGCTAGCATAGCATAGCTCATGCTAAGGAAGTAAGGTGGCTGATTAATATCAACAAGTGTCTACAGGTTTTTGTCGCTAACTACAGTGATGTAAATAGAAATGTGACGGCTGTGTGTGTTTGCAGTGGAGCTGTTAAGTCTGCTGCTGGTGTCGGTGTTGTGGGGATGCACCAACCCTTTCTTAAAGAGAGGCACAGAGGGGATCGAAAATGTGACAAAAAGCAGCAGAGTCTCACAGCTACTGGCCGAGATCAAGTTTCTTTTTTTTAAATCTCAAGGTTTGTGTTAAAACTACACATTGTTCCCTGTTTAGATGGACTTTTTGGTCTTATAGTTTATCTCTTTTCTGTTTTGTTGCTGTCTAGTATTTGGTCCCATTTCTTCTAAATCAAAGTGGCTCATTGGTTTACTACTACACACTGTCAACCACAGGTGAGACACACTTAAATCAATGACAGACTCAGTGTCTGACATAGACACTGACTATTGCCAAACTACCCAAGGGGCGACAAAACAACCAACATTAGACACAAAATTTACATAAATGAGTTTGACATCAAATGACAAGAGGGGGATGTAAAATAAGTAAAAGAAAAAATGACACGGTCAAAAATGAGATGCAGAAATGGATTGCTATAAAGTTGGAAAATACCAGAATTATGTACAAAATTGACCTTAATGGCACAAAGGAGCTGCAAATCAAAGTAGCCCCAACGTGACACAAGAATCATAAAGATGCAAAAAGGAGATGTGAAAGAGTTTCAGAAATGGGCAGTATGAAACACAGATCAACAATGATGAGAGACCAAAGGAGGAATAGTTAGGGATTACGAAAGTTTATGCAAGATACACAGCTGGAAACACAGACCCAAGGCTTTTCTGCTTTGTTTGTGATTGTCAGACTTTTTCAGTGTGTGTCTTGATCCTCAATAGTAATGAAGACTATTTAGTAATCTGCTCTGTTCTATATTTTGAGCACAGGAAAAGCTGATTATAAGACCAGTTATAGCTCAGCAAGGTCATTTAAGGTATAAATTGTCCCAGTTCTGAATGGCTAACCTACATATGATACAACCATTATTACTATTTTTAGCATTATAAATTGTGTATTTTTCCTGTTGTGATGAAAACCTATACTAATATTGTACAATTATTAAAACACTTCTAAGATTATGTTGCAGTTTATCTCTGATAAATCTCTGAAATATTCAGAAACTTTGGAAGAAAATGCCAGTCAATAATTCATAGAAATCTTGCTGACCATTTGAAAATTATTATATTTGAGTTCATTAACTAGTATAAATCTTAATTCCTTGAATTCTTTAAGAGTTTTTTTGTGTCCAGTTGTGTAGCTCTCCTGCAGAATAAATGTCACACAGCTTGGAGGCCACACAAACAAGCCTGCATGTAGTCTCAGACAGAACAACAATGTGCTGGCTGAATAATGATTGGTTGATAGTTGTCTTAAACTTGAAAGAGAGCAATCACAATACAGTAAATCTGATTGTAAACAGGATGAGTGTGGAAAAATAAAGAATGCAGTGGTATGAATGAGACGCACAGACAATGGCTGCACTGGATGGATTTGATTATGTTTAAACATCTAGTTTCATGCTGTCACAAAGCAATTCTTTATTCATTATAACATCCTTTATTTCTGTGGCAGGGCCGTTCAAATGAACAACACAAAGAGTGACCTACATTTCAGGTTGTCCCACATATTTTAGACACTACAAACCAATTTTATTGTAACAGCAAACAAACATTTGTGAAAATGGGTCTCCATCACCATGTTTTTCATAGTCTTTAAATACATGAAGAAAAATAAATAAAACCTTCTTGTCTTTTAGAGTTGTCTCTTGCTGTTCCTGTGGCTAACTCCCTTACCTTCCTTTGCACTCTGCTGACTGGCAAGTTACTGGGTGAAGAGTTTGGAGGCAAACGTAAGTCACTTTTATTGATGATATTGATGTATGTATATTATTATCAATAATAGAATTATATAACGGTATATATACTGTATGTGTGTGTGTGTGTGTGTTATATATATATATATATATATATATATATATATATATATATATATATATGAAAAGAGAAGGAGATCAATTCACAACAGTATTTCAGTTAACAAGAAACTAAAGAAACTAATAATGAATGTAAATTGATGAAATTATAATTTAGTGAAATAAAATATTGCTTTTGAATTGTGGTTGAAAATAACAATAATAATAATGATAATAATAAAAAAAAAGCAACCAAACGAAACTGTCCCAGACACATTAGAGCACCAGAATATTCGTGATTGTTTTCCTTCTCTCTGCAGAAGCTGTTTTGGGAATGTTTCTCACCATGGCCGGCATCACTCTGTGCGTTATAAGCTCTATTGATGACTGAGACGCTGAGCGACAGAATATGACAAAGACGGTGCTATAATGAAGATCAAGATTAAAGAAAAATGTTCCTTCACTGTCAAGGGATTTCCTCAGCAGGGAAGCACAGAGGACCAAAGCCAGAGCTGGAGCAAGACTGGAGTGGGGAAGAATTTACATTCAAGCGACAACTCTTTAACTTCAAAAGGCCTCTTTAGGAAGAAAAAGTTGAAGGAGAAGCGGGTTCATGTAGGGTTCACTTCAGAGCTAGACTGAATTATGGTGTTCGCAGTAAAAACAGAGGTTGTTAACTTTTACTTGTAAACACTCTGCTGCCCTCCATGTGACTGGCATTTGCAGTGATGCTATAGAGACAACATGCAGTCAAGACAGGGATTTAAAATGGACCAATTAGATGTCACCTCCTGGTTTAACAAGGGCATTTTATGGCAGCTGCCTTCTGTTTTCTGCAGCTTCTGTTTGAATGAAAGTTGGACACAGGAGAAGACAAATAGTTCAGCTGTTTCATTGGAGGATTCATTTTCTCCTCTTCCTCCCTCTTCTTCTTTCAGGGTCCCAACAAAGGACCTAAACAGAGAGTGGCTCCACTACAAACAGAGTACAGAATAAATACACATGAGACATAACTATGATGAATATTTTTATTTGCACAATATTTAACATAAACAATATGCTGTACAGATGTGTTGTTCATATTCTAGTAATAAATTTTTTTGTTTTTGCAACTCTTCACATCTTTGTTTTCCATTATAAATTGAAGCAAAATGAGGCTAAAACTTTCCTAAAATAAGGTTTCTTATATACACAGGTGAAATAAACTGCAGCACTGAACATCAGTAAGTGTTGGCATCAGTTAACCCCATCAAACATGATTAAGGCATGATCATGAGTAGGCTAAAATATCACTGTCAGGAAACACGACATCTGAGAGTTGGGTTGGCAGATTTTGTGAGTGTTCTCATATTTCTTATAACTTCTAGAAAACACAGCAATTTAATGTTATTTGTTCGGTTACTACAGTTAAATTACTACCAGTTCAACCAAATGCTCCTTTAGCTGCATTGTGGAAGCAGCAATGACTCAGTAAGTGGGAGAGATGCTGTTACGATACCGTGGCCTCCCCCCCGACGATGCGTCTCTCCTGCTGCAACTAATGAGGCGTCCTGTGGTCTCTCCTGTCACAGCAAACATCACATCAGTGTAAAAGCAAAAGCCATCAAGCAGATGAGTTCACCTGTGCCAGTTATGGTGATGCCAGTAAAATCTGACATGCTACTGAGTTTAAAGGATGGAAAACTTGCCTGTTGTTCCCTGATCTTTCCCTCTGAGAGGGAGGATGAGGGCCTTGACTTAGAAGACTTCTGCATCATCTCAGCCTCCTTTTTAAATAATATATAAAAGGAAAAAAAAATCACAGGTAAAACATTTTTTCTATCCATGAACTCATATAATCCATTACATTTATTTATTTAGTAGCTGCTTTGGTGTGTGGGTGTACTGTATGTACCGGTATTTTAGTGGTGGACTCCTGTTCCTGATCAGATGGTAGTGCCTCTCATAGGGGGAAAAAAAAAAAAAATCTAAGGTGAATCATCTCATTAAGAATTGTCTAAATGTAAACACCCACTCAAACACATTACCTGCTTTCCGTTGCAGTTGTGTTGGTGTTCTTTGTTGTTGTGCTGCTCACTCTTTGTCATGTCTAAATGCTTCAAGAGAAAAACAGCATATGGTTAACTCAGTGGTAGGGAATTAATGATAACTTGTTAAATGGGCTTAGCTGTAGAACGGCCTTGGTTTTCAGGGTCTTTCTTTTTTAGTAGCAATGTGACATAACATCATCGGCTACATATCGATGACTTGCATCAGTAATTCTGTAAAATAATGATGTAGAGGGCAGCATAAATGCCTAAAACAAATGATCTTGTGTAGAACATCGTGTACCAACACTGTTATTATCAGAATTATACACTTAATGTTTTGTATTTCAGTTTCCGTCCATTATGTGGCCAAATTTCCTTTCTCTGAATTAGAGTGGATGTTATCATCCTCGTCTCTTGTTAGGATGAAAAGCACGTACCTGCCGGGTGTTGTGTGGTGGATCCTCTGTGGTATTTAGGTCTTCATCCTCCACTATTTCTGCCACTCTCTTTAGGCAGAGAAACAGATTTAGATTTAGATTGATGTTTTGTAGATTTTAAACTCCCAAAGTTACATTCCAGCATTAAATTATTTAAACGCTGGAGCTAACCTGATCAACAGGAAGCTCTGTGGCTGTATTTTCATCCTCCTGCACCTCCTCAGCTCCTTGTACCTCCTCCCTCCTCTTCCTTCCTGCCCTTTTGAATATGCTTGGCTGAGCTGTCATAAATCAAGAACTTCCAGTTAACAAAAATATTTATAACAATTCTTAAACTGAAGATTAATTTTTCCCCTAAATATTAGAGTCTACAGCACATAGTTAGATTGTACTGGAAGCCTAACCAGATCCATTGCTAAGCAGTGGCCTTGTTTGCATCCGGTTCTTGCCGACTTTGACCGGCCTGCCAAATACCAAAGATGGCTCTTCTGCTCCACCTCTTCTGCTCATTTGCTGCGAGTCTTGCGGGGCTGAAGCTTCATCTCCAGTCGACTTCACTCTGCGACCATCTGACTGAAATTCATATTATCAGATGAATATACATTTCATTGAATATGTAAAGAAAGAATGATGCAAACAATTCAAAATAATATTCTTTCTGTGCTGTTTTGACTCTGGTGTGTAGAATAGATAACCAAGTACAGTATGAACAAAATAAACAATTGCAATGTAGCATCAATAAAACAGAGGCAGGTTGAGGACTTTTTTTTTTTTTTTTACCTCTGGGGAGTCAAGGAGAGCCGAGTCACTGTATTGGTCTTCCGGTCCACTTCCTGCTTTCCTGTTCTAGGAGGAAAAAACTTGACAGCTGTCATCCAGACCTGACAGGCTGCAGACAAACTGCAAGCTGGAGTATAAAAACACCAAGACTGTTTTTCATGACATGGGAATAAATTAAAGGAAGAAAAATTACTTCGACTCTTCTGAGTAGCCTTCTCTTTCCTGGGTAATATCTAGAAAATACAGCAGCATAATTTGTTATTAAGAAAAGTCACATAGATGAGTGTGTTTACTGTTGTCTAAAGAGAAACACACTCATCAACCATCATGGATTCACACACATCTTCACACGCATACAGAGGACCTAACATGACAATACCTCTCTGTGGCTTTTGAAACCAGCAGCTCCACATATGGAAGTTTCTTGAACCTCTCAGTTCCCACAGCAACGTAGCAGCGGCCGGTCTCCAGCTCCCCAGCTGAGGACACAGTCACTCCATCTAAAGAGCACAACCTGAAAAGAGGTATTCACACGATCTGAGTCTCTCTGTGCTCAGCAGAGCCAATATATGAGTTTCTTCCTGACCACGTCTCTGACCTGCGCACCGCTCCTGTCCGTAAGCTGACCTTCTCTGTGATCAGACTCAGGATCTGCTCCAGGTCCTGTCGCATGCTCCGGGGAAGGATGAACCGGAATGGTGGACACAGCAGGTCTCCATTACGGAAAACACTTAAAAAAACATGAAAGGAGGAATGCACGTTCAGAAAACCATGTCTTAAATGTTACATATAGTCCCATTCATATGCTAAATTGAAGTTATTACAAGATGAAATCTGTATTTTTAAGCATAGATGGTTTGATATTTTCTAAAGGTACAGTACACCCTTTTTTAATGCCAAATCACCCTTTTTTTCAATAAAAGCTTATAACAGGCGTTCATATACAAGGACTTATTGCATGAATCTCTTAAATAAGGGTGAAACCACTTACTGAAAGTCAGCTCAGATATTCAAACATAAAAATAAATGTGTATATTGGTAGCTTTTGTGTCCAACTCACTGTATAATGCAAGGCATCGGTATAAACTTCCTCCATTTGGCAGAAACATTTGGCCTCTGGATTCCTTTTGCCTGGCAAGAGACATTGAAGCAGTTAGATGCAGAACATCAGAGCGTTGTAATTTTCTCTTTAACAATGAAAATTCCCTTGCCAGATTTACATCACTCCTGTTCAGCCCATCAATTACACGCCTGTCCATCACAGCAAGCTCACTTGTCCCGGATGTGTAATAACTGGCGAACTATTCTGCCCATATCAGCTCAAGTGTTGCAGCCATGGAAACTAGCATCACAAGAGTCCTCAGAAGGAACATTTACATGCCGTGTCTGATCTGAGGCATCGTCTTAGAGCTCTTTACCGCGTTGTCTAATATCAGTGTCTGTCTCTGCTGGACATAATCAGCCATGTCTGAACAAAGCAGATGTTATTGACACCTGTGAGGTTGCACACATTTAATTAATTTACAGCCAGTCTAAGTAGAGAGGAAGCTGGGCATCTGGACTTTAGGCCTGCCCAGACATGCACATGGCCCTGATGGAGCTGTGTGGAAGCTTTGTTTCACCATTAGGATCAAACACACACATACAGGCACACTTCCTGCATTGCTCCACAGCAACCACAACACCGGCATGTAAGACTTTAAAACCCAAAGACTTGGGGGGGGGAAAAAGAAATAAAAAATCTGCTTTCCAAATGGCAGACACCCAAGTCACACACATTTACCCTCCACTGTTTTATGCTTTTCACAAAACACTGACAGCCTAAAACTAAGAACACACTCTGCGTCTGAAAAAGCCATCACTCCTGCCAGCTGGTGAAAATACAAAGCAAGTACTTGTCAGCATGAGGTGTGCTTAAACAGAGAAATGGAGCTTCTTTGTGAATATTACTACCATCCACATCATGTTAGTTACAGCCAAGGTTAAATTTCTAATCATTTTGCAGAGAACAGACTGACCTCTTCCTGATAAAAAGCAGTGTAAAATCAACTATAGTGTGAAAATGCACTATAATGTCCAGCTTTAATTAATGAAGCTAATGTCACACAGCGATATCCTACAAGCTTCAAGTGCCAGTTTGATGGACAGTCCAGTCATTAGCCCATTATTTCTGATAAATAACATGACAGGCAGTGACATCAATAGGAGGTGTTCAAGGGTTACCCTTGTACAGCCCACGCTAACGTAGCATGCCACAATATTAACAGGCAAATATGAGCTTGTCAAAGTAATGGAAAATCCTGAGCTTATTTTAGTATTTGTCCTGGTGGGTGTTAAAATGGATCACAGTTTAGTGCATTCCTCTTAGCTGGTGTGGGATTAATGAATGATGGACTGTGTTTGTGACCTTAAAAGGGAGATGGAAGTTAAAAGCCTACCTGGGTCTCTTCCCGGGTGGTAGGCTGCTTTTTTGCTCCTGCATTCAGGTAACTATGAAGATGACAGTTAAATCAAAAAAAGCTTCACACAGTTGGACCTTTTTTGTTGCAAACAGTAAAATGAATTCTAATATCATTTGCTTTCAGAGAGAAGACATCTACTGTATGAACTGTAAATCAAAAATAAGCTGCTTTGATCGATGCATTACGTGGCATTTTTACTCACTCTAATTTCTTGAACCTCTCAAAGCCAGCAGCGACATATTGTGCTCCTGTTTGAAGATCCTGGAGGTCTGTGACCCTGTGGCCCTGCCTGGGGGTGTACAGAGTCCTCACAGCAAGAGGAGCCCCAATACTCTGGGTCACTTCATTCAGAAAAGCCTCCATAGTGGCCACCTGACGCTGGTTGACCACAAATCTTCGTCCAGTGTAGAAGGGGTCCCCATTCCTATACACCATCACACTCTTCACTGGAGGCAGGTGAGATGTAGCTGCGGTGCTGGCAGCCATGTCTGAGCCAGCAAGTCTACATACATTAAATGATACTTAAAAAAGTTTGTGTCCAGAGAAATCTTGCTTTCTACACACGTATATCACATACACACACATTTTTTTTTTTTTAAGTCATTCATGTTCAACAATCACACATAAATACAAACACATGATTGCTGATATAAACACTGATTGGTCTCTAACAAACCTGGAGGATGAAGCAAGACTTGAGGAAATCCAAAGGGTGAAACCCGGTCCCTTCTGTTGTGGTCTGTCTTGACTCCTACTCACCACACTCTGTTCCTCTCTGTTCCCTCTTGCACAGACACTACCACACTGACGACGGTGAGTATTTCCTGGTTGCTATGGCAGCATGGCCAGCAATGACTGGCTTTGTGGGCAAAACCATCGACAGAAACCACAACAAAAGAGACGGACAGAGGAGGGGAGGATGGGTGGGTCTCTGCGTTAGCTGAATCAATAAGATAACCTCAGTTTTCCTCAGAAGATTACTGAAGAATAAATCATGCAAACTAGTGAGACCAGACCAAGCCATTACAAAAATTTTCCCAAGGTATCTCTTCACCTATGTCAAGGCAGTTTTATATCGGTGACATATGTGATTTCTATGTTTTAATTTGAAACAATTCCCTCTGTGGGTGATCACATTAAATCCAAAGACAACAGCAGTTTAGTAGGACACTGTCATATAAATGTTTGCAGGATGAGTTCATTGTGTGATGAATGATAGCTCTTTCATTGTGATCCAGATAGGAAATTTGAGCTCCTAAGAGAGAGTGTGTTTAGAGTTTCTGACCTTTGAACCTTTTCCTGCATAACTGTTAAAATCGACACAATATCAGTGAAAACACTGCAGCAGACAACACAAACGGAACTTGTACAAAAATACCATTTATTCATTTCTGCATTAGAAAAAATGTACAAAATATTCATGCACAACTTTATACAAAACATTATAAATAACATTTGAAATTAATTAGTTTTCTGTTCACTTGTTTGTTCTCTGATCCTTCAAATATGGCAATGTGGAACTGACTGGAGCTCCACGTTAAGTCCAGCTTGCATCAGACACTGTCAGGCTATACTCAGTCTGTCTTTCAGTGACAAATACTGTAAAAAAGAACAGAAAAACAAACCTTAAAACAAATATTCTAAGACCGAGATCCACTACAATCAAATGACTGAATGAGAAATTCTTAGTGCATGCCAGCAAACCTATACCAACTTTTGGACCAGATTGTTAAAGAGGATATTACAGTTTTACTGTTCATTAAAATTTTATTCTTACAACTCCATTTCAGAGCTTACATAAGGGAAACTACAAGCAGACCCTTCTTTTATTTCTGCTATCTATTAATTATTATCACAAAATCAGTATTTTGTGTAAGGGCAGGACAGCTACTGATAAAAATAGACATTACTGTCTAGTGCATAATGGGTAGCAGCTGAGCTGCAAATATGCATTTAGTCTGAACAGTAAAACTCATAATACATATTTTTCTCAAATAAGTGCTGCCAATAATTTTAACACAACTTAATTAATCTGGTCTTCTAGTCAAGGTATTTTTTTATCACAGCAGGAGGCTTAGTTAATGCAAGGAAACATTTCATCCTTATTCTTAGCTCTTACCTTTTTCCTGCTGTCAATGGCTTGCTGCAACCAGAGCAGCTCCATGGTCAGTGTGTTTCTATGGAGACGCAGGGCCTCTGGGGTATAGGGCACCTCCTGTGCGGAGAAACACTTGCGACGACCTGAAGGAAAGATTATATATTGAAAATGACTCATAAGCCCCCAATATGCAATCCAAGCAAATCAATCAATGTCTTATTTACCATATATTTATATAAAAGAAGTCAGATTTCTTGAATGTGGCAATATGTATGCACTACACTAGTTTTAACCCTCACAGAGTAGACTGGTGAAGCTGGAAACAACCCAATGTCAAAAATTTTGTCTGATATGAAGCTAACACAGGATGCCCCAACATGACACCATCGTAGTCACAGTAACTGAAATATGATAGTTCAAATATAATATATTGGCATGATTATTTTGCCTTATTTACGATGAAAATGCTGCAGTCTGTGTAGTTTATTTTTGTGTGCAGCTCTTACCATCATGAGAGTAACTTTTCATGTCTAACTCCAGACTGCTCCAGATGGTGGAGGACCTCGCTGTGCTCTCCATCACTTCTCCATCTGTGTTCCCCACAGTGCTTTTTTTCTGCTCCTCCTCCTCCTCTTTCTGCTCTCTATCCCAACTGCGTACACACTGATGTGAATCAGCGCTCTCAGCTTCGTTTCTGTCTAACAGAACACAACTGTCTTCTGTCTTCTCTAATGTGGATGCTTTCTCCTGAGTATTGACATCTAGTCTTGGCTCTGAGGGCTTGATCGAGGAGATGCCAGTATGAAGACACGGACCGCCCTTATAATGCACGACACACAAGCATTAGCAACAAAATAACAACAACAACAAAAAACTTACTGCACACGCTTACAACTGCAAGTGTTATTTACAATGTCTGTGAAGTTGGGAATGGAGATGACCGTCTCAGTCCACTTTAGATGGGTCAGACTTCCATCAATTTCCTTCACAATCTCCTCAAAGTCCTCGCGCGCACGTTGAACTTCGCTTCTCAGTAGGTATCCGCGTGCACAAGCCTACAGAAGACAGAGAAGCCACCGTATCAGTACAGGGGAAGCTTCACGTCAATTCTAACGACTAGCCAACGCTAACAGCTGTTAGCTCTCTTAGCAATTAGCTATAGAGACTGACTTCCTAGAAAACTGCTTGTTGAATATGTGAGTAGCTATCAAGATGCAATTTATTTTTTATTAAGATAAAGCACGTCATTTACATAAGACTGTCACCTGAAAATGTGTAATAATCTTCTCCAGTTTGCTTCTGTCCATTGCTATGGTTACATGACAGCGGTGCTACCGAGAGCGGGAGTACTAAATCGTTTAATTCAGTTCCGGTGTCAGCCTTAAAAATTAAAAGCTTTCATTGATGAAATGTACCACATTAGTGTACATTTTCATATTTTATCTCCATGTATTCGAATAATTAAACAATTAATAAATATGTGGAACAATTTAAGCTTATCTATAGTTGTTATTTTTAAAGAAATATAATATTCTGAAAAAGCGTTGCCGGAAGTGTCCTTGAGTGTGAGTTCAATTTGCAATGTTGTTCCTAGACACATGGCACTATTTTTCCTTAAAGTTTTGCGCCACAAGTAGATGAGAATGAGTGGCGGTTCAAACCAGAGAACTTTGTTCCAGACTTGGGGTGCCTCTGTGCCCCAAAACAAACATGTTCAGCAAGGAAATGGTGGTAAAAAGAGCGCTGGAGTACGCAAACCAACTTCAAGCAGCACTGCTCAGGTAGCTAAAACACATCCTCCTCCAAATCATCTATGGACACAAATTGGTCAAGAAACGCATGTATCAAAGAACCCAGCAAGTCCAGAGGACACTATACCTGATTATGGCGATGAAGACGACGATGATCTGATGGTGGTCGCTGTCTACGAAGCTGAAAAGAGCCTGCAACTTGATAATGCTAACTTCTTCCAAGATGACAACCATGTAATAGCAGAAAACGCAGCCCTCTCTTCTACCTCATTAGGTGGGCAGATATATCCAGACTTCCCTGGATTTGACAGCTCCTCAGCTAAGGTATGGATCTATCCAACCAACTACCCCATCAGGGAGTACCAGCTGAAGATCTCAGAGGCTGCCCTGTTTAAGAACACCCTTGTGTGTCTTCCTACTGGTCTGGGAAAAACATTCATAGCGTCTGTGGTTATGTACAACTTCTACCGATGGTATCCAACGGGGAAGATAGTTTTCATGGCTCCCACCAAACCTCTAGTGGCTCAACAGATTGAGGCATGTTTTAAAGTGATGGGAATCCCCCAGGCACACATGGCTGAGCTGACAGGTAACAAGTTCATGACACAAAAACAATGACACATTCTCCCTCTGTTGCTGATGTTAACCAGGTTTGGCTCTACTGATTCACAGGCAGCACAGCAGCAAAGCAGAGACAAGAGGTGTGGCGATCCAAGCGTGTCTTCTTCCTCACCCCTCAGGTCATGGTGAATGACCTGTCCAGAGACACCTGCCCAGCCAAGCAGGTCAAGTGTGTGGTGATTGATGAAGCTCACAAGGCGTTGGGCAACCATGCCTACTGTCAGGTGTGCAATACTTTCACAAATAATTGGTATAAGTTTCCAGCTTTTGTTTATATGTGCACTTTAAAGGGATAATAGGTAAATTATACCATGATAATGAATATACAGATTAGAATATCCTGAAAAAGTTCCTGTATTTCCGTAATTCAACTTAAAAGGTGCAATTTACATGTTGTTTAGACAAATGATATGTGAATCAATATATTTCAAGCTTTTGTATGTGTGGATGTTGCTGATTAGGACTTGCAGCTTTAGAAAACCTCAAATTCAAAAACTCAAAAAATTAGAATACTGATAAAAGCTCCAGTATTGTAGGCTCAGAGTGTCACATTCTAATCAGGTAAGTAATCCAAAACACCTCCATAAGTGCCCCGAGCCTTTATAAAGTCTCTGTCTTGGTTTGGAAGAATTCACAACCATGGGGAACACTGCTGATCTGACAGTTGTGCAGAAAACCATCATTGACTCCTTGCACAAGGTGGGAAAGACACAAAAAGTGATAGCAAAAGAAGCTGGTTGTTCTCTGAGTGCTGTCTCAAAGCACATTAATGGACAGTTAAGTGGAAGAAAACTGTGTACAAGCCAGAGGGCTGACAGCAGCCTGGAGAAGATGGTCAGGAAAGGGCCATTTAAAAGTGTGGAGGACTTCATAAGGAAGGGACCTGTGAGCTTCAGACGCAGCCATCTACCAGGATATGTTGGAGCACTTAATGCTTGCTTCAGCAGACCAGCTGTATGGGGATGCAGACTTCATCTTCCAGCAAGACTTGGCACCTGCCCACATTGCCAAAAGTACAATATCTTGGTTCAACACTCATGCTTGATTGGCCTGCAAACTCACCTGACCTGAACCCCATTAAAAACATGTGGGGCAAGAGAAAGCTGAACAGGAAGAGACCAAACAATAAAGAAGAGCTCAAGGCTGTGATTATAGCATATTTTTTCTTCCATAATACTTGAGATATGCCAGAAGCTGGTTGCATCCATGCCACGCTGGGTTAAGGCAGTCATTCAAGCAAAAGGGGCCCCAACCAAGTACTAAGTACACATGCAAGATTTTACTTTAGCAGGCCCATTTTTTTGTATTTAAAGTCCTTTTTAAATTGATTTCATGCAATATTCTAATTTTTTGAGTTTTAGAATTTGAGGTTTTCTTAAGCTGCAAGTCCTAATCAGCAACATCCAAACAAATAAAAGCTTGAAATATATTGATTTACATATTATTTGTTGATACAATATGTAAATTCCACCCTTTAAGTTGAATTATAGAAATACATGAACTTTTTCAAAATATTCAAATTTTTTGGGTAGTACCTGTATATACTTTTCCTTTTAGGTGATCAGACAGCTCAGCAGTCAGACTCAGCAGTTCCGCATCCTGGCTCTTAGTGCCACTCCAGGAGGAGATACAAAGGTAAGAAGAATGCATTGCTATATGAACTAATGCTATCTAAATATGAATTATCCCTCAAACTGTTCTCATATCGCTCTTCCCTGATGTCATCCTTTCAGTCGGTGCAGTCTGTGATCTCCAGTTTGCTTATATCCCATATTGAGCTGCGTTCTGATGAGAGCCCAGACATTCAGGCCCATTCCCACCGGCGCAGTGTGGAGAAGGTGGTGGTTCCCCTGGGTGAGGCGCTTTCTGCTCACCAGGCTCGCTACTTGAAGGTAGGTGCATGCAATGGTTAGTCACATGCATTGATTTCTCTCCTATATCCTGAATTGAGTCAGTTCAGACTTTGTTAAATATCCAGTTAGATTCAATATCAGTGTAGGTTAATTCAATTCATCTTCCAAAAGCTCAAATTTAAAAAGCTAGTTTAATGTTTAAATGTATTCATTGTAGCTTGCTGTGCTCGGCTGCTTCCTTTGTTGACCACGTGACAAATTTTGGGTGTTTTGCTACCACCTTGTGGATTGTTTTTAGCTTGAATCTGTTGTAAAACCTCAGCTGGAATCCTTTTCTCTACACCACATTTCTCTCTTGGGCGTTTGGGTCTTTTCGGGTCAGTTAATATCAAAAGGACTGATTTGTCTTGAAAGCATCATCCAGTTGCACTCAAGGGTCAAGCTTTATGTCTTGGTAGACTGAATAATTCTCGATTATTAACTTGCTATTTCCCTGTCACGGGTTGGTTCACTGTCTGTGTGTACCATTTTATAAATGTGCAGCTATGCTTCATTTGCATCATCTGGCTGGACAGCTGGAACGTGACACCTGCATTTGAAAGTTTGGAGCTGTTGTATTTGCCTGTAGGTCTTCTTATGTCTGTCCTCTTTGATTTTCTTTGGACTTTGATGATAATTGGCAAGGTACCTCCTTTTAATTTTCTTTCCTTTAAAAAAAAAAAAAAATCTTCACTAGCTTTAACTTCATTAACTGTCTCTTCATATTACCCCCCGACTGAAGGACATCTGCAACCTGCTTGTTAACCTTCATTTTCCTCTGCTTGAAAAAAAGAGGGTGACACCATATTCAGTGTAAAATGAGCATTACCGCAGTCATGCAGGCAAAATTTAATAAATGTTGAGTAATCAGAAAAATGAACCAGTCATGCAGACAGGTGTTTTTAGTTCAGTAATGTTTTTTCCCTTCAGTTTTTGACCCATTTTTATTACAGAGGAGCCAGTATTCATATTTATTACCCCTGAACTTGCCTCCTCATTGTGGTTTTGATTAAGCACGGATGGCAGCTTTATAGACAGAAAGCGTATTGACAGTGCACATCTAGGCCACTGTGTTCAAGCTTACGCAGTTATTCATCATACATTTGACACTTTTTGTGACTGATAGTGCAATCTCAGGTTTAAATTTTGATTTATGGATGAAACAGTTTGTCCAAAAATACTTGACATGATTCAGGACGTAACAAATTGCTTGTGTCACTTGGAAAATTTAGCCAGGGTTACTAACTGCTGTATTGTCCAGCAGGTAGCACCTTTGCGTGCCTTTGTGTGTGTCCCTGTTGCAAGGGATTATCGTGTTACTCTGTTTCAGTAACTTGGCACCAGCTCTTGTTGTGAAGTGGATTAAATTTTGCATTTCAAAACTAGCTAGGGTGTGGTGTCTTGGTTTAAACCCACAAAAAGGAAAAAGCAACCTTTAGGGGTTTTCTATAGTAACAATAGTTGTTAGCTGATACAAAGATGACAGCCTTTCACATGTAATGCAGATTGTGATCAGCAAGGGATAAAAGTAATGTCCTTTATAGCTTTAAAATAATCAAATATGTCCTTTTAAAATTTAGCTTTAAGCAATGACATTTTTTAACTGTTCCATTTCAGTGTCATTAGCTGAAGCACATTTATGCACCAATGCAGCCAAAAGCAGTTCAGTGAAACTTAATACTGCACATTTTAAAAGACAGGAGACAAGCACATTTTTATTGAACAAAGAAAACCACAGTAGCGTATGTTTGTCGCACTTGAATTTTTCACAGTACATCACACTTTTGCAAAACACTAAAAAAAGAAAGGGGAAAAAAAACAACAAAAAAAGAAATAGCCAGACTTTTAAAGGGAAAACCAACTTACATGTATAATGGCTTTTTAAGTGTTTGCACACTTTAATGTTACTATAATTTAATTTAAAAATAAATTCTTTGGATTTAGATGTCTTGATATCAACAAAACTCGGTTACATCAAGACTGGGCAACCTCCCAACCAAGTTCAACACTTACTTTTTTTTTTCTTTTTTAATAAATTGGCTAACTTTCCTGCAGTTAGGGCTGAATTTACCTTTAATTTTCCACACATTCAATAAGCTTCAACTGTCTGCCTTAACATTTCTTAAGACACTCCTGTCTTGGTAAAAAAAAAAAAAAAAAGATCTCCATCGAGTGATGATTTTGCTAGTTCACTTCCAGTTGCATTTCACTGGCAGCCCAGTGGTAAACGTACATGTCCAGAGCAGAATCATCTCCACATTCCTGTGAACACCAGGCCAAGCTGGCATTGTCACGTTTTATTTTTTAATGCATTGCATTGGTAAGTTTAATTTGAAAATACAGCTAAAATAAGCTTACAAATCTCTCTGACTTATAGACTCTTATTAATTGGTGATAAAACAGTTTGAACTAAAACAGAATTTAGCTTTCTTACATTTCGAACACTATAATCACAGTAGATATTCTCTGTGCACTATTTTCTTGCTTGCATTGTCTCTACTCAGCAGCAAGTGTTTGCAATACATTAGTGAATGCTTACTAACATTGACACAGAGTAGCAAGTAGAAAGAGCATGACAAAGAGGTACACTGGTAAATACTCCTGTGTGAACAAGTGGTGAAACATGAGGAATGCATCACTTTGCATCACTTAAACTTCAGAGAAAAGACTGTATGTAATCTGTTGTACTTTTTGATTGTCATTCAGCACTGTAATCAGAGAGCTTGTTAGCATTTGGTTTGAAGAAGTGATGCCTTGTTGTTGTACATTCATTTACAAACACAAACATGTAATGTTCATACTGTAGTTTGTTTCTTTTAAATTAATGTCACCATTTGTGTTGCACTTATTTATGTTTGAGGCCACTAGTTCTGGTCTGGATGATGTCAGATGGACACAGGGCTTCGAAACCTGCTGCAGATCTCCTTCCCCCTTTGTCCAAAATATTAGCAAGTTAACACACCCTTTGGTTGGGTTAGGCTAGTGGCCCATAAACTGGCTTGTTGATTATTGGTCTTCTAATAAATATCGCACCTTCTGTTAACACATATTATGAAGAGTGACAGACAGACTTGCAGCATGAAGTGAATCATGTAATCCAGAGATAAAGAAAGAGTGGAGCAACGATATCAAGTTACAGAACAACAATGTCCCTCACATGACTAGACATTATGGCTGTGCAACAGACAGACAGGCAGCGCAGGAAGGCTGCATGTCCACTGTAAGCCTGGTTCCTCGTGGATCAGCAGACTGCTGCATGCTTCTGACACCACTCAGTGGTGCACTTGTTTACAGAGTGCAAACAATTAAAACTATCTAAAATTTCCTTTGCTCAGGAAAGGTTATTAGCCATCTCAAAGCAGGAGGTGAATGTGGTGCTCCATCGTAGCATCTGGTATGTGTTCATGAGCATATGGCAGTGGATAAGTTCAGTTCTTTATCTTGTGTGTGAAATGAAACAAAGAATTGATCTAAAATGAATATAGAAGAAAAGTCATTAAAGTTAGCACTGAGCTTTTTTTTTTCTTTTTTTTTTTTTTAAAATCAGAACTCATTGGATCTGGAGTGTGCTGGGCTGGTGGTCATTTCAGGTAGAGATGGAGACTATAGATGATGTTGCACCTGAGGCTGTGGCTGAGCTGGGGCAGTGTTAAGAGTTTATGAGGCTCAAGGGTCACTGGGAGGATGCTGTGTTTCTGTCAGCGCTGTCGCTCAAGGAACCAGATCTCATTCTGACGGTTGCTGTGAGCAGGGTTGGTGTAGCCGGCCACGATGAATGAGTCGTTGACACACACACCTGGAGAGTCTAGCAGCTCAGCCATGGTGTTGATTTGATTCATGATGGTCACTTCATTGGTGGGACCAGTAAAGGCCCTGGAAAATGGAGAATAGTAGAGAGAAAGAAGAACGAAGTGAGTTTTACTTGTCACCAACGAACATTGTCGCTCTTTATTTATTAGTCTTCAGTTTATTCAAAATGATTTCATTCTTCACTAACCGTGTGTATACAGTAGTGGCAGGCCAGACCTCTATGACAATCTCATTGTCATTAGGCTGTGGAGGCTGAGCCTGGTGCTCAAGGGGGAGGAAGTATGCCACAGTGACATCATGGGAAATCACAGAATGGTTTTCATCTGTGCGGACCACTGTCACAATAGGCAGCGTCATGCCAAGATAGTTACCTGTATGGAGAAACAGACACTCAGTTATAATATTTTAGCTTGGATACTCTAGGAAATAAAATAAAAGATGATATACTTGAAGACTGCTGATTGATGCTGCTGTCTTTTTTTTTTGGGGGGGGGGGGCTCACCTGTGGAGTTCTGCTGGCAGATGTATCTCATTATCCTCATGAAACCATAGCAGATGCTCTGTTCATATGTGTCCTCACGCATTGTTATACAAGCCCAGTGGCCCTTTTCATATTGACGTTTCTCATATAGCAGCTCCCCACACTGAAATATATAAAGCAATTTCAGTTAAAAAATTAGGCACATATGGGGAAAAATAAAAACAAACTCAGCAGCAGGCTTACGGTTAACTACCATCTCTGAAATTAACTGTACATTGTGGCTTCTGCAGCTCAGCTGTACAAGCTAAGGTTTGCATGATCCAAACATGCTACTTTTTACATGATACTAAAACCTGCTCTAAGAGTAGGACACCGTGATTGTCCTTTGTTTGACTGGAGTCTCCAGTCAAGTTCCAATGAACTAATTAACTCCTGTTAAACCAATTAGCCCTCTTTATTTATATGGCACCCAAAGGAGTTTAAACAGCTTGGGTGACACGATCATCTAGACAGAAAAAATAGCTGACCCACACACAAATATAAGATCTGTATAAATGTTACAGGTATAATCCAAAAACTCCCAAAACCAACCAAAAAAAAAGAGAGTTTCTCCCTTTAAATACAGCATTTTATCATTTTAATAAGTCATTTGTCAGTTACAGTAATAATAATCTCGAACACACTCCTTATTCACTTTAATGGGAAAGTTTGTCTAAACCTTTGGTCGGTTCCGTAATACAGATTACTCAGTTCTGATATTGTAATGTTAATTCTGTTCTGCTAAGTACACACTTGTTGACGGCCCTTTGAAAAAGTTGAGCTGCATTAGCAGTGTTGTTATTAGTGCAGATACCCATGGCTCCTTCAAACTAGGTCACCTATTTTATAGCTTTTGCTTTTTTTATGACAAGCGTGACAGCTTAAAGAAAGGCAGGGTACTACAAGTTAAAGCTATATAGATTAAATGTCTGGTAAAAATCAGACTGATACCTTCTCTTTGCGTGTAAGGAGCGTAAAAGGTACGTGTTCTCTGTGACCGCGTCCTTGATTGTTGCTGCTTAGCTGTTGAATAGGTTCTGCCATATCTGTCAAAGCAGAAGAATAAAACATTAGTTGGGAAGTTTAAATCATAGTCCAGAATCGTAGTGTGTTGGCATGAAAGAAAACATCTCTAGATGTACACAGGCGGCTCAAACTTTGTTTTGTGAGTTATTGAGAAACTAATATACTAGGAGTATACTCTATAAAGAGTAATACAATTTCCTTTTATTGTCCTGGGCTCATATTTGGAAATTAAAATATATTCCATGTGCAATTTTCACACTTTATCCATAACTACTCACACTGTACCTCTCCATCTTAACTGTATAAAATCTGCTCTCTTACAGTAATCTGCTGGCTGGTTGTGGGTTCTCATATACTGTGCCAGGATGCAATGTAGGGTAATGTCTATTAAAGGTGATTAAGAGACTACAGAGTAAAGCTGACCATGGCCAGCTAACAGAGGCTACAGCACTAGCCAATTGTTTTGAAACCCTTGGCATTTGTTTTCTCTCCCCAAATTCTTTAATAGGATTTTCCAGTATTTCATGGATCAACTTTATAATTAAATTCCCCCTTTGAACTTTGAATAAGAAAACCATCTTATATTCATCTCAGAAATTCAAGCTTGCTACACACTGTTACAGGAGGTATTGTAATTTAGCCACAGATGCTAAAATGAATTTGGTATTGATGACCTTTTATGATTCAAACCAAAAATGGTTACAGTAGCAGTTAATTCTCAAAGTTGTCAATTAACCTGGCGTCAAGAACCCAAATGAACAAACGCCTCATGATAATTATTCTGTGATCTCAGATTTTCAGTGGTGTTGCGTTCAGTTTTTTAGCCATCAAATACATGGTACTCATGGTGAACCCATCCCAGTCACATTTTGTCAATCGATGCCATGGAGGACAACTGGGTCAGAGGGATCTGTGGTATTTGGGTAATCAATCATTTGACAAACAAAGCTGTGGGCTGTGAGTTTGCATGTGAAACAGAGTTGACATTTGAGCAGTATGATGCTTCTATCAGAGGATCTGATGAAATCAAAGTTACCAGTTAGGAGGAGAAAGCTCAGCATGGACAATGAATGTTCTACCACTAAGCCACATCTGTTAATGTGTGTGCTTTTTAACCACAGACAAACAGCAGGGAGGGGGGGGGGGGGGGGGGGGGGGGGATCTGTACTTTACTGTACTCTATGTGCACACAGGTCATTAGTTTCTATGGAAGCATGTCCAGTGCTGCTCAATGCTGATGCAAAACAGTCACCACAATCAACCCACATACCTGATTTTGTACCTGAGCCCTATTATCAGTACCTAGCTCTTGTCATGTCCTACTTTCAGTCTGTCAATAACCCTCTGATTCAATGTTTTTTTTTCCCTCTAAAACATACCCACAAAAAATCTCTCCATACTAACATAAAAAACAAACAAAAGTAAAACAATAAGCCTTACTTTCTGAGGGTCATAAAAACGCAAATGCCAAACATGCTTTTATGTTTTTTTTTATATGAACTGCAAGAAATACTAAGAGTTTAAGGAAGAGTTAAACATTACAACTTGGGTGTTAATTTTTCAGTCATCCCACTCTTAGCCCCAGCTGCTGTTGCCAAGTTTTAATGTGTCAACTTTCCTGTAATATCAAGGCATGATCACCATGGTACTTACAGAATAATAAATCAGCAAACGCATAATTGTGTTAACTGAAGACATAGAAGTTCGCTTTCAACACCAAATAGAAAAATGCCATCACTGTCATAACAGTGCAAAAAAAAAAAAAAACAGTAACATGAATGGAGTGCCGTTTAATTGGCTCCTTTTGGCCTGAAACTTTGGAAGAGAAAATTCCATCTAGTTTGCATGTTAGAAACCCTTCAAGCACCAACATCATTTGATACTATCTGCTTCCGTGACCTCATTTTACCCTGAAATGACTCATGGTGACTTTGTCTCCTGCATGAAAATTAGACAGTGTGTAAAGGTATTTTTTTACCGTGCCAACAGGATGAACTGCAAGAGTTAAACAGCATAAAATGGAATGGATGGCTGCAATGAGCCCTCTTACGATGGGGACCATTTTAACAAAAGTAACGCTCCTCTGATTACTGATCTTAACCATAAAAGTGAATTACTCCTGGAAAAATGCAACAATCTGAATCGTCTCATCACACATGAAATAGGATGGAATATAAGTTCTTCCAGTGGGGTGAACATGTCTCACCCAAAAGACTGTAATGGAGGATTGATGTTTTGCAGAACTCCTTTATTTTGTTCATAACACATTAAAAATGGCAGATGACGTTCATCCATAACAACAGCTGGATTTGTTAGAAATCAATGATAATATAACCAAAATATCCAGACAAGCAGATAAAAAACAAATGGTGCAGAAAACAGCACAAGTATGCATACTCGATTGCCTAATCCATTCTCACACAATCTTATTCTGACATTCTCCGGACTTTATGCTCAGGAACTGGCAGAATCAACTCTCCACATAATCTGGTCTGTCTGATGCACATTTGCGTTCTCACGTCCAAACCCTTCAAGGGGTATTTAGAAAATGTCAGCTGCAGTGCAAGTGTGAAAAGGGATTATGACAAACAGAGCTTCCCACCTTACCCCACTCCATCTGACTCCATCCTAATTAGAGCAAAGGAGTTTACTGTGGCCTTGGCCTGTGTCCTTTAGCTACAATGTTGTACTGTGGCCACAACCGCAGTACCAGTGCAAGGAAGGTAGCTAATCCTCTCTGAGTCAGAAAGCCCTGGCAAGTGATTTTGTTTCAAGTTCTCAATTAGTGCTGTGTGTCTGAGGACAGAGGGATGGGGATGTGACAGTCATTGTAACTGGATTTCCAGTGGGCGGTCTTAGTGCTTTCATATTAAATGAGCAACAGTCAGTAACATGTAGAGCCTCACATAAACCTTGTTTATGCTTCCATGTACAACCGACGCAGCAGCTAAGTCACAGTGAGCATTATACCTATGCATTAAGTGTCTACAATTAGACTGACAAAACAAGTGACAGAGGGACTTTGTGCCACTCTGAGCTCCTTATGCTTCAAACAATTGCATCAGAAAGCTGGATTTACTAAACCTAGCTCCTGTTTTTAAGTACTTGCTTACTAGAAGTGAGAAAGTTTCTTGAGTCTGTATCTTGATGCAGAAGTGCATTGTTATGATACATTAAGTGACTTAAAATGCAGAAATAAAACATAAATGTAGATTTAGTGTCAGGAAAATGTTACATTAATATGTTGAGTGGTAGAATAGAAGAACACAGCTCAGTAGCAAATAATAAAATTATCAAAAAAAAAAATTCAAAGCAGACATCTGGCCTGAATTTGTGTTTTAGATGAGATGACAAGTGGGGTGTGGAAAATCTGCCTGGCAAAAATTAAATACTTTGGTAATATCAGCAACATGAGAAACGGATAGCATGCTTTCACCCCTGCTACTGTAAGAAACACACCCAGCCTAATTTATTAGCCCCAAACTGAGGCATTGTCAAATTTCTTCCAACTGTGAGAAATGAAGAATCACCAAATTAGTGGCATTTATCATAGCCAAGTATAAATTAAGTCAATTATAAAGAATATTGAGGTTCTCAGCTGATGAAGACCTTAGATCCATGTTTTGAGCTCTTATCATCTTACAGAAACAGCTATACCTAACATTCTGCAGCCAAAATAAAGCCCAGAAAAACTGAATAACGCCGAGTTGTCATAATATGTACTGCTAAAAAAATAAAGGGAACACTTACCCAACTTAAAAAAAGAAAAAAAAGGGAACACTTGCAGTTGCATTAACAGTATATTTGCTAATTTTATCTGTTACTGACTCCTACGTAACATCCAGTATGTACAGTATTTAACGGGGTTACTCAGACCTGATACTGAATAGATGCAAACAGTAGTCTAACTTCTGGAAGCACCAAATGAAAAGACAGTTCAGGTTGATTTGACTAAATATTTCAATTTGAAAAGATGGGAGTTGAATAGCAAGCTGAGGATGTAAGGCAATGGATTTATTACTATGCATCAAATTATTAACAAAACAAGGTAATATTACAATGCTAGGCCGATGAAGATTCAGACCATTAGTTGGAGCCTAACATACGTTAAACAACAGTTAGTTACTGTTACTAATAACTGCAGCACACAGAAGAAAGTGCATCCGAAGACGATGGTGTGAATTAGTTTTAGCCTGCATTTGGATTGATAAGCTTTGACAATGAGGAAACAGCACATAGCTACACAGGTAAATTATGGAATATGATGTTGTGATTATAAACAAGCCTGTTACATTTTACTTTCAGTCTCAAGAGCATCACCTTTGAGCAAAGAAGTATGCATCTTTAAAACAGCACACTAAGCAAACCAGTTGTACCTGTTCCGGTCTTTGTCGCCATGAAACATAATTACATTTCAGGGGAGTCAGACTACAGTGTTTTTCTGGCAGAGATACTGCAGAGTCTGTGTCAATATAACACACAAGCCTACAACAAACTCCAGGGGACCCAAGCAAAAAAGGTCTTATGACCCTAGTTTACACAGATAACCCACTGGTTGTACACAAGATAGAAAAACTAAAGATTTAGATCCAAAACTGAATTCTAATGCTAAAGCAGGAATTAAAATGTGGAAATTTAGCTTATCTCAATGGGTCCTTTGTTCAGCTCTGTATATCTAAGATCTGTGATTAGCGACGGTTCCAGGTTCCAGAGTTCAAGAGCACTGTTGTCACCTGGTAAGCACATCTGGCCTTTCCTTATAAAAATCAAACTCGTTGCGTATCAGTGACTAAATTTTTTTTGTTTTCACAATAAAAAGGTTAACAATATTAAGATGTTAAAACCGTCCAATTCCTCTTCAGATTTAATAGAAAGTTCTTAAATCGAAAGTAGAGAGTTAGGACAATCTTAGAAAATGTGTCAACATCTTTTGCTGCACTAGTGCAGCCTAAGGGACTCATCCACCACATGTTTTTGTCAGACACCGGATTGGTCGACAGGAGCAAATCAGAAGCAGTTTAACCTGTAGCCCTCCAGACCACATTCCAGAAAACCTGCCATTAGGTCATGCACATGAATGAACACATACAAACACATGGACATATGGACCACCAACATAGATTGGTGTGGAGCCTACTTCTACGTTCATCTGTCATATTTCCACTCATCTACTCAAGTGAGTTGAAGTCTTCTCCACTTTTTCTTGCGTGTTAATTCAAATACAGTTGTATCATAGGTATCCTTCATTGGCTCTTTACATATTTTAGTTTGGATGCAAGATGTTTGCTTACTGTGTGGTATTGTGAAAGTGGGAGCATTAACAGTAAACTTTTGGTTTAATTTTCATCTGACAATCTATTCACTGCATCAATGCATGAATGCGGTGAGAATTTTTACTCACTGCATAAGTGGATGATATTGACCCAAAGGTAGGAAAAACAATTCCACCACGTAATAAAAATCACAGTCTAAGTGGTGTTTGCTGGTCTAATTTGTGAGATTTTCCTTTGCATTCCTCAGCAAAACAAAGCAGCTCTTCGTCTAATGGAACCAACAGTGATGATTAGATTTTTTAAGTTAAGCTCATGTAGCGCTTCAGAAATATATTCCTAGATAGTACAGAATTTCCTTTAGAGGCCACTTGTGTGACAAAGATGGCAGGCCTATTCTCTATTATTCTCTATTTTTTCTTTTTGTTTAACCCGATACTGAACAAAACACAAGATCAATGCAATGCTTTTACTTTAAGTGAAACATGTTGACCTGTTATCAAAAGTTAAAAAAGTCAGCAAATGAGAATGGACTATTTAGACTTCGGCCAAAGAAGTACATTTACAAAATGTTAAGCATTGTGGGAGGGTTATCTAATGTTTAATATTAACATTTTCATCTACAATGATATGCTACTATATTTTTATGTCTTTTAGACAGAGAAGAAGCCCTATTATGAATACTTAAAGTTCACATCCCTTCAGAGACCCTTGCAGTGCTCATGACCATGCTGTAGACATTATAATGCATCTCAGTGTTCTAACACAGTACTTAAGTCCTTAAATCACAACTTATCTGCATGTTATGTGATTTACTTATCCATCCCTTTACTTTGTTTCCTTTCTTGCATTCACTTTTTAAAAATAACTAGTTGAAACACATGGTTGCCTGAAGCGTAGGGAATGTCCTGGCTGGAACTGGTTTGTCTATGTGCCTCACTGGAAACTAGGTCAATGTACATGGTGGGGAGCCCTGAGAAAGTTGAGTACTTTTCTCAAGTCAAACAAGTCGTCAGTTTTTTTGTTTCTTCTCCCCTTTAACTCGACTGTGCACTTCACGTGAAACTTTACATTTCAGAAAAGACTGGTCAAAAGTCAGGACAGTGCTTCCTGGCCAGTAAACAGAGCGAGCTTGCTTTTCGCGTTATTTCCCCCTCATGTTTATTATTCTTATTAGTTAGCCTATGTTTGTTTCTTTTTCTCTCTCTCTCTCTTTTTTTTTTTTTTTTTTTTTTTTACCTTCGGAAACTTCCACTTGGTGTCCCCTCGCTACCTCCTGCCAGTAATGTAGCAGTCGGTCTGAATTTTCGTCTTCTTCCATGGCTTCTCCTTCTTCTTCAAGACTGCCATTACCCGAGTCTGAAAGCTGGTCTTCGGAGAAGGACTCTAGGTCTTCCAGTGTGATCATCCCGTGTCGGTCGATGCCGCCGCCGCCACTACCACCACCACCACCTCCGCCGCCTCCACTCATCTGGCAGCCGCCTCGGTCCATCTTTTTTTCTTTGTACGACTATCTAGGTGCCCACCGAGGAAGAAAGCCTCGAAGGGGGTGACCTATGGTCCAAACTCAGAGATCTCCCTTCAACTGACGCTTCGTTGAAGTTCCAGTCTTTTTCTCTCTCCCTCTTTCTTCGCACCGCCGTGCTCAGCTTGTCCGGATTACGACAATCGTTACTTTCTGGTCAACAAACCAGGCATAACTAATCTCTAGCCGACGCATTTAGCCATGGTTGCATACGCTGTCTTAAGTCTGACTTAAACGAGCCATAGTACTCATCTAAGAACACTTTAAAATCGCTGGAAAACAAGAATGGTGGACGTCTGCTTCGCTCGTGCGGAGCTGCGTGACGCTTCGAAGCCGAAGGTGAATGCGATGTTTATGAGGGCGGGCCACAGGGACACGTGACGATGCGGGCTCTCGCTGCCCCCGCCTCCTCGCGCTGTCCGAGAAGATAAATACCCGAGGCCCCCTGTACGGGCACCGGCAGATTCACCCAACAGTGAACTATGAGGATCCAAGATGGCAGTGATGATGAAAGGAGGCACTTCATGTGTTGAATGACTCTCAAATTTATTTTCCAAATCTGTTTTTCAGTATTTATTGATTTATTTTTAGATTTACCATTCTTTTATGGACCTAGGTGCAGATTTAGGCTTTTGTTGTTTTAATATTCAAATTTTCATTGTCAGATGCTTTTTTTTTTTTTTTTTTTTTTTTTTTAAAGACAGCTCTTTGCAGCAGATGCAATCATCTGCTGTTCAATCCCACTTTTGCAAGAGAAATATGCAATAAAATATATAAAACCTGCAAAAACAGGAGGGATGATTATGTTCCATTGAATTTAACATACATTTCTTAATTGGGAAAAAAAGACAAGAAAGAAAATAATTAAAAACATCATTTTATGATTGATTTTTTTTTTTACATTAAACTAAATATTTATGATACATGATGACTTTAGAAAAAAATGATTATAAACAAACTTGAACTTGATCGCTAGGGGACAGCCTAGGCAGGATTTCCTCTGATCTGTGTCACTGCAACAGCCAGCCACCATGCTGTACCCTTCAGCATGCACGTAGAGAGGACATTATATAATCCACTATAGTGTGTGTGTGTGGGGGAGTGTCTGTGTGATTACACAGAGACACTGACACACACTGACAACACACTACAAGGAGGGGGACCTTGTGGGCCCCCTCTGTGGCTGTATCTACTACCACTGGGTTGTTCAGTAATTGCTTTCATGTGTATTCATTATAAATGGTCACAGCCAAACTGAGACGGCAATTTGAGTCACAACTGCACTTTGCAGTTTTCACAATTTGGACTTCCATCTTGTCATTTGAGCAAAGCAACTTACTTATCCCATGAACAAGTGTCAGTGGTTTTTACGGCTAGCTTTACAATGCAGACACAACATGAAGTTCATCCTATTGTTGACATGCAGGAGTGAGAGTTTAGCATTGGCTTGTTATTAATAGCTGCTTGAGACAGCCTTTTCACTCATTCTCTTCACTTACCTCAACCAACCTTAGCCAATCAACTGCTTTGCAAGACTGAGCATGCTCAGAGTCCCTTTAAATGGTTATTTGGCCTTTCTCCACTCATTACCTTCCCTTTCCTCTTTATTTAAATCAATCTTTCTGAAAAGTGTGTGTGGAAACACACTAATTTTACCGACTCCTAAAACACAAACTGGCGCATTGTTAGCTTTTTATTATAACATAACCGGTGAGAATTTGATAAACCCAAAGCCAAACATGTTTCAGTATTATAATTTTAATTTAGAGGTACTTAAAAAACATCAAGGTAATACTATCTAATGAAAACTTAAATAACAATCATAAACTGTTGTAAGATTCATTTAACTGAGTGTATCTTTGTTTTCACTTTATAGAGCAATTGTTAACAATTTCTGTCTCTTACATTTTGAACAGTACTGATTGCCAAAGGCCAGAACTGATTGCTGCAAGACACAGGAAGTCTATGAACATATGATCAAGTTATTGTGCAGGTTTTGAAAAGTGTCAAAAAATGTTGCAGTTTTACTGGAATAGCAGTTAAAGTATTTCAGTTTTCCTTCCGCACATTTTGTTGTTTCATTCCACTTTCCAGCCAGGCAAAAACAGTGACCTCACTAATCTGGTTCTGTGTAATCTCATAATCTGGACCTGACCGCTGTGTACACATTTCCACATTGAGCTCCACCTGTCTGTCAACCATTTACAGAGAGCTGGTTGGGCAAAGGGCTGCAGCCAGACAGCGGTTGTCTCTCCCCAGTGTGAGAGACGACAAGTCAGTTTTGCCAGTAGAACTGAAGACGAATCAGCATAGATAGCTGGCCAGATGTGGAAAAACTATTTCTACCAGTAAGGATGGCACCAGAAAAATGGCCATAGAGTTATCCAAAACAAAGAAATGAATATTTATGATACTTTAACAGATATTATAGGGCTCTAAATTGTTAATCTGTGTATTACCAACTGCTAAATTTTACATGTGTTGACACAGAACCTAAAGCATGCTAACTTGTAAGTATCTACATTATTCAGTGTGTTGCCACATTGTTTTAATTGCATTGACAGGGAAGATGACAGTCTTGTAAAAGGAAGCTTGAATAGTTGCCCAAAAAAAACAAGGCATTGTGTAAAAGTATATGACTTTAATGTTTTTATGAGAACTTGAAGTACATAACTATTTCTTTTATTAACCAGTCCCTTCAGAAAGTTGCAATGTTGTAATTTAAAATATTAACAGATATTTAATCAAGGACAAATAACTCAATATACAAAGCACGTTTTTCTGGTAATATAAGAAATTTAGGATCGCCTCATTTTTATTGTATTTATTCCACCCTTTTATATTTGTTTGTATGGTTACAGTTGCAGCATTGCATCTTTCTAAATGGACTAATTAACTCTTTAAGTGTTAAAAGAAGGACGAGGCCAGTTGCTCTAGTTCGGAAAGGCAATAATGCTTTGCCATTTTTTGCATAACATAGGACTTTAGCCGCTCATAATTTCATAATAAATCAGAGCTTATCAGAGGAGAGGTCTGGGCTGCAGACAGGCCAGGATAGCTCTCGGACTCCTTCATGAACCAGCTCATGCTGTGTTTGCTGTATTGCTTTTATGAAATAGGCAAGTCCTTATCTAAAAAAGAAAAAGAAGACATAATTGGATTGAATGAGTTGGAAAAGAGGTTTTTTTTGAGGGGGGGGGGGCGGGGGGGTGTTCTGTCATGTTATTCTTGTAAAATAGTTTTTTAGCTGCTAAGCAACTTGATCCATGCTGCCAGAGAGTGTAAAATGAAACCAAATCAAGCGACTGATGTCAGAGCTCAGAAATATATGATATAATTTATCACTGTAGGGAATAAGTGATGAAGAGGCAGTGAAGCATGTCGCAGCAGTGCTATACGAACAGCCATTCAGAAAAGGTGTTTGGAGTGTATTATCAGCGTTTGTAATCTCAGCGTAAGAAATGTTTAGGTCTGATTCAAACAAAACATTTAAATCAGTCCTAAAAGCTGTTTGCAGATTTCACTTTGTACTTCTCATTCTTAATCCTCAACAGCTATGAACTGTAGGGGTTCTGTGGAGATGTTGGAAAAGTCTGTCTGTCTGTATCCAACTCTTTTTCCACCAGGCCTTGGCTAAGTCATACTAAGCACAACCATTGTGTTATTATAAGATAATACAGACAAGCATAACTGAAGCAACCACTTGGCACTGCTTTGTGCTACACATTTTCTTTCTCGTATTGCTTATCAAATTCTGCCAAGAAGAATTTTAATTTGTTTTTGGATAAGCCAAAAGTGAACTGAGATGTTCCAGGCTAATTTGCAAGTGTGCATTTGTCTGGTCATGCAGGATGCGGTTTTGCAATATGTTGTTCAGAAATTCAATTTACATTCAATACCAGCCAAAAAGTTTGTATACTTACTCATTCATTTTTAGGGGTAGGTGTAAATGGGTGATTATTGGAAAATGGACTGAGGTTAATAAAACAGTAAATATCTTCATTTACACGGGTTTTGTACAATGAAATAAAAGTTAATTGCCTTTTAAAGGCTTTTTCAGTGTACTGAATTCTTGCTATTTCTTTTCTCCACTTTCTTTTGTGACATACAGTATGTTTTACCAGTTTTACATAGTGAGAATCCTAAATTCTCTATTTTCTAATCCCTCCAAGTAACAGATGAGTTTGTGGTTAAATAATCCTCCTTTCCATTTAATGTTACAATAAACGTAGTGTTACTTGTAATGCATTCTGCCAACAATAAAGCAAACTGTGGAATCAACTCATTTTTGGTTTATGAAAACTTATGATTATGTAATTATGAAGCACAAACCCAACCAGATGGCCTGGCCTCCTTACATTCATGGAAGAACATTTGGGACTAGCTGTTTATGTTTTCTGAAAGGTCAGTGGAATTAAAGGTTGTTATTTAACCCTTTGCTTTTGTTTTCATAAGCCATTTGAAGCACACTCATATTTCACTTAAGAGAAGCAGGCAGTGATTTGGAAAATGGGCCAAAATGTTCAGCTGAGTTTAGGCTTAAAAGAACTCTTAATTTTTAATGTTTTCTAGTCTTTTCTCCTGATTGTTTTTTCTTTTGTACCCTTTTCAGTCCTAGCAGTAATAACCAAAATGGGTGTCATATAATAACTAATAATATGGTTAAAACTACTAACTGTTACACACAGACAGTTCATAGTTTTTTCCCCATAGAATCATTTCAACATGTATTAATAACTGCAGATCATTGATATAAAAAATCCCAATTTCTCTCTATTCTTCCTGTTTCTTTCACCAGTGTAAATAGTTTTTCTCGCAATTTTCATCTCTTATTTCGTCGAGTGCGATGCTTGAATGGCCCCCAGAGCAAATAAATTGCTTGTCATCTGTTATAAAACTTCATTTTTATACACCATTTCACTACAATGGGAAACCCACTTCTTCTTGTAGGACAGCCTTTTATTCTGTTCAGTTTGTAGAGCAACAGTTCCAGCCACATGAAATAGAAATAATAATGACACAGACTTTCTTCCTCTACAATTGTGAAGATGAATAGACTTCCTCCATCTGTTTTCCCATTTTTTTCAAAATCGAGGACAGGGGGAAAAGGTTCAGTGCAATTTAGTGTTATTATGCTGTAACATTTTCATTCTGTTTGTACAAGTCTGCCATTTTTTTTCTAAACAAATAACACCTATATCCTTTAAAAAATAGTTTAAGGAGACATGGTAGTTTGTATTTGTGGATTTGCATGATGCAACCAAATCAGAGGAAATACCCTCTTATTGATGACCTACATACAGTACATTACGTGTTTGTTATTCATCTTTCCAGGTGCTGGAGAAGTTCATGTCTCGTCTAGTTCAGAACCGGGTGATGGCCCACAAGGACCTGCAGACTCTTGGCAAATACCAGCTCATTCTCGCCAGGGATCAGTTCCGCAAGAACCCACCACCGTACATCAAGGCACAGACTCTTGTTTTGTTGCATATGTTTTCCCAATAATATGATAAAAAATCTTAATAATCAATAGCACTCAGTTCTAAGACATATGGAGCCTCAAAGTTTAAACTTTACAGTTACTTGTGTAAATTTCTGGTCTAATTCTATATTTCAGTCTTTATTTCAGCCACTGTTCTCTTCAGTGATTTCAGTGAGTTCTGTCTGTGCCCATTCTTCAAATCTCCTCCAGCTTTCATAAGATTTGGATTTCAAGATTTTGCATAATTTCACTGACAAACAGACAAGCTTCAACATCTACAAACCAATGAATTATCTTCGATTTGTGGAAAGAGCACAGGAGACTGCAAACAAGACAGCAGGAGAATCTCACAGAGCTAGAAACCTTTTACAGGATAAATAGTTGAAAAACCCCCAAACTAAAACTAAAAATCTGCTTAGTTGCTACAAGCTGAGCTCTCTGCCACAAGTACTAAGTACTTATCATACAGGAAGACCAAATGCTATATATTTTTTTGTATGTTGGCACTTAATAAAACTGAAATAAATATAATAATACTGCACAAAGTATTCAGGAAATGCAACTTTTAAATAATCATATCCCCTTATTCACTTAACTGTTCCTACCAGCAAAAATAATGTAAGCCTATGTGTAAAATGTTTTCTTTTATTCTGCAAGAATTTCCTGTATTTTTGCCTTGATCTGTTTGTGGGAGCAGGAGCCTATCTTAGTTTCTATCAGGCATGAGACAGGTTACATCCTGGTCAGGTCAACAGTCCATCACAGGGGCAGCATAGACACAACCACTCCCCCCACTCTCTTAGGACTGAATGTACTTGCTGAATATCCCTTTGGGTCAGTTCAGATTCTCCTATCAACCCAACACCTAGGAGGAAGCCAAAGAGAACCTGCGCAGGGACAGGGACAGGGACAGGGAGAACACCCAAACTCAGAAATGCAAAAGGCTGATGTTGACACCAGGAACCTTTTTGGTGGCGACAGTGCTAACCACCACTCCGCCCTGTAGCCTAAACTAAAACTGTTGCACCCCTATATAACTACACATAAATTACCATTTGACCAATATTAAAGTTATCAAACACTTTCTAGTACAATGTTATATTTTAATCATATTCCTTTAATTGGTTGTAAATTGATCCCATGAACTCGCATGCTGTTATGCTCACTGCAGGGTCCACAACAGGGGATGCTGGAGGGCGACTTTGCCCTTTGCATCAGCCTGTACCATGGCTACGAGCTGCTGATGCAAATGGGCCTCAGATCACTCTTCTTCTACTTCCAGGGAATCATGGACGGGTCCAGAGGTCAGTCTTTTTACCCCCAGTGCTTCAGTGTCTTTTATTGCCCTTTGAATTGAAAAATATTTGTCAAATGCCCATATTTGTACGTTTCAACCCTACTTCAGCTATATTCTGCCATACACTAGATTATCTATCCTTAGCCATGGGTGTTATGTATAATACCAATATGTCTTTGAAAGTGAGTGTATGATGTAAGGAAGTGTATGATGTAAGCACAGTCTGTTTTGGTTGTTTCAGAGATGTCCAGAGCCAAGAATGAACTGCAGAGGACTCCCACGTTCATGGACCTTTACTCGGAGATGGAGGCAATGTTTGTGAAGCCGCCTACTGGTACATGAGTTCATTCATACATCACCACATGACTGAAAAAAATCTGAATGTGTTATGGAATGTTATCATGAAACCTTCAGCTATCCAGTGCAGCTTTTTCTTCTCTTTATGAATAAAAATGCAATATAGAAATGAACAACTTCCCTTTTAAAGCACTAAAGTTGCGCTGATTGACTAGCATCCTCTGTTCTGACTATTTCTAGGTCCTGATGAGCCATTCATTTACAGTCACCCAAAACTGGAGAAACTGGAGGAGGTAGTGCTGCAGCACTTCAGAGTGTGGGCTGAAAGCTCAGCAGGCAATAATGGTGATTTTCTTATTATAGCAGCCGATGCTGTGACTCATATATGGAGTGATTGTTCTAACTCAAAGCTCAAGTCTACCAGTCTCTCATAGCTACATCAGAAAAGGCATCCAATATTAACTTCGAGTAGTTTTTTTTTTTATTTTATTTTTTTTTATCAAATGCTTGCATCAAGTTTAATGATGAAAAGATAATGGCTTATTTAGAAAGTATAACTCCATAAACCAGTAGTGCCGATGTGTATAAGATGTTTAGAATTAACACTTGTCCACAGAAAAATATGGCCTCCTAAATAAGCCAAAGCGGTAAATGTAACTTAATTTAAGCTTATCACTTGATCTAAAACTTTTAGGCAAAACACCAAAATAAATTTTGAGGAGGGTATGTTTACTTGCAAGTTTATTAGTTTGGAGAGAATCACAGAACAAAGCAATGTGCATGAAAAGACCTTCTGTGCTTCAGCTTGTTGTGGGAATTTGGCTCATGGTTACTGAAGGAATTTTTAATCTCTTAGTTTCTTTTTCATTCCTCTTTGTCTGATTGTTTTTGCGGTTCAGGTCCTCAGGGTGTTACCACACGTGTGATGATCTTTTCGTCATTTCGGGAGAGCGTACAGGAGATTGCAGCCATGTTGAACCGCCACAGTCCGCTGATCAGGGTCATGACTTTTATGGGCCAAGCCTCGGCTGGGAAGGGCGTCAAAGGCTTCACCCAAAAGGAGCAACTGGAGGTAAAAATTGTTTCTTTCTGTTTGATCCAAAGCAACCTTTCGATAAGATTTGGACATTTTGGACAAATAAAATCTTCATTTACTTCTCAAAATCAAGGAAGAAGAAAGTTTTTGTGTCTGTGCATGGATTCCATTACTTACAGGACAGGGTTGAAATTACATACTTTTATAATTTGTAATAGCTTTGCCATTGCATATCCACACACTCTATTGATTGTGTGCAGTCACACTCAGTAGTCACTTGGTTAAGAATTTATGAAGACAAAATAAGATGGAAATAATTAGATGCTCTCACCATTTAGCTGCCCTTTCTTTTCGCTATTCATCTGTGTTGCAGGTGGTGCAGAGGTTTCGACAGGGAGGCTTCAACACACTAGTATCGACCTGTGTGGGGGAAGAAGGGCTGGACATCGGAGAGGTGGACCTCATTGTTTGCTTTGATGCACAGAAAAATCCCATCCGCCTTGTGCAGCGAATGGGACGTACTGGCCGTAAGCGGCAGGGACGCATCGTAGTGATTTTGGCTGAGGGACGGGAGGAGAGGGTGAGTCTGCAAAACCAAGTGCACCTAACATTATTTCAAACCAAACCTCACACAGCCCCATAAAGCTCCTTATATCACAATCTATTGTCTTCTTGTCCGCAGACCTACAATCAAAGCCAGAGCAATAAGCGCAGTGTGTACAAGTTCATCACTGGTAACAAAAGCGGCTTCCACATGTACCCCAATAGTCCCCGCATGCTCCCTGAGGGGGTGAACCCCACCCTTCATAAGATGCACATTACATGTGGACAGTTTGCTCATGCGGCAAGCAACAGGAGGTCTGTCAGGGGGCGGCGGTCCCACTCTGAGGGAAGAGCATCACTTATCCATCCTCAAAACCTGCGTGAGTAACAAACAGAATTTGACTGGTTAGATTATCTTGTCTGGATAATGTGAGCATGGGTTTCTAAGTTAGAAATGGATTACATTTGTGTGTGTACCGGTATGTGTCATTTATCAGTGAACCAGCGCAGCACAGCATCTGATGGCTTTCTGAGCAGCGCAGAATATTCTCTGTGGGCGTCGACCATGAAGCTGAATGAACATGAGGCCCATCCAATCTTAAAGCAGTCCCATTTTTTGTCAATACCCAGTGACACCGCACATCAGGTTTTTATTTTCATTGTTTCTTTCTTGCTCATGCAGACCTCACAAGTAGCTTTGATATTTCTCCGTCATACGATCTTATCTGGAACGTTTGCCTGTGCAAACCATAGCACAACACAAAATTCATATTTGGAATAGATCAGTTTGGTTTCTGAGACCATGGCGGGTCTATGATGGTTGTGTGAGGATGGCAGTTGCTGTGATTGAATGTGGAAAATCCCTCTGGCAATGGCTGGAAACTTATTCATGTGTTATGCATTTCTGTCTTGCATATCCATTTTCATTTCTTTTTAAACTAATACTTCATCCCTTTGTGACAGGAGGAAATTTCCAAAGACAAACCATGCAGAGAGCTGTCTTTGTGGGAATGGAGACACTGGCAGCACAAAGCGCTTCCCACCCATGCTGTTGATCATTCTCTCCGCTGCAACCACTTTATTAAAGTGATGGAGCTCATAGATGGCATGAAAGAGGAAAGTGAGGTAAGCAAAAGAGCAACTAGTTCATCTATGATTATTTTGTTGATCAAAAGGCAAAACTATTTCATCTCTTTTGTGCTGGATGGAATATGTTGGTGTAAAATAATCTTTAAGTAATTTGTTTTGTTTTAGCACATCTTTTCATCTTAGTTGAAAAAATGGTCATCTCTGCCAGGGGGCTGAGATCGACCCAGATAGATATCTACGTTTTAAGGTATAAAACAGTTTTAGCTGTATTAAAGTCTGGTCTCTTTGTTTCCCATTGTCATTCTGAAAACTGAACGTTTGCCTCAGTCTCACTTATGCTGAGGACTGAAACAGCATTTAGCAAAGCTACTTCAGCCCTTATGATGAAAAACATCCCCACAGCATGATGCTGCCTCCGCTATACTTCTCTGTGGTGATTATGGATATGAGATCTTCTTTTTTTCACATGCAGTGTTTTTCTTGATATACAAAAAGTCCACTTTCCTCCTCAGCTATCCAGAGTACCTTGGCAAACTCCTTATCTGTGTATTTATTTCAGTTTTTTTTTTTAGTCCACTTTCCTATAATGCTGGCTAAGTGGAGTGCATGATGTGCTGTAGTCTCTGCTGTGGAGTTTTACATCTCCTCCAGGGTTACATATGGACTTTTTGCTCTCTGATAAAGCCTTCTCATCTGGTTTATTAGTTTTAGTGGTGTTGTAGTCTTTCTTTGCAGGTTTGTTGGTGTGCTATCTTCTTTTTATATACCCTGACCTGTTAGAGGAGCGCCTGGTTTCCTGTGCAGCTTGGTTGGTGCTGCCTCCGGTGTTACAGACTCCACAGGTGTAAACTGTGATTGTGGGACACTTGCATCACACACATGTTCATTAAACTGAGTTAATTAGGGTTGTGGAAGAATAAACACACATGTATTTTGAGTTCAATTAGGTTTCTAACTTTTTTTTTTCTTTTTAAAATTAGTGTTACATGAGAAATTTGGACTATTTTTCATTTGTTCTTTATATAAAATCCAAAACCACATTCATAGAAATCCTCCTCCTAATGAATCAGCACAGGAAAAAGGCTAAAGAGGGGACTTTTTCAAGACACTGTGCGCTGAGAAGGTTCCTAGTGATGGGAAGATGGTTTCATAAAATGATTCCAAACATCTTGCATAAAACCAGCTTGGTTTCATAATAGAAAGACAGTAGTGTGCATTTACCCAAAGGAAAACCAAACTTTATAAACGCACAAGGCTGAGAGGAGTCAGCTGAGTTGCTTGTGAACATACAACTGTGGTTTGTTTTGAGTTACTAAATTTATCGTTGTGACGTGGAAGACAAATTCCTTGCATGATAAACAGGCTCCATTGTGGCATTACTTCTTAGAAAATTAACCGTCTATGTGTTTCCGGGCTGTCAAATATTTTCTCACTTAAAATGGATTAAAGAAAAAGAAACAAAAAAGTTTGAATTTTTATTTTAAATCAACAGTAATACCACTTTAGCTGCTTTATTAATAATAATGAACTTGAATTATCTTAATTTAATTATTTATTTTTTTCTTTTCTTTTCTTTTTTTTTAATATCTTTTCTGATTCAATTATTTTTTTGTCCAGACGAGTACCAAGACAGAGGCCAATGATCGGTGATGGTTATGTCAGAAAAATCTGTCAGAAAAATTGCAATGAATTTCATAATAAATCATGAAAGTGTAAAAGAGCCCATTAGATTTATTTAAAAATGGTCAAAGCCTTTGTGGGGGGGGGGGGGGGGGAGGGGGGGGTCATAATATATTTATTAGGGCTGTCAAAAAAATTAATCCTAAATTAATCCTATTGTCAAACAAGAGATGTCCTTTTTAATTACTACTGCTATATGCAGAAAATACATTAACTTTTGTTTTACAACTTGAAGGCTAAAACCAAGCTACACATCCGGGAGTAGTCCAGGACTCAGACCTGGATTTCAGCTTCACATTAGGACAGTTGTGAAGTCAGCGTGTGTGGACGTATCAGCAACATTCTGGACTAAACTGCAGCTGTCTGAAGGACTGTAGGGAGACATGTAAGGACAGGGTTTCAGTAGTTTAGTCTACTAAAGATAAATGCAGAATTCCTGGTGAGACACCTTTAACCCTAAATGTGTTCTAAAAGTGAAAAAAGCAATGTAATTAATCAGGATTAATTTTTTGACAGCCCTAATATTTATTCATAATTTTTATATAGCGTAGGTAGCAATTTTGTTTCTACAAATAATGAAAGCGGCTAAATAAAAAGTGGGATGTTTGTTGCTCCAGCAGCAGCTGGAAAAAAAAAATTACCTGCTAACTTACAGCGACCTCATCCAACTGGTGAATTCATCAGGACTATAGTGGGGTTATCAGGTCTTCTGGTGACGCAACAGTTGAATCCAGAGAAGATGCAGGGAAGATGTAATGTCTCCGGCTTTGTTTTGGTTTTATTTGGTTTTATTTACTTATCAGTATCAGACAGGGAGTATAAGCACACATTTATTCAGTTGATGTTAAACTAACCTTGCTTACATTTAGCAATTATTATTCTGTAATATATAATCAAATATCTATTTTTTAGGAACATATCATTATCCTTCATCTCACCATCTGCTCTTTCATAAAATCGCCATTGATAAGACTCCTAATTTAGTCCATATACCTGCAACTGGGTCAGAGATATGGTAAGGTGGGCTCTCATTACCCGTGTTTTTCCTCTCTGCGGGTCTTTGCTGTCGAGGGTGGAGAAATTGATCCCACCTGTTAGCAAAAACAGGATTACAGGGCAAGGTGGCAGCTAGTGCTCTCTATGCTTCTGTAGACAAATTCAGGTTATGATGTAACCAGAAAAAAAGAACTTACAAATGTGACAACCCACTATCATTTAACCTCCAAAAGAAAAAAAAAATCCGTGCTGTAACAGTAAAATCTTACAACAATAAACAAACCTGCAATCCTATTTTTTCCCTAGGTCAGCTGTGGGCTGCACAAAGATGACGTAAACAAGCACTCACATCACGAAGCTTTAAATATAAGTCAAATACTCACTTTCTTTTCTCACTATTGCTTTGATCTGCAACGGTTTCTAAGGAAAATTTCTGGATGTTTTGCTGCTTAGCCCTCCAGCACTCCACTGTTCTCAAACTGCATCTGTTCACTTTGAAGCTAATCAGTTGGCGTTGAGGGGATTTTTAGAGCATAGCTGCAGCTGGAAACGGTACTTCAGGAGTGGTGTGAGTGAGGGAAATCAATAGAGTTGCAAGTGAGATTAATGGTTAATCACCACAATGACCAGATTGTCACATTGTGGTTATGCAAGCATTCAGTACATGCTATTATGAGAATATTGATTTGAGTTTCTTAATTTAGACGTAATTTAGACATGAAAGGTTAGGAACAGCCTCCTAGTTACAAAAGTTAGAAGAATAGAAAATATTACACCACAACAAACCTACCCAGCGTCCACCAAAACTCAGACTGGACACTGCGGGCATTAATCAGAGAGGTAACAGAGAGGCTAAAGTAACCCTGAAGAAGCTGAAAACCTGAACAGCAGAGACTCCTGTATCTGTGTCTAGGACCACTCTAAAATCCACTGGTATTAATGAAAAAGTCACCAGAAAAATCCATTGCTTGTAAAAAAGCTAAAGAAAGTTGGTTTAGAGTTTACCAAAAGGCATGTGGGAGACTCCTCAAACATATGGCCAACTAAAAAAGTTTTTTTTTTTTTTTTTGCCTTCAAGGAAAACACTGTTTGGTGCAAACTCACCAACTCCCAGCATCCCTACAGTGAAGCATGATGGTGGCAGCATCATGCTGTGGGAAAGTTTTTGATTCGCTAGGAAACTGATCAGACTTGAGAAATGAATGGATGGTGATTAATACAGAGACATCCTTGAGGAGAGCTTGCGTCAGTTTTGCAGAGATTTGAGACTTTGATGGAGGACAGCGAGACTAAGCATCACTGTTAAAGCAACACTGGACTGGTCTGAAGGGAAACATTGAAATGTGCCAAGTCAAAACCCAAACCTAAATCCAGTTGATAATCTGTGCTATGACTTAAAGACTGCTGTACGCCGATGGAAGCCATCCAGTTTGAAGGAGCTGGAGCACTTTTGCTTTGAAGAAATCCCAAAAATCCCAGAGTAGCTGGATGTGCCAAGCTCATACAGACGTACCCAGAAAGATTTGCAGATGTAAAAAGTGGCTTTACAAAGAACTGAGTTAAATATGCATGCATCCCCTTTCTTTCCTCAGTTTCAACAACTAATGTGTTTTTTTTGTTGTACCTAATAATAGTTTTCTGTTTTGTTTACATTTTACGCTCCCTCACACTGTTCTTTGGAAGTTTTTCTTTCTTGGTTTCAAAAAGAGGTGCCATAGTTTGAGGGAAATGACTATAAATATTCTAAACAAATACCCTAATCTAGTTAAGTTAAAAAAAAAATTAATGAAAAATTCCTGGAAGGATCTGGATCTGGACCAAAGACTGATCTGTTCCTCACCGAATTGGATTAACATCTGTATCCAGAGGGCCAAACTGTCTGAGAGAAGACCAAGAGTAAAACTTCTGTGAAAACAGTCACTGTAGCATTTTCCACCATCACTTAAGCCAAACAGTGCAAACATGTTTACTTTAAGTAATTTATTTACTACATATACTACTCCAGCAGTGTTTTTATTTTATTAGTTTGATCTCATGAGCATTTACAACATGGTTGATAAGCAGGGAGCCTAAATTTAGTGTTTATGTTCTATACTTATTGGCAAACCTTCAACACATAAACAGCCTCGCCCTCTGTGTTCTGCTTTCATCCTGACCAATGGATAATGTTAGCTGTGGCTTACTTGCTTTATCTGAATTAGCAGAGGCCTCCTAACCCTTTGCTTTTTTGACCTCCCGCTCAGACATCAGAGGCGGCCTGAAAAATAAACCTCCTACATGAAAAGCCCTCTCATATTTTCTGATAAAACTTCCCCACACACCTCTCTTCCAAATCAGTAGTTTTAGTGCCCATTTTCTAACAGTCTATTATGCTATTTTACATGCCTTTCTTTCTTTTATTAATCACACCGTCTCTTTACAATGACGAGACGCAGGGCAAGCACGCAAGCCTCCTCGCCTGTGATTATGTAATAGTTCTCTGAACTGTTACATAAAGCCAGGAAGCTGGAAGTAGGTCAGGCTGTGATGACCCAGATGTATAGCATCCTAGACTGAAAAAGAGGAGAGTAGGAGATCAAAAAACAGGATAAACAGATAAAAATGAAACTTAAAACTGTGTGAAAAGAACTCAGAGATAATGACTGCAGAATCTCCATTTTCTAATGAGCTTCTCAACATATGAATGATGCTGATTTTTCTTAAGTTGTTAGCAAGTTAGCATGGAATCACGTATGTCTTGTTGCGATCATGTCAATGTTTTTTACCATCTCGTATCTTGAGCTGGCATCAGAAGTAGCATTTGGATGTTCAGTTGAAACTTATTCATTTCTTAAGGCCAAAAAATGTTAATGTTTATGCAAATGAACGCAGTTTTCAGTCAGTAATATCAGTTATCATTGTGTTTAAGTGTTGTAGATTAGCTGCCAAAATACATCATCTGCCACTGAGCAACATTTAAGTTTGAAAAGTTGAAGTTGGGTTTTGAGGGGTTACTTTAAGAAGAAAGGCACCCCAGCACTTGTTTGGAAACTGATTCATGCAGACCGATTAATACAGATGATGCATTCTTTGTGTGTGCTCATGGGCATCAAATTCATATGATTATTGTGGTGAAATGAGATAATCGGCAGAGAGAAGTTTCCACTTTGCTGCTCCCTTCATCATGCAGTCTGAAATGACATGAACCGTGTGACCCTCCCAGCCTCTGCAGCACTCTCTCTGTTCTTATCACCAAGGTTATTTTTGGTCTGCGATATCTTTAGATCTACAGACATAATCTGATCATTAATTAATTGAACACCTCGGGTTCAGGTTAATCCAGTGTGAATCAAATTCTGCTCATCAGATTTCATCAACAAACAGTGTTGATTAAGGATTATGTTAGAAAGTGCATAGTTTTCTTCAAGGGAGGGAATAAATAATAGATTTTTTCAAGGTACAAGGGTTATTAAATCCTTTTATAGTAATTTTGTATTGGATTATTTATCCTTAAATGACTGTGAGTTCATTCCTTGAAACTTTTTGTGCTGGAGACTGCATCTTAAATTTTGGGCTTTGTGATAATTCATCAATAATAATCTTCTTCTTTTTTTTCCCCAACAAACAGCTACTTCTTCCTCTGCATATTCTCATGCATATACTAAGGCTACCTCTAGGCGTGGGATAGTCCTTCAAGCCCTACCTCAACTTTCTGTTTTAGTATCCTGCTAAAATGTCATAATCCCATTTTTACACCAACATTAAAAAACCTTCCATTTTCATATGAGTGCATTTTAAAGCGACTTAAAGAAGTAGTTTTGATATTTTTGACATGGGGCCTTATTTTCAAGTTAGCCAGGGTACTATTTGTCACTGGGAACAGTTTCAACATAACTATTCTAGTTGCAGGAGGTCGCCGTAGCTTTTGCTAGTGCAAGTCAATGGGAATCACTTACTGTGTAGCCTGTCATTAAAGACATTCTTATCCACTCCACAGAACACCCGAGAAAAGTCAGTTATAACATAAGACTATCTCTGTAAATGCTCATGTCAACATTAAGAATAATGTTACAAATAAAACTAGCCTTGCATTGCATTGCATTGCATTTTAAAGGTACCGTATCTCAGCAGCTACATAATTTTACTTTCTGTATTTGGCAGCGGAGTGATATCTGACGCTACTCAAATGAATCTTATGATACTATTCAGTCAAAAATATATAGCCAGATCTGAAAGGCATGAGGATATGTCAGATTTTAAAGACCATTTCAAATTTGTGTCATCAAACAAACTGTCACCATCTCTATGAATCTGGAATGCCACCCGAAAGCAAAGTATCATTCCACAGCCGATAAGAAAATAGTTTCTCAAAATGTAATGCACAATTTGTGATGCAAGGCTAGATTTATTTGTAGCATTATTCGATTAACTCGGGCATTTGGATCTTTAGTCTTGTATTATAACTGATTTGGCTCTGGTCCTCTAGAATGGATACGTTTTTTTTTTTTTGTTTTTAGAGTTTTTTTGGAGGAGTTTTTATGACAGGCGTAGTTCTTATTAACTTGCACTAGCATTAGCATCAGCGATCTACTGCAACTAGAATACTGGGATGAAATATCTTGAAACTGTCTCCAGTGATAATAGACTTGGCTTACTCGAAAATGAGGCCCTATTTCAAAAATTTCAAAATACACTTAATGCTCTAAAATGGAAATAAAAAACAAAATCCATTGAATTTCAGTGGTTTTTATCTGAGAACAGATGTTGTCGGTTTGTTTTTAATTGTACTTTCCTATTCTAAATTTGAGGAAAACGTTCAGATGGAGACGATTTACAGTGTTTAGTGCTGACAAAAAAGTGAAATGAGCTGCAAGTAAAATGATTCGTCTCTTAGAATTAAAGATGAGAAGGATCACCACTATGTGAAAGATTGCATGGACAAATGATTCAACAATTTAAAGATTCAAAGACAAAGTTTTATAATCTGTTCCCACGTGGTGCTGTTAAAGATTTGAGGATTTCAAAAGCTATGTGAGATAAAAGGTTGGAAACCAGTTTGAAATTACCATGGCCTTTAGCTTATCAGTTGTCACCACCATAATAACAGATATTTTCCTCTGTAAAAATAACAGTAAATGACATGAAAATAACTTCACATCTTCAAGAATGTTATCAGTGAACCCAGTTTGCTCCACCTACGTTAGTTATTGTTATTTCCATTATTTTTAAGTGGTCAGTGTTTTGCCTTCAGTTAGTACTGCAAAGTACAAAAATGTTAATAATGGGTTGTAAAGGCTACAAGCAGCTCAGTGCTTGTCGCCAGCTTGTTTGTCTAGTTAAAAGATTAAGAGAGGGAGTGTAACTTGTGCTGAAACAATAACAACTAGAAGCAGGCTCAGACAGCACAGCCCTCTGCCAAGACCAAAGTCCTAACTCACAACTAATAAAAATAGTCCACACTAAATTCAATGGGTACTTCAGGCTATACTCCACCTTTCCTGTTTTAAAAAAAGTTCCATTTTATATGAATTCTTGCAGCTTTGATTATTATTCTCCTGTTTAAAATATTTTAGTTGTACTCTTGAAACATAATAGTCGTCCAGAAAACCAGTTTAACATGACTACAATGGTGGTTTCAAAAACCATAGAAGTAAAAATACAGTTTTAAAGTGTTTCAGTGTCATGTCACAGTCATTAATTCCACAGTTTATGTGAAATGATAATAAACCTTGTTGTCAAATCAAGACTAAGGAACTGAAAGCATGTGCCAGTCTAAGTATGGGCTTAGTGGGTCAGAAATAGTGCTCAGAATCAATCCATTTAATGCTTTGCAAGTGATTAAAACTTTTGAACTGCACTGTGCAGTAATTGGGGTAATGTGTTCTTTCTTAAAGTTCAGAGCCTTGTAGGTGTATTTTGGCTCAGTGCCTTTTTACGGAGTGTTGAAAATAAAGTTAAATAATCGAGACAGAATGAAAAGAAGGCCTGAGTAACTTTCAGCAGGATGGCGGCATACAGCAGTGGCTGGATTTTTAGTGCAAAGTCTTTTTTAATGCAGTGCATCTGGTTTGGGTTTATTGCCTTTCATTTGCTCTAAAATCCTCTTCTTTCCACCTCTGGGTTCAGTGAGCAAATTCCTCCTGCTGGTCGCAGGTTGGATGGCACCCTGTCGACCCTGGCAGGATACCACTTAAGATTAATTCCTTCCAGGTCAGAAGTTTGCACAGATGACAGGAGTTGGGTACAAACACAATGTGGAAATTTAAGATCTTTACAAGGAAGTGGCAGCAAATGTGAAGATAGCTTGATTTTTTTGTTACAAGCACAAATAAAAAACTTTTTTTTAGAACCGTGTTTCATAAAAATAATTAAAAAATGGATGAATGGGAAATGTTACATCAGACTTTTGCATCAGCTCCATGTGTTGCTATGATGCGACGTCTCTTCATGGGACACTTCCTGATTAGATTACCGTATGAACATGAACAGACAAGCTTTGATTGGTGAAGTGGCCTCCATTTCTTTAGTAAGAGGTTGACTGTCCTCAGCTCTCCTGCAGAGGGATCTTATACAACTTTCTTGTGTGTGTTTGTGTTTGTGTTCAGGGGGAATGTCGTTATGAACGGGAGCTTCTTCCCTACCTCGACAAAGAAAGCACTGAAAAAAGGGGATGGAAGAGACAGAAAGCCGCAAAGACCTGCACAAAAATCACCAACATCAAGCCTAAACCATCTCGCTCATCTTGGTCTGAACTGGAATGTGTGGATGAGGATTTAGAAGGAGGGGGTGTGAGGAGAGAGGGGTTATTTTCCACATTGGCTGACCCACAACAGCTTCCTGTTGAGCGTGATGCTGAGGTGCCTTGTGATGACAACGCACATCACTCAAAACCCGAAGCAGGCCGTTCTCCATTAAACAGCGATGCTGATGACTGCGCCATCATTAATGTCATGGAAGCAGAGCGTACACTCACAGATCCTCTAAATCTAGACGATGTTTTACAGCCGTTTGATAAAAACGATGATGAGCTCCAGATGATGTTTTACCTTCCCAAATGGGATTCAGCCCCACGGTTCACCCCAGACAAACCAGAGAGAGCCGAGAGTCTGCAGTCCATCCTCGCCAACGTGGCTGAACTTCTCTCGCGATCTCCACCTTCTCCTGCTGACATTTTAGAAGTGGACAAGGCTGCGTCATTACATCCTTCTCCTCCACCCCCTCCTCAGCCTTTTGTGGTCAGCTTTAGTTTGGATGTAGATGATGATGATGAGGAAGAGATGACTGTTGGAGCTGACAGTGTGGCACCTGGCCCAGAAACAGAACATTTTTCAGTGTGTGAAGAGGGCAGGAAAAACAAGCAGCCTGTCGGTGCAGCTGTCCACAGTCCCACCTGGGATGAGGTTTTCGAGGATGAAGACGTAAATTATGATAATGTCACAGATGATGACAAAGAGACAAAAAGATGCAACGACTTCAAGGAGGAAGAGAATATGAAAATAAGGATTACTTATGACCGCAAAAGCAAAGAAAGCGATGGTTTGGACAGCATAAGAGATGAGGTAATGCCACACTCGACAGATGGCGGTGAGAATGATAGCGGATCCTCTAGAGGCAGCCCCCAGATGGATGACAGCATTGATCTGTTTGAGGACGACGAAGCCTTCCTGCAGATGACTATTCCAGATATTCCCACTCCTCAGGCTGGTGTCACACCCAGGGCGTCCCCAAATGCTCAGGACACAGAAAAAATGATTAAACTTGCAGAAATGCAAATCCTAACAAATCCATGTAGCACTGCACAATCAGCTGGCTGCACACAAAGAATAAAAACTGAGCACAGAACACAGAATGCATCAGATGCAATGCTCATAACTAAGGGCAGTCATTACTCTGCAGAAAGGAAACTTGATATACACATCGCTGACACACCAAGTAAAGCCTTCACCGATTGTTCAGGGAATGCTGCACCTTTTGTTAGGACTCCTACAGCGCAGAAAAATTCTGATTCATTCAACAGCTCAGATCAGTTTTTCTCTGTCAATTTTGACCTTGGTTATTCGCTGGAAGACTCTGAGGATGAAGCAGGAGTGCACGCTAAACCTGCTTCTTGCATGCCAGCATCTCCACCAGCCAAAAAGCAGCCTGACCCTGTCGTATCTTTACCGACTGTCTCTAACTCCACGCCGCATAACTTCCTTAACAGCGAATCCAAGTTATCCACTCCACAAATGCAATCAGAGTTAAGGATGCCTAAAAGTGAAGCACTCCCATCTCCAATCGCATCGCAGGGAGTGAGGCGGACACTCATTCCCAGGCCCATGCCATCCAGCTTGAAACGGAGACGACCAGAAGGTGGCTTCGCTGTGTCCAGCATGGAAACTGGCCCAAAAAAGGATTCTATTCTTGTCAACTCTCCTGCTTATCCAGGTTTTTAAAAAACAAATATGATGCTTAATGTTATTTTTTATTGGTTTATTTCCTTCCCTCTATCCAGCTTTAACCTGTTGTTTGTCTCCTCCTTTATTAGAGCATAGCAGTGATAGTGAAGATGAAGTTGTGGTTCACAAAAGAAGACATCAGACTAAGGTCAACCCATTATCGTCCCCAGAAGTGGTGAGAGAGCTTTGTCATCATTACATAATATAATGTTGAATAAACTGCTTCATCTTTTAAATTTGAAGGGTCTTTTTCAGTAACATTCATCCTGATACCCAAATGTTTTAATCATAAACCGGAGACATAAATGTAAAAAGCCACATAGAATGAATTAATACTGAGTTTATTTATAGTACTATTAAGGGTGAAATAAAAAACAAAACAAACAAAGATAACAATCTGACTCAGACAAAAAATTTCCAAGGTGCCTGCAGTTGTCATGACAACCATCTCGGGAGCAGTGAGGAAGCATTTACCTCCTATGAGGTCTTAAAAAATATCTAAAAGATAAACAACCCTGCAATGTTGTATGTAAAATTTACATTAACACGTTTGCTCCGTTTCAGTCTGTTATCACCAGCGATGCGGACTCTCCGATTGTGGTGAAAAGGAAACGCATCCCTGCTCTTCATACAGTAAGACTCTGCGATGACAGTGATTTATTGCTCAGCCTGTTCATGCAGATGTGATTTCAGTATCACACCTTCTACAAGTGATCCTTATCTACTGTAATTATATGCAGCAGTAACAATAAAGGCATTCGATTGAGTAGCTCTCTTTGTTCCAGCCTGATGAGACGCAGGGCAAAGCTGTTTCTGATGATGACTTCCAGAATGAGTCTGCATTCACATGCAGAACCATAGCACCGGCAGCAGAGAGGAGGCGAGTCCAGCAGCCTAAACACAAGGTCTGCAGACCAACAGATGGCTTAGTACACTGCTGTGATGAGAATCTTGATAATATCATTTACTCTTTATTTCCATATTACTACATGTAATGACATGCAATTGGCTTAATTTATTCTGCTAGTAAGATGCTGCTTTTATTTTCATGGCTACAGTTACAGGCTTTTGTACTGTGTGTAGTTTTAGTGTGCAGGATTATTTGTTCCCTTGTACATTTAGCATCCCTGCAATAATTGATTTTTCAGCCATTTGAGGAATGTAATTAAGCTGTAAACACATCAAATCCGCTGCCTTCACTCGTTTCATTGTTTTTGACCAGTTTAGTTTCTCTTAAAATGTGAGACCACTGATGTCATTATCTGGGTTTCATCGACCGTCGGCTTTGACGTTTTCCATGGTTCTGTGTCAGAACTTTGTTTTCCAGAAAGGGCGTCAGTTCCTGGATGAAGAAGCAGAGCTGTCAGAGGATGAAGAGGGAGCAGATGTGTCATCTGACGAAGAGGACGGAGAAGACCAGAATCGGTCTCTTGACGGCTTTGTGGTCGACAACACACACCTCTCGCAGGGGCTGAATGGTAGCTCGCTCGATGTTTGGTGGACTTTTCTAACGTGTTTATCTTCCTCAGAGATTTTCAGTGACACGGCGGGCCGAGTGAGTCACGCCGTGACATTTACACTTTGGTTTCCTGTCTGTTCTCCTCTATATCAGAATCAGAGATGCAGGGAGTTTACCTGAAGTCTGTGAGGAGCCCCGCTGTCCAGGGCAAATTCAAAATGTCATACAGAAACCACAACAACATGGATATTTTTTCCCAGGTATACCATATTTTTGTATTCTCACATAAAACTCACACAACATACTGTAATTTATTATTGGTTAAAATCTTTATCCTCCCAACTAGGTGCCTGAGATGGATGAGACATATGCAGAGGACAGCTTTGTGGTTGGCAGTGATGTGGAGGAGGTTGACAGCAATGACGAAGAGGCAGAAGATGTTGAACTTATGCCCGAGGCTTCATTTGTTGATGGGAGAAGGCAGTACGCCACCAGACGCCGTGTCTTCCTGCACAAAGCTAGAGCAAAGGCTGGCACAAAGACCAGAGCCGAGTCTCCACCTGAGCAGAAAGCGGCAATGAAAACCAAACGTACCCGCGTCTTACGCATCGATGATTCTAGTGAGGAAGAGATGGAGGAAGCGAGTAAAGAAAAGAGTGATGTCACAGAAGGGGGTGTTGTCCCCTTGCTGCCCAACATGGCACAACCACAGCCCAGCAGGACCACATCCTCAGCTTGTGCAACCATAGCGTCTAAGGTGTCGTTGCTGAGGAGCTCATTAAGTGAAGAGCAGCTGAATGAGAGGTAAAAAAAAGTCCACACATGGTTGCTCATGGGTGTACAAACCAAGGATATTATAGTTAATTAAAACTAATGAAAAAACTGAAATTGAAAAAACATTATCGTTAACTGAAATAAAAATAAAAATGACAGTTTTTTTAAACAACGATAACTAACTGAAACTGTGTTGTGTCTTTACAAAACTAACTAAAACTAACTAAAATTATTGCAAAAACATCCTTAGTTTTAGTCTTTGTATATTTATTTAATACATGAGGCTTTTGGTTTGATTTGAAATCTATTTCTATTTAATCTATTTACTTTGCTCTACCGGTTTTACTCCGAGTGACTTTCTGATGATTTTGAATGTCACACCAGGCAAATATCTGTAATTTACCCCCAAACCCCCCCCCCCCCCCCCCTAAAACTGACACTGAAACTAAACATTTTCCAATAAATAAAAACTCATAAAAACTAGCAAATCTGCTCAAAAAAACTAACTAAAACTAACTGAATTGAAAAAGAAAAAGTCAAAACAAAATAAAAACTGAAACTAATTAAAAATGCAAAACTATTATAACCTTGGAAACGAGTGCAGCCACATGAGTGTTTTGTCTTTCTCCTGCAGGTGTCGCCAGAGGTTGGAAAATCAACATCGACTCTCTGAGGAACTTGACTTTGTGGACGGAGAGTCGTCTTTTTCCTCAAAGAAACAATCTCAGGTAGAGCCCTGCAAAAAAGATGCTCATACACGCCCCTCTGTACATTCATAGTGTTCATAATCATCAGAGTTTATAAGCGCTCATTACATTGACTCATTCCTGTAACACTTGTACATGGCTACATTGAGGTTTTCTTTTCTTTTCTTCAGGCCTTTTCTGTCACTTCCTCAGTGCCTCAAAGGCTCGCTGCTCAGGATTCATCTGTAAACGCAACCCTCTCAGCACCCGGGTCTGTTTGCATTCTGGTGGACAGCCGCTGCATCAGTAGTGGAGTAGAGCTAATGACCTGCCTGCGACAGCGACATGCAGCCACCGTCCACGTCTGCTCGCTGGACAGCAGCTACTTTGTCGTCAGCAACCGCATGGCAGTGGAAAGACACAGCCAATCAGATTTGGCTGCGATGCAGAACAGGAAGCGACTGGCCGACAGAGTCAACAGCTTACAGGAGTTGTTTGAGCGCGTGTGTCTGATTGTGGAAAAAGACAGAAGCAAGACAAGTTAGTTCATATAACGCACTGCCATTTTTGAAGGATGATGGCAGATGGTAGTAATCATTGTGCAGTACCGTACAGATAAAAACTGTTGTAATATACAAAAATAAGAATACTTTCAGGTCCAGATGCATATATGTGACCTGCATGTGACCTGCTGTTCTTCTAGGTGAAGCCTCGCGGCCATTTCAGCGCACGCGTTACTACAACAGCACCTTGGTAGCGCTGGTCCGCTCAGGTGTTCGTTTGCTGTGGAGCGACGGTGCTGAGGAGAGCGCTGGTTTACTGGCTGAGCTCGCTAGGCTGGAGCACCACAAGGGTCAGGGCATCACCGTGCCTCCAGAGGTCAAAGGGCAGCACAGGCAGCAGGCCTTGCAGTTGTACTTAAGCCTACCCTCAGTCAACTATGTCCATGCTCTCAACCTGAGCCACAACTTCAGGTCAATTGCTCAACTAATAAACAGGTAAAGGGAGAGTGGTGTGTGGCTCATTGTAGCAAGAGATTTTTTTTAATTATTTTTTTTTTTTACATTTTCTTACTTGAATGTTTTTTTTTTCCTGCAGTCCAATTGAAGCTATACAGAAGGGAGGCTGCATGAGTCGATCCAGAGCCGAGGACATCTATCGCTTCCTGCGCCATTCCTGTGACTCGTTCCTCGTAAATGCATCTAAAGCAGGGAAAACCAGCTAGCACTCTGATGGAGAAACACTGTAAGAAACCCACAAACTAAAAACACATCTCTTCACCTCATCCCTTTTTTTCTGCCTCTTTTTCACCTCAGAGGATACTAATCATGCTCTGCCTTTTTTGCTTCCATTTCCAGCTCCACCAGGAACAAGTATAAGTTGCTATGTGACTGCACTTTAGATATTGCACCTCAGTGGGAAAAGAGCCTCTGGGCTTTGGTTTATTCTTTTTTGCACAGTACAGTGAAGGAGCATACTGCACTACAATATGCTATATAAACCATTTTTACATATGTTTTGTGGAGGAGTGTCTCACTTAATTTACACTGATAATGATGCTGGCAGATGTTATTAAGCAACACTAAGATAAGAATTCAATCAAGCCCTTAAATAATTTATCGGTAAAATAATGTATGAACCTGTTTTCTCTATGCACAGCTGTAACATGTCAAATTTCCTTAATAAAAAGATATTTTTTGTACATGATGTCCAACTGTTGCTCATATTCACCTGTGTAAAATTGTAAAACCACTATGGCAAGCTTTGGTTTTCAGTTTTGGTGCGATCATACCATTTTATTCATTTGAACAGCATGCCCCTATTATCCTGAGTGCAGCCAATGTGTGACAACTCACTGTTGTGTTTCCATTTAAAAGAACATTTAGTAACACCCGTACCAAAGAATTTTCCTCCAAAAACAAAAGTGGCGTTTATTTAAACAGTTTTGTAGATCTACATAGGGATTTTCTACATAGGTGCAAAGTATCATACACAAGCAAGGAACACAAAAGCAGCATTAGATACTTAAAGATACTTAAAAAAAAAAACAAAAAAACTCCCTCTTTACAAGGATATCAATAATCATCAATCATCCAGCAGTCAAGACAAACCCAGACAATTTAGAAAAGAAACACTGGGTTGAAGTTTAAGTAAATGTAAAGCCTGGGGAGATTCATTATCATGAAAAATGACATAAAAAAAAAAAAAAAATGACATTCACAGTATGTACACATTGTCTTTAGACAACCTCATGCAGTTTTGGTGCTGCAGTCCCCAGCCACCCTTGCTTATAGGAATAGCCTAAAAGTTGTGCACAGTCTACATACAGGAAAAGTAGTAGCTCTGGATCTAAGATATTTGTTTTACTAATGTGTAACAAAGTTGTGTTAGAAATGTCCCTTTTTTTTTGTACATTTCCCATCACTTGACCAAAATTCATGCTTTTGACTTTGGCTTTAAAATCGTAAAGAAAAAAGAAATGAATGCACTGGCCGTTTTGAAATACAGTTCTATTAATCTTCGGTTAAAACACCAACAAAAGCTGCAAAATGGTTGGAAATCTGCAGCTCCATAAAAACGACAGTAACTATTACTTTCTCTGCCTCTAGGTGGCACAAGTTAGTGCACAGGACTGGTCTGATGGCGCCCCCTTGTGGACACTGCATCGCGTCTGATGACAGGGGACATGTTTAGAACATATGAGATTTTTAAAATCCCATTTGAAAAAACAGGCCAACTTTTTTGCACAAATTTGAAACTAAATTAAACATTGGTACAAATGTTGGTAGAAAATACCAAAAAATAAAATCTGAGTGTAATGTTAAGAATCTGATTGCCATTTTGTTTTCAACCGTACACGTAAGGTGCTTCATTTTGACTCAATAACGGCCACAAGATGACACAGCAGCAAATGAGACTTGAGATCAAGTCCAATTTTTATACATTTTAAAAGATTTTGTATTTGATTTTATCCAAATTTTACTTATGTAATACTGCAACATCTGAAGTTGTAACAGTGTCATCATCTACATTATATAAAAAAAGGAGGCTACCCCGTAACCTCACGTGACCAACTTTAGAGCAGCCATAACTTGGATCCTTTCTTCCAACTTTTCATAGAAAAGTTGGAGCACATTCACAGTTTAAACTTTAGAAACTATGATTTCTATAAGGGTGATTTACACTTTATATTTTGAATGTTGTGTTTAGATGTTGTAGAACAGGGTTGGTCTACAATCAAAGTTGTATAAATTACAATTTAAAGCTTTCATTTCACTGATTGCAGGAGAGAAAATAGTAGATGTGACAATTCCAACTCAAACCCATCTCCAACTTTATACTTTTGGTAATCAATAACTGTGAATAAAAACAAAGTGAGTTATTATGACCTGAACACATCAGAACAGCATTTTTTTAGTCAACATTTTAGGGACAGCTGTAACTTTTAAAGCAACGCTTGTAACCGTTAAATTTTTCCAAATTATTCAAAACTTAATATGTACAAAAGCATGCATGACCAAGAAAAAAGCATATTTACATGTGCGGCTTTTATCTGAAAATATATATTCTTTTAACACCACATGTGGCTGCTGAGCTGAGGCTCCATGGACAAATTCTGTCCTACAATCAGTTCTCTTTTGTCAATATGGACGCCAGGTAACAGATCAGAGACCTGGATGAAATCTCTTTTCTGCACCTTGTAAATTTAGGCTTACATGCTCGTTGGTTGTGGCTGTTGCTGCAAAGGCTGCAGCTGGACAGACTGCGGCTCAGAGTCCTGAATACTACACTCTTCTCCCTCTCGCATGTACATCAAAAATAATGTCACAGTGGCAAAAGTAGTGGCATTCACTGGAAATGCACGGAGCAAAGTGGACGTGAGGCCACGGGTGAAAACTCTCCATCCTTCTTTTTGTAAACTCTGCCTGACACAGTCCATAATGCTGTTGTACTTGTTCACGCCGCCAACTCCGTCTGCCTGCAGACGGGACTTGATCACATCCACGGGGTAGGTGGAGATCCAGGATGCGATGCCTGACATTCCACCAGCAAACAGCAGCTTTGGGATCATGTACGGGTCTTCAGGCTCGCAGCCCAAATGACGTGTCAGTACATCATACGTGAGAAAATACACACCAAATCCAGGCGTCTCGCGTACCAGAGTGGTCACCATGCCACGATTGATCCCTCTGAATCCCTCCTTCTTGTAGATCCTCACCAGACAGTCCAGGGAGTTCTTGTACATCTTCCTTTTAGACTTCTTTTCTCCAGTCCCTTGCATCTGCATGCGCGTTTTGGCCAGCTCCATCGGGCAGCAAATGACACACTGAATGGCTCCGGCAGAGGCTCCAGCCAAAAACTGGTTGAGAGGTGTGTCGCGGCCAAGAAGTCGCATCACGTTGCCTTGGACACCAAACACTATGGCATTGATGAAAGTCAGTCCCATCATTGGAGAGCCGATACCTTTGTACAAGCCAAGCATCTACAGAGAGAGACATTTCTGGAATAATTAATCAGTTAAATCACCCGACACTGAAAAGCACATCAGAAAAGGTCAATTTCTTCATTAGGTTACATGTAGGCTTCACATTCTGCCAGAAAATTGACTTGTGCCAAATATCAACGCTTCTCCACAACGTATGATTGCATGTACACGTCTGAACACTGTAGGAATGTAATGATGCACGCTTGTTTCAGGCACCGGGACGATAAACAACCTGATGATATCTTTAAAAAATTGTGTAACCATAATACAACTGCTAAAACTAAACAAGTCAACAAATCTAACCAGATTCTTTTGAGAATTGATGAGTATCAGGTAGCATTTCCCGCATTAACTCAACTGTAAAGTTTAATTTCCTTTAGCTTGTACAGTCTAGTTAAATCTGCAAATCAAGCAGACGAACCACTTCACATTTGAATACTTCGAAGGTGGGCACTGAATCCAAATGAACCATGTGGAACAGCCATGATTCCAAGTATACTGCGCTTAGCTCAGGTGGCATGATGTCCAAAGCTTTATTTAGAAACCCCGGAATGCGGTCCTCACTGACCCTTGCTAAAAGACATAGCCCTCTCACTGTCACCCCACGTCAGGAACATGCTTGCTGATGCGTGTACTCAAAGATCAGACTGTAAGTGGACACTTCAATTAATACAGCGGCTGCACATGGAAGCAGTGGAGGGTAAACAAGAATGAACACTATAACTGTAGCAAATCTCATTGAAAGCATGACAGACAAACTGGAAAGCTTACCGACTCCTGCCGTGCGATTGACTGGAAACAGTGAAACGTCCCACGGTACAAAGGTTTGTCCACATTTTGAACTTGAAGTCGCACCTACGGATGACAAGAACATTGGTCACATGAAGGACTTGCAAGGACAAAGAATATCACACTGACTACAAACCAATACTGTAATACAGCCTTACAGGGAAACAAGCAGACTTCTTCTTTAAAGCAATTATTTAATGACTTCTTTCGGGGTAAAATAAAAAGAAAAAAAAGAGCTTACAGGATGCAACGTGGGAGAAAGACAGATTAACCGAGCATGTAAAAAAAACAAACTAAAAAACCAAAACAAAACAAAAATGTCTTCTGTTCTTTATATATTTCTATATCTCAAGACAGGACATTGGGTGAGAGAGAGGAAAAAAAAAGAGAGACCTTGACCATACTTACTAGGTCACATTTCCGTGGAGAGGCTGTTTATTTCTCTCTCCCATCTACAACACAGTGACACTGTTGCTGTTAAAGACAGCTGCCCCCAGCCCCAAGCAGACAGCGGCTCAGGGAAAAATGACATTGAAAGCAAGGTGTAAAGAACTACAACCAAACCATTCACCATCTGTGCGCTCCTCTACAGTGGATGCTATAAATTATACAATTATAAGCTTAATTTAAAACTTCCTCTCCATTTATATGATTTTCTTTTATTCTTGAATGGATGATTTATAACAGCAAACTACAGGCAACATTTATAAGTTACTGGCTTCAAGCAAAAGCTTTGAATATTCAGATTCATTTACAGAAATCCTGCAATGTTTAAACCACACATAATTTGAAAGTAGAGCAGGAAATATGTGGTTAAAGTTTTGCTTCAACTCTACCTGCTAGTTTGTGACTATGGTTGGATAAAAGCAATGACTAGAAGAAAGAATGAAATTGATATTTTGCCAACATCCTCATTTGCACAAACAAAAATAACATGCTATGCCACCAACAGAGTTTTCTATAATCATTTTTAATGCTCCTAAAAGCCACCAAATGCTCCGCTGCTCTTGTTGTCGCTTCATTTCTCTTGTCAGTTGTGTACCTTCAGCTTATCTGGAATCAAATTCAAGTTTTCAACAAGGTTGTCTGACTTTCAGCATTGTAACTCCAAAGGTCTGAATCCTGTCATTCCCCTAACAAGAGTAAAAGGCAGAGGATGGAGCAGACACCCACCTTAACAGTGTCAAATGGATGTCCAACCAAAACACCAGCGGCACCTAGAGAGAGAGAACAAAACAAGAAACAAGGGTTTAAATGTGAATAAGTGTAGGATAATTCACCCATCAGCGTGCGTCACTGTAGAAATCCCAAAACCTACCAGATATTCTGAAGTTAATTCACAACCTCACACTTAACTTGGATAAATCTGTCATCTTTGACAGAGAAAAGCAAAAAATACTGATTCATAAGGCGTGCAAGGATACAATGCAGCCCATTATTAACAACATTGTTCTCACTGTGACAACACTGATTAGTGGAAAGGCAGTGACTTATGATCACATTGCTCACCTTGCAAAAGCAAACACCCACCCATTGTGAGATTGAGCAAAACCATCAGCTGGTCACTGCACTGTACAGTGACGACAGCTTACCAGCGCCCGACCTTGACTCATGCCAATGATTCCAAAACTAGTTTTGTGGCATTACTTCTTACTTGTCGGTCAAATATTAATTTTGTTATTACAGATTTTTTGCATCATACCAAATGCATCAAGGCTCTATGTTGCAACATGACAGTAAAACAGGATTAATATAAATTTGTTTGATACAAGTTACGCTTTCAGTTTGTGGGAAAAGTCAAGCTGTGCCTCATACGTCAGAAACCTATGCAAACATACCTCTGCTTAGTCATTCATGATCACCAATTCTAGGAAGACAAATTGGTTGAACAGTGCATAAAACACCAGTCAACAGCAAAGATGGGTAAAACAATATAGTAAGATGATAATAAATTAGGCTCTGGTTCTATGTGCAGTTATTAACGCTGCAAGGACATTTAATTAAGATCAAACCCATCATCTAAAGTATAAATCTATCTGGACTGAGTCTGTCTGGGGTGTCTGATGTCCAGGATTACCCGGCCTTGAGAAAGAACAGGTGATAAAATTCCTAAGGATTTGGGGTGAGGTGCTGTTTAAAGCATATAAACTGGATCTTTTCAGATTATGAGATATGGACAGCGTTTCTCTTGAAAGTTACATTTTTCTACAGGGCAACTCCCCATTGAGGAATGATGACTGATACTGATCACTATGCAGAATGGGAAAGAGGATGTCGGATAGATGATAAATGCTTCAGACCTAACCCCTTTCCCCTTTACGATCAAATTATACACTTTTCTGGATCGGAAGAACGCATGTTTGTTTTTACTAAAGTAAATACTGCATCAGTTTATAACACAAAGTGGGGAAACTACTTCCTGTGTGGAATTTCCTATGTTGCATCCGGGACTCGATTAAACTTCGCAAAATAACACGTGCCAATTAAAGTTTCACTCTCACATTTTCCAGAAAGTACGCCCGAGCACAACATTTTTAAAATAACGGGCGTTTTTTTCCAGCCAGTATTGTATCACCACAGCTACTATACTGCCCATGTGTCCCCAAACCGGTTGATAAAAACCCGAGATGGCTAATGCTAATGCTAGCGGCTGATGCTACTCGCCAACTTGTTGCTAGCTCACATATGCTCACATCACTTACCTCCTATACATCCCGCAGCGAAGTCCAATGCCATTCCCTCAAAAAAACACACAATTAAAAGGTGTCGACTTAACTGCAGACAAACTTAAACTTTCAGGGAAAACTACAGTAGGTGTTGTGTCGGAATCTGGTTATATACACCTGGCTTGGTGTTCAGCCAGGCTAATTAAGATAACTCCTTAAAGTTGCTGATGATGCGTAAAGGGGAAATAAAGAGCCACTCCGGCTAATGGAAGTCACTGTTGACTCGAAAACTGAGTAAATCCAGTTGCTTCGTCCTCACTTTAACGACTACAGCAGCTCTTCCTGCCTGCCAAACCTTTCTATTTCTGTGCCGAGGAAGGCGGAGGTTACTAGCATATAAGAAGACGCACGTTTGTCCTTTTTAAGGCAGCCCAATCGGATTACTTGTAAGCAGACAACTCCCCTAGCGGGTTTCTGTCCGCCCCTCACACCCATTGGCTGCTGCAGGTTAAAAGAGGGTTATAATAGTCACGACTGATCTCTCCACCGTCAAAATCAACAGTGTTATCACGGTGGTTCTCGTCAGCTTGTATGAGTGTAAACCCGGGTCACATAAACTAGGTGACCCAAACACCATGGGCAATTTAATGAGCCAAACTGACTTCACAGCACCAGAAACCACCACACCATGCAGTCCTGTACAGATAGCCCATTTAATATGTTTAGCTTGGTAGTGAGTAAACATTGAATCTTCTTATATGAATGCATCATCAGAGTAGTCCAGGGTCTTTCAAAGAAAAAGAAGCCAAATCAAACAAATAGCAGTCCAAAATGAACTTGAAATCAAATACATAAAATTGCCTGAATCTTTAGGAACATACTTTTTTTTGCCAACACTGAAAGCTGTAAACTTGTCCCTCTGAGTCTGTTGCTGTGATGTGATTTGCATTTTACTGAGGGACACTCGAGACATCAAAATAGACTGCCCTCAAAGATTATTCTTCCAATATAAATTGCAATTTAAACAAAATTTTAAAAAATGGCAACAATGTAAGTCATTAATGTCATTAAGTCATTAATGTAAGTCAGACTATGTCCAAGCATTGGATGAAAAGAAAAGAAAGGTTTGTGATAAACTGTAGCACAGAAAACTCTGATAGCAGCAGGGAAGAAGTGACCCTACTAAATATCTGCAAGTTTTAGATGCAAATGCCAACAAGGGAAGAAAACAGGAAGGAGTCTGGCTTCTCCAGCAGGACAACGATCCAAAGTAAACATCAAATCTTTAAGAAGTTCCCTTCTGTGAACATAACATAGAATCTGGCTGCTGAACATCAAAAACTGAGAAACAATCTGCAAATAAAAGAGGAAAATGACAACTGGAAGACTGGAACACCTCACAACACTTTTCTAGCCAGCTAAAGAGTTGCTGATATCCTGATACGTTCAGAGGAATTTGGTCGTGTGTCCAGTTAACGTGCACGGTGAAGGGAGTGAGTGTCTCACTATAGCCCATAATGCATAACACCTGTTACTGTATTCTACACCTGTGTACACAAAGATCAGACACACAACTCAGCATATTTCAGGATCTCTGCATACTACGTGTCAACATGTCTTCTCTCAGGTGTGAGATTTGATCGAGGGCAGCCAGCCAGCCGTGTCCTTCAGCTTCTGCAGTGTTTGGTTCTTCCAGGATATCCTTCATACGTGTAAACTACTGCACAGATATTTTGACTGCCTGATACAGCAGTCTTTCTGGACAAAGAGGAGGAAGATAAGCAGTTTGTTTGCATTTTAGAAATAAACTTTGCTTTGTTATATCTTATATTTTCATTAATAATCTGACATTTTATTCATTTTTTTTTGCAGTCCACGTCCTGCTGCTAAGACTTTAGTTGTTTTTAAGTTTTTTTTTTAAGTTTAACATTTGTTTTGCTGGTTTTCATGGCAGATGCTAGAAATGTACACGTCTGAAGAACAGAGCAGTTTATACATAAACTGCTGGAGACAATTAATTTGATTAGAATGCCCCTGAGGGGATCAATAGGTATTTTTCATTTGATTTCATGTCATTTCAAAGTAATATACACTAATACTGTTCAGACACTTGCAGGATTTCCAGATGCATAAAAATATTTTTAATCTTGAACCATGGGTGTAGTAAGGGAATTAAACCCAAAACCACATCACATAGATATGCAACAGTACTCATGTTAATGTTTAGTGCCTATATTTGAGGCCTTCTCTAAATAAGAAAAAAGCAGATACTTTGTTTATATTTTGCAGAGTGTGACAGTGAGTCATCATGCCCAACAAGCTGAACAGCTGACTGAACTTTAGATATGATTAATTCAATTGCTCTTGCTTTTTAAAGCATCATAAATGTCTTCTATGAAATTGCCTTTGGTGCAGTCATTGTATCCAAGTAGTTAATGTACTAGCCAGCTTCCAGAATATCTGAAAAAAGAATGTAATCATTTGCAAATCAGTTTAAACTATGTATTTAATTAAACATGGTAAAAACATACAATGTAAAATATCCTTACCAATTTTAACTAAATACAGGAAAGACTTGCTCTTTGATGCAGGTTAGTTTAGACTGCTGTAAGTGCTTCTGGTATGTGAACATGGACATATAAGATAAAAAAAATACTCAACATTACTTCTATTAAAACCAAACTGTCCTCACTTTTGTTTCATGACTTTTTAAATAGATCTATATACCAATATGTTTAATCTTCAAATAAACATGCCATAATTTTATTCTTGTATAGGTACCCATTAATTTTTTTTTTTCATTAGAATAGGATGAATCAAACTTTCTTTCCACGAATGAGGGGAAACCTTTCTATTCAATTCCTTTTCAATCAAACATTTCTTTGATAGTTTCCAAAATAAAACTCTAAAGTGATTCCTCATGTTACATTTAACACCATAAACAAGCTTCTGTTTATCCTATGTTAACAGTTTTTCTTTACGATGCTGTTTTTTTAACAGTAAAGTAAGACTTGTATAGTGGACGTGCAGCATTGTAGCTCATACATCACTAAACATCCTTCAGAATACACATCTGTCCATCACTTTAATCTTCCACAATCCTGAAAGACTTGCAACTATGAAGACTTCATTTTTATAAATGTGTACATTTGATGCACTGTGAAGCCAGTAAGTGGCATAAGGATTAGCATGAAGGATGATGGCATTATCCTCGATTTCACATAGAGGAAAAGATGACTGTTCCAGTGACTACTCCCATCATGAATTAACAAGACTTTAAATGGAAAAAGCTGAACATGGTGAACCTGAATCTCTAATCTTCAAGTGAGCTACAAGTTAAAATTTAAAGGCCTGGGTGTCATGAACTGCTTCACGAGCTCATCTGTGACTTGTTTGCGTCTTTCTTGATGCTGGGCAATCATGGGTTGCAAGGTCTCGATCAAAATCTTCTTAAGCTCTCCAGTTAGGAGGGCTCCACTGGTGTAGTCCTGCAGAGAGAGAGAGAGAGAGAGAGAGAGAGAGAGAGAGAGCAGGTATCACAGTTGAAGAGAGGAATGTAGAAAAACTCAAGATGAGGAATTGAAATAACTGTTTCTCCCTCACTTGTCTGATTTTCTCCAATTGTTCGTCATCCTCGAGGAAGAAGGTCAAATACATGAATGAGACGTCTACATCTGGGTTACCACCGTACTTTCTGTGCTCTTCCACTGTGTCTTTTCCTCCTGAAAATGCGTGCTTGTTCACCTGCGATGAACGATTTAAAATCAGATCAGTCAGTAAAAAAAAAAAAAAAAAGAAAGTTGACTTCTAACTTTTAATAAGCAGCATAAGATAAAAATTAAACCTTGTTCTTGATCTGTTTGGGTGTGTCAGTGAGGAAGATGGAGGAGTTGGCATCACTGGCGCTCATCTTGGTTTGTGCCCCCTGCAAAGCAGGGAAGAAAGTGGAGTGCAGCAGGGCTGGTTTGGGGTAGCCGATCCTTGGAGCGACATCTCTAGTCATCCTGAAATAGGGGTCCTGGTTGTGTGACGAGACAAACAGGATCACATGTCATTGAGAATTCTCACTACCATTTTATAGCACTGCCAAAAATAGTTTCCCAACCTGGTCTATGGCACAGGGGATGAGACACTGTACATCTTTTCTTCCTCCAAAGATCTGTGGGAAAGAGTTACTGAAGGACGGGGCTGCCTGGATGGCTGGGAAGCTGATTTTACCTGGATGGATAAAACAAATAATTATTTACCATTTATGGCACTTCAGATGCAGGAAGTGATTTAAAGAGAACTGAAAAGGAATCAAATGTGAGAAGTGTGGTGCAAAAAACTGGTTTTCAATTTGTTACTCTATTGCTTTTTAATAAGAGAGGACTTTATAGTCGTCTTACCAATGCAGTCGCTGTCTGTGAAGCCAAAGATGCCTTTGACCTGATTAAATGTCACATGCTTCTGGATCTTTACCACGTTTCTGTAGAATTCAGGGGATGCACTGTGAAAAGCAAATGAAATAACATATAATAGTCACTTCTACACTGATACGGACAAAACATGCACCAACATATGTGGAAAATTTTGATTTACACTCTCAAAGGTTTAGACACACTTTCCAAATAAATCCAATGGGAAAGTGTGTCCAAACTTTTGAATGAAAGAGTATACTAAAAATATAGTCAGTGTTACTTCTCTGATGCTGGGAAATTTAAATTTTTTTCTGGACACAAACCGGATTTTTCGGATCCAAACAAGTCCAGAAGAAAATCCAGGCTTAGTTTTGATTTCTGTCTTCCTTTATTTTCAGCAATCAGAACAGAAGATCATCGATTCTCATCTCTTCCTGTTCTCTGCTCCCGCTGGTTGGAGCAGTATTCATAGATCTTAGATCTTTAGGCTAAGGTTTCTTTTTTTAAAATGTAATAGCTACAAGTTTAATTCCTCCATGCCAGTAGGTGTCGCACCCACCCTTGCGTACTCAATTAGCATTAGCAACTTTACAGAACCAGCTAATTAGCATTGGTAAACTTGTTTAACTTCTGTGTCCAGGAGGAAAGCAGTAACCTCCACGGGGCTTTTGAGCCCTTTGCTACCTTCACCCTCATCCTGCTTTGTTTTTGTCCACTTTAATTTGAGAAAAGTAACACAGGGAAGATGCTATTTCTACACAGAGCAATTGAGCTAGCAACTTCTGAGTTAATGCTAATGGCACAGAACCCTTTAGTGTAGACGGCATGGTTATCAGATGTAAATATTTATATTCGGACCCATTAAAATTGATAAAACAATTATTCATATGCTTTTTTTTTTTAAGTAAAATTAATACTTTTATTCTGTGCCCCCTGGGACATTTGGTGAATGTATCATTTTTAAAAATTTGTTTAAAAGACTTGTACTTAATAAAGCAGCCCTCGCAGTGAAGTTTTTAGCTTAATATAGTCTTTTAGTTTTTACCCCATGTAGTCAAGGTCAGAGAAGATGAAGGTCTTGTTAACATCAAAGCCGCAGGCAATGATGTCTTTGGCATTTTCAACAGCGAAGTGGTGGCATTCATCTAGTGTTAGATCCTTCCACAGGTACTTCTCATCATCAGTCAACTGGATCACCAAAGGGATGTCAAACACATCCTGAAGCCATCTGAAACAAGAAAGTAATATTTCAGTTGTAAAAATGAATGTAGCTGGACAGGTGGAGTTTAGGATGCTTATTTGCTGATGAAACAGCAATAAAAGGTTTTTTTTTTTGTGTGCGTGTGTATGTGTGTTCTAATTTTTATTCTAATCAGGCTAACTCCACCTGTTGGTACAGTGGTTGGAACCACTTTGACTGTTCCTGTCCCCCAGTGTCTGAAAATCTTGCTTTAGTTTCTTTAACTTTTCCCAGATTAGTTCGTGTGTGTGTATGTGTGTGTGTGCGTGTTCAGCTCTACCAGATTGTCAGCTATTCTTCCATACGCTCTGATGGTTCAACTTGCCAACACGAATGACCTCCACATTGAATATCGTCTTCAGTAAATTATCCATCACTTATATTTTTCAAACAATCAAAACACAGAGTCAAGTTTGTAAAAGTAAAATAAACACGTCTGCAACGGCAAACTGGCTTAATCATACATGAATATAAGCGCAAAACCACCAATCTGAATTCCAGATAATCTGAAAAGACCTGCCCCTCAACGAGGTACTTATTTCAGGAAGAGCTTTATTTAAGTGAAAGGTTTTTACCCTGGTAATGTTGGTGGAAATATACCAAGGTTTTAAAAAAAAATCCTGGGTAAATGAACACCTGGGGCTATAATAAAGGGATTGCTCACTTGGTGAAGATGAAGGGGATGAGGTGACCGACGTGCATGGCTTCTGAGGACGGACCTCTGCCGGTGTAAAGGTAGAAGGACTTGTGCTTCTCATACGCATCCAGCACCTGATGCATATCTCTGCAAGACAATGAAAAGAGGCAAATTATTTCCTGATGCCTCTTTCATGAACTTGCATTCTCTTTACATCACTGGCATTATTTAACAGGGCATCCTGAATAATGATAAAAGTTCAGAAGGGCATCTTAAACTAGGAATGTGCTCTCTGTAGAATAAGGTATTACAATACTTCATAGCACACTTATTTACTGGGGTTAGTATTTAGAAAGAACAAAAACCTGTGTGAGAAGAAGATTCCCCTTCGTAGAAAGCGATGAGGTTTCTGTCCCGAGACTTTGTCTACTCTATCCACCAATTCCTGGTCAATTTTACTACTGCCGAACCTCACTAAGGAAAAACACAGTAATTAATTTGTCAGTCAACTTAAATCAGCCTCTTCGACCAAACTGCAGTCTCACCTATAAGTTTGTCATAATCCACTCCTTTGGCATTAGTGGTGGAGACACTCCACGGGTTAACTGTGTCTTCTTCATCAGCTCCATCTGCTGCTGGCCCGTTGTCAGTGACGACCAGGTTTTCTGGTGGCGGACATCCTGCTTTATAATCCTGGCCTGTCATCTGTTTGTAGTCTGTTTTTAACTTTAGCAGCATTTGGATAGCAGCATCAATTTCAGCCTGGAGAACCAAAACACAGCAAGCAGATCACATGGATTGATGAAGGATAAATGATGCATTAAAGTCTCCTCAAGCTTAAAGGGACAGGTTAAAAAATCAAAAGGCTGTGTTAGATTTGTTTTACAGTCATGATATCAATGTTTCTTGCACTATTTATAAAAGAACACAGAAAAGAAATTCAGAAATCAATGATGAGTCAGAGGATAACTTCAAATTTCAACAGTAACATACATAAACTGACCATATCTTTTCTGACCATTAATTAGTCAGTCTCGCTGATTCTTAAACATTGCTCTTGATATTGCTGTACATGCAGGGTCTCTGAAGGATGGTTTGTTATTCTAATCTAATGTACAGTATCTTCTGTCACATTAAGCAACTCTCTTCACAGTGTATCACCTATCAATGTGTGTACATTGCTTCGCTCTGTACAGTAAATGGCAAAAAAAAAAGTCCTGAAGAAAGTGTTGATCCCTGTGGAAACACTTCAACCAAATAAAACAGATAAGCTGAATGAATCCTCTCACATTTTTCAGATGGTTATGGGAAAGAAAGAAAAGCACAATAATGCTCCACAAAAATCTTTTGTACAACAGCAAACTGATGTGTCATGCAGTATAAGAAGTGCACTTTATGTATGAAAGTGGTTGTCCTGGTGGGATGCATGTGTTTAGCCGGTTAGTAGAAAAAAAAGAGGAAAAAACAAATCAAAACAGAAAAAAACTCAATCCTTCTCCAGAATAAAATAAAATGAATGAAACTGTGGAATTTTTTACAAAACGAGCTTAAGATGTGTGTAAATATTTTTCAGCTTAAAAAAAATCTACAAAAACAGAACACTTAGAGTGTATGAACTTGATGGCTGTTATGGAGACTGTAAATGAGTGTAAAAGTTTTTTGTTGTTGTTGTTGATTGTCAAGTAATTGAAAGACAGTCCATCTTTTCATGTTTTTCATTTCTAAGAAAAGGGACAGGTTTTGTAAGATTTACTTAATCCTGCTCCTTTACAAACATGGTGCCATGTGGGATTTTTATTTGAATTGCTTTTTATACTGGAGACTGTGCATAGCCATGTAAGAAATAATAAATAAACAAATAAATAAATAAAAGAAATGAATTACATAGGGTATTGTCACGGTTTTCATCACAGCTGCCAGGGCTTCAAATAAAACTTAATTTGCTCATACTGCATAAGGATAATTGAAGAAATCTCAAGGCGACCAATAAAAACAACTTACTTTCTCTGCTTTAGCCGTTTTCAGTGATCTGACTTTGTCTCCTTGAGCATTCAGTTCCTCGTACAGCTCCATTGGCCTCTTCGCTCCTTCACCCTGACAATCTGTCATCCTCTTCACAGTGGCCGGTTAAAAGTAATGAAATGAAACCAACCACTGGTCAAATACACGTTATACCAATTAAAGTTACAGCTTCAAAATAGCACTAACCAGAAGGTAAACGAATATAATTATAAGTTATATCTTCTAGTCATACATTTCTTTTTACAACAGCCATGAAAAACCCCATATGTGAACATAGCACAGGCAGAGCTAGCTTGTCATTACTGATACTATTAGAAATTTACCACAACCTGTCATGTCTAAAAACTAGCAAAATAACTGGGATTAAATTTGATACTAAAATTGGTACTGTAATTTAGGATCTAATACACAGACTTGTCGGCATACCGTGTTATATTGTCCACAAACAGCTGACAGCTCACTCATTCAACTTGCATCAGCCTGTATGGAGGGGTGTTTGGATCAAATCCTTCCCCGACAAATGAGCTTGTTCCAAAGTTCCGTAGTTAATCTGTTAGTCTACGCAAACAATGAAAACATCGTTAAATGTATCTAATACACATAATTAAAAAACACACAAACGCTTCAGATTTATCATGGCCATATAATTTTAAATTACGGTAAATTTATCTAAAACATTATGTGCCGGAAAAGAGGAGCGATACTTCTTTTCCTACCGGATGTTTTCAAAATGAAAGCTTTTAAAATGAAAGCAGAGTTGAGTACTACTAAAAGATCTAAACATTACTTTTATTCTGACACGGTGTGTTTACCCCCCAATTTTTGCGGGATGTTGAACTGCAACAGCATTGTCAACGCACAGAGGTTGGATAAATTGGTGACCTCCTGACTGCAGGTACCAGACTGAGAGCAGGTTACGGTGCCGCTTACTTTTACTTTGTAGGTCATATTAGGCTTCTTGACTGGGATGAAAATAACCATCGTTAGCTTATTTTGCTACATGGAAGCTGCTTAAATGGGAAATCTATGCATATATTGATAACATGAGTGTTATGAAAACTTGCGTACCCTGTCAGTGTAGCAGACAGGAAGTGTCAAAGTGTCCGTCGTTTTAGGCGACTTTGTATGACGTTGTGGAGCATATCGCTCTAAAACATCTTCATAAAAGATACAATATATAACGTTTATTTCTCACAAACTGGTTGGCGTTCAATTACAATGCATTTGGTAAATCGGTGTTAAGCTGAACTTGGGTTCAGTGCGAATTATTGCACATTATGCTGATGGGTACGCCAAATGCTGAATACGCAATCAGATGTCTAAAAGTAGGTAGTCGCTTGGTTTCGTTTAAAAAAAAAAGCGTAAATGAATTACACTTACACTGCCAAGAATTGCTTGAGTTAGTTTTCATTACGTAAAGAAAAAAAGTACAGGAAACATCAAGAAATGACAGATATATTTTAAATGAGATAAATTTGTTACACCCACACTAATTACCATGTGATGATCAGAACGAATGTCTCCTAAAAGTTTACCATCCATCCATCCCAGCATGTCCCAGCAGCTTCTAAGTGAGAGGCAGGGTACACCATGGACAGGTAACCAGTTGTAAGTTAGCTGATTAGTTATGGGTCAATCAGTATTATTCTTTTTCATCTGTATCAAAATTTAAATCTGAAGCACTTACGAGAAGATAGTTCTCAATATATTCTACACACACTAACAGTGGTTGGTACTGTTAATTAGAATCTCAGATCTAATTTGGGCCCCTCTTTTTAGTTTAAGAGGATATTTGCAATTTTTAAGTAACTACAAATTATTAATATTAGATCATATTTGTAATAAATTCTATTTGTCACCTTGAAATGACCATGTAGTGTCTTACATATAAAAATAATTTAAACTTATGTAACAACAACAATATGTAGAACCCCCAGAAAACTATCTCCTGCCCCCTTCTTTACTGAAAATAAATACAGTGGTAATTATACAATACAAGTACAGTATTTGTAAATGTGTTGAAAAAAATGACTGCTGGTATAACATAGGTGCAAAACTTGAAGTCACCACTAGATGGCAGATTTGAGCCTTTAATGAATTTGAAATACTAACTGTTCTGTTATTTTCAGGGTTCTTGACAATGTCTTCATTAGTAGCCTATGATGACTCAGAGTCAGAAGATGATTCCTTGGATCAAAGGGAGGAGGGGACACCATCTTCTCTCCAAACTGTGTCTTGTGAGCAAAACCAAGAGGGTGCAGGATGTTCTAACTTTGAAGTAATCTCCAGCTCTGCAAGTTTAGCCTCTGACCAGGCAGTTTTGGGATATCATGGATGTACCTCAGGAAGAAGCAGCTCTTTGTTGCATCTTTATTCTCAACCACAGAGCCAAACAGACTTGGAGAGAGCATATTGTACTGAAAGTAAAGACAAGAATGCTGGGGATGGAGCAGCTTTTTTTAGTCTACCTGTGACTCAGGGGAAGATCGCACCTCTGCAGGCTCCCTCTTGCATTCCAAAAAGCTTTAACAATGAGTCTAACCCAACAAAAAGACAACCGGCTGTCCCATCTGGTGTCAGACCGTACATCCCTAAGAGACAGAGACTCGCCAGTTCAGTAGAGACAATAAACCCAAAGTACCCATCAGTGGAAGTCCTGGGGAGTCAGAGTGGGGAAAGTCAAATTCTCTCTGATGTGTCAGCTAGAGTGAAGCCTTATCTTGCTGAAAAGCCCAGAGCAGCAGGGATTCCCAGGAGGGTTCTGGTGAGCCTGGCTGGCCACCAGGGTCCAGTCAACACAGTGCAATGGTGTCCTGTGCCTCATCTGAGTCACCTGCTGCTGTCTGCCTCCATGGACAAGACGTTCAAGGTAATGACAGCCACATCTATAAATGATGCTGCTTAGTTTAGAAACCATGGCAGACAGAACTCAGTACTGCAGAACTATATTGAGATCCATATCATAGAAGCCCTTTATTTAAACTGACATCCATTACAATTGAAATCATTTAGATTTTTATTCTTCATACTTTTCTTCCAACTTGCTGCAAAGATGTTCAGACCCAGTATTACAGTAACACATGTAAGGTGGTCTTGGATACTTTCTTATAAGGGAAAAATCAATTTATTAGAACAGTTAAGGGTTGGTGCACAGCACATTGAGGAAGTCTAAGGGTATAATCGTTTAACTGATACTCAGCGTAATTATCAGAGACAGAGACATCATACCTGCCCTGCTCCCTCAATTTGTAAATGTACCACAAACCACTTTCTTTAGCATCGTATCTGTCACTGTCAGCTGAATGTGTGTCAGGACCCATGGGACTGCCCTATCTGCCTCTTTCTCTTTTTTTTCTCCCTGTCTCACTCTCTCTGATTCTCCCTCCCTCCTTCTTTCTCTCTTTTTCACACCTGGAAAACAACCCCTCATTCCCCAGTTGTAAAGGTCAAGCAATGCAGTTATGTGGCTGCCAGTGCATAAATGTTTTTTCTACCAGTATGAAATCACGTATCCCTCCAATATCCTTTGAGAACTCTGACTAATTAATGATTTAAATATGAATGAGTTCATTTGCATAATCATACAAGTGCAGCGGTATGGCAGCCACCTCGCCTGGCACCTGGAGAGGGCTGTTTGGAGCAGATGGTGGAGACGGAGAGAGGAGGGGAAGGAGGCGAGGACTCTTGTTTGTATGCAAGAATTATCCCTTCTTTTCTATCACAGAATGCATTTTCTGTGAAACCCAGAGCAAAAGGAAAAAAAATTAAGCTCTCATATTATTTTTTCTTAGTCCTGTTGAGCTGGATTTTTAAGAGGTCACACCTCCCTTCATGCTCACAGTGCTCATTAATCGTTATTTATTGATTTCACAAATATACTTTATGAAGATCTTGTAACTATGGATGTGTTTCTCACCATGGTTGCAGAAAATCCTGTTTTCCTGGCCAGGTTTGTTGAAAATGTAACCATAGCAACAATGTGCTTGCTCCTAGTCTCACCTGTTAACATGGTAAAATGTATTCAGTAACAGATGAGGCTGAATTAGAGAAACTGCTTATAGTCTGTCATCTTTTTCACAAAGGAGACTAAATTAGATATTTGGGGTTTGGACTGTTGGTCCAATTGATAAGTAAAAGAAAATAAATGTCAAGTGAACTAGTCAAGACTTCTAATCAATAGCGAATCTATCACTTGATCTATATAATAGAGATATATAATACATCTGAATAACAACTAATTCTTACAATTGAAATGACCATTTTCTTTGCTTAAAGTAAATTAAAAAGGGAGAAAAAAGGAGACAATTTTGCATGGCTAAAGACATAGTTCCTTTTCTTTTTTAGAATTATTTGCACCTATATACCTTCAAATAAGTTATGAGCTTCTAATATATTGAGATAAAATCAATGAAACTATTATGCATTTTGAAGAAAGCACAAAGCAGCAGAAAAAAAGAGTTTCTACTGGTATAAACTGGTATAAATTTTGCAGCAGACCAAATAGCTTTGCCTTCATTATTCTGATATCATTTTTGATGCGTTCAGTGTCTTCAGTAGATGTTGCAGAACTTCTTAACAGCATGATAGAACCTCTGCCGTGTTTTTTAATTCATTGTAGGTTGGCTGGTCTCATCTTTTTGGGCTTCATTTTATGCAACAAGATGCATTAAAGAACTTTGTTTCCTCTGTCTGTACAACATTATATTAGAGAGTCAGTGGTTCATTTTTGACATTTTGAAAATAATAGTTTTGCCTCTTTCAGTGTCCATTTTAGCCTTTGTCCATGAAAACCTCCTTGATTCAGGATGAACTTGAACTTTAAAGATGTTTTTGTGTCTTTTTAAAAAAAAGAGTCTGTAGAAACTGCTGCAGTGCTTTTATTTCGTGTCGTGTCTTGGAGGAAACTAGACGTGTCCTTACGGTTGAACTTGCTGAAACAGTACAAACTGTTAAAAGAAGGAAATGAAGACCTTTTCCATTTGCCTCATGTTGCTTTTCAGACTCCTCACTTTTCTTTTGCATTGCATAAGGACTCAAACTGCTGAGAATATTTTTCTTCTCACACCAAAAAAACCAAACATTTTTTTAAGGTTACTTATTATGTGAAGAAGGTCAGTGAAACAAAAGTAAATCATGATTTTTTTTTTGTGCTACTTGGTGTGAGGGACTAGTTTAAATACATCTATAGGATGCCAGTAATTACTTTCATGTTTTACAGTCTAATTTATTTCCGTTAACTTAAAAATGTAGTCAAAATTCAGGGATCAAAACTCATAGGTGGCCGTAATTGTGTTGCACTGTGCAACAGCAGTCTGGTGTAGAAAATTAGATGTAAAAATGTGCTAAAATCCAAGCCTCTAATGCAATCTACTGCCTTTAATGTACTTTTTTTTCTATTTAGTTATTACAGCTTGTCATAACTATTTACTCCTTAACATCAGTCGTGTTCTCTATCTATTTTCTTTCTCTGCTCTGACGCCAGCTATTGTTTTCGGTTCTTAGTTGGCTGAATAGTGTGGGGACAAAATCAATGAAGTCTTAACACTCGCCTCCGTGCTCGTGTTTCTTCGCAGACACCCTTCATGTTTCCGACATCTCTTTTTTTCCATCCTCCCTGTCAGGCTATTATTATTCCAGCCTGTTTTCATCTGTTGTCACCATGACTACGACAGGTGTAAACCAGCAGTTTTAACTTGATAACACCAATACCAATTTATTTTTAATTATCGAGAGTCATTTAGAAAGCAGATAGCCTGTTTGAGTCATTTGCATGGATCTGCTCTGCGTGTCCGTTAAGTGGCCGGTAAAATTAAAGGGGGATGCAAATAAACAAGCTCTCTTCTTCAGTGATGCACAAGTCTGGGATTGAATTGTACTGTTGCAAATGGGTGTTTGCATGGGACGGGTTTGTTACGGTCTTTACTGTCATTCATAAGGAGCAGCCTGGTACTCTTTCTGACTTGAAGGAGTTTGTTTAGGTGGATGCTCTGTATGTTTTGTGGCGATTATCATCAGGTGCTTTTTCTCAGCTTGTCTTATTACCTTGAGATGGCAGTGTTTCTCTTAGCCGAAGACCTCAGCGAGAAAACTGCCATATCCTGCTGCACAGTGAATGGAAGAATTTCTGATAGATGCATCACTTCAATATTTAACACTTTGCAATTAAAAGTGTGACTCTATTTCTGTCTGTTATTTTTCCCACCCTGGAGGCATCTCTGGTATTCAGCCACAGCCTGCTGGATTAATGTAGCAGTCTTCCCTGTCCATCCCTCTTCTCCATCTCCGGTGGGAGCTCCAGCACAGCACGTTTTAGTGTGTTTTGTACGTCTTGTAAAGGAGCCATGTTTAATGATGAAGGACAGAGAGAGGCAAAGAGATCTTCAAAGTTCCTCTGTGGCCCTGGTAGAGCTCAGGGAAGCAAAAATTTCTCATCATTAGTGTACTGCTTCACCTCGGTCTGGACCACCTATGTGATTTCAAGCTGAGCTTCAGGCAGACTTTTGTGCTTTGGCATGTCTGACAGAAAAACAAGCACCCTGATGAAAATAACACCGTACTGATCACTCGTCTTGCCAAGTAATCTTTTTGAAATCCGGTACAATGACTGAAGACAAAAGCAAAATCAGCAAGAGAACTTTCCTGGTGATGAACACCTCCTTCATTAACATGCTTTCTTTTCACCCTGATATCATATTTCAAAGCAGTGAGGTGTTGCGTTGTGTAGCATCGGCAATCTTAACAAACTAAAGGCAGTCGGGTACTTTCTCTTCTGCTCTGTCGGTTATCAGAGAAAACCTCTGACAACACAAAGCCATTAAAGTTATTACACCCCACTCTGAACTGATTTATAGGCCCATTCAAAGGAAATCAGTTTGATTAATTAGAAAAGGTTCCTTTTGATACTAATCCCACAAACACCTGATTTTTGTAACTATTATGCCATGCTTTCCTGCTGCTTTTTGCTCAATTATTTAAATTGGTTTCATTAAAACAGAAGTGGGCGTTCACTGCTTTGGTTATATCTTTTATGCTTATGAGAGCCAAGAAAATTCCCGAGCTCTGTTACTCAGGAAATAGTTTCAGTGCCTCTAGAAGCACTCAGAGTTTCAGAAGACTTTTAGAGCCACTGGACTGGAGTGGGATTGTATTCTAACAGAATCATCCAAATATAGTCTAGCTAGTTTATTAAATTTCATCTTGAATGTACTTTTTGTTACATGTTGTGAGTTTACAGCATAAAAGATGCATGGGTAACCATTTAGATCTTCTTATTTTATGAAGCTTCTTTTCTTTTGTGCATCAGTGATGCAATCAACCTACAAATAGTGTGCACAAATTATTTATCCAGTGTAGTTTATAGTCTTCTGTTTTCACAAATCATCTCTCCCCGCCATCCATCTATAAAATCTTTCCTTCAGCACTTTAAAAGCTTCTGCACAATCAGTGACAAATGGCTTTTCTGCTGCAGTCTGGGTGTATTTATGACTTTTCTTTGTGGCCATGCCTGGCAGGTGTGGGACGGAGCAGAGAGCGGCCGATGCCTCAGGGTTTACACCTGCCACTCGGGAGCCGTACGTGACGCCTGTTGGACCCCCTGCGGGCGACAGCTCCTCACCGGCTCATTCGATAACACGGCTGTGATCACTGACGTGGAGACGGGTGAGTAGCAGAAAGTCTTTTTGCAGTCCTGAAGAGCTAAATGTTGCTAAATAAGCTGCTGGATTACACTTATTTAGGTATAGTGTGAATTTACCCTGAACCAGGTTTAACATTTGATACAAATCTGCATAACTCTCAGTCTTCACGTGGTAAGGTACACTAAACCAGAAAGCCTGTAGTGTGAGTGGTTGTATTTATTTTTTACACTGACCTACCTGTATTTTAAATAGACTTTTGGCTGCTTCTTTTTAAACATTTTCCAGGAAAACTGCTGCTGTTTTACAACAACAAAGAACATTGATAGCTGTACTTCCTGCAGTCCTTTAAAAATAATTTTATAGTGATTTATATAAAGAGAATATTTAAGCCCCAAACCTGTTATAATCCCATTTTATGAATAGCAAAGCTGCCTTTCTCTTACTTTTATCTTTATAATAGTGCCTGATTTCAGGGAGAACCTTAAAAATTTGCATTTAAAGCTGATTTGTACAGTAACTGGAAAATTGTCCCATTTTAAAGATTCATCTAAATAAAGGCAAAAATACCACATCTTTAACCAGTTATCACTTGTTTGAAAATAAAAATGTGACTGTGTCAAACAGAATAACTTAAAAAAAAACAAAAAACTTTTTGATTCCAGCTGTACATACTTGTATGTACATACTTGTATGTACAGCTTTGACACTGAATATGGTTTTGAAAAGTATTGCAGGAAAAAGAGCTACAGTACACAGCCTAAGGCAAGTAAAACAGTTAAAAAGTCTTATCACTTATTTTAAGCCCACAAAGAGACGTGTATTTATAAAGACGTGTTTCCACCAACAGCCTGGACTTTGAACGGGACGGCAGTCTGGTTCGGTAGACCCTGATCTCTGTTGCTTTTCCACAGCTATCCGGTATATAAGCAGGATAGAGACTAATGTGTCAACTGCGTCGTAGAATGAAGTCTTGGCGGCACAGTGACACAGAACTGAAGGAGGAGAATGTCATCCATCAGTTTGTATTATTTCTTCTTGGCCAATAGCCTCGAACAATAAAACATCTAAATTACATTTAAACAGTGCTTTTCCCACTTTGTTTTTGGTCGTATGGGAAGTGACAAGTCTTTCAACCAGTCGGTGTGTCACACTTCACCTTTGGGGTCGGATCGGTTAGTGCGAGATTGGGACCCCAACACAGGGTCCAATAAAAGTAAGATGGCTTAGAAATTCTGGCCCCCTTCCAGTTTTTGCTTGTAGAAACGCAAAAAAATGAGTACCCGTTTCTGAACTGAGCCGGACCCCCTGGTGGTAATGGGGCTCAAGTTAATTAATTTTTGGATTTTTGCCCAATTGAAAACAGATTCAGCTACCACAACAGACAAGCTGTTCAACCCTGCAGCCTCAGTAAGAAACCTGGGGCTCCTCTTCATCAGACCTGAACTCATGAAAAGATGATTTGTGAATTTTTGGGGATCATTAAAATAATGACGACATGCAGTTTTCACTTGCAGTTCAGCCTCTCTTTCTGTCCTTGCTGCTCTTCACCCTTTCCTTGGTGCACAGTGCTGTCATCTTCTGTTTTATTTATTTTTTTCCATTTGCATTCTCAGCACTGCTTAAAATGCAAAAAAGAAAGAAAAAAAAAAGGTACCCAAGCACAGGAAAGGAGCCTGGTCTCCTCACTGAATCCTCAGCGAGTCCACAGAGCCTTGAGACGAAGCCTCAGTGCTGAGTTGTTGAAATAATAAAGGCAAAAAGAGAAGAATGGGCTTTATGCACAACTCCACTACTTCCTGAACTTCACGCCATTGTTGTCGTGGTAACTGAGATCAGGCACACCTTGATTAATCAGTTTGTCCAATAACGAAGGACAGGAAACAGAGGAGCACTACTAAGTTCAGTCTCTTAATTGGCTAAAGTGTACAGACAGTTGTTTACTTCTGTCTGTGATTTTTAAAAAATACTACTGTGTAATACATTTCATGAGAATAACAATATGTTATTATAATAAGAAAAAGGGAATAATAACAGTGGCCCGTACATCATCTTGAACTGTGTAGAACAGTAAGGAGAGGCTGTTTTTTGTGGTGATGATCCATCATAATATAACATGTAAATATTTAGGAGTCTTTTATTATGCATCATGGCTTTAGTGATAAGTCAGTCCTCTGTGTGACTCTAGAAAGTGATCTTATGTGCAGAAATGGACTCAAACCTGCAAATAAAATAATCAAAAGCAAAACTTCTCAGAAAAGTTGGAATAGGGGCAACAAAATTATTGGAACAATGAAAAACACTTTGAGGAGCATTTGACAACTAATTATATTTTTGCTACAGGTCAGCAACCTGACTGGGTATGAAAGGAGCATTTCACAGAGGCAGAGCCTCACAGATCTTCATCAATCTGCCATGAACTGCTTCTAAAAGTTTCAGAAAAATGTTCCTTAATAAAAGATTTGAAAGACTTTGATGATCCCAACATCTACAGTGCATAATACCATTGATAGATTTAGCGAATCAGGTGCAATCTCAGTGCACAAGGTAAAAAGCAGAAGGTTAAAACAGGATAAGGGATGTTCGATACTGGCTGTTTTACCGAAATCCGATATCAGCCGATACCGATATATGCAGACTACTGTGAGGTTGTACTGTATCTCTCATGTTTTGAGAAATACAACTATACTCTGCTCTGAGAACAAAGATCCCAAAATAGCCTTAACTCAGCCAGAGGAGTTTCTGACAACTTGGTAACTTAACCAACAACTTAAAAACAGACATATTATAAGCAGCTTCAAAGCAAGTCAGTCTGTAGCAGCAGCAGCTGCACCGCGGTCACATGACTCTAAAAGCAATGCTGGGTTATGAAGTTCTTCCAGGATAGGGACTTTGCTACATGCTGGACTGCTGCTAATGGAACGAGATCTCACGAGATTTTGTTGTTCCGTAACAACGATTTTGTTCTTAAAATCTCGGGAGATTTTGTCTTTAAAAATATCGGTTCAAAACAACGATACTGATATTTTCCGCTGTCACAGTTAAGCCAATATTGCCGATAATATAGCTGGGCTGATAATATCGGACATCGCGAAACAGGATGCTTGTAATCTTCAGACCGTAGGGCATAATTCAGGAAATCACTGTGGACAGTGTGCCAAAGGTCAAAGCTCTGAGGCCGTGTGTGAACAGGATCCAGAAATGCCTCTGTCTTCTCTGGACCAAAACACGTTTAAATGTTCTGAGGTAAAGTTCAGATGCACCAAAATTTAAAACCATGGATACCAATGCTTGCAGACTAAAGATGAAATGGACCGTTCAGCTTGTAACAAGTAGACCGTTGAAAAACCAGCCTCTCTGATGGTATGGGGTTGCACCTATGGGATTGTGTTAGTTCCTACAGTGTGGGAAGCTTACACATTTGCAAAGGCTTCATCAATGCTGAAAATGACAGAGAGCTTTTATAGCAGAACATACTCTCATCCAGACGATATGTCTTTCAGAGAAGGTCTTAGACAATGTCAGTAAGATATTGCTAAACCACATTCTGCATCCATCACAACAGCATGCCGTGTTGCAGGCTAAGTTTCCAGATCCTGAACCGACCAGCCTGCAGTCCAGACCTTTCACCAAGAGAAAACATTTGGAACATCAAAGACCATGGACTGCTGAGCAGCGAGAATCCTGCATCAGACAAGAACTGGACAACATTCTCCTCACTCCCCAGATATTTCTAGTAAACACCCTCTTCCCACTTTTTAAGAAGAGTCGCTGTCATCAAATTAAAAATGAGTTAATAATTCAAATGAAATTGTAAAAGGTCACAGTTTCAACAGCTAACCCTGTTTATGTCCTGTTTGGGATAAAATTGAGTATTTTACACTGTACCCCAACTTACTCAGAGTTGGATTTGTGTTTTCGCTGTGTAGTGTTGATAGTTTTACTTAAAAAAGGACAATTAGGGTTTTAATGAAACAAGTTTGTCAATTGCCTTAAACTGTAAATCTTCTCTGCTGTGAACTCAGGAAACCTGCAGATGTCTGAGCAATAAGGCAGATGTTGCTTTGAACTTTTAAGGCAGAATTTTTAAATAGCGAGCTTCCTCTTACACTGTGTAGGCTTGAAGCAAAGACCATTTAAGACTTTTTTTTTTTAGCTCCACTTGTAATATGTGGAGAATTCACTTAAAGCTTGCTTTAGAATAAGAAGCCTCATCCTTGAAAGAGAAGGTCATCGTTTGGATGGCAGCGCCAAAAATTTGAATCTTTTATCAGTTTTTTTACTTCACTCCTTTCCATCTTCAATGAGCTTAGAAGGAGGGAAGGCAGCTGTGTATCGGGATATTGTGTGCACGCTTTTTTACTGACAAAGACTTAGAAGTGGAACCAAGTCCATGGTGGGTTTTCCACAACAGGACCGTCTCTCTTCACGAGGATGTGCAGCCCGAGGGCTCAAACATCACAGACATGCAATGTTTATTTTCAGCCTTGTTGTGAACAGAGTGGCAGAATCTCCATCTGTTACATGTTGTAACAGCAGGTCTGGCCAAAGCGTGCACGCTTTTCAGCCTCCTGCTGTGCAGAACGAGCCATGCACACCTACAACTTGAGCTAAGTTTTCTAAGGTTGTTTTGGCTTGAGATTCGGCCTCTATATTATAAGCCCCATCCACAAGATGTTTTTTCCTTTTATCTATATTTATTTACTTACTTGCTTATTTAGTCCCTGTCACCATCAATTCAAACATGTCACTGGTATCAAATTAATCATGAGGATTTTTCTGTTTCAGGATTGGTCAGCTTTATGTGTTAAATTTAACAGCATTACTTCTTGTTTTAACCTCATTTGCTACACTGTTGCATTTGGGGAGATAGATCCTTCAATTAAATGTCCGTGAGGGCTGAACACTCATTTCATTGCAGACGACCGATGAAATAATTACACTAAAAGAAATCCAAAAATCAATTTTTACCCTTTAAAAATTGGGCATTTGTTCTTTGCTAAGAATCAAGTTGAGTTTTAGCTAAACCTTTAGCCCCATTGTTTTTGCTTCCCCTTTTGTGTGACTATACAAAGAATTCCAAGGTGACATTAGCAAAATGTCAATAAGTTGTTTTGCTTTTCCACAAAGCACACATTTAGTAGGCACAGCAGAAATGATGTGAGTCATTGGACCTCAGGAGGAGCGGTTCTGAGAAAGTTTGGAACATTTGATTAAGGATTTTCACTCATTTAAAGTCTACAGATTTTCAAGAAGAGCTACCAGAAATAATCTTGAAGTCCTTATTCAGTCTGTCAGCTTGCAATACTGGGCAAGTGTTGATGGATACAGCAAAAAAATAACTTACAGAGACTGACCCAAAGAGCAAAGAAATGACTAAACGGATAAAACAAAAATGATTTTGAAGCCCTTGTGGTATCTACATCTCTTGGGTCAGCACATGGCGGTGATAACTTACTGCTGTGTGCACTTCCCCTCTCAGCACGTGTATCAATACTGTCAATAAAGCCTACGGATAATGGCTTGGCCAGCCCATTAAACACACAGGCAGCTACAGGAAAGGAATCAATAATGGATACATCACCACAGGAGCAGCCACCATGACCTTATACTGGGACGTCACTAACCACAACCATAAACAAACAGAAGCTTATTTGATCACTAATGTCGCGCTCAGTACTTTAAAAAGTGGGTTCAAGCTGGCAGCTGAGGAAAGCATTAATCCAACAAGAGATTTTGTTTTTCTCAGTTGTATTTCATTAGGTTTATTTCACCTACTACTATTACTTATTTATATTTGAAATGAAATAAACCTTATTGTTTCTGAGAATGAAGCCCTGCATGTGTGTGCTGGCAGGAGAGCACAATGAGACTGCGTTCCTATGGCAGCCTGAGACGAACAAATTCAATTTAGCTGCATATTAATGTGGGAGTTGGGAATTCAGTGCAGTTCTTTTACGATTGTAGTAGAGTGCAGGAGCAGTAGAGCTGAGATGAAGTCACTGACACTTAAACCCAGTCATATTCATGCAATGAAAAGAACATAAGAAATGAGCTCCAATCATAATTTCCCTCTGCAGACGGACATAATTGTGGTTTGGACCTCTCATAGAGGATTTACAGTGATGACTATATGACATCCACAGCAGCTTTACACAAATGGTTTAGCATATTAATAGCATTAATGTTCGACAAATTAATAAGACTCCTATCATTCATGCAGTATGTGCGACTAAGAGAGCTGAATGTTTTTCATGTCAGACTGTAATCAGGGAGAAAGTGATTGTTTCTCTCTTCACATTAATGCAGAGCCTCTTAACTCTACGTAACTACAGTAGGAATGCAGGCAGACTTCTTCAGCCGTTGCAGTGAAGTGGATGTCCTTCAATGGTCTGGACCTGTTATTTCACCACAGAATACCTGACCAAATGCTGCATTGATCATACTTATAGAACAATTGTCCTTGCTTGTCTTTGCAGTTGTTCATGTGCCCACTAACCAGATGACCATCGACAGGTTGTCATAGCTGAACAGAAAAACAGAGAGAATGCAGGAGTTTAATAAGCAGGACTTGGCATTAAGCTGAGTCAATCTCCAAAATTCAAAACAAGGGCTGATTTAGAACATGAATTCGGTTTATTATGGATCACTTAGGTACAAACCATGGCAACTGTGATAATTTGTGCAAGTACAATGTGCTCTATTTAAAATGCTCTCGAACATTAGTCATGGAATTGTATCTGTAAAAAAATTACTTAACTCTAAAAATAATGGTTTTATGCTCATGAGCATTCTTTTTACCTTCATGAATAAAATTTAATGACCAGTATCAGATCACTTTAATTGGTGACCAACTAAAATTAAACTGTATTTGACTAGTTTGTGAAATTTTTTATGTTTATTTTTACTACTTTCATCGATCCTGTATAAAAACATCATCACTTTTACTGTGAACAAAAAGGGGAGGATTTTTTTAATCTGATTTAAGGTTTGTTAGCTGCTCTTGATAAAAACCTGCAGTTTAGAGACTGCAGTTATGTTAAGTTGAACTTGGAAAACATTTGTTGTCATCTTATTGTGATGCACAGAAACCAACTGTCACCACTTGTAAATCCATTTATCTCTCATGAGATAATAAACATGTAAAATTATCCTGTAAATCTAACTTGGATTTTTATTCTAGCATCTTGGATCAGCACTTGTCAGAGCTTATTGAATTTTCGTGCTGAGCATGTGTAATGCCTCTTTTAAGGCAACAATGCTGTAATTAATTAACTTACCATTTAATTAATTACAGCATAAAGCTGGTAACTGAATGTTTTTTAAACTGTCTTGGCTATTTTCTTCGGGAACTCTCTAGAACTGATAACATTGTCTTATTTTCTAGTTGCAACTGACTCTGGGACTATTTTCTAATAAATCTGCAGGGATTTTGTCTGATGTTTGTGTTATTTTAAGACATGCTGCTTTTTTATTTGTGTCTTTTTCATTTTAATGGCTTTTAACCCCAAACTTGGTTAAACTTACTTGGTTAGAAGAGCATTTTTTTGCTGATCCCTTGCACTCTGTGTTTGAGATTCAGTGTTTGGTCCACAGTAAGTCATCATTGCAGTCTGTGATTGGTTGACAGAAAGCAGTGTGGACGACTACTGAATAACTAACAAAATCATAACAGGTGCCAATGAAAAAAGAAAAATACGAACTGCAAACTAATGCTGCTGCCTGACCGAACAGCTACATGCGTGACTTTTCTGCTGGAACAGAGTTTAGTTGCCGTGGGCAACCAGGCAACCATTATTGCCAGGCTGTAATTTGGTATCCAAAAGCCACAGTTAATGGCAATTACAGTGTTATAAGGCTGATTAATGAAATAAACTCATGGTAACTAAAAATAAAAAGAGTTAACTTCCAAAACAATTTCAATAAAATCATGTTTAAAAGAAAATGTCCATCCTCCTTCCTTTGCAAAATTAAACTTATTAAAACTCAATACTTTGATTTTTTTTTTTTTTTCGCTCTCCAGTTTGGATTTACAGCAAAAAGGAAGATTAGTGTTTGAGGACTTGATAACAGCCAACAACAACTAAAGTTGTGCTCAGAATGAATAAATACACTAACCAGGTAATCAAACAAATTGACAAAAGTTGAACCCCCCCCCCCCCCCCCCCCCCCCCCCTCCCCAAAAAAAAAAAAAAAAAACATGAAAAGAAGTGAATATTGTCGAGGCAGTATGCAGAGTATATCAGCAACTGAACAATGTGCATAATAGTTCAGTGATGTAGAAAATGCCAAAACATGATAAATGAAACTATCTGTTTCTTACCAGGCCATAAAATAAGATACATGCTACCTCAAATGGCATAATTATTAATTTAACTGAAACTGAAGCAAAATACAGAAGCAGCATGTGAAAAATGAAGCAGAATAAAGAAAGTTTTGCTAATAATCAGATGACGTTAAATTTTACTTTAGAATAATCACTTTTGTTTATGTTGAGTAAATAATCCCACTTCATGGCACCTCATTGTCACAGCTTGTTGGTTACATAAAGTTGTATGAAGTTTTTAAAGCTAGATAAGGAAAAGCTATCTTTTGTTATGTCCTGATACATTCAACAAACTAAAAATAGTTGTTTTTTTTTCAAACAAGGGTTTGTCAACTATAAATATTGTTCTAAGATTTGTATCTTGTTTCACTTCAGTTTGCCTTCATTTACATGCTCCACATATTACCCATTACATTGTGGCTGTTCCATAACAGGCGCTTCAAGCAGAGAACATCATGAAACACACACACCTTAGCATTTTCTCCAAATGCCACAGGCAAGCATAATCTGCATTTTGACCCACTTTGAAACCCTCATTTTACAATGGTAACCTGCTACCTTGCCACAGGTTTATTCTTTAGTGTCACAGAAAATAAAACAGACCTTTGCTTCAAAAGGCAAAAGTGTCACATGTCGAACTCGTATTAATGCATAAACGCTCCAAGGCATCGGTGGGTTTATCGTGTGTTCTTCTATGGTGGTATCACATAAAAGCAGCCAACTTCCTGTGAAAAGTTTAGCCACAGGGCAATTTTTCAGTTGCTCTGCTCCCTCTGGGAATTCCGCATTAATATCCCAGCAACATGTACAATATTTAGCTCAGAACTTTTGTCTTTGATGACTCCAGATCTGAGAAAACAAAGTTGAGAAAACCCCAAGAATAGATTTTAGACTTGATTCTACCTTGTGTACAGATTTAGTTTGTGTATGCTGTTTGTGGTCTTTTATGATGTAGAAGTTTGGCTCTGGCCTATAACCTCTATGGATCTACGTATGTGTTCATACCTGGCAGAATTTCACATTTTTTATTTTCTGCTATTTTTCATGAACAATTACATAAAAACTTCTCTTTCACTTATAATAAATGGTTTCACTTAACCAATAAATGAATGAAAAAGAAGTTTTGTGTTATCACTCATATTCTTTGAAAAATGGCCCAAAGAAACCCCTAAAAACTCTTCCAGGGTGTGTAAACTTGTGAGCAGAAATGTATATGGAAAAAAATAGAAAAAGGGAGATAAAAACAACAGATCAGCTCATTTACAGATGGAATTGCTTAGTTTCTGTGGAAACAACTTATTGGCATATCTGGTTGGGGGTTTCTAACCTTATATGCAGTGACAGAGCTTTGCTTTGGTAGATCATGTAATGAGGAGCAATGGCTGTTTCATCCCTGCTTGCCTCTGCCTTACGGGGCTCATCCCCACTATCCCAGCTACTGTGCACCTTACATCCCCTGCTCTGTATCATCTGTGTGTTGTCTCTACGGAAGATCGCAGTCATTTCAAAGCGTCAGTGAAGGAGGGACCGATCACTGCAGTCCTCTCTTATCAGTTCTCTCAAGCCAGCTAATTAATCTTGCCTAATTAAAAGACGAGGAGGCTCTATTTATTATGAGGTGAATGTTGACTTCTCATTGTCCTGCCAAACATGAGTTTTAAATCTCCATGACAGATCTTCGCCGTGGGTAAGCCAATTAAGCGGAAAGTGCAAGTCTGATGAAATGGCCTGTTAAAACTTTGGATCACATTAAACTGTTCAAGTCTGAGAGCAAACTACGCCCCCACAAAGAGGAAGAAGGTCCATTTTTGGTTGAACTTTATTTGCTGTGAGTCATTTTTCTACTCCAAAAATACAGGGAGGGAAATTTCTGGGATAAATGTGGGATGAAGTGCATTTTTGTGGGTTAAATGCTTCACATTGTTTTAGATTGGGGTCCTGGATGGATTAATAAGGTGCTCCACTTTGCACAGCCTTTGAGCTTCTGGCTCGTAGTCTGGTTTCATGTTTTCTCAGAAAATTAATTTTTGGTCGCACCCTGTCAGGCTTAATTATTTTTAATCCCCTTGGTTTTCTTGTTTTATATATAAATATGACATTTTTAATTGATTTAGATAAAGCAGCCTTTAGCCATAACAGCACGTTACGCTCTGTTTTCTTCCCTAAACTTAACAGCATCTTGGCAAGTTTTATCTTTTTGTCTTGAATGAAGTCTTTCCTACAGACCGATGAGTACAGAATCATGTCTTGTCATCTGGATATACAGAAAATCCAGGAATAAAACCAGTGCAATGTTGGAGAATTTTGAAGGGACAAAGAGATGTGATGAAACTAAAAGGATCTGCTAATAAATGTTAATCATAATAAGTTTCATCTATTTATTGTCTCTTGTGGCCGTACCAGTTTTACTGCATCTTTTTTTGATCTGTTTTCTTTTGTTTATTTATTCTGTTGATCAGTAAAGGCGAAGGCCCAGTTTAGTCACTTATAGTGTTTACAGAAATTTAAGGGGTCCTTTGCAGGGAGGATTAAAAATGAAGTTTTTGCATAAGAAGTACTTTTGATTTGTGTTGTGTTTGGTTTAGTTTCGAAAGCTGAGAAAGACAAAATTTCTAAACAGTTTTGTTGTTTTATACAAATGGCAAATCGAATAGATTTAGCGGATCATCAGTGACATGAAGATGTACAAACTAACAGCCCTAGTGCAGAAATAAGCAGATCTTTACAGCCTTGTCAACACGACCAAATCAATACTGACAGAAAACGGTGCACCGTTAGCATAGGTGTCAGTTTTTATTTTTTTAAGAATTTTCGGAAAAAAGAATATAAAAGAGAGGTTTCCTAAAGAAAAGCACACATGTAATCAAACCTTCCAGGCAAAGTCACTGCAGCATGTTTACACTGGCCCTCCTTGCATACCTTGCCACATTCACTATGACATCACATGCATGTTATTAGATGAAATGCAGTTTTTTTCTTTCTCAGAGAAACAAAGACGGTGTTTTTTTCTATCATTTTCTTAAGTAATTTCAAAACTTTTACAGCCCTGATCAACCACAGGCTTAAATCTAAAAAGCAGGGATGTTGTGTAAAATATAAACGCTAACAAAATGATAAGCAAATGATTTGATCATTGAGAGTGAGACATTTTTTCCAACTCATGAAACATTTAAACTCATTTTTACCCTTCATTGGGCACTCGCTGAAATACATTCTAATATAAAATTTCAAGATAGGAAACTGGGATTCACACATCAGAAGCTGCTGCTGAAAGATTTAATGTGGTAACGTTTCAGGCGTCAGTATTAAAAGTAATAATAAAGTAATAAAAGTTTCTTCTCTTTTTTATTTATTTATTTATTTTTTTTGTTGAAAGTCATTCTCAGTGAAGAATCAGGGACATAGACTAATCTTTGATGATTGATGGCGAGAACTACATGTGATTCTGCTCAATTTGCTCAATAAAGGGTTAAGTCTGTAAGAAAAATTCAAACGGAGTCATGCAACTGGCTTATCCCCTCTTTTTTCTTTTTTTCCTAATGACAGTCTGTAAAATGCCTGAATATTGAGAAGAAAATTGTCCCAATCTTGAAACATTTGATCGATCAGCTGAGCAGTTAATATTTTTTTTTTTTTTTTTGCAGCCCTATGAAACCATTTCTTGTACTAATGTTTTTTTTATTCTGATTCTGAAATGTTGATTATGAAAGCTTGACAAAAAATGATACATCAAGGCTGGAAATAAGAATACTACTTTTTTTTATTTTGGAAATGTGTTCAGTAACCAATAAGAATTAGATTTCTTTCTTTCTTACTCTGTCTTTTTTTTCTGTTGTCTGTAGGCCAGCAGGCAGTGAAAGTGGACAACCAGTTCAAAGTGATGTGTGTGACTGTGCATCCCAGCAGCCCAGCGGTATTCCTGTGTGGAGGTTACAGTTCACTGGTCAAGGCCTGGGACTCTCGCAGCAGCAAGGTCAAACTTATTACCCTCGTTACAGCAGATATATAATTCTTATTGACTTATGTTTATAAATTATAGATCTAAGGCATTCCATCTTCAAAGATCGTGTCTTGTTCACATGAACTTCATGTGAGGGAGTACTGCCGGTTATATCACAAATGAACCTGCAACCTAATATCTATTTTATGCGATAATCTTGTACATTTTCTTAGAATCTAAAAGCCTGCATGTAATTCCTCCCTTTAGGAAACAGCCATTTCCCAGCAGGGTTTTTGATTTAGTTGGGTGAAGATGCTTCTGCCAGTTGGTGACAGAGCAGATCAGTCGTCAGAAGAGAGGTTGTCAGAGCTGTACTGCCCAAGCTGGCCGTCAGTATGTAGCTTGAGCTGTCTCTCTGTGGGATAAAACTACCCCACCAGATCGAAAAGAGTCGGCTTGCTCAACCATTCAACCATTGATGTGACGTCATGGACTCAGTATGCCGATGAGCAATGTTCAGGGCCTGAACAAAGGGGGTAGTCACTGCATTGATCATCTCCATGAAGATCCCACACAACCAATAATGAAGACCTTCAGAGCTACTCGTGTACTTATACTGTAGATGCATCCAGAAAATTTTATTTTATCAGTAAGAGATTTTTTTCTATAGCTCTTTTTATGGCAACTTAATGTAGTAAAATTCCCTTATGGAGTTTTAAAGCAAAAAACAGAAGGAACAATAAAAAAAAAAAAGCGTTAAAAACAATATCACTTCATAAACAAATCTTTTGCAAGAAGTATTACAAACTAGATCAATAGTAGAATTCTGAATGGATTGTGTGGGACCGTAAACATAAGTAAAATTAAATTAAATTTGATAAAAGGAAAAATATATATCAAGAAAGACACATTAGAGTTCCTTTCCCATGAACAGTGGACCAAAATACCTGTCAACCGCTGTAGACGTCTTTTTGAATATTACAGAAAACACCTGATTGCCTCAAAGTGTTGCTCAACAAAATTTTAGCATTGGAGCCCCTATCATGTTTGTTTACTTGTTTTATTTTTTCTGTTTTTAATATTTCTGTTGAACCACAATTCAATATCATTGTCATGATTTTCATAGAATTTTCATTTATTATTACTTTTGTCAATATCAACTGATTTTTTTTCCTTCTTTAATTGGAGGGTATGAATACATTTGAGGACAACTGTATATGCTATGGGTGCAACAATACAAAAAAAATCACAATTTGGTTCAGTTTAATACATAAGTGTCACAATTCAAAATTTTTAGTCACTTATCTAGTTACTGGTAATAGATTATGTAATTGCTGTCCTTTTTAGTGCTTGCGATGAATTTCATGAAGAATAATTCGTGAAAGGTTAAATGTTAAATTTAACATGCAGTCCCCAACACTTGTGCTGTGCATCTGGTTTCTGTGTTGCATTGGAAAGAGATGATGTCATGCAGCAGATAAACCTTAAAGTCTGTTACCTCAAATTAAAAGTTACAAATATTACTTTTAGGTATAATTCTGTTCAATTCGAAAGTATAAAATGTTGTATGTGTGTTGCTGGTTTAAAGTGCAGCTGATACTGTTGAGCAGTGCTGAACACACTGTCCTCATTGCACAATAAGTCTATAGGCAACAGCACAGAGGTCTTGACATCATGTCTGCCTTTAGGACAAAGGTCCAGATGTTTCCCTCCTTCTTTCTTTCCCTCCTTAGCCTTTTGTGAGGTTCACACAGGAACACTCCACAGTTTGCTGCATTGCATGACTGTATGACACCCATTCAGTCACATATGTGCCCCTCATGCATCTTAAAAGGCTTTATACTAATTTGAACATTTTTTAAAATATATCTAGATAATGTGTGTATCTGTGATTAATTCGATGTGTGTGTGTTTCCAGGTGGTGAAAGTGTACAAAGCAGGTATCCAGCAGACTTTGGACATCCTGTTTTTGAGAGGTGGACTGGATTTCATAACAAGCTCAGACTGTGTTAGCAGAGACTCTGCAGACCGTACCCTCATCGCCTGGGACTACCAAACCACAGCGAGGGTCTCCAACCAGATCTACCATGTAAGAAATCCACCAAAAAATATAAAGAATCGATGTCTTGTCAGTCTGATTGATATATATAGAATGAATATAGCCATCTACAGTATAAGGCTAAAGGAAAATTATTTTAACTCAGATTACCTCTCACATTCCTGAGAATGTAGAAACTTCTCAGTATGACCAAGTTGGTAATGATGTGTGTGAAACTGGCATATTTTGACAGTGTTGGAGGAAGTCTGAGTGTCAGCTCCACAAAAACTGTATTTGTTATGGTATGTGCTTTTTCTTGATTGAATAAGTTCTTCTTGAACAGCATTTCAGATGATAAATTCAACATTTTATGTCGTTATAAGAAGTCACATGAGTCCTTTAAATTCTCCAAACTCTTCTTAATATACTTTAAAACATGGAAAAAATAACAGGAACATCAATCAATACCAAACAATACACACTGAATTTATTTCACTGTATTACAAAGCACTTTAAGTGCATTGTCCACCCTTTGTGTCCTTGAACAAGGAGGTTTGTGTTTTAAATGTTTACTGGTTAACATATGTCTCACTTTGGTTCTTTACAGCTAGATAGAGTGAAATAATTAATCATTTCCTTCCTGATTTCCACCCTCCACTCTCTGTTTATCAGGAGCGTTACACATGCCCGAGCCTGGCTCTTCATCCGCTTGAGGAGTCCTTTGTTGCTCAGACCAATGGGAACTACATGGCAGTGTTCTCCTCTCAGAAGCCCTACAGAATGAACAAGAGGCGGCGATTTGAAGGACATAAGGTCAGCAGCAGTTGTTGCCTCAGGGAGGGAATATGCAGGCCTAATCTGTACAGACTACTACTCATGCCATGTTTTTATCCTCTCCTCCGTGCAGTTGATAATTAAAGCACAGCAATGGCAAGTTATTTATATAGTACATTTCATTACACTTAAGCACAATGTGCTATGTATAAGACAAAAATGTGAATGCACGACACATTTACACATATAGTATTCAGTGATGCACACATATACACACACACAGGAGAATAAGATACATATGAAAAAGACAGTAAGATAATTAGTTCATATGAGCAAACATAGACAACAGTATTTAGAAAAATTCTGTGAGAATAGTTAAGTTTTAAGTTTGGTTTTAAATGTAGACATACTGTAGCAGTAGCTGATCTCGGGTCAGCAGGCAGCTTGTTCCAGAGAGCAGAACCACAGTAACTAAAAGCACCTTCTGCAGCCTCACATCTGACTCTAGGAACAGCTAGAAGACCTGCATCTGCTGACCTGAGGTACCTGGTGGGTTCATACACAGTGAGTCAGAGATGTACAGAGGAGTTGAACCTAACTTGGACAGTTTTCTCTGTTGCACCCTCCAAAAAGCAAACACACTAAGTATAGTACAGTAATTCGACTGAGATGCGCTTCACTGGAATTAAGTGTCATTAGGAACTGATGGCATTTGGAGTCCTGATTCAGAATATAAAGAGGAAAAAAACAAACAATCTCACATTCAAGGCACATTTTCCCCATGCTGGTCCAAGTGGGAAAAAAAAAACACTCCAAAACATAGGGATTGAATTTCTGAAGCTTTTTCATGTTTTCTTTACTGTCCCTCCTTTAAGGTGAACACTTCTCTCATTGTGTTCTGCTAGTCAGTGTGTCACACCTATTACACATAAATAGAAGCAATAATACACCTCTAAGAAAACAAAAGGCTTTTGGAGGACTTTATAAATTTTTCACTAGTCTGATAGAAGATGTTTCTCATAAAAAATCATGACAGCCTGATTAGAAGTTTCCAAAAGACTCTTGAATGGCTCACTATGACTAGCAAAACCCACTGATCTGATCTGATCAAATCAAGATTGAATCATTTGGCCACCATTTTCCACAACAATCAAAGAGAAAATCAAACACTTGGTATTTACCTTGTGGATTCTGTCTATGCAGCCAAACACAGTTAAGCAGTATCACTGTGACTGATAGTCCACAGTCGGGGGGACGACCAGTCAAGGAGAGAGGACAAATGGATGCAGAAAAAAAAAACGAGAAATGCAATGAAACTGATGTCTTAATTTGTTTCTAGGTGGAGGGATATGCTGTGCAGTGTGAATTTTCTCTGGATGGAGCTATGCTGGCCTCAGGGAGCTCCACTGGCTGTGCTCACTTTTTTGACTACCAAAATGCTCGTATGCTGCACACTCTCCAGGCCCACAGCCAGCCTTGCATGTGTGTTTCTCAGCATCCCGTCCTACCTGCAACTGTGGCCACCTGCGACTGGGCAGGTGAGATAAAGATCTGGCACTGACAGCTGGGTGTGGAGAAGCAAATGAAGAGTTGCAGTCTGGCCCAAAGAATTATACTGGTGACCAAATATAAACTCAAAACGTATGCACAGACTTCTATCTCTGACCATTTCTTTGCATGCCATGATTAAATCCTGGCACAAAAGTGCTGGAAGTCAGCAAACATGTCAATTGATGCCTAAAAGCATCTTTACACTGAGTACCTGGTAAAGCTGTCATATTTTATTAAAGAAAAAACAAACAAAAACATGTTCAGTTATCCTTATTGATTGGCCCATTTGCATGAATAGGCACTGCCAACCAACCCACAGCAGTTCTGCTAAAATTCAAAATCACGTTTACAAAGCAAACATGTTAAAATGAAAGAATAAAGTATGTAAAATAATATTCGCAGAGGTCTTCAATGTATTTCCCAACACCCATCTTTATTAAGTAAATAAACATACAGCAAAAATATATAACCATGCATCAGACAAACATGTTGACATTTAGACGGTTGGTCCTGGAACAGGGCTGGAGGTAGGACAGGACAAAACCACTTCAGCTTCTTCATTCAGGGTCAAAACATTCAATAAATATAACATCAACTGAAACTAGATAAAAATAGACATAGTGTAGTATCTATATATGTAGCATCTCTTTTTATACACATCCACAAGGAAAATAAATCCTTCTATACAGTCATGAAATTCAATTCCAAACCTTTTCCAACCTGTTGATGCCTCAGCAAACCAACTTAACAAACAGTATGATTGGAGAGTTTTTCTGGCCTGTGGAGTAGTTTCACTATCATTAGTTTGACAGGGTCAAAATGTTGAAAACTTCTTCATGTCAGTTATCAGATTCACAGGAATGGGAGAGGTAGAAGTATGGTACTCCTAAACAAAAACCTATCCATCATGAGATGACAGCAGGGCTGAGTTGAAGTTATTAACATTTTGCCCGTCATCATCCTTTAGATCTATGAGGCCTTACAGGCAGAAAGCAGGTTTTGCATGCACAGATGTTGGAACATTGGCTTTTTGCACTCCTCAGTATGAGAGTAGCAGATGGTTGCATGATTATCGGGCAGCAGGACAATCTCTCTGTAGCTCAACTAACATAAGCTGAAGTTTCTTTGTAAGATTTTTATTTTTTTACTCACACCAACAAGGTAAAATGACGGCTACTTTCTCTACGCTGTGTTTTTTCACAGTGATTTCTTTGAAATTGCACAACTGAGCATGCTGGTTTAAAGCAAAGCACTGGCTGTACATTTTAGTTTTTAATCACGTTTCCTTCATTCAATTCACTGTCCTTTCCATAGGTCTGTGCATACATTGCAGAACTGCCAGCTAACCTGGAGAAATTTTCAATTAATCTCACATAACAAGAGAAACCAGCTCTTGTTTTGGTTTGTGCATCTTGTGCCAACAATGTTGAAAGGTTTTTATCAAGAAATTTGGCTATATTTGTATGATTTCTTAATGGTAAGGAGTTTAATCTTTCACTAAAACAAATCTACTAGAAAAGACTATTGTATGAGAACATATTTGATTCTTTGTGTGTGACTGGTTGTAAGTGCATTTATCTGACAGGAAGAACATACACAATAGGGGTAACATACAGTAACATTACTGCAGATATACAGTACAGTATGTACACAGTTGTTTGATGCTGTGAAGGAGACCATTCTATCCACTGGACAGGATTAAGGCAATTTCACAAGTGTTCTGGTTTAACGACCACTTTTGTGCACTACAACCGTCCGTGTTGTCAGCGGAGTTTGATACAAAAATATGAAAAAAATCCAGCTTTGTAATATTAAAAACATTGCAGCTTATATATCCATGTTCTGTTTTTGTTATTGTTGGACACATTTCCCCATTGGATTTAATGGGAAAGTGTGTCCAAACTTTTGCCTGGTACTATATACACACACATGTATGTGTATGAATCAAATATCATGTACACAGATATTCACATGTGCTGTTTGTTGTTTAATCAGCTTGAAATTCGTCACTTCTAAGTGGGCCTTGGAGAAATGTCCTTATGATAAAGAATTTAGTTGCAAATATCTTTTCCCATCATACACTGTATATTTGCATTATACATCATGCAGGCATAAAAGAAAGGAGAATAGATGACTCATTTTAACAGCTTGCAGCCAGCACGGTCCAGCACGTGTAATGGAAAACCCTTCCTGAAGATGAGCAGTTATATTACCTCATTACACACATTTTTCTCTGTTATCATATTGTGCACATTGAAGCAGAAGTTGATGGTCTTTTGCTGGTTATACTAAGTGCTCATCACCAACAATAGAGCACATAGCAGAGTATCGACATTTAGCCGGCCTGTGGTTTCATCCTGTTGATGCTAATTATTCTTTCTACTGTAACAGAAATGTACTGAATAGCTGGTATCAGATAGCTACACTTTATCAAGACACACAATAGAAAAAACATTGCAGACTGCATGAAACGTGCCTTGGCTAAGATACAGAAAACATCAACATCTTTACATCTGATTACAAGTACATGTTTGCTGCAGGGAGACATACAGTGCAGTACAGTACAGTAAGTTGAGAATCATCATCATTGTCGTCATCATGCATAAAATGAAAAGCTCTCTCTCTTCACTCAGTTCAGGAGTGTACCATAAAGCTGTGCCTTTGTCAAACTGTCCTTCCTTGTCAGCCCCGTGCTACCAAATTTTTGGTATCTTGGAGAGGTCTTCTTCGGAAGTGCAGGGCCGACGCTGAGAGCTGAGCTGGAGCTTGGGCGTGGCCGGACACTCGGCCTAGGGCTTGGGAAGTGCTGAAGGCTTGAGGCTTCCAGTGAACTTTGGTGTAAGGACTCAGCCGAGCTGTCTGCGCTCAGGTTCACGTAGTCCTTCTTGCTGCTGCTTCCAGCTGTCGGCCCCCCGCTGCTCTCCTTGTCTTTAGAGCTCCCTGAGAGGAACAGACTGCACTCAGAGTCTTGGCTATCAGCTTTGGCTCTATATAGCACAGATGTTTTCTCCTGCTTATGATGCTCCTTAGGTTTGGGACTCCGGCTGGGCGAAGGGGAACCTACCCCAAAACACTGGTCCAGCACACGGCTGTGGAAGACATCGTCTCCTTCTTGGAAGCTGCTGTAGAGAGACTCCTTGACTTTACTGGAGGGGCCCATGGCAAAGTGGCGTTCAGAGAAACTGTACGGAGAGATCCGTCCTGCCATGTTACGATAGGAAGATGAGAAAATGTTGATGTCTTCGACGCTAAGCTGTCTCCAACGGTTGCTAAGGTCATCTTCAGGGACTTGTGCATCACCTCGGCTGTCCAGAGCTCCTCTATGAGCCTGGACTAATCCAGATGTAGACCCCATGCTGTGAGAGGAGGCAAGGCGAGGAGTGCTGGAGTGGTACGGTTCACTGAAGCATGAAGCTGTCCTTGTATAGGCTGGTGAGGCGCCCTTTTGTGGGCTCCTGGAGGCCACCATGTGCTGGATGCTGTGGGCCTTGGAGAAGCTTGGGCTGTCCTTGTCATATGAGGACATGCTTTTCCGCTCAAAGTCGCCACTGCCACCGTCTCGCCAATCCATATAGAGGCCTTGGTGGGAAGAGGATAAGGTGCTGCTGGCAGTGCGCCCACACCCGCCGCTAACTCCTCCCTTGTCATCTGATGCAAGGCTGAAACTGGAGTAGGAACTGGAAGCAGGGATACTACCAGTACCAAACTCGTCATCGTGGTGGAAAGACGATGGGGGTTCATGGTGAGAAAAACTTCCAGACTGGAAAGGATCTTCATCTGGGTTACTGTCTATAGAGTTCTGGGCTTGGAAGTGATGCAGGCCAGTGCCATGGAGGTCAACACTCTGCCTGCGCTCTGTGTCCTGCCATCGTTCTGGGCAGTACAGAGCCGTGTCACTGCAGTACAGGTCAGATGTCTTATATGAAATGCGGCGGTGCAGATGATCCGTGCTTCCTGTTCCTGTCAGGAAGTCTCCATCTTGAGGCTGGGGGCTGGGTGAGCGTGTTACGGGGCAACTGTTCCCTGGGTCAGGCTTCTCCAGCACCTTGGCAATTATGTTTGTGGGCACTGCATCTGAGTAATTGGGGTGACACATTGCCATAGCAGCTCCTCTGCCCTGGTCATGCTTCTGCATGTGGGAACTGATGCGTTCCTGGAATTCCAGGGGCAACTGAGAAAAAAGACGACAAACATTAAAAAAGAGACAAAAAAAAAAAAGATTGATTAAAAGGGATGCAACCAAAAGTTGAACATCTTACAAAGATGGTTTTTAAAATTGTCTGCAAAGGTCTTTGAAAAAGTAGAACTTTTTCAAGTCTCATCTTCCACAAACATAAAAGTCTTTCTTTGTATCTGTAGGTTTTTCAGTTTCACAAGGATTTAATATGCAAGTCAGACAGAAAGTAATTCAGTCTTATCAAGCTCTCTGAATACAAACCAATTCATGTATCTCAGGAGAACTCCACTTCTTGGCCTGTGTGATACATTTGTCAGAAAATTGTTTAACAGCTTATTTGCTTGTCTGCTTTGTCTTCTCTCCCCCCCCCCGTTTTCCTTTTGCTGTGGTCCGTTTCGGACAAGCACAACAGATGCATGATGTTTCGATTTGTTCATGTTTGAGTGTGTAAATTGCACACTAATTCTTAGTGTCGATCAAAGCTGATCAGGGTCAGTAAAAAATTTTCTTGCCACACCAAGCTCTTTCTTCTCCTCCCTCTCTGGATCCTTTCATCTTTTCAGACTTGCTCCACTGCCTTCTCAACCAAAAGCCCTCATTCCCCCGCTCTCTTTCAGAATTTTTCTCAGTATCTCTTTCTTCTGTCTACCATCAAACACACATCGGTTCCACAGGGAACGGCTCAGATTCAAATTAAAGCAGAGCTCTGGGTCTCCAGCTGAGCATAAAAAAAAGATAAAATACTGACTTGGCTTTGTTAAGAAATAGAAGCTCGCCTTAACATAAAATGAGCTGTAAGCTATTTTTAGGAGCTCATGCCTCTCCCAGAGGGAATGGAGTTGGAAATAGGTGATGCTTTGTGGGGGAAGCATAAGAAAATATACTGTATGTAGTAGAAATGAGCTAGCTTAATGTTAACTGCTATCTGAATCGAATCTTCACAGTTCTGCAGTGTTACTCCATGTGTTTTATTTAGCTATTTAAAAGTTTTTAAGCCCTTTCACTGAGATTTTGATGGATCAAGCTTGTGATTGGTTATTTGAAACAAATGTTACATTTGCAATTTAATGAAACCCGTGTTATTCAACAAGAAATATTTTTTTGTGATGACCAAGGGCAAGACCAGAGGAGAAACCTGAGGATGTCCACAGTGATTACATTTAAGAAAAGGATGTTATAATAATAGATTGATAATAGTAGTAATAATATTAGCAAATGATGCTGAAAGAACTCTGGTACAACTTGTGACTTGGATCAAAGCAAGTTTTCTCATTATCAACAGACTATAGAGTAAGTGTTTGCTGAGATTAAAGCCATATGTTGCTGGATCATCCAAAGTAAACTGTATATTTACAAAACAAAATATTGAATATGTAGTGTCTGTGTTTCCCTCCAGCATTTGTAATATCAATAGCTTGATGAAATCCAGATTAGCTATTTAGGTTATAGTAGTCACCACTTGTTTGGGGGTCTTCTTCATTGGCTTTACAGGTTCACCAGATTCTGCAAATCGGTTTTAAATGCCTGATTTTTAGTAATAAAGCCTTTTTAAAAAGTAAATAAAAAAATAAGACCAAGCTGGTGTCCAGAGTCCTCTTCCTTCAAGCTATTTTTCACATCTCTAACCTTTCCCCAGAAGATGCTGCATCAATATTTGCTTCCACAAATTTTTGTTTTCTTTTTGCATCATAAGTCTGATTTAATTATGATTCGTTCATTATTTCCTAAAATCTGGACCCTTTCTTTTCTTTTTTTTTTTTTAAAAAAAGACTATCTACGTGTGTCACCCTTTTACTGGTCTGTGCAGTTACCTTCAGATGTCATATTAGACCTGTTCATACATATTTTAAGCATGTAATGATTACAGTTCATGTACTTCTGTTACTTCTTCTGTTCCCAGAGCCTGCAACACCACTAAGCAAAAGACTCCATATAAAAGCAGTACTATGAATACAAAAGAGCTATCCAAACTAAGAGGGAAAAGTGCAGGATTCTTAATACTCCTCAAAACTTCATTAAATTCATTATAAGTAAAAGGATATATTGCACCAGAAAAAAACCAAACAAAAAAACAAAAACAAACTTGCTGCCAAATCTTGCAAACCACAAGGAGAACATTAAAAAAAGTGGGCAAATATAATACTGAGACTGACACAAAGCTTTAAGACTTGACACAGCTGTAAAAGATGGCCTTTTTGGAAAAGTTACTATTCCCTCTAATAAAAATAGAGAAAAGATACAAGAAAGCACATTATGGGTTTGCCGACAGCCAATAAAGACTCCAAATATGTGGAGGTTACACTGGTGAAACTAAACTAGAACATTTCGTCTATGTACGGTGGTGGCAGCATGATGCTGGTGGGAGGTTTTTCACTTGCAGGGCTGGAAAATCAGTCAAAATTAAATGATGGATGGAGCAAACTACCACCTTTTTTCTATTTTTAGAAAAACATGCTTTTGTTCTGAAAAGAATGGAAAGTGAGACTGAAGTTCACCTCCTGAACAGTTTACTCTCTGGTGTCTTTATGTCACACTCTGGTTTGACATAAGGATTACATTACTACACATAAATCCCTTAACCTTGAAGAAGCTGGAAAAATGGAAAAAAATCTTAATGTGCCAAACAGATGGACACATTCTCCTGCAGCTCAAATGAATGCAAAAAGCACTTCTACAAACTACTGTAGTTGCTTTGTAGTTCTGAAAAAGCATGCATGCTCAAGTTCTACATTTTCTTCCTGTATTTTTTGTGCAATTCACAGTTTTTATATCGTAAAGCAACATAATAGAAAAATTGTGAAAAGGGAGTTAATATTTATCTGACAAGGCATAATGAATGATGCTACATCTACTGGCAACAAGGTAAACCACCTCAGCAGCTCATTATTAGCAGGAGAGAAAGAAATCGCTTTGCTTTTGAGTTGCTGGGTAGAACAATAAGTCACTGATAGTACATTAAAATGCAGTGCGAACCCAAATCTGTCAACCATGACCTTTGGAAGACTTGGATGTTCACAAGTGAAAAAACTGTTTGACTCAACAAGTGAGTTTCTTGTCATTTCTTCAGTTTCTTTAATGACCTGACTGAGAAAATGGTTAGAAAATCTGAAAGCAAGATCGCCCATACCTTAATGTTTCTTTTTATTTCTTATTAATCGTGTTTTCCGATGTCTATGTTTTGTGCAGCAAGTCAAATCATTCATTCATTCATTCATTCATTCATTCATTCATTCATTCATTCATTCATTCATTCATTCATTCTGCACAGTCAAGATGCAGAGGGGCAGAACATTAAACAGCAGTCCTCCTCCAGTCTGGTTGGACAGGACATCATCTTGTCTCATTCTTGCAGTGAGAACAGCTCTCAAAGGCTTTTCATGGCACATCAACACTTTCTCCATTTCAACAACATTGCTTCAATTATTTCAATTTGATTTGAACTTATTAAATGCTTTTCAAATTAATTAGAAGCATTTGTTACTTTTCACGAACTATTGTCAAATCTGGAGTTATCAAGCATTTTTTTTGCAGCATGAATACAAACAGCAGCAGTGTTGGTGAGCTCACCTCCGACAGTTTGTGTGCTCTGTAGTGAGACTTGGAGCACTGCAGCAGCTGGGCTGCCAGGTTGCAGTCTTTCCTGTACAGGTCCTGTAAGAGGCACAAAAAACATTCCCAGTCACTAAACATACTTTGCTGGCAGCCTCATGGCTTGTGTAAGCTTCTGACCAAGGAGCATTAGTTTGAACACCATAATTTTGGATGATGTAAGAGAAATAATCTCAGCTGATAGAATCCGAAATGGAATTATGGTCTCAATAACGTACAAATAAAATCATTTAATTTGTTTTTCATCCTGACATGACTGTTGTAATAATTACCTGTTTATGTTTCTCTTGCAGTGCAATGATGGCATACATGCAACTGCAGCTATTGGATGGCATGATTAATTGATTTATTATCATTTTACTTCACTAGTTTGGCATTAGAGGTTTGCAGGACCATAATACTACCGCTACTTCTTCATGTGTAACTTATCTATCTGACCTGAGCAGACTGTGCTCATTTTATAACAGTTGTCTGAAATAGCACATTTACTTATCTGCAGCTTCCAGACATGAGAGCAAATGTAGCATTTCTTTTTTTCAGTTTCTACCCCAGTGCTCTCTCACTCCCTTAAATGTATCTTTTTAGATTCCCACCAATATTTCACCGCAAAGTAAGGGTCTATCTGGACAGTAGACACTCAGCTCTTTTGCTTTCTGTGTTCCTGTCCATGTGAGTGTTTATGCAGGTTAGCTCGTTTAGATCTTTTCCTCGTCTTCTGTTGAATCCCTCCACTTATGAGGGTCAGTTCTTGCAGCACTGCAGCCCCCCTGTGCCTCAGTAACACTACAGCCCTGATGATGCTTGCTATAACATCAAAGATTTCTCTTTGGCTGTTTCACCTCCCCTGGCATTTAAACACAACTGTCTTTTTTTAACCTTTACATTTCTTTCCAGTTTGCCCAAAATGGACTTTTGGACTGTTAACTTCAAACAAATTATGTGGGTTTTTGTAGCTTCTGTTAGGGATGTTATTCATGCAGTCTAATGTCTTGTAATGAGCATGAGTGGATTATATGAATGGACCCTGTGGGAAGGGTCCCACAGCTTCCTCTTCACAGCAAGACACACTGCACACGACATAAAGGCATTATTTGTTTCCTCATAGTCATTTGCATTTGTGATCATGCATTCCTTTGTTGAAGTTTTTTTTTTTTCCTCTCTCGATGTTTAGTTTTATAGCATTACTTCTTGTGTCTTTCTTTCATCTCTGATAACTCCTAATCTTTTAAGTTTGATTCCCTTGGGTTTCTGTCATCTTTGGAACCTTCAGGGTTCAATCTTACCTCGGCAAATAAACTATGTTTGTATAAGGGGAAAGTCTCAAGCAGCTGTACAGTTAGATCAGTATAAACTGCAGTTCTTTTACTTTACTGTACTTTTACTTTATTGGAATAATTTTCTCTATCCACTTGTTTATTTTTTTTGTCTATGTTGAGTCTATCTGTAGGATATGTCTGTTAACGGCCGGCTTTGAGGGAACAAGTTCTCTCACTCAGATGAACTTTGACTCCCATCAGCGTGGATGGGCTCTGTTGTTCAGACGTGCTAATAATTGCCACAGAAGAAAGGGAGAAAATCTGTCTTAACCTGGAGCCCCCACACAGAAAGCCAGTAAAATCACTTCAAAGAATGTGAGGCACCAGATTGCCACATGCCCCTGAGCTCAGTATCACACAGCCCTGGCTTCAGCTTCTCCCCACCCTGAGGACACCCACTGATTTCTGTATAATCACTATAAAACACCCAGTGGCTCAGAGTTAATTCCTCTATCTGTGGCGGCACCTTGAAGCACAAATATCCAGGATGTTGCAGAAATACAGGGAGGATGACTCTGAGCAAGAGTGGGTCGATAAAAAAAAAGGCTGCCAGTGTGACAGGAGGAAGAGTTAGAAAGTAGCTTTTTTGGTGGGTTGTCAGTCCAGCCTCCAAATCCAACTATTGTCTCAGTGCCCGCTAGGAAAGATTACTGACCAAGAAATGAAGGCAAATGCCTCAGGGCTTCAGATCTTTGTTCCCTTTATGCTCCAGGCTACCATTTAATTTGTGGTCCAGCAGACAAAAATAAAATTTCAGCATGTTGTCAACGAAGTCTCATCACATAAAAGAAGTTCAAACGCTCAGTTACAGTAAGCTTGCTTCAGCTGCATGTGCTACGCTGGCAGGGATGAAACTGGGTGTTAATAGAACATGGTGCACTCACATTGTCTTCTCTGAGTTTATTAATGGTGATCTTTGCCTCCATGAGGTGGTTGTTGAGAACAATGATTTCCCGGCTGAGGGCTCTCTTCTCCTCTTCATGGTGCTGCGACTGCAGTATGAAAGAAAGAATCAAAGAGATAAAATGGAAATTGGAGACAAAAAGAGGCGAAACCGAGAAAGAGTTCAAGTAAATTGTTTGGTTGGGAAATGGAGTTAAAGGAAAAGATTCAACATTAGAAATGATGAGGAAGCCAAAGTTGGAGGAGCAGCAGAGTAAAAACAGGGCAAGAAAAACGGGAGAAAGAGAGTGTTGAGTCACTATCAGTCTGAAGCTTGTGCTAGCAGCAGGTTTTAATTAAAAGAAGATTACATTTGCCAGAGCTAATATCATATCAATTATTCTGGGAGTACAAGAAAGAGACGTAGAAACATAGAAAGAGGAGGGAAAGCAAAGAGGGAGTGTGAGAAAGACAAATTAAACACTCAATCTGGTTTTGGTGATCAAAATTACTTTACTGGAGTGACATTTGAGGCTCATTAACAGTGGAGTTTAATGACGGTGATGACTGCTAGTCTGCTGCTCTGCATATTAATCTGAGCACTGGCAAATTGTATTTTGGTTGGCTTGACCTGTCTGGAGTAATATGTTTTGGAAAATTTAAACAATTTAAAGTAGCCGATTGTATCTGGTTTTAGATGTTTCAACAGTTGTAATTTACATCCAGTGGTAATCTTCAGCACCTTCACAGGCGTTGATGTACTTTATAATGAAAAAAAAAGAAAAAAAAGAAAGCGAGGTCAGATGGACTATGGCCCTGTAGTAGCACATCCATGCTTAATGAAGCAGACCAGTGTTTATCAGTAGCCTGCAACATTTATCTTTGGATAAAAATGGATTAAACGGAAAATGAATATTGAAGAACTGAGCTGCAAGTTTAGTCTCCAGCTGAAGAATATGCAGCACAATTAAAACCTGGAAGACCAGCATTGATAAGAGTTCAACGTACAGTAGATTTTTGATGACATGTAATTAACTTTGCAGCCTCTAGAGGCCAGTAAAGGGTATATTTTCTCTCTTACACAGACACGCACACACACAGGCAATCACACCCATAGAGTAGTAATTTTGAAACCTGCCAGAGCACCAGCTGACAAATGATACACTCACTTGGCCCCCAACCTTCTCTCTTCTAATCCTTTAGTGACAGCGATTGTTTTGAAATACGGGGATGCAGAGCCAATGTAATAGGTGGCAATTAATGTCAGTTTAAGCAATAGGCCAGCATTGATAGTCAAATCTAAATCTGTTATGGTCTCATTAATCAGCTGTCAAGAAGTTCAGCTCCCTGCTGCTCTTTTTCTAACTCATTACTTTGGGTTTCTATTCATATTTTGCTATGTTGACATTGCAGGTAACCGCATTAGGCATCTTTAAACTCAAATATATATTTCCTGACAGTTCCTGCTGCCTATCTGTAACATGGTCTTTCATTGGATCAAGAAAATTTTCTCTTTGATATGTTGATGTTAGTTGTATTTTCTGGTGTCAGTTTGCATACAGTCTTTTACACATTCTGCTCACACAGAGTTACATTAGTATTCATTTTGAGTTGTGTTTGTCCCCCACCTGCTGAAAGCTCAATATTTACACTGCTTTTACTTGGGTTTAGTTTTCACCAACTCCTGAGGGAAATATCTGTTTAGCTGCTAAATGCGGCGGTGTGTTTACTATCTCGCTACTAACTGCGTTTCTTTGCTGCATACCATTGGGTGCTAATAGGATCATCAGAGGCCTTTTTCAATAAAAACAGCCGCCTGCTGCATCTGTAACTTTTGATGAGTAGAACGGTGAACCAAATGGATCAAAACATTAAAGCTGCTGGCTGTAGCAGCAAGGCACTGAGCCAGATGACAATAAAACGCTCCATAAACGTGTGAGGGTGGGGGGTCTTGAGTAATCACATGATCACATCAGACTTAGTTATTTTCTCCAGGGTGACGGGAATGTACAGATAAGAACATGTCTGATCAATGAAATGCTTGATCGCATGAGATGGAATATCTTTAAACTCTGTTTTCAGATCTTTGCATATAATAAGAAAAAAGATCCAAGCTATGATCAGTACTGCAATGAAATGTAAATATGTTCATTCCTATAGCTGCAATATTTGTTGCAAGTCAGGCCAAAGCAAAAACCTGAGAGGTTTAGAAATGAAAACACTACATAAAAGCTGCTGTTCCTCCAGTGGGTACTTGAGCCTGCTTGAATACTGTAAGGAAGGATATTTGTTTACATCACCCACTCAGTTCAATTCTGGTTAGGCATTAAGTTGGGTATTATTATGGTTATAGCTGCTTTGGTCGCACTGCTCATGCAGTTTTCTCAGCTTGATAGTCTGATTGAATCTTTGCACAAAACCCAGGATGGGAAAACTTAAAAGTCCATACTACAATGAATGAGGCAGGGCAACATAAAGTCTATAATCAATCCTTTTGTAATAAAGCCAACCATAGCAACAACAGGGTTTATTTCTTGTCATTTAAAAGCAGGTTCCTTAATTTCACTTGCGATTAAAGTTACTCAAACTTGAGGTGGTGCACTGAGCCAGAATGACGGAGACTGCAGCAGAAAAAGTATAAAAGCACTTGTGTTATAATGTGTGACTAAAGCTTGAAGATCTATATTTTTGGATGCTTTAATTTAATAGATCCTCAAACATGCTGATGCTTCTTTGCTTATGAGGATAGATCACAGAGTCTATAAGCCAACTACACTCTTAACAGGTTTAAAATGATGAACACAATCTTGTACTGTACTTTGAAGGGGAGGGGAGGAGATTGTTCTTTTAATTACAGCGTTATGGCCAGAGCAGCTGTGCACACAGATTTATGCTATCTTTTCCAGTCACACTGATTTGATACACATGCTCTTACCAAGACGTTCTTATCAGTTGGTACCACACATAAAAGAGAACAGTATCTAGGAAAATTAATATGCAAATTTTGACAATCATATCTTAAAGCAACTGAGACAGTGAAGTAGGAAGGATATTGTTTTATACCACGTATGGAAGTTCAGAAAATCAAAGCCTTGCTTTTTGCCTTTGCAAGTTTCTGCTAATTACTCGATAACTCAGTGACCACGACAATTAGCCACATGTTCAGATCTTGAATAAGTAAGTGAGTGTGAGACATCTCCAGTTGTTTTACTTATTCTTCTGGAGATTCTGCCTCTTCACTGGGCAACAAATGAAGCTTAAATCCCACGAGATGCAATTACTGAGTGCGGCAATTCACCGAGGAGAGCAGAACACTCTACTCCATCTTAAATGCATTCCCATATTTGGTACATTTGAGGGGGACAAAGTGGATTTCTAACATTATTAAAGTGGTTTTTAATCACAACATCAATGATAACCACTGGCTTGGACAGAACAGATCCTCAGCACCAGAAAAGAAACAAAGGAAAGGAGGAGGTTGGTCAATGGACATGACAAAGGTGGCAGAAGATTTAGAAAGAGCTCAGTAATTATTTTCCCAGTAAATCTTGCCACCTGAAACAACAATTTTAAGTAGGTTCAGCCTCTTAATACTGTGAAACAACAGGAAAAAATACACCTTTTGCTTGAAGTACTCAGGTAATCCATCATGCTCACTTCATCCTAACATTTAATTTATTTTTAGGGTGTTAGAGTTATGTTGTTGCTGGTGCTGCTGGTGACTCATGAGATTTTATCAGCTACACTGCTGGGAAATCAAACATAGAGAACAGCTCCAAGCAAACATGAACATCTTTTCTTTTTCTTTCTTTTTTTTTTAACTTTAAGAAGTAACACATCATCTTATCATTCCATTCCCTTATCAGTATATTTATGGTTCTCACAAATTTGGTTCCTTCTGAATGCAAAATAGAATTTTGTTACAGGTACAATTAATTTTATTGTTACCTATAATCTGCAGTTGCTGTTTGGTTCTATTTGGAGGTTGTGATACTGTATATTTATATATTTCAGTGGTTTTGTCCCTTATTATACAAGAATATGAGACGTGTAACTTTGCAGCACAGTCATGTTCACTTTCTTTGGAACAGAAGGGGAATGGCCCCCCTGGGTTTTGTGGAAAAAAATCCCAAAAAAAAAAGGCCTAGACAAAAGGCTACGCAGACACTTGTTGGGATTGATTCCCTGTTGGTGCAGGTCTTTACATTTCACATAGCTGAACAAGACCGCATGAAAACCAGGAGAAGTAGCCAAAAAATCCAGAAATACTCAGCTAACACTGAAGCTTTAAAAACTTTAATTATCAATTTGAGAGGCACTAAAAAGAGTTACAAAGTTACTTGAAGGAAGTTAAATAGCGGTAACTGCATACATTTTTATGGTGCAGCAGAATTTCTCTCTAGACGCCAGTTTAGCATGGAGGAGTCATGGAGCTGAACAGAAGGACCAAACATACTGTTAATGGTGCTGTATCAGTACTTCTTCAACTCCTGAGATTTATTAGCAGTTTGGGAGGTAAAAAGAACAGTTTACATTTTTAAGGAAAAAGAAGTTTGAGCTTCCTGTCTGAAACGCAAATGATCAACTTTTCAGCTACTCTGTTAAGCTAAGAAGGAGCTTCGTGCTCATAGTTTTCTCTCCCTGCTCTAAAAGTTTGCTAAACTTGCATTAATATAATCGTACTGTGTATAGTTTTAGATCTGAACTTACCTCTTTCAGACAATAATGCTGAATTCTTATTAGGCCTATTTCTTTTTTAATTATAAACCAGCCTTGGTGGGAACAAAGCTTCATTTTCAACCAGGGTAAATCCTTTTACAGTTCAGTCTGTCTTTCTTCAAGTCCTTCCACTGTTACTCTGTTCCCAAGCAGCATCAAGCAGGTTTCACTGTGTAATTTGCACCTTTCATTGAAAAGCCACAATAAACGGCCGTGGTTTTAATGCTGCTAATTAGTGGCCTGCAGACAGGCCTCAGTGCTGCTCACCAAGGAACAGACTAGCACATACACTCATACGGCACAAAGCTTTAACACAGACACAACCGGCTTCCTCACACATCTCTCTCTCCCCACCACAGCTATTAATCATCTAACATCTTTCACACTGGTAAACATACTGGAGCTGAATAAGCCATTATTTGTTTTTCGGTCTTGTGAGAGCCTGTGAATACAAAACAGAAAAAGCTCCTGTTATGTGGGGTTTCCATGACCACTGTAATTACCACTACACACACCTTTCACAGGACCAGAACAGATATCAGAAAATATCTGATATTTTCTGCACATGTTGCTCAGTCTTGTCCAGAAAATAAACTAAAATAGCAGAGATGCAATATGAAGGTTGGTTGTGTTGCTGATTTGATGAGATTAGAGTCAGACAGATTACTCACTACCCTGGGCCAAGTTTTCCTGCTGGTCAGGGGAGTAAACCAGCAGCTATGCCTTCTAGCCACTAGGCTACAACTTGAGGCAAATGATCTTTTTGAGAAGTTTCAGAGCTCAACATAAGCAATATCAGCAGTCATAGCAAGTACCCTTTTTCGCAGAGTAAAACTACATTTGTGTCGGCATAAAAAAGCAACAAAAACAAACGCACTTATCCCTGTTGAAACTTCTGTTTCCAAACAGCAAAGAAAATCAGTAGGGCTGCAACGATCAATCGAATAATCGACTTATCGTGGACTATCAAAATAGTCTGTGACTAATTTAATAATCGACTAATCATTTATTGTTTATAAGCTTTTTTTTTTCCTCTCAAAATTGCCACTGTAGTCTACCTTCCACTGTCTTGTCTGCCTTTCTGTCTGGTCAGCTTTTCTTGAATCGTTTATTGACATTAATAAACACACACACTACCAGTCAAAAGTTTGGACACATTTTCCCAATTAGATTCAATGAGAAAGTGTCCAAACTTTTGACTGGTACTGTAAATATGCTGCAATTTTCGCACGATCCGATTACTGATCGACAAAATAATCATCAGTGACTTATCGATTATCAAAATAATAATTTGCGACAGCCCTGAAAATCAGAAAACAATAAATCAATCTCTATGTACAAAAACCAAGTTTTCCACACAATGTGTCAGTGTACTTTATCACTCATCCAGGTCATGGTAATAGAGCTTGGAAAAAATTAACTCAACTTGTATTTCTTTGTTACTGAAGCATTTTAACCCCTCGTCTAAGAGGTTTCCTCAGTTTACACTTGCTAGAAAAAAGGGAAAGAGTGGACGTTTTAAATCAGCTCTCAGACTGTGCAATTTTACATGAATTCTAATTCAAATATCGAGAAATTAGGTGATTCAATGAGAAATAAAACATCACTTCTGCTTGTGGATTTTTATCACTGATTTGTTTTTGCCCCAAATGTTTTAAGCCAAGTGTAAACAGCATGACTCTCTCTCATATTGTCATTAATTCAACTACAGCTGGTACAAATTAAATCATTAAAAAAAATGAAAAGTAGGAAAAAAGCTATACAATAAACTAAAATAAAATAACGTGGCATTTCTCAAAATCCAAAGATAATAAGCAGAAAGCGCTACAAAGGATTTAAAACCTCGTAAAATGAAACATTCTTCAACTCAACGGGCTGGAAAGTTTAGAGCTTCAAAACACTTAATCAGACCATCAGTGGGGATGTGCAGCTCTGGTCCTCATGGGCCACTGTCCTGCAGGCTTTAGATGTCTCCCTGCTCCCTGTTGTCAAGTTCAGCCCAAGTATATTGTTCCATTTATCTGATTCAGGTGCTGCAGTGGGGAGCTTCCAAGACCTGCAGGATAGCAGCTCGCAGTACAGACTTTGGACACCCCTGCTCGAACAGAATGTAGATGTGGATCTTAAGTAATTCACAATAACACATTTTTTTGTGATGGCACTTCTTGATAAAGTGAGCATTACCTGAATTACAAGAACAGTTATTGAGTGAGCTTGATTTAAGCTTGATTGACTTCAATTTCCTGCCAGCCCCAGGGTGTCGCTTAGTTCGTTGGTCTAGAAAAAGAGACTATATGTGAAATAAAAAAAAAAAATCAGCAGTGTGGACAACTTCTTCACAATTTACGTAATATACTGTAGCACAGGATCTTGTTACGGGAAAGTTTTTTTGCACCAATCAGAAATATTCTACAGTATAACACAGGCTGTATAATTACAAATGTTGGTATTATTTATAATCCAAAGTAATTATTGGTTGTACAGTCTGTTTAGTCCAAGTCTTTGAAGTCTAATTTAGTTTGAAATATCGAGTATCGTATTTTGGGAACAGCAAACAAGGATCTTACCTGAATAACAATTGTATGCAAATCTATATTTTCTGCTTGTACCAGCACTCTTTCACAAGAGGCTCTGAGATTAATTTGAACTCTTACTCCACCAAGGCACCAAGCTATAACAAGTCCAATACTGGCACTGCAAGAGCTATAACTCAAGCAAGGTGATTTTTTTTTAGTTATGACAGATAATGCATTATTTCATTCATAAAGACAGCTTCACCTGCAGCACTGCTTATATGAAGATCAAAACCAAGGCGTTTCTCTCTGATCCATCTTGAGTACATCTACTCTCAGTCACTACTACAGACATCTTATCACTTCTTCCAGGTGTTAATCTCTTGCTTTGCTCGTCATGAATTTGTTCAATTCTTTGCCTTTTTTTTTAGTTGACCTTCCCAATTCATGCTCCTCAGAACTTTTAATTATGTGCCTGATTTGATTGCAGCTGCCTTTGTCACTGCCTGCCAGCCTCTGCTGTCTTCTACAAAGGGACATGCTCCCCCCTTCAAATGTCATTGCATGACATGACATCAAAAGAAATGGCAATCCCAATGAGGCCTTTAAAAAATAATAAAAAAAATAAATTCCCATTCTGTCTCCTGCCATGAAGACCGATTTGCAACACCAAGGCCTTTGCGTTGACAGAGTGCCTTTGAACGTCAAGAGTTTTCAAAATCACTTTCACATGACTAGAATATGCTGATGTGTTTGTACTGTAACGATAAAGAATGAACCGTGAGGGGACGAGACTGTAGGCTTTCATTCTTTTTCTGTATTATAAAGCAAGAAGGATTACATGGGAACACTGCAAATAATAAGCTGCAAATACTATAAGACAGTGTTCTCAGCGTCTCATCTGAGTGAACTATTCTCTGCTGACTTATTATAATTTGTGATGCTCTACCATAATAAATGACCCCCACCCACCCCAGAAAAACGTCAACAAGAAAATCTATATTTATGTAAGCCACACATGATAATATACAATCCCCATTCAACAATGTAATAGTCATCCTATAACAGATCCTTGTATTGGTAGTTCTAGTAGATCCGGAGTACATTAAATAAACATAGCTTTTACTACAACAAAATTTTCTTCTTGAGAATGCAGTTAAAATACAATTATAGTTTTCAAAATATGTATAATATAGTAAAATACATATATGTAGTGTAATATAATATATGTTATCATTTGCTTCCAAATATATTTGAGGGAAATTTAGAAGTTTGGTAAGGTTTTTATTAGAGATGTCCGATACTATTGGCTTACCAATATTACAAGCCAATTTTCACTGACGTAATCTTGTTCCATTATGAAATATCATGAGATCTTGTTTCATTGGTCCAGGATGGAAGAACTTCATATCTCAGCATTCCTTTTGGAGTTATGTGACTACGGTGCAGTTACAGTATGACTTGCTTTGAAGCTGCTCATACTGGCCCTCATTTATCAAACGATCGTACGACGAATATCTGTGCGTACGACCATTTCCACGCAAGACTCGGCATTTATCAATTTGAACGTGATCGTAGGATACGATCAAATCTCACGACAGCTCTGAGTTCGTGTACGCAAGTTTGAGTCAGTGAGGGTTTGCAGCGCAGCGCAGCGCAGCAGAACATGAAAATATTTATTTACCAAACCGCAAACTGTCATTTAAACATAAGTATTCACATATCAGCACTAAGAATGAACCCATTTGTAAAGAAAAAGGAAAAAGGAAAAAGGGAAGAAAGTATTCCCAAAATTACAAAAATAGCTGTGACTGAATTTAATTCCTCCATTTATCTCAACAAATTATTAAAATCATTAACATATAGTTCTAGGAGACGAGTGCTTTGCACTCTTCGTGCATCTCCTCATCCCGCTGGTAAAACTGCCACATAGGAGGAAGTAGGCATCAGTACGCTCACACGCGCAGGTGCCCAGGTGGAGCGCTGCTTCGGGCTGCAGGAAGGCAGGTGGGTGTCGGACCGTCGGACTCGGACCCGGCGGGATGAAACGCTGCTTTAGACTCTGAGAAAATCAACAATACAATCTTGTCCTGTGCAGTGCTGCACATCGCTCGGACCGCTGGAGAGTTTTGATGCGCAGTCGGAGAAGATGCACCGGGAGCCGCTCTGCAGCCCCCGCTGGGCTATGGAGGAGACCGGAGCTGATCCGTCATTTCTAATAAGTAGGGGGGGGGGGGGGGGGTGAAATCTTTTGGTGGCATGTTTCATATTGGACCACTTTTTCTGACCCATTGGCTAAAGAATTGTGACGTTGCCATCGGATGTGGGCTATTATTCAATTTCATAACTAATAACGAATAAACCATATAAACCAGGCCTAGACTGAGACTTTTATTAATATCTCAGCCGGAGTCGTTTACACCGGTGAGGCTGACTGATCCTCCTCCGTGCAGCGTTTTTCTGCACGTCTCTGACTTCGGTTTTTAAGCTGCCAAACAGCACCTCTTTAATCTTTCCCACCTCACAAATGAAGAATTCTGTCTTGATCCCCCCAAAAGTTTCTTTTTTTGGCAGAATCTCTCCTCTCCACGGTTCAACCTGGCTGGGTGAAGCCTCATCATTATGCATGTTTAAGGGGCGTAACCGTGGGCGTGACATTTAAATTACGATGGACTTCAGCTGTGGAATTTATCAAGACTCTTTTGTTCGTACGACGAGATTGGACCGATACGAACGTTTTAATAAATCACACGTGGGTCCAATCGTACGACCATTTTTACGATCAAATGTGCGACCATTTCTACGATCGTTTGATAAATGAGGGCCAATATGTCTGGTTTTAGGTTGTTGGTTAAGTTACCAAGTTGTCAGAAACATTAGAATTAGCCACATGTTGGCTAATACCTGCACGAGTCTGATGTATGGGAGCCAGATGTCCAAAATGAACTCCTCTGGCTAAGTTAAGGTTATTTTGGGATCTTTTCTCTTGGAGCAGAATATCTGCAGTTGTCTGCATAGATCTGCATCAGTTGATTTCGGATATCGGAAATCGGATATCGGATATTGGATATCGGAAATCGGAAACCGAGGGTTGGACATTATTGATATAGTGGATATCAGTAGAAAAAAAAAATTGAACATCCCTTTTATTATTAGATTAAGCAATCCAAGTGTAAAACTACATTAGAATGAAAAAGCAAAATATGGATTTATTCCCCCTATTTACAAATTCAGCCCTATTTTTTTTTAATAAAAGTTTTGATGCTATGTAAAATGTGGATAAAAAGAGACTTTTGATGAATGAATGATAAGGAATTGCACTACTTCATGAAAAATTGCTCATCTTGGAATTGATGGAAACAGCACATGGGTTTCAGAAGCATCTTTTGAACTTGCCAACTTGCACATCTGATAATTCACCATCAATGCTAAAAGGCATATGCAGATTTTACATCTGCTCCAGGTGAAGTCTTGCATATTTCAGCAAGACTATGCATCTATCACAACAGCACGTCTTTGTAATATTAAGAGTCTGAGCCTGCCTACATCATGATACGACAAATCCCACAGAAAAGACCCAGAATTACCGCATGGGTGATTATCTTTCATGTGGCAACAAGTTCTTAAATCCAACTAATGCAACAAGTATGAGTCGCTTCTCATTTCTCATATATATATATATTTTTATCTCTCCACTGTGGTTGATCATTGCTTAGTATTCTGGTTGTTTTCTAATGACTTTACTCGTGCATCTTCTATCAGTGCTGGGCAGACGGCACCATGGATCAAAGTTCTGATGAGTTTACAGCTTGGGTTAATCCATATACTGTAAGTTATAAGGACGGGCCCTGCGGTGGAGCAGATTCATCTGCTGCACAGGTTCAGGATTATAAGTCTGACTGGGAAAACGCTTGGGAAACCTGTCAACCTGATGTGATTGGACAGATGCTGCTGAGGTGACCAGAACAACAGTTAGCTGTAATGGTTTTTTAACAGGGTTGCATGGCAGCTAGGACCAATTACTTTGGACATTGATTGTGTGCCCTGTCTTTCATCGTGTAATTGCTCTGAGAGAGATGAGAGTGGTTCTTCTGCTGAAAAGGTGAGCTCAAATCGATTACTGTAGGTTTCTCATTTCTTAGACGAGAGCGAGAACAGAGACTGCAAATGTTATCATTGCTCACTATAATATTTCATTATCACTGTATTTGGGGATCTGAAGCATACTTATCATTATTATATCTTTCTTTCTGCCTCTGCAGGTTTAAATGTTAGGCTGACATTTTAATTTTCTAAGAGGCTTGTCAACATGACTCAAAACATTTAATAGAGTCATGTTTGAGGACATGGGTGCAGATTACATTACACAACACTTTTGTCAGTCCCCCTATATAGTGTTTACCTTTTCTGAAAGACCAGAGGTGCACTTTTGTGTGAAATTGCATTTTTGTATTTGTGTCTTGATGAATGGCAGTTGCAGCACCTCTCTGACACCTTTCTGGTGAATTAAAGATGAGTGGCTTTAATAGAAAACGTTATACACAAGACTTTGGCACCAGAAACACGAGCTGTGAATGATTGCTTACAGTAGATTTTTGGCAACAAATGGACTTGGGTTGAAAACAGAGAAAGTTTAAATAGAGTCAATCAACATTTAACATACCAACATCAACACACCCGAAACAATCAGATGGGTTAAATAATGGTAAGCTGCAGCACGTTCGCTTTACTTAAGTAAATATGATCTCTAATCATCTAGAGAAAGGTTAGATCAGTGACTGAATTTCCCGTTTGGGATTTATATAGTAAAAACAAACAAAACAAAACAATCAAACAGAGAAACAAAAACTACACAATAACATAATTTTAGTTAATGTGACCAAGCATTTGAAATAAATGTGTAGGCTATGTAATTGGGGGAAAATGCACAACTAATTTTGTTGGGTCAAATTGCCCTCGTACTGCTGGGTTAGTCCAATAGTTAACCAAGCTTTGGGTTAAAAACAATCCATGTCGGATTGTTGTTAAACTCAGGGTGTTTTAGGGTATAAAGTCCACTCTTTGTAAAAATAAAATAGTGCATAAATCATACCTGCTGGCGCAATTCTTCTAGCTTTAATTTGGCCTAAAAGATGCTTTCACCTCAGAGCACCAGCCATATTTGTTTGGAGCCCCCCCCCCTCCAAAAAAAAAAAAACAAAAACATGAATAATAACCAAACTCAAAATGTCATTTATAGCTAAATTAAGCTGAAGAGATAATATGCAGTAATGCTACTGAGGTGATGTCTTCATTTTAACACTGAGGACAATAACTAGTTGCTCTACAACATTATAAGCCATTTATTTTTTGCTTAATGAACTTATTTGTTTATTTGTTGACTATTATTACTATTTACTTATTACTAAAAATATCTATTTACTTCTTTATTTCATTCATTGAGTGATTTATTTTTAGTAGGACTTGGATGTTGACCTGGATGACTTTGGAAACAATATTTTATCATTTGGATTGAATAACTGCGGCTTTACTATCGTTGTAGAATTGCTGCATTCTAAGAGAGAAAGAAGAAGAGCTTCCAATGGCTTACTTTAAGAAATGGTTTCTTGGTAACTGCTGGACTTTGTCAAATAAATGACTTCAGGTCAAGCTTTGGGTCAAAAACTGCTCAGTTCTTTAAGTGTTCATATGTGAACAAGAATCGCCCCCCCCCCCCTTTTTACATCTTTTTATTAGTGTGCAGCTTCTCTGCATCTCTTCCCCAACACTGGTAGAAACAGGCACTGTAGTCAGGAAATGTAGTGGCAGAGGCTGAAAATCTGATAAGACAGTAATAAAGCTTGTACATGTAGAGGCCAGAAGGTCTAACAAATCCATTCGGGTTTATAAATAGAAACATATAAGGCAAAAAAAAAAAAAAAAGAAGTCTGCTGCATGTAGATGTGCTGCACTCAAAGTATTTGCAGAATTTTCATTTTTAACAGAATATAAGTAAAAGCATGTAATATGATTATAATTACTTATACATTAAGCATATTGCATTGTAGTTGGAGAACAAGGAATTTAAAGTGCTTTGTGTACTAAGAAGGATGGGGTAAAGATAAAAAAATCTTTTTTTTTCAACTTGGACCTTATTTCTAGGAGTATACATGCATTTACTCACCGTTAAAATTTCGGCATCACTTTGACTTCTTGGGAAGATATTACGTTGAGTTGCCCTTCGGTGTACATCCAGTAAAATGGTGGAGACGGGGCATAAGACATCTGCAGCAAAAATTCCTTGATCCTCAAAAGGGCTGTACTATGGAAGCGCACATCGTGAACGCACGGGCCTGAAAAGCGTGTAGAACACCCTGATAACTAACGGAAAGCTAAATCTGGACTCACGGGATAGTAGTACTCATTCGTTCGTTCATTCTACTTTAAGTATTGGTGAAAATCAAGCAATTTTGCTGCAGATGAAGCCTTCTGACTGCCCCGTCTCTGCCATTATACTGGATGTACACCGAAGAGCGGCTCACAGATTCACAGATTTAGAAGCATCTATTATCTGAACACTGGCAGATAATGTGTGCCTGTTTAGAATGGAAACAAATGAAGCAACAGAAGTATAATTTGATACTCAAAACTCACTATTTTATCAGAAGTTGCTGTAACACATGGCAAAGCCTGATACTGTGCCGTAAGTAATTATGGTACAGTAGTGCCATCACGATGAACCACAAATCTCTTCTTTGACATAGTTGCAGAGCAAGTTATTGTTTTAGTGTATTTTTTTTTTTTGCTCGCTGTCACTTATATTTAAATGGATACAACAGACCCAGTAACATAAAGTAAATATTAACGGTGTCTTACCGTTCTGCACATCTTGTCCTCCAAATCCTGGTTGATCCTTTGAAGAGCAGCATAGCTACTTTGGATCCTACAAAGAACAAATCAATAAATAGTGGCCTTGTTTGTAAAAAAGAAGAAGTGTGTTTTCATAAAACAAAAGAAAACTAGGTTGATGCATTTGTTGACACTATCAAAACGGTTGTTGGCTATATAAGGGGCTGTTATGTTGAAAACCATAAATATGATCATAAAACCTTTTAAATCATCTGATATTTTATGTCAGTAAACAGAGCCATAACATGGTAATAAAAGGCGTGATATGTTATGGCCATGTGTACTGCCATATCATTAAATAAAATTGATGTGTAGCTTCTTCTTCTCTTCTTATTGCTCTTAGGCGTCCTTGTGAACCTCCAATCTTTCAAAAGGCACAGGAGCTTACCTCTCTGTTTATGTTTTATGGTCTCACCTCCCAGCTCAGCAGTATATTTTCGCATTAGCCTTAAAGGCCTATGAGAGTGTTAATAAACCAGTATTAATGGCCCCATTAACCAGACAGATATTGAGAGCGTGGGCAATGGAGACCATAAGCTAAAACAGATCATAAAACAAACATCCAAAAGAAATGTGAGAGACTGAAAAAAAGGTGCACATTAGAGAATGAGTAACACTTGACAAAAAAGGTGTTGGGGTCAGTAATGGAATATAAATAACCAGTAAAACCTGCCATTACCAGAGGGAGTGCTATGCACTATTAGTCATTTTAGAGGATAACAACCATGCTGTTACAAATTTTGCAGGATTTGACGGCTATTATTCAATTACACTCAAGGTAACAAAATCCCCGCAGCCCTCATCTGCAGCCTTATTTTCAAGTTTACACACTGTGCGACAGACAAGAAAGTTTATTTAAATCTCACATTTTTTCATATTTATTTACACTAGAGCCACAGAAAGCACTCAGTTCTGTCTCACCAAGAGGGCTGAATTATTTGCAGTTAATTACATTTCTCTGAAGTTATTGTCATGCTGGTAAATTGAAAATTAAGCTTGAAGGTCACTAATGTCTTTGCTGCCTTGCTACAGCTTTTCCTTCTCAAATAAATATTCCAAGGTTGTAAAATACAGTGTAAAATCAATGTTTTTACCTCCGGAGCACATTACCCTGGAGTCAGAGAGAAAACAATTTAGAGAGAGGGACTAATTTATCGCTTTTTAATAACAATTTGCTATAATTGTTATGATCCTGGAGTAATGAGTCCCAGGACTGAACCCACTCTATCAGGTGTGTAACTGTGAGATAAGTGTGGGAAAGACACACACTGCCTCGCCCATTATTTCATACTTAAAAAGTTTTGCAATTATTGTACATTTACCATATAAGTGTAAGTATTCAGTTGCACCAAATAACCTCTAAAGTCCTATTGCATGTTATTACTATGTATTATGTGTTTATTGTGGGATGACATCTTTCACCTCAACTGGGCGTTCAGACTGTCATTTTCAAAGCGTATGACTGTCAATTAAAACACAAAGCAAAGACCATGATGAAAAATTACACTATAAAACAAGCTTGAAGTTGATATAATTGTATTTGTGCTGATGGACACTGATTGGGAATATTAGACACCCATGACTGTACTTTTTTAACAGTTCTCAAAATTATTGATTCATTTTGTACTTGCACCACCTTTGCATCTTCTGTAGATGGGATGGGATTTTTCAGCTGATAAGCTATGAAAAATCCCATCAAAATCCCAAGAAAAACAAAAAACAGAAAAACAAACAGCAAAGGTCTTACAGGCAGGTCCCTCAACCAATCGTAGGCAGGGGTCACACAGAAAGGATTGGTTTCAGGATTGGAATGAGCTCCATCACCTCATTCATGGCATTTTACACGATTAAAAACTAGTGTAACAATGCACCATCAGTACAGTAAGGGTGGCTTTAAAGCTACAGTAAGTGAGTGAAAGTAAAAGTTAACAGAAAAAGTAAAAGAAACAACAGTCCACTCTCCTACTTCTTCTTTAACCTTTTAAAACTGGTAGATTTTTGACAATTTTAAAAAAGCATGTTTACTTATGTGAAGTTATCGTTCTCTCTCAGCTCAGGAAAAAAGAAACCAGCACCCCAGATAGGAATCAACAGAGTACATTTCAAGACAGTTTCACACTCCAAGACATAAAAAAAATTAGGATGTGAGATGTCAGTTAGGTCACAGTATAATGTCAGTGGACCCCAGAAATTAGGCTTTTCTTCCTTTTCTTTTTTCTTTTTTTTTTGCTTGTTTAAAGTAACTGAAATAGCCAATCGGGTATCTGAATCAAAACGTTACAGCCTTATTTCAGAACGTCAACATGGATGATTCCAATATCCTGGATACATGTAGAAACTATGTCTGTGTTCGAGGTATGTTCTATGAAAAAAAAAAAAAATCTTTAAAGATTACCTGATCCTCAGGTGAGGATTGTCTGAGCCTGAAAAACAGACTTGTTTTGCTAGTTCAATATCAGTTGTACAAGGACACTGTTAATTATTTTATTGTTCATGTGAATGAGGTCTATATATACAATGCCTTGTTACAGATCACGTTCATTATACCTAGTTCCATACATTATAAACATTCCCACAGAGTCGTGCGCGTGGATACACGTACCTGCGAAGTTTTTCTGTAAATTTTTCCAGCTCCTCCTGGGCCCGGCGTAGCTCCGTCTCGAGGTACTGCCGAGTGGAGTCAAACTCTGTTTCCACCATTTCTAGTTTGTGAGTGGTATATGACAGGCGCTTACGGAGGTCATCTTTGTGGTCATGGAAAGAGCTGAACAGAGGACGGAGAGAGTTTAGACGTCAGCAATGGAATGGACACAGCCACGACAATGATGAACTTTTACATGTACTTCTGTCAAACATAGAGGGATTCATCAAGGCAAGCAGAGAGAAAATTAAGCAAATGCAAACAGGAAAGGCAGAGTGAAGAGTGACATGTTCATTTGCTTGTGTGAATGAGAGGAGGAGGAGGAGGAGAAGGGATGAAGTGGATCTGGATAGTAATTTAGCCTGGACAGAGAAAAGACCCGGCCAAGCAGGGAGGCCAATGGGAAGAAGGAGATGGAATATTAATAATTTCCTATTCACAAGAAGGGAGTGGAGCTGGGGAAATCCCATTCCCAGGATCCCATTGGCGTAGAACTTGAATTTCATTACACAATGCCTCAATCAAATCTCTAAGAAAAAAGGATTGGATTTTTGCCCCCTGATACAGGCCAAGGGTGATTCATAGGGGTTAAAACTTAGAAATGAGCACAGCTTTCTACTGTAGGTGGGTTATCTTTGATAAAAAAAAAAAAAGGTGAAAGAAACAGAGAAGGTTGAGAGACAGAGACCAGTAGAGTAGCACTGTTTCAACACCACCCCTATCAACAACAGCAACATACCAGACAGGGTGCTTTTTTTTTTGTTTGCACGTTTGATGCAGGTTTTTTTCTGCGGGATGAAACACACTGACAGAGATGACTGAGGGAATGGATGAGGTAATGAAAGGCTGGAGATGGGAGCAGAGGGAGTGAGCGCTCTGGGGGATTTAGCTTTTGCCACACTGATGGATACTTGACTCATGGAGAGGTCTGATGGCTCAGTGCAGCCAACCAACAGGCACAGCGAGTACACCTTCCAACCTTAGCCCAAAGCCCCAATTACAAATCTGACACTAAATAAGAGGAAAAAAAGATGTGGATTGGGCTGTGTAAATACATTGCTGAGGCAATGACACACACTTAATATTCAGTAATCTTCCCTTCATTAAGCAGCATGGAAGTGCCCATCATTCAGATATAGTTTCACTGTGCAACACAAAAACTGTGGTATTTATATGGTGTTTGTTCATTAACTGGATGACAGACTTTTAAAGCTTTGGTTAAGTCTGAATTCGATATTCACCCCTGATTCCAGTCTTTACCGATTGCAGTCTTTCTCTTTAAAAAAATGCAGTTATGAAGGCAGTATTAGTCATCTCTCCTGACTCTCTTCAAGAAATCCATGCATGCATGCTCTGGATTACCTTTTCCTTTAAAGAAATATGAGTTTAGATAGTTTAGATATGATCATGATAATACTTTTCTAGTTAATGCTGAGGTAAAGAGTCATGTAAATACCACCAGATTCTAGCTGGAGATCAAAAACCATGATTGAAGCAGTAATCCATTCCTCACATCCACACTGAGCACTCAGATATTGTTGGGGGCATAGCTGTCATAGGAACCATAAAATCACATCTTTCTCATGGGTCAGTTCAATACTAGACCCAACTGAACAACAAAGGAGTAAACCGAGTGGTCAGCTTAAGCACAGCTACAAAACATAACTAGGCAGATCAATGTCTGTTCGCATTGTAAAGTCCTCTTTATTGAAGCCAGTTGTTTAGTGCCTTATCCTGTGCATTGGATAGTGTGTCCTTTCAAATAACACACTGCACAACCACTTAAATCTAATGGGGATATCTTGCAACAAACAATTTTAAGCTTCTTGTTTGGCTTGCTTCAAGTACAGAGGTAAAGCTTGCAGGAAATAGCTGTTCAAACATCAGTGTTGGACAGCACTGACCAAGAAATTGGCAGTCCTCAGACCCATATATTGGACATCAGTCCCATGTCATGCTGAGGCCGTATGGGTGCACCGAATATTGACGATATAATTTTTGTCCTGCTTTGCTTTCACACTTGTGTTTACAACATAATGCTGTGGTGCACACCAGAAGCCACATTCTGTTGAAATATAACGCACCAACACCTCTTGCTTGTTTACACAACTGAAATATGAAATGTTTATGCTATCTGATTATGGTTAACGGGCAGGAACGATAACTCCATGCATCATTCCAGATTCATGACATTACCATGAGAAGATCTGCATCATGTTTTGTTGCCTTGTAAAGAGCTTGGAATGATTACAGTCTCTATCTGTCAGAGAACACTTGTTTCCACATCTTCCTCATGCAATAATAGAAAGAAGTTGCATTTAATAGGCAGCCAGAAAGATGGCTCAGTAGTTTATGTATCCAGCATGCTGAGACTAGCAGGTCACCCTCAATTACCCTGTTAGAACAAAACAAAATCTCCTCCTGCCTATTGTCTAACTGTATGAAGTGTGTTGTAATATAACAAAGCAATGAGCCAGAAAGGTATTGTGAGAATAAAATTTGCTCCGGGCTGCTATCACTGTATAATACCATTTCAATTAAGTCTCAGCATCCACCCACTGTCTTTGTCTTAGTGTATTCAGTTTTTGTTGGCATTCACATGAGTGTTGTTCAAATGCAGAGCAGTGTTTACTTGAATGCAGATGTCAGCTGACACATGAAAAGATATGAAGATGAATGAATGGGAATGGGGATGAATAGATGCAACATTCTGTTTTTCATTGCTTGTTCATGGTCGTGACCTCCCGGTGAGAATCCATCTCTGACTTAAAATGAATAAAATGGATTCACCAGTAATGAGGATGATATTTAGAGTTTAAGAAACTCTTCAGACTGACTCATCTTACCTTCGTTTTTGATGCTTGCAACCATTTCTCTGGGTTTTCAGGGCTGTTTTGCCAATATATATCTTTTTCATATTTTTCTCTGCGCCTCGCCTCACATGTGTGTGTGTAGCTGTTGCTTCTGCTGCTGTTGCTGGTCGGCTGAATGTTGAAGCCAAGTTTGAACTCAAACTACAAACCAACAGTCAAAGCTTTAAGTCTTGCCTGGGGAGGCAGATAGTTGTTGGCTATCTGTGATGACCCTGGCAAGAGAGCAGAGAGAAACGGCTTTGAAGTCCCACAGATTTTGCAGTGCATTTCATTATGTTGACTCCAGAGAAAAAACAGAATTTGTCCATGTTCAGAAAATGAACGTGTTCAGTGTGAAGCAGCAGAGCTTAGGGATCAATTAGAAAAGTTCAGTAAGCAAACAACTTTAAGAGAATGCAAAAGAGCAAATTATTGCACCTCAAGTTGAACTTTGCACATCTTGAGCAAAGATCAACACATTCTCCCCCTTTTGTTTCATGTGCATACATTTCTAAAACACACCAAATACTTACACAAAAAAGCCTTTAACATTGAATGTGGAGATTATTGTTTGTTTGTTTTTTTTTTATCACTATTGCTATATTTTGAAGATTTTTTTTATGGCTTTCATTCATAGTTTGCTGGGAGAAATTGAATGGAGACACCAAATACAGGACCTTATGGAAGAAAGCTATCGACCAGCTGACTGCCCAGGTATTCCTCAATAAATCAGTGTTATGATTAATGTGTGTGTGTTTCCATTTCCCTTGCAGTGCTGGGGCTTGAACTCAGGTCTCCCACACTGCAAGAACTTAATAACCTGTCACTAGCAAGCATGCAATACTTAAATAAACTTCCAAGGTGTGAACACGTCTCTTTATGCAGCTTTATTTGTTGTGGCTTGTTATGGTTTGCACAGCCGTACACGTGGGCATAAGATGTGACAAATCCAGGAAATGGTCAAATCCTGGAGAAACGTTGCAAAGAAACAATTCTTAGAAAGCAAAGTGGCTAAACTGGAATCTGTTGGAATGAAACAGCTACAACGTATGCAATCTGTGAACCTACTGGAAGAATTTGCATTAGAATTAGTTTAATTTACACCATTACAAGTGACAGAAACAACTATACAGCTTAACAATTGATGTGGAATAAGAAACCAGAAACTGGAAGCTGGTGATGACATTGCAAATTATAAATGAACTGTACTTATGCAGTGATTTTCTAGTCTTACCAACCATTCAAAGTGCTTTTTACACTACAAGTCACATTCACAGATGCAAACAGCACTTCTTATTCTATACAGTTAAAAGCTACGCACTGTGTTTTTTCACTCATTCACACTTTGCTGGATACATCTGAGGCAAAAGAAACTTCTAAATGTAGTCCAACAAAGCCAGAGGATTGAAGCAACTATTACAAATCACACTTCCCTCTGAGCTGTGGCTGCTTCTTTCTGCTCCTTTCTCCTGCTGGAAAAAAAATGGCCCAGGGATTTTGTCCTGTATACAGTCATGAAAACCACAAATCTTTGCTCTTCCTTGAATGTGAATATCAAGTGTGGATTTCCTTAAAACCACCAAAACCATGCAATGAGTAAGCAGGACTCAGTGAGAGAAATGTAAATATTTACAAAAAGTGTTATTTGTTAATCAAATAAGAATCTACAATATACTCCAGCGCAGTGATGGATATTAGAGCAGCATTCATTCAGAAACAGAGTCTCTGTCTGCCACCTGCTTTTCTCCTCTGGAGATGTAATATCAACCAGGTTCAAACAAAGACTGAATGGAAATCTTAATTTGTTTTTAACATATTGAGTTAGTCACATCCACAATTACTGGATTCTCCGGTTAAAAAAAAAAAAGTCTAACAGCTGCCTCAGTGTATCATATGGACAAGAATATAAACACTGTAGCTTATCTGACGTCTGTTTTATTTCTGTATATTGTCCATAAACACAGAAGCTGCTTCAAACACATTTTACCCCAAAGTATCTGATGATCAGCTCACAACCAATAACAAACAGACTGATGAAGAAAACCAGAAAGTTGCTGAGTCATTGTTAATGTTGATGAATGATGTTTAAAAATCATGTTCTCACTTTCAGTAAGATGATTAAGCTCAGGAAGACATACATTTTACATTAGTGTGGTGTGGTGCACGGTGGTGTGTAGTTAGCACTGCAGCCTCACAGTAAGAAGGTCGCCAGTTCGAACCTTGGCTGGTTGGAACAGTTCCAACAGTGGCCTTCCTGTGTGGAGTTTGCATGTTCTCGCCGTGCATGCGTGGGTTATGTCAGAGTACTCTGACTTCCTCCCACGTCCAAAGACATGCATGTTAGGTTATTTGGTTACTCTAAATTGCCCCTAGGAGTAAATGTGAGAGTACGTGGTTGTCTGTCTCTCTGTGTTGGCCTTGCAACAGACTGGTGACCTGTCCAAGATGTACCTTGCCTCTCGCCTAGTAATAGCTGGGATAGGCTCCAGCGACCCCCGTGACCCTGAATTGGAAAAGCGGTACAGAAAAGAAATGAATACATTTTTTTTTTTGTTCATTTAATTGTGCAGTTTCTCAGCGCTTCCTCTGTTTCCTCTCCTCGGTTCTGACAGGTAGCTGCAACACCTAGCACAGAGCCAAGAGGAGTTTATAGGATCTGATTGGTTCAGCTTGGTGTCAGCTAGTAAAAGAACCAATGAACTGCATATTAATGTGTTTAATGGGCCAATGGTCAGGAAACAAAGTTCTGTGTTATTGGGACTAGTAAAGTTCAGGCACAGGGACCACAGGGAAGGGGGGTGGTGTTTAAAAGTTTGATTGGGCTGGCCGAGTATTAGTCGGGCTGCCAATCTATTTCCTTTTTTGGGCCAATCAGAAAATAAACTGTGTTGGCCCTCTGGGAAATGTGCGGTATGCCCAATGGCCAGTTCATCCCTGGTTAAAGGTAAAGGTGTGTCAAAATTGCTGATCTATAATGGTGAAGATGCACAAAGAAATGACCACAAATAGCAGGCACAGTTGTGGTTTGACGGTAGTCATCAAGTATAAACATGTTGTCATGAGTGAAACTGTGAGTGAGTGGAACTAGTGGTTTGTCAGTGTACTGTCTTCCTCAAACAGTGCTGGCACCAATCAAGCAAAGCCACTACTACAGTTTAAAAGCTTAGAGGGTTCTCACTTCCCATACAGAGCTGTTTGTCCACTCAGAGATACCGTAGTAAAAATGAAGAACAAATATGAGTGCAGTCATCCAAGTAGATATGAACAGCTCATTCTAATAAATAGATAAATAAATAAATAAAAACAGATCTTTAAGTAGTGATTAAATATCAGTAGAATAGTTCAACTCGTTGGATCCACCTATTGTTACAGTAGAGAGCCCCAAACTGCCAGTGTTTTGAAGCATTTCAAAACACTGGCAAAACACTGTTTTATTGGGCACATGAGCACACCCAAATGTAATCTTTTCCTAAAACAAAGTGTGCCACTGTTGCCTCATAATATACTGTATAAAAACATTGTCATATGCTCTCAGACTCGACTGTCACAAAGATAGATTACAACATCCATGCCACTTCTAAGCATGAAAATGGTAGTTTGCAAACCAATGTCATGGTGGTTTTACACACTGTTTATTTACAGTGTATAGCCATTTATGTTACACTGCTTGCTTTTTAAAACCCATATGGGATATTTTTAAGAGCCCAGCAGGTGGATGCATAACAGAATTTGCCAGGAGTGAAACTTTCATCAGTGCCCACAAGTAGCTGGGTAGCAGTTCAACAACAAAATGAAATGAATACTTTGTTGCCTGCTGTCATTTCAAATACCGTCATTACTTATTGTTTTTAATCCCCCTTCAGCGTTTGTTTGCGAAACAATGGCAGTTTCTAGAAGGACATTTAATGTGGCGGCTTTAGCTGTTTTCTTATCTACTTGTCACAGAAGGAGAGAGCAAGAAAGAGAAGAAGGGTTTCTACATTTGTAAGGAAAAGTGGCTGTACTGAAATGTTTTCACATGCACACACACATACACACACACAAGCACATGCTTCCTTTCCTGTATGTGGAGAACTCTACCTGTACTGTATCATAACTCCCCCACTGAGAGAAAAATAGCAGTGCCTCAAGTGTAGTTAAGCACACACTATGAAAAAGAAAAACAAAGAACTACACGACAGCAAGGATTAATAAAGATTAAGGATGCTGTTCTTTCTTAATTGTCTCTCACAAGATTTAAGAGGAAAAGATAACACATTCATCTGAGATACTTTTCCTAAATGCTGCAACTGGCAGAGTGCACACTACAGGAACTACAGTACAACAGATGCAGTAAAGTTGCAATATAACGTCCAAAGCAACTTTCAGTCTGCCAGTACAGCTTCTCTCTTTCTTTCTTTTTAGAAGAAGTTTATTTCAGTATAAAAAAAACAAACCAAAAACTTAATGTTTAATTATCCAAAGGTCAGTAGCAGCCAGCATCTATCTTGCATTTACAATGGGGAGCCCTATGGCAGCTGATTTACGAGTAATGAGCCACGGTAGGTGAGAAAGGAAGAGCTACTACCTGCCACATATACTATTCACAGGGACTAAATAAGACCATTAAACTTTAATGGCCACAGTGCCATCTCTCTTGAAGTCTGCTATTAAGTGAGCGGCACACATAGACACCAGAATTTATAGTTAACAGTGAACTGCCATGTTATAGCTCGGGGGATTACAATGGTGTTAATTTTGTTCTGTCAAAATAGAATAAGAAGAGAGAGGTGGAAGAACAGTTTAAATCAAGATCAACTCTCAGTGAGGCAACTGTGAACAACAGGTTTGTCCTCGCCTTCCAAAATCACCCAAATAGGCTTTATGCACAGCTCCAGTACTTCCTGAACTTAATACTGCACCTTTATTTCCTGTCTTACATGACTGGATGAACTGATTAATCCAGGTGTGTCTGACTTCAGCAAATGATCAGACACACCTGGATTAATCAGTTCATCCAATCATGTAAGACAGGAAACAAAGGTGCAGTATTAAGTTCAGGAAGTACTGAAGTGGTGCATAAAGCCCATTACACTTTCTGCTTCTTTTTCAGAAGATTAATGCCATCAGGAACTTCCAAAACAGCTGCAGTAATCATTCATTTGGCAGTCTGTGGCTCTGGCACCATTGTGGTTGCAACACCCGGGGGTATAAAGTTACGTCTGTCTAACTTTAAGTCAATTTTGGTCTATTTCAAAATAAATTAAGTACCTTTCTTTTGCTAAGTGTCTAAGAAAAGTTAGTACACCTGAATCAAATAAATGGCTCGTTACCAGGCCTCTGCAGAGCCTAATGACATGTGGATGAGGGATTACAGCTATTTGATTCAGGTGTGTTGGAGAAGTAATGCGTTTAAAAGTTGCAGGATAGCAGCTCTCAAGGACTGGACCTGGGGACCCCTGCATTAATCCAAAAAATAGAAAATTCTGTACTTCCACAGTACATCCCCTGTTGCATTCAGAAACAGTTGGTGAGTCATGTCAGTTCAGTCGTTACAAAAGGAGATGACATTTGTGAAGTTGCTTCATTTATTGTGTCTACATATTCAATTTTCTTTGAAAAGTGACCCCCCCCCCCCCCCAACAAAAAAAACAAAACAAAACAAAAATAAAACAGCTACTGTAAATGTATAAAATGATTTTGAATGTTAGTGGATCTTTACTGTATTTATTTATTTATTTTTTAAGAATATTACTGTTTCCATTTATCTCTTTATAGCTCCAATGCATATAAAGATTACAGTGGAAACCAGTTTGCGAATACACATCTAATAGTAATCATTTTTCTTCATATTCTGTAGTTATTTTTTTTGGGGGGGGGGGGGGGGGGGGTCACTAAGAATATTTGATCCTCCTCTTTATACATTTCTTGTGCAAAAAACAAATAAAAAACAAACTATAAAAAGACTGATGAATAAAGCAATGTCAGCTAACCTGAAGGAAAAACCAGAAGCACCATTTTAAAAAGTAAAAAAGTGTTAGAACAAAACAAATTAACAGAAAAATGTGAGTACAAATTGGTGCTTTGCACCACATCTTTCAGGCTTTGCTTGAGAAGCAGCAGTTGTGCATTTCCTCTGAAGCAAGACTCCAGAAAGTCAGCAGTCTCTTGTGAACGCTCCATTACCAGCGGCCAGAAAACAACTCTGTGGATTAAGTCAGAACAGTGATGGTGACTACTCAATACAATTCCCTGTTGGAAGACAGAGACAGAAACTGATGTCTGGTGCCTTCACTGTTTATCTCCTCTTTAAATCAACTTTTCTAAGTAAAAAAAAAAGGAAAGAAGAACAACCCACTGGTTCAGAAACAGATCATCAATGAGTGCCCCAGTTAACTCAAATACAGAATTTACCTACTCTACATCTGACAGGCTGGATTAGATTATGTAAAAAGGCCAGGTGAAGTCAAACTCTCTCGGGGCCACAGAACTAATCTGAAATCAGTGCAGATCTTTTTAACTGTGATGTTTCTTTTAACAAAAATATACCAGGGATGAATGAATTAATGACTAGAATATCTGTCACTCCGGTTCCTGAATCCATGGCCTTTCATGTTAATTTTGTTTTAATTGTTTGAGTAAATCTGTGAATATGTAACAAACAGCAGCGGAAGCAGGCATTCGGTAAACTTTGACAATGTTGTTGGCAGATTTCACTCTTTTACTGAGCAGGTTGGATCACAGCAGGGGGCCACAGCTGGAACCACAACATGGTATGTTAACCACATCACACAGTATATGTGTGCTGTGCAGACCAGGGCTGCTGTGTTGCGTTGCCTATAGCCTACTTATGTACGCTTTTAGGGGGGTATATTGGAAATGACTTTTTGGGTGTATTTATTTGGTGCTTGAAGTCCCAACAAACTAAAAAACTCAGCAAAAAACAAACACAACCCAATCATTTTATTTTAGGGCCCCTACATTTGAAAATGTTTGAATTTGCAGGATTAAATTACTTCACTCCACAGTTCATGGAGCCTGGATCCTCTCTACTTCGGCTAACTTCAGTTTTAGATGATGCTACATTCACTGTACAGTATCTCAAACGCAGCAGGTGAGATGATTATTCTCTTAGTTCTTGCTTTAATATTAACACAAAACATGTCTTTATTACTATAGCCCACTTAAAAAACAATATCAATATCTGTACCAAAAAGGAAATCTGGCTATTCTTTGAATAACTAGAACTGAAAAATGGAAAAATTCAATTTCCTTTTCTGTAATTAAGCACACCATCAGACCAACACTGGTAACTGCTGTTAAAACAAACAAATATTGGGCCATAAACAACAGTTTGTTGCTAAAAGCTGAAACAAAGCAGCAGCAGAAAGTCCAGAGTTAAAGAGATAGATTTGTGACCGAGGAATTACTGGCTGCTACTGAGCCAGCGATGATGCTCTGTGGATGCATTTATCTTTTCAGAACAATTTGGGCCAGTTCAACAAATGACTCATGATAATATTAACTGCTACTAATTGATAAATGGAGACAGGAGAAACGTAAGTACTGAGTAAAATAGCCAATGGAGTATTTTTTGTATTTTTTTTACTAAGCACTATGTACAGTAGCTTAAACGAAGCAGCGCCGAAGGAGGGGAGGAGGGAGGAGTTGATGGGTCACTTCACGCCCCTAAAATTATTTGCTCGAAAGGAGTTGTTAATTAATAAAAGGATAAGAACTGCTGTACTGCTTCTCTTAATTGCTATAAACAAAGTATGTGAAAAGAAATAAGATGATTAAATTAAGAATATCAAGAGGAACCTCATGTTTATAAAGCTCCTCTTGGCAAAGCAAAACTTGTTCAATACAACAAGCAGTCAGACCACCATTCTGCTATGATGCTGGACAGGACAAGATACAGTGGGTACAGAAAGTACTCAGACCCCTTTAAACTTTTCACTCTTTTTTCATTGCAGCAATTTGCCAAAACAAAAAAAAAACATTTTATTTCTCATTAATGTACACTCAGCTCCCCATTTGACAGAAAAAAACGAAATGTAGCAATTTTTGCAAATTTATTAAAAAAAGAAAAACTGAAAAACCATTCCAATAGTGGCCTTTCTGTGTGGAGTTTGCATGTTTTCCCAGTGCATGCTTGGGTTCTTTTTGGGTACTCTGGCTTCCTCCCACCATCCAGAGACATGCATGTTAGCTTAACTGATCACTCTAAATTGTTTCCAAGTTTGAATGTGAGCGTGAATGGTTGTATGTCTCTCTGTGTTGCCCCTGCGTCAGATTGGAGACCTATCCAGGGTGTACCCTGCCTCTCGCCTGGTAATAGCTGAAATAGGCTCCAGCAACCCCTACAATAATAATTCAATACTACTTCTACTACTACTACTACTACTACTACTAATAATAATAATAATAATAATATTTATAAATATATGAATTTATAAGACTGCCATTTATTCATTTCTATCTATTTTAAGAATAATTTTATTGTCTCTTTTACTGAGGTTAATTGTTTTCTGAGGTTTTCTGTCTACTCTTTTCCCTGTATTGCTCTTGTCTGTTCTTTAATATTGGTGTTTCCCTCATGGGGATCCTCCATGCTGGTGGCTATGGTCTGTGGGGATGGTTCTTGTCTTGCTTGTCCTTGCACTGCAGCCCTATGGCTGTGGTGTGGACTTGGTCCTACCCTGCCCCAGGTCATTCCTATGGCGACGCCCTTTATGGTTGTGGCTGGTATGGCTCCTGGTAAGAATGGATCCCCAGGATATCCTTTCCTCACATTTGTGTCAGGTCACGTCTTCATTTCTATTTTTATTTTTACAATTAAATTCAGTTACAGAGGCAAAAAAACTTGTTTTAGAGTTGTGTTATGCAGAATGGGATTTGGGGGAGGGGAAGGTCGGGTTTGCATGTGTGTGTGTATGTGTGCAGAAATGTACTGCTTTTTGTGTGCGTGCGTGAATGTATGATGAAATGTATGTCTGTCTTTCTGATTATATTTAGCTTTATTTATTATATAAGGCACTTTGTGCTACTGTATGAAAAATGCTGGATTAAAAATGCATTATAAATACATTTAAATGGAATTGATTCAAACCTGAATTGATAAATGTTTTACTGTATCTTGCAATGGCCAGTAACAAAAATTCAGCCATGTCGTAGAATAGCAGGTGCTACTAAATATGCCGAGCTGCCAATCAGCCCATTTGTGAATGCTAATTTTGCCATGAAGGCAGACACACCCAGGAAAAAAAGGAAACACTAATCCAGTGGTGTCCAAAGTTGGTCCTCAAGGGCCGCTGTCCTGACGGTTTCCATGCCTCCTTGCACCAGCACAGCTGACTCAAATTAAATCAATCTAAAAGCCTATGAATTTGAGTCAGGTGTGTGCTGGAGAAGGGAGACATGGAAAACCTGTACTGGAACATAATTTCAGTTTTTTTAGTTTTGTGATACATTTTTTTCTATGCTGATATAGTTTTTTGTTGCAGTACAGAAAATTATTTTGACCAGTAAATGATGATGCATATACATTGCTGATATTTTGATTGTCTGTTGGATTGAAACGAGCAAATCACCAAAAAGGGAGATCAGAAGCCGCTGGACCTTGGAGCAACACAGTCTTTTGACCTACATCACAGCCAAGTATACGTACAAAATCCTTCTTTTTATATGTAAATTTTGTTTTTACTATTAGAAGGCAAAACGGCAGGTTTGGTTTTAAAACTTTTGTTTGGTGTGGTGTATTGAGTGCAAAGAACTTTGAGGAGCAATGCTAATGAGTCAGCCCTGTTGAGACGGTGCCGCCTGCAGCTTGCAGGACAAGGCGGAGTTGGATATTAGCCGGGGTTGGACGTCCGACTCCGCCCACATTATTTTATTTTATTTATACAGGTAAATCCCATTGAGACGTGCAGTCCCTTTTTCAAGGGAGACCTGTTTACCTAACACCCGGATACACGGAGAGAACATGAAAACTCCACACATGAGAGGCCACTGTTCAAACCTCCCTCCCCAGCTGAGGCTTGAACCAGCAACCTTCTTGCTGTGAGATTGCGGTGCCAACCACCACACCACCGTGTAGCCCCACCACCATTTTGAGTTGTTTATTCTAACTCTTCCCCCTATCCCTAAGCCTAACATCACTATCTGGGCAAGCCCATTGGATGTCCAGCGCTGCCTAATATCCAGCTCCTGCAAGCCGCAGGCAGTGGTACTTGGCCCTGTTGCACTCACACTCCTCATGCTCTGATCTAAACAGTCTTTAAAAGGCTGCATTGGCGTAATTCCCACTGGTCACTCAGCTATGGATTTGGTGGCAGATCTGACTGGTTAACTAAACAGCAGTGTTAGTAGGACTTGTATGGAGAGAAAAGATCTCCAGCAATTCATTCAATTTCATGTTTATTCTATGACACACTGTTAAATTGCTGGAATAATTGCTTCTTCTATTCTCAGGAAATAAGTTAACTTCTGAAATGCTGTGAAAGCTTTGGTGTCAGTTTTTCTGTGGAGGATAAGGGAAGAAAAACATGGTTCCTACAGGAAGGTTACTTGTCTTCTTTTTTCCAGACCTCTGGCTTCTAGACCAGGGGCCTCATGTACAAAGGGTTCGTACGCACAAAAACGTGGCGTACGATCATTTCCACGGTAAAGTCGAGATGTATCAAGAATGGAGTGACCGTGGAAATGTGCGGTGCTTCACGTCAACTTCATGGCTGGCGTACGAACGTTTCTACAGCTGTGGAGACTTTGGCGACACTTGGAGGCGACGCTGGGAAACTGTTAAAAGAAATAAATGTGAAAACAACCATCCCCAGACTGAGTGATGTGGTCAGACGCATGAACAAACAGCTCTCATAAACAATTAACACCTGCGTCTGCAATTATGTGTGGATATAAAAGCGCAAAGTGGAGCAAAAATAGGCTCCTTTCCAGCAGCTGTTTTAGATGGAAGAAAACGTTTGAAATGGTGGATATACAGAGAGAGTGTTTTTAGAGGTCCAGAAGATTTACTGATTTAATGATAACTGGCTGGTCAGACGCTTTAAGTTCCCAGAGACATCTCTGTGCACAGAGCTGAAGCCAGGCTGGGGGGCAACACACCCAGCTGTGCCTCCACGCGCTCCGGCGAATAAATTCACTTATATGCCGGTTTGTTTATTAATGCACTTAATTTGTGAGGACATCTATAGGATGATCTGTTCAATCACTTATACCAACACAGCAGGGGGAGGACTCGGCCGGTATGGCGATTTAACAGTAGCAGGTCGGTTACATCTACATCCCGGGATTAGGAAACCCCCGAGGCTGTGACGCAGGTGATGCAGGAGGAATTCCCAATGCTGCACGTCCTCTTATGGTAATAGATTGTGTCAGCTAATAAATACAGTATTTCCCGTGACATCAGGCTGTGAAGAGGCGACTGTACAAACACACGTTTCACAAATATATATTTATGTACCTTTAGAAAAACCGGAGTCACCCGCGTGAACTCCCACCACCTCTGAAAGACGAAATGCAGTCACGAGCAGCCGTCCTCTGCTTCACATCCAACTTGAAGTTGGACCACTTCGTTTTTCGGCTTGTGTGCGCGACTCTGACCCCACATCTTTGACCGCGACACACACTGTCCCATTCACTTTTCTGTTGGGTGTGTTGCCGGACAACAGCGTGTTAAAGTTCACATTTTTGCGCATTTATACTTAAACAAGCTGCCTCAAGTTCGTTCTCCGTAAATTTTTTTCATTTTCATTCACTGTCATGCTCATATTTTGTCTTTCTGATGGTGCAGAGAGGAGAATCTCCGCTGCAGATCTCATTTAAATGTCATTTGCGTATTTATGGGGGTGTGGACAGGGAGGCGTCAGGTACTCCAACATGTGCGCTTAATTCCACGTTGATTGGGATGTACAAAGGAAAAGTACTTGGATCCATGCGTGCGCACAGTTTCATACATCTGAAAACTTTTGTGCGTATGACGTTTTCAGGATTTCATCGTACGCCGGGTTTCAGTAGGAAATCCACGCAACTCTTTGTACATGAGGCCCCAGGATTCCTGAAATCATCTGTTAGTAAACTGAGACAATGCAACATTTGTAGCTTTCTGCTTATGTATTTTTAAAAAGCATTTCTTCTTATTTGTGTTGCAATAAAACTGTCAGAAACTACATCAAACTACCAAGTTACCAAAATGCGTCCATATAAGAAATTTAGCTGCAGGTTTGTTGCATTTCAAGGGCAGTTCCAGTTTTACTCAATCTGAATTTGCACAGCATCACATTTCAGTTCAGTTGAATTCAGTTTTGACACCTTGTGTTTTTTATGGATCATGTATCATTTTTTGCCAACTATTATGTATTATTGGATATATTACAGTATGAACTGTGTTATCCAATGTAAGTTAGATTGGGTGGAAAGATAACGTTGACAAATACAGCAGAAGATCGCTATGATTAGATCTTGAATCAATGAAAAGAATTCCTTTAACTTTGCATAGATAGATAGATACATGTAGATAGATAGATAGATAGATAGATAGATAGATAGATAGATAGATAGATAGATAGATAGATAGATAGATAGATAGATAGATAGATAGATAGATAGATAGATAGATAGATAGATAGATAGATGACAGATAGATAGATTCCTTTCAGTTCATACTATAAGATAAAAATACACACATGCACACAAAGTAATCAACATCTGTGGCAACATGTCAAGTCAGGTGGTCAGGTGTAGTTTAAATTATGTTTGTTGTTTTCAAGACAAAACAACTCCTGCTAAATGCATTTTCTTTTATACAGTTTTGCCTCTGGCAAAATTTCATAAATTTTTGCTGGAGGCAAAATTATGAGCTTGTTTAAAATTTTAAAGTTTTACTTAAGCTTTTTGCAGCAATGGTTGCAACAAAGGTGTAGTAGATTTAATAAAGTTATTAAAAATAAATGTTCCCCAATGGCATCTCTGTATAATGATGAAACCCCTTCTTTCTGTTTATCCAATGCAATAAAAATACATTATTATGGGTCTACAGCTACATACAGCTGTAGGCCAAGAGCAGCGCTGTGTTTCTCAGTCCTTCATAACCTTACGTCAACAGTCAGACAGACAGGAAAGACAGATGCAGTTTGCTGAAGGGAAGATTGACACAACTCAGCATGTATGTTTGTGTGAGAAATTCAAAGGCAGCGTTAAGATATCTGCATTGTTACAATTCAGTGAAAGGAGGGGAATTCAGTCCTCACAGAGGTTTGTCACAACAACACAGCTGTGATGTAGATGTGTTCTTAGCCTGGCAGATGACAAAAAGCAACTGCCTTACTTTTTTTTGTAGTATTTATAGAAGCATTTTAAGCTTTAAAACAACTAATGTGTTGGTTTCTGGGCTTCTTTATATACTGTATATTAAGTTGTTTTTGTTTAGACAGTTATGTAGTAAAACACTGAACCATAATATCAATACTGTATTTCACTCACTGAATGCTTAAACCTAAACAAGGAGTGTGCAGTAGGTGCTACTAAGAAAGTAAAGCAATAAAAACAGCAATGAGTAATACAGAAAACACACAGCTTCAGTTTACAATATCTGTTTTCATTTTACGCAGGTTTTTTTCACTAATTGTACCTTTTTGTTTTTTGGTGGGTCATACAAATACTCATAGAGATGAATCTGCTCAAACATTCTTCTTTTAAGATCTTCCTGTTAAACAAATGGACCGTTTGAACAGGATGCAATAGATTATCTAAAAAGGGACATGCTTGGACCAGTTGGGCCAATACCAAAGCAGCAGCTTTGTGACGTCAAGTTTGGGGGGCCCAATTCTTGGAATGACAGGCCATAAACTTGACTTCATGCAGTAAGGGAGGGACTGCACACTCATGAGAACACTTCACTGCTTTATCTTTACAAAGCCAGTACCATCGTTTTTATATTCATGAGTGGACATGTTATCAGATGTTGCTCGGTTTCATGAAAATGTTCTAAAACAAAATGTTATGTTGCGATTGGTATCAAAGAAAGTAGTCCTAAATCAACTACATCAAACTATCAGTTGCATTTTCTATAGACATCCCAAATTTAAACACAAAGTTTTTAAATCTAACCCTTTAACAAAGGTCCAGTATGTGGAGCACAGATATTGTGCTGTAGTGAAGCACTGCAGAGCATAGAAATGTTTCCCAAACTCCTATACTGCCCATATATTCCCAAACTGGCCATAGAAGAATCTTGCATGTTTCACATTTCTTTTCAATCAATCATTGCAGCCCATACAGACTGTCTTAAAATCCACCAGCTGAAAGAAGCGATGAAGAGTTAGTGTGATTATGTGCATGTAGGCTGAACATACAGCAGCATGCACGGCCCTCCAGGGTGCAATGAAGTATTTATTGAGGTGTAATGGGTGCAATATGTGCACAGATTGTTCAACATGTAGCTAGTTAGAGTTCTGGATGTTTGACAAAAGGCCTCTTGCCTGGTGAAATGGAAATTTTTTTGCAGCCCAGCAGATAATAGAGGCTTATATGAACAAATCAGTGTTCATATAAACCAGCTGAACAGAAGAGATCAAGACAACAGCAAATGCAATGATGACAATAACAACGACTTGTTTGAGCTTAATCTGGGTGCAGGTTAACCTTTTGAGTTGAGTTTTATCTTTTGTGGCAATAAAAATCCTCCTCTGACATATAAAACATAGACTGTGGTTGTAGGACACATGAGGTCTGCTGTATAAGTGAGCTCCAGAGGCTTACTGTACGTTGCTCAGCTGACCCTGCCCTGTTGGCTTTGACCGAGCCAAATAAATGCTGCCAGCTGACCGGTGTATCTCAAATAGTCCAGGGAGCGATGAGGGTGGCAAGGTAAGAAGTCAAAGAAAGGAAAAGCCTGAAGTCTTGGGGTGTAAACCAGAACACACACGCACATGTAGATCCTCAATAAAAGCCAACTCCCTTGAGTATTCTTCAAGACAGATCCCTCGACAACCACTCCCAGATGCTACAGTGGTCTGCCCTCACAAATAGCACTCCATAAATCCCTGATCTTTCCATCTTGGAAATAATTAGGCAGAATAATAAGAGAGCAAGGAGGTGGTAAACTGCTCCAGGCTAACCTGAAGGGAAACTTCGAATAGCATCTGCTTTTGGAGGCTACATGCCTAGCTCAGGGAGAGGTGAGAAAAGAACAAACAAAGCCTCTTCAGGCATATTCCTCAAAGCAGAAGTGAGGCAGAGCAGGCTAATGTCTCTAAGGGGTTGGTGGTTTCGGCAAAGTGGATCATGGATAGATGGAAGTCTGTTAAGAGACCTAATTAAAAGGGAAGAAAATCTTTGGGTGTTTGTACAGTTTTAATCACCTTTGTGTCCTTGGTATATCCACTACTAATCTCAGCCACTGTGGCAGTAATTTCACATGGCCATGTCGACACAAAGACACCTCCTCTATCCTTGGACTCACAAACTCTGTAAAACTGAGTTGACACATCAAGAATTTTAATTTCACTTTTGAAAAAAAAAAAAAGTAAGAACTTCTTGAACTTGAAGTTTTTCATCTGTCAGGAAGCTGGTTTATTCTAGTTCATCTTTTTTTTCAAGCTTAAGGTGCAAATAGTGATGCTTCTTCAAACTTCACTATTTCAGCCTTCAGTTTGACAGTGACAACTATATTGTAGTCTGTGAACATTCCCTCTGTCTGAGTGGAATAAGGGAGTAAGGCCCACAAATCACCTGATAAAGTACTGTATGTACCAGTAATCTAAAAATAAAGGAAGAGCACTTGCTACTGCAATTCATCCACAAAGCCTTCAAGCGGAAAATTGGTACAAGATGGAAAATATGAGACTTACGGCATAGTTTCAATTACCTGTTTTAACAAGAAAAGTTGTAAATCTCATGAAAACAGACTTTTGTTTGGCTAATGTGCTCACTCTGTCATGTCCTATTCATATTACTCACACTGCATGGTTTTGTCAGTGCACTAAAAAAAAGATTGGAGTATTATTCATTTAGAAAATCCTCTAAGTATTTGCAGAAATTTTGAGTAAATTTTACATGGGTTACTTTCAAGTAAACTTTAGAATAAGAATAACACAAGTAAGCTTTATTCAAATTGATCAACTTTTCCATTAAGTTTTACTTTGTCATTATTTTCACATCAGAGTGATTTTTAAAAGGCCCTAAAATCCTTTTTCGGTGTTTTAATTTTTTTCATCATACAAGCAAAGAACAAGGTGTTAATAAGCTTTGGATTGTTGACAAGAAACTTTGCAGAAAACTGCAGAGGAACATGATGAGCTGCTGGTCTTTGGACACTTTCCAGCACGTTTAAATACATTTTTAAGTATTTAGCATTGAAATTGACACATCATTAATTTTTTTTTTTACAGAAATTTTTGTGATAAATTATGGACAAAAATGTTCAAATCTATGTTGGATTATGCAGTGATTCTTTGAGAAATGGATGTTGTGATTCAACTCCACATGCAGCACAGTAGTGAAGCTCAACAGGATAGATACAATTTTAATGTCATTTTTTTCAACGTATGATGCATTAATTATAAGCTAACATTACTCAAATTGCCAAAAGGGTTAGCACACATTGTTCACTCCCCTCTCCCCATTATATTAATTAAAGCTCTTTCCACTGTGCAGGAAGCTCAAAACTCGCTTCAAAGACTAGAAATTTCCCTCTGGATGGCACCTGATTTGAGGTGCTGTTTGCTTTAATTACGTAACAGGAAGCAGGGAATCATCTCCAAAATCAATGTTTCCTCACTAGCTGGGGGTTGAGACCAGAGGTGAAAGCAATTAACTTCAGTGTGTTATGATCATGTTATGTTGACATCCAGATGATAAGGCCACCAAGAGGCAGCAAATAAAGATCTCACAAATAACTCTAAGAAGCAAAGTCTTCTCTCAAATGATCAAATAAAACACCTTATTATAGTTTCTCCTTTGTTGCTCTGCCTGTTTTTTATAATCTATACAAGGTGAAGAGTTTGTTTAATGAGAACAACTTTTTTTCTCTCTCATGATGCGCTTGTTTAGCCATAATTGCCTCTCTGTGGTATTATCTTGCCCATGAATATGAGAGTCAATTCAGGGTTATGGAAACATTTGGCGCCTCATTATTCTCACACTAACAAAATTCAAATGACAGCTGATTCAACAGAGCAGAAACTAATAAATGAATAAATACAAAACAACAGATTTACTTAAGCTGAAACAAACTGTCTTGAGCAGACTCTTTACTGCAGTGAGTTACAACCAGAAAAGCTTCATTTTACTCAAACATGTTCCTCCCAGCTCTCCAATCATGCTGTATTGTTGAATATTTAGCAGGCTATTCGTCGCTTTCTGTCAAAGCACTCTATGACTATGCAACACATGGACAGCAAGGTACAATAGCTACACAAGACTCCAAACAGTCATTATTTTTTACAAGTAAGGCAAAGCAACTACACACATTCATCTCAGAGCAGCTAATAAATCCAGGCATGCACTTCCCTGCTTTCTCGTCTTACCGTTTATGTGCTTTTCGCCTCATTTTCAGTTGATAAGATCACTATATTCATGTGCCTGTACATCCCCTCAGAGCAGCATGCATTTAGAAGAAGACTGACTGGAGACAGGCTCGTAGGCAGAAAGAGGGGGGGCACGGAGAGAGAAAATGAGAGAGGGAGCTGTGAATTGAATAGAGCAGGAGAAAGTGTGTGGAAAGAGGAGGGGTTATGGGAGTGATGAAGAGAAGGAGAGGGAGGAGAGGTGCGGTGGAGGTGTCAATGCCGGCAGAAGAAGGGGTAAAAGTGAAAGTGGCTAACCTTGTGTCATGTCGCATTTCCCCATCAGATTCCTGCTGGGAAGAGAAGAAAAAAATGGGGAATTGTTAGATGTATTTATCAAGCAGATTTATCTAACGCTGCTGCTGCTGCCACTGCATGCTGTGGAGTACCTCCTATCGGCTGTTTAATGAGCTCTCAGAGTGGCTATGTCTCAGCAAACAAATATATCTATTATTTCCCACTCTGCTATGTCAGAAGTAAAAGCAAAAAGAGGGAGAGGAGCAGAGTAAGAAATGACAGATTAACGGGGCAAAAGAAAAATGCTGCGCTGCAGAAACAGAGAGAAAGTGCCTGAGGGTGAGAGGTAGGCTTGCGTACTGTAGCTGTTGAAAGGACTGAAGGGGAATAGAAAAGATGAATGACAGAAAAAGAGAGGTTTTAGGAAAATAACTTAAACTAAACAACTTCAATCTTTAAGATAAAGTTAAATGTTTGACATGTTGGAAAATATTTTGGAAATTTCTGACTCTCTTCTGGCCTGAGAGTAATCTTTTGTCTTGTATCTGCCTCAGCAGCAACTTGGTGTAGCAAGGAATAAAGACTGGAAAAGAGGGGGAATTGTTAAGCTAACATAAATGCTACTAGTCTTCTTGTTTCACCTTTTCTTAGTATCAAAATACAACAATGTGATTTGTGTCAGCACCCCATTTCACCCAGTGTTGCTGCATCATGTTTCCCTACATGTAAGCCTGCAAACCGAGGAGAATAAGAAAGTAGGGTCTTGTTTCTGCCCTTGTTTGTTACACATGCATTATGCATGACAGGGATTTCACAAGAGGATTCAACATTTACATTTTCATGTTGGCTTAATTCTGTGACTCTGAACAAAATGATCAAATGCAGATTCTTGGTCATGACAGAGCACACACATGATCATAAACCACATTGGTCTTTTCATATTCATGATAATGAACTTTACAGAAGTCAGATTTACCCATCTTCCTTTGTGTGGTTACTGCTGCAGAGGGGAGGAGTGATTGCAGGTGATTTTGCACTTGCACACAGCTCCAGCCAGCCTTGGGATTTATTGGTGGGATTCAGGAAGGTCTGATAATTAATGTCACAGCTCTAACATATGGTTTATAGGAGAGCAGTGTGTGTTTGTGAGCATGTGTATGCTTTGGTTTATGGTGTTATGTGGGTGTTACAAACACTGCCAGTGATACAGCAGGATGACTCATACTGCTACTGAATGAGACAACGCTCAGTAATCCCCTCCGTCTATCCCTCCATCGCAGCCTCCCTCTAGGGAGGGAGAAAGGGATGGAGGGGGGTGGGGGGGGGTGCTGGCATTCCTGCAAGGTTCCACTGAATGATGATCAGCTACTATTGATGTGCTTCCATTCAGTAAAAATAATTCATTAAATTTTGGCTAAATTTAAAAGGAAAATGTAAACAAATAAACAGTTAGTGCCACAGTAATGGTGGTAAATGTTGCACAACTAAACAGTTTAATATAAATGGTTCCAATGCACAACAATTAATACATTTATTTTGTTAAAACTGAATACTGGACAGCTAAAAACAAAGTTCTTCTCATGGTTTGTTTGCACAATGTGGTTGCTGTTATTTAGCTCTTGGAGATAGAAGTAACACGGGATGGGTCTAATCTAATACCTGATGGTTTAATGCATTTCCAATGAGAATCAGCCACAGCACAAGTGTTTATTTGCACACATTATGTTTGCGTGCATAGTTAAATCGAGCTGTGGTTATTGAAGTTGGACTAGACCACTTATTTAATTTTACTGGACCGACACTACTGTCCTCAGTTCTCCCCGTGTACAACTACAGAGTACAGGAGGGAAATCTATTTAGATTAATTACTATACCATGTCTCTTTGGCTTTTTTTGGTAGATCTATTTGGTCATTGACCTGAACAACTGACAAACAAGTTGACTGTGTGCAGACTACATTGTTGAGTATTTAATTGTATATATGACTTTGTACATTTCAGATGTACAGAACTATTTTCCTTCTCCGAATAACATGCATGCCCCACTATGGTTCTCCTTGTTGTAACAGGTTTTCTTTTTCTTCCTATGGTTTCTTCTGCAGAGCTTGCATGCTCCAGTCTTCCAATCAGGACAACTTAAAGCTTTTTTGTTCAAACCCTTTAACATGTCCTATAGTGGCATCCTGTGGAATATTGCCTGTATATACGGCAGGAAGAAAATACAGCTTATATAGATGTTCACTTGCAGTTGATCTCACAACCATGAGAGCTTGCATAACCTTTTAACATGATTAAAGTTAATGTTCTGGCCTGCATTTTATAAGCAACCCATGGGAGACAGTCTCCCAGTTTGAGTCCAGTTTAACATATTCAGGAAAGGGTAATTAGACTCCTGAGATAGCACTAAATGTTTGGCACTAATATGGCCCACATGTGGAGTAAGTTTGACCCACATTTGGTCTTGACTTGTGGCTTTGACTCCATGGGATTGTGGCTGCCAGAACTCACCCACATTACCACCACATGTGCCCCAAAAGGAAATTGCTATAAATTGTGTTCAAGCTAGCTTTTCATATTTGGACCAGTTCTGGCCCAGAGAACATTAGCCATAATCCACATCTACTGTAAGCCAACAACTAGCATCTGGTCCTAATGTGGGCCACAAGACACTTCCCAAAACCCACTTCAAGGCCAGCATCTGACTTTTGGGCCACATTTGGCCCACACAAAACTGTCCAATGCCTTACATGAGCCACAAGTGCCAAAAGTAGCCCAGATTAGTCCCAAGTGTGTCAGCTGCCTGGGTCTTAAAGGATAACTTTCTTTTTCCTTCAACATGGACCTTATTTCTAGGAGTTTATATGGGCATTTACTCACCTGTCAAATTTCTGTATCACTTTGGCTCCTTCGGAAGATGTTACTTTGAGTCGCCCTTCGGTGTACATCCATATTAAGGAAGAGACGGGACAGCCTCTATTTAAGGTATTTTCTGCAGCAAAACTCCTTTATTTCACCAATACTTTAAGTAGAATGAATGAACAAATGAACAAATACTATTGTCCTGTGAGTTCAGAGGTCCAGTTTTTAATTTTTTGGTGTTTGGGTAGCGAGCTGCCCTCTCAGCCCTAATGGGCGTGTGGCCTGTAAAGTGTTGAGAAAACACCCCAATAACTAACGGAGAGTTAATTCTGAACTCACGGACAATAGAACTTGTTTATTCTCCTTAAAGCACTGATGTGATGAAAGAGTTTTGCTGCAGATGATATCTTAAAGAGAGGCTGCCCTGTCTCTCCTGTTATAAGGGTGGGGAATCTTGGCCCTCATTCTGCAGATCTTCCACTTGTCCTTGCTCCTACACACCTGATTCAAATCAATGAGTCTCTGTGCAGAACTTGATTAGCTGTTAGATCCATTTGATTTGAATTAGGTGTGCTGGAGTGGTGAGAAATGGAAGGCTTGAAGGGACATCGGCCCTTGAGGACCAGGGTTCCCCACCGCTGTGTTAAATGGATGTACGTCAAAGGGCGACTCAACCTAATGTCTTCCGAAGGAGTCAAAGTGATACAGAAATTTTACAGGTGAGTAAATGCGCATATAAACTCCTAGAAGTGAGGTCGAGGTTGAAAAAAAGAAAGTTATCCTTTAACAGCATTATCAGTGTGTGCTAGTAGTCTATATTTGAAAAACACAATGATTTTTTAAAAAAAAATCAGACCAACATGTTTACATGTTTCTTTAGTCTGATTTTAGTCAGACTAACATAACAATTACATTTTTTAAACGTCATATAAACCACACGAAGTGACCAAAACATACAATATCATAACTGTAGACATTAACACAATTAACAATTAATTAACACAATTTAAGGCTTGGACAGAAACGGATCCAATTCAGATTTATAAAAAGAGAAATGTTTTATGGTGTCACACTGTAATTGTAATATATTTATTTTATTATTATTCTTTTATGTTTTACCATTGCCTATAACTACAGTAGCACAGCACTACAAACACACAACATGGTGCTAAACGTTTTCAGTGAGTAAAACTTAAGAGCATCATACTTGTAAAGATGTTCTGTGACTTGGCATTTAGAGGAGTCTGGTAGGTATTTTCATCTCTAATCTTAAGCTGGACATGCAAATAAAAAGCCCTACAGGAAGCTTTGTGGTTCTTTTAGTGAAACATTAAATGGAATATGTATGCATGCATACACGTTTATCTTCTACTTCGATTGCAGGAACTTTACCAGACTTTATTTTGCAGAAGTTCTTTGAACTTTTTTTGGCCAACTGAGGTAAGTTGAAAGAAATACAAATAAGTCATTGATTTTGCCCCTATACCCAGTGATAAAGGATGCAGCCAGACCATTCGCCTCCACTGGCTTTACACTGTGGAGGCAGACTGGGCTACACCAAATTAAGAGGGATTGATTTGCATTAGGAGGCAGCCAATTGAATAACTGTGGTTTTTCACACTTTGCATCTTTCTGGGGAGCAGCAAATTAATTTTTGTTGGTTTGTTTTCTATTTCTTTTCACATAGTCACCTTGCTTCGAGACTGCCAATTGATAAAAGAGTTATAGTGAAAATGGCAATGTAATGGATGTCCTTGAATATGGAGTATTAAAACCAACATGAAACAAAAACTAAAAATACGAGTTCAGTCACACATTTCATATAATTCAATCTAATTTAATGAATCCAAGCTTTTACATTAATTGTGTTCATAAAAAACAACAACAACAAAAAAATTAGCGTTACCAGCTGTAGAGTAGATGCAGAGAACCAAATAATTTGATTAAGAATATTAGTTTATCTAATACACTTAATACAAGAAAAATAATTAAGGTACCTTAATTAAAGTAAATAACTGATGTCAATTTATTGTGTTTTTTTTTCTAAACTCTGTACTGACAGTGGAGAAAATTTGTGGTCATATTTAACTGCATATTTATTTGACATGTTCATGCATTTCTAAATTGACCCTGAAGTGATATATAAATTCAATATAACTTATGTATTTCAATTTTGTCCTCAAGTTTCAGAAACCCTTTTTTCCTTCCTTGAAAGGAATACCCTTTTTATTTGCCCAGTGACCCATTCGCAGGTCACTAACTGTAAGAGAAGCTGCTGTGCGGCAGTTTTCTGTCAATGCCAAATGTATTCCTTTTAATACACACACCCACTCATGTGCTGAGCAGTTGCTAGGGAGCTGATGTCCAGTGGAATAAATTGTAGTCAAGAAAGTGTTTGCACAACTGTGTAGCAGGTTCTGAGAGGCCATGGCAGCCAGATCCGCAAATGCACAACAAAAGAAGATGGAGGAAAATGTTTAAATTATTTACATCTTCATGTTCTCATGGGCTGCCAGCAGAATTTGGAAATGAGTGTGAAACCCATGCCATTTTTCTCTGTTTAACTAAAAAATAGTTAAAAGCAGGATGTAATTTGAGTATGATGTTCCCATCTGTGTTGAATATTTGAAGGGCATTGAGATGTAAATGCTTTTAAATGAGAAATAACTTAGCTGCAGCAGTCTTTTGAGACCATCCAGGCTTTGAGAGTGCATGATGCTTGAGAAATGATCCACTCAATCTGCAGGTCATGCATTGAATTCTAGTCTGTGTTTGAAAAGAAGTACAAGCAAGGACATGTTCTGCATGTTCTGCATGTGTGCAGCAATTCTATTCATGCATTACATAAAACGTTCAGATTACATATTAATATCTTGTTAATGAATGCTCTTGTGTGCAGATGTATTGCAAGTGGACGATGCGTATATGCAACTGAGCTATACACAAATCATTAATGATTCATTTTTTAAAAGGCTAACAAAATGTTATTCAGTTAACAAGGAGGAATGTGATGCAATACACAAAATCAAAGCCTTGAATAAAGATTGAGAGAAATCATTGGAGGCTTGTATAATCTCATTCATTTGGTCCCTCATTTTCAGCAATCTAAATTTCCTCCTACTGCATGATGAGGGAAAACATGACACACCATTGTTAAGAGTTTGTACTCCACTTCACTAATATTTCAAAATGATCTCATCAATTATTTCTACAATAACACAGAAAAACCAACGACTGTGTATGATGAAATAACTGTCTGTATTGTGAAAATTTCAGCCACTTTGAATATGCGAGATCAGATGCAGTAAAAGGGAACAGATGGTATCTGCATGTGTGGTTTCCACCGTACAGAGGAAGAGTGATGCTGCTGGGGGGCTTTGTTGGGGACATTTTTGGCGAATTCTTTAAGACTGAACGCAAACTTTGCCAGAGAATCCTGCAGTAACATGCCATCCCATCTGGTTTGCACTTAATGGGACTATGAGACTGGTCAGATTGTTTTTATTTTTTTTGTTGTTGTTATTTGTAAATATTTAGTCTTTTTTTTTCTCAGCAAGGTTCTTAACTGAATTAAATGACCTGGAAATACCTAAACAATGACTGTTCTAATAGCTTGAATTCTCCTCTCTTTGAAAACTGGTAGAATTGTGTTCAAGTTCTCCAAATACTTGTAAAGGAAATCCAATGGTTTCTTAAGAAAATCTCTGATAGCAAAGGTTTCACCAGACCAGAACCATTCCACCCCTCCCAAAATTCCTGCAACCATCAAAGTGTATGTGATTATTTTCATCTAGTTTTGCTTACTATTATCTGAGTGGATAAATAACAGGGCAGAGAAAAGTGAGCAGCCTGCAAGAACTTTTGTGCCTTTTCCTTTTTTTTAAGTATGAACCTTACATACTAATATGATATATAATCTCCATGCAGCAGTGTGATAAGTTTGCATTTGGCGAAAGTATCTCAGGCTCTTTTTGCAGAATATCTATTAAACAATTACAGTTTAAGTGCTGCAGACCTGCAACACGGCTTGGTGTTTGTGTTGTTGCACTGTTATGATAGTTTGATAATCCTTTTTTCTTGAGTCCTCTTAAAATATCTCCTCCGATCTGTCCTTAATGCCATGATGTTTCCCAATGTGGTTAAGAAAAAGAGCTTAGAAACTGACAAAAGGTTTGCTTTTTAACTGGGCCCCAGTGTTTTCAGCAGAACATTAAAGCCCCTTTCAGACTTGCGCTGGAAAGCGGTAATATTGTGGACTTTTCCTTTTAAAACGCTTGCATTCAGACACGCGCTCATGTCATGTCATAAGAGGGGAAATGATGAGGCATGTTGCTTTGGCTTAACGCACAAGGAAATGTTCCAGACAGGGTTGGAGGGAGAGTGTGGCTTTGCTGACTTTTCCACAATATTTCCTGATGTCTGAAAGCGCCCGGGACGTGATAAGTCCGTAAGGAAGTGGCATGATTGAAAAGATGAGTCCGTTTAAAGAGCGGATGGACTTTACCGCTCATGTTCTGCAATGCAAGTCCGAAAGTCAAACACAGTCAGACCAAATGGCTGTGGTTATGGCCACAAAAAAAAAAGCTCCAAGGCTTAAATATTTGCCTAGACAGAGGCTCTTTCTGGTCACGCCGTTCTTAAAACATGCATGTCAATTCAACTGTAGTGGTGACTAGGCGTGTTTGTCTGTGCCTTGGCCCTGTGATAGATTAATGACCCATCAAGGGTGTACTCTAGCTGGGGCTGAATGACTTTATAGAAGATGACTTCAAGAGCAATCACTACCATGCTGAGATGATTTGAAACATCTCAGAGCCAGGTACAGTACTTCTTATGACGCTGATTTGAAAGTACTACTGCGTAGCCTTAAGTAAGTCATGGGATTACTAATGTGTGGTAACAAGATATTAATGCATGACCACACATTAGTAATCTGTGGAAACAAGATAACTAACCGTGACCATGTGTTAGAAATACTTTGGAACAACCACAGCTTAATTATTCTGCGGCCACACAGCAATTTGAAATCTACACAGCAACAACATACAGTCTCCAATGTAATTCTAGAGCTTGCCTCATAGCAGATGAGTATGGAGCCCTCTCCTGCTTGATGAAGTTCACAGCATCCCCAATGCCTATATTGTTTACATCATCTTTACATATGAAATCATGTATTTTAAGCAGCCAAATCAACCATCTCTTACTGGTTCTAACATACAGTACTCAAATAAAAGAGCGCACTATCCTATTCATGTTGGCATATTCATATCTTGTTTCCAGATGTCAGTTAGTGGCCTAAACTTGGTGATATTTAGAATAGATTTTGTACAGGTATTTTCCCACCCATGTAATCAGAGGAAGTCAAAAATAAAAAATAAAAAAAAAAAAACCCTGAAGCATTTAAATCAGGAAATCTATTCATTTACACTATTTTTTCTATTGTCCCCATGATTTCATATTAATTATTTTGCTGGATGACCTTAGGAGTTTTCCAGAATGGTCAAAATAATGAATAGGACATCAAATCTTATTGTGATACAATTTTATATATAATTTCTACATTTTAGCGACCTTTTCAGACCCAGGTTCAGATCCACCTTGAGCATTGTTTTTCACTTTATTTTTCCTTGGACATTTCTAAGTCCTGAGTGACAGTTTATTGTACTCTCCAGTTTGTTATCTTTAGGCACCAAAACTGGTTTAGTTTATCCAAGTTGAGGGACCAGAACCACTTGGTTAGGGACAGAAAAGGATCACCATTCTGTTAAAAATACACCCTCATTTTACATTTGCTTATTACACTTAAAACTAATGTTAACGGATAACATATCCTTCACTTTCTAATAAGTCTTAACAGGGCAGCAGTCTGTGACACCGTAACAACTGGCTAAGTGTGAGTCATGTGACCCATGCATAATTACTAATAATTACTAGAGCTTGTCTTTTTTCAACTGGAAGATATTTGTGGCATGTCTTTCCACATTGTTTTCTACCCAATTTTCTATCTCTTCTCTAATGTTTACCCTTATGAAAGTATGAATAACAAACACCTGAGAAATAGCAGACAAATATAATACATGTAGACTTACAATTTCTGTACTGCATTCTGACTTTGAACAATGCAATGCAGAGTAAATCCATTTTTTTATGAATTTAGATATAGACTTCCATTTAGATCAGTTTTATTGTTGTGAAGAGTAATGACTCGATATCTGAATACTTTGATAAATAAAACTAGTCATCACAAGTATTAAATAATGATTCAGTAGGGGAAAGTAGGGGTGTACTCACTGTATTTACAGGTCTGGGTAATGAGGTGGACCGAAAGGACATTCTGGGATATCCCTCTGGCCAACTGAAAACAGGGCAAGTGTTTGTCCGTCTGCTGGCAGCAAGCTGAGGAGTTGGTGGCTCATAACTGGTTGGTTGCACTTTCGTTTCCTTCGCCCTCCCTCTTTCTTTCCGTCTGTCTGTCTCCCAGCCGGGCTTTTCTTGTTCTTTATCTTTTTTCCTCCCCTTCTCGCCCCCTTTATCTCTTTTCCAGGGGTCCTCTTTTCTCATTTCCATCTCCTTCTCTTTGTCCATCTCCAGTCCTCCATTTCTCTCCCACGGAGTCCTGCTTCCCCTCTCCTTTCCTCTCTCCATGCTTTGTTCCAGCACATTCGCATTCCTCTCTTTGCTGAGGGTGCCATTAGCTACCAGTTCATCAAGCTGTCTCACTCTATCAATGTCTGTCTCTAGATAAAGTCTCCCAGTTGAAGGCTGGGTCTGGATCTTTGTACACAACTCTAGGTCGTGCTCTGGGTAGGTGTGACTCTCCCCTTTTACTTTCCTCAGCACTTCCTCAGGCTCCAAGACCTTGCAACTGGGTAAAGTCTTGCTCCACTGCTGGATGGAGCTTGTAATGTCCTTGGAGTCATACTCGTTTATGGACTGAAGATGTGAGCTGGTTGGACTGCACCATAAATTTGTGGCCAATGTAGATGGTGTGGATGGGTTTACTGGGGAAGAATGAATTGGTGGATGGGACGGGGTTGAAGGTGGTGGTGGTGGTGGTGATGAGTGCTGATGGCGAAGGGTGGATTGTTGCTGAGGAGGACCACTATTAGATTTCAACACCCTACAGGTCACCTCATTCAGAAATTGTGAGAACTTTCGCCTGTCCTCTCTTTTTTCATCTCGCTGAAGGGATGAAACTGCAGAAACATTCTTACTCAGGCTAGATGAAGACATACTCTTTGTTCCTGGGTCTTTCCTTAGAACTGTGCAAATCCTTGGCCTGCTGTCTTTTTTGGTTTCAGCTTTAGCAGCAGGGTGTGGAAAGATAAGATTCTGATAGATTATTTCATTCTCAGGCGTGGTATCAGTAGATGCCTGATCAGCATCGCAACTTTTCCCACCTGCTTCTCCTGAAGCCTCCTTACTGTCTTGTTTGACAGGTGTCCGTAAGAGGCAGGTGGCTCCTGAGCTCCAGCTACTTGTATCCCAACTGCCATCATCATCACTAGAGCTGCCATTGCCACTCTGGGGGCTTGTACTCCATTCACTAGGGCTGGGGCTGGGGACTGGGCTGCAGCTCTCCAGACTGCCCAGTGACCGCCTCTTCAACTGAGTGACTGATCTCCTGAGGTTGGGTAAAGAGCTCTGAAAGCTGGACTGAGATCCTTGAAGACTTGACAAAGATCCTTGCAGGCAGGGGACAGAGCCCTGGAGGGTGGAAAAAGATCCTTTTGGACTTGAGCTGGTAGAGCTGTGAAGACTGTAAAGAGAGCCTTTTAGTACAGGAGAGGATTGGCGTCGCAATAGAGGGTCTTCTTCATGATCACTGTAACTTCCAGAGAAAACAGGGCAAGATGCAGTGGAAGAGCAGGAGCCACGATCTTGCCGGGTTGAGGATGTTCTGGATCTTTGCTCTCGTCTTAAAGTAGCCATATCAAACACCTTTGTTCCCCTCCTTTGCCCAGATGCCTTTGATCCTTTCTGTACAGACTCAAGCCTGGGACCATCATTTGAAATAGACACACAGAAGTGAACCATGTCAAGCTCAGTCCAATGGTTTCCTGTCCTCTGGCTTTGCCCAATTTTAATTGTCTGTCCTAGTTGTCCTGGCTTCCAGCAGGGCACCCAAGCTGTTGCAGTGTGACACACTTTTACTGCTACAGCACACAATGAGATCACATCGAGATTAGCATGTGATTGTCATCTGTGTGTTAACCAAATTACTGTTCATACTCTCATTCATTCCTATCTTCTCCTTTTGAAAATAGAATTATAGATTAGCAGCTGCATCACCAGTGGTTTGTCTGTAGGCACCATCTGTAATGAATTTGCGTATCGACACGGTTAGTGCTGGAAAGCAGTTGGATATCCAGGTCAGTATTGACCACAGCTACCACGTGAAATCTGCTTTGTGGGTAGCAGAAAAACAAAGTGGCCAAGCATTGATTGGGAACATGGCACTTTTTTGGAGTTAGTTGCTGTGTTTGTTATGCCATGAAACATTCACTATCTCAAAATGAACCCTCAAGAGACAATTTCATTCAATTTGCCATTTATATAATCCACCACAACAGAAAATCTCTAACGGGATGTTGCAATGTAAGGGCAACATCCATTGCCTGTTGATTGCATGAAAAAACTTCCCATGCAGATGTTGCCTTGTTCAGACATCAGGATGCAGCAGCTCTCCAGCTGAAAGAGCTAACACCTGGAGTGAGGATTTACAAACCAACATAGTAACTTAAGAAATGATAGAACCTCTCAGTCTGAGGTCTCTTTAACTCTGTATGTGGATAGTGTGACAACATGTAGGCTGTTTTTATGGTCAATCAATATAATTTTAACCAGTTTTGCATGACTGCAGGCCAATCTTTTACACTAATTGTTTATAAAAACATCATAATTTAAACTATTAAAGTCATGCAGCTCAAACAAAAAAGCAGAAGTCAAACTTTATTTTGAAAACCTTCCTTTATTTAAAACTGTTTGTTGGCTGTTTGAGAATTTTAATTCAGTTTGATTTAATTTTAACCGTAGACATAAAAAAGTCATGCCAGAACACTTTCTCTAATGGAAAAACCCAATAATTCAAACATTCCTCTGGGGAAGCACTTGGCACGATGGATCAGCCTTTTCAGGTCATAAGTTTCAAACAATGTGAAGGGTGTATATCAGCCAAGTGTGTGATCATAGCAACTTATATCAAGCCTATATTAGATATGGTCTTTATATAAATGAAACTGTCAAAGCCATCAAAATAAAAAAGTACTGTCACCATTGAGTACGAACAAGGTACTCAAATTGCTCAGTCACGTTTTCATTGTGACAGTCTGATCTGCAAGTGCTCCTCAATACAAAAACTCAGATCTTGGAGACCTGAAAATGCATCACAGTACTACACACTGGATGTACAGCCATTTGAAAACTACAGTAAAGTTACATGTTACTGTTTTTAGAAGGTAACTGAATACATGACAGGATACATCTGATTCACATTTTATTTCATACAGTATGCTTTTCATCTAGCGTATAGTAATTTTATTCACAGCATTATGAAAAAAAACAAACACTTCAGTGACTTTTTTAGAACAAACTTCAACTCTAAACCCCTTGGGTAGAGTTGTGGACCACTGTAAACAATATACTGCTGTAACAGTATGTTACACTGCCACTATGCCTCCAACTGATTATCTGCCCTGACTGCTTGACCACAGGTTTGGTGGTTAGTGTTTTTGACTCTCACCTGGAAGTCTGGGGATCACACAACAAACAGCTACAATGGTGTAAACCCAACCACGAAGAAGTACATCGTCCACACACATATGAGGGAAGAAATAATTAGCACAGTCCAAGTCACGCCTAGCAACTGGTGCACTCAGAAGCTGTTTAAGGGATAGACAGTGAGACAGTGAGAAGGAAAGGAGGGAGAAAGACAAGCAGGAGAAAGACAGGCACATGCACAACGCCACGGTGCTGGTGTGTGGAACAGCGTGTCTGCTACAGCAGGCCTACTTGATGTACACACAGGAGCAGCCTTGATATCCTGAACCGGCAGTAAACCGAATTCCCGAGCATGATAAGGCTTTAACAGGTTTGCATGAAACACCTGGGTCTCTTTCATTTGCTGTGGCATGGAAATTAAGTAGTTATGATCAGATATCCTGGCAAGAACTGTATACTGACCACTGAACTTTGCCTGAAAAGGAGAGGTAATAACAGGACAGGGGGCCAACACCTGGCTACCCGACAAAAACATTTGGGTCTCCCACCGCCGATCAAACAGGGTTTTCATCTTTTCCTGTACTGCAGCCAGTTTGTCCTGAACAATCTCCCTGGCTACATATAAGCATCTCCTGAACGTAATCCACCAGATTCTTAGGTGGATCTGGCTCCTTCAAACCATCCGCCACCACAGCTAAGGGACCCTTCACCGTGTGTGTGGAGACCAGCTCGCTGGGACTAAACCCAGTGCTTTCCGCCAGCATCAACCAAGGAAAACCTTCCTCCCAGTCACTCCCCAACTCTGTACAATAAGCACGCAGGAGGGACTTCAAGGACTGGTGGAAGCACTCCAAGGCCCCCTGGCTTTCCATACAGTAAGTCGTGGCTTTATTGTGTTGCACTCTGAGCTGTTTCAAGACTTGGCTAAACAAATGAGATGAAAAGTTTGTTCCCTGATCCAACTGTATCACTTTGGGAATTCCAAACACAGAAATGAACTGGGTGAGAGCACCCACCACTGACCTAGCTGTTATAGTTCATAGCGGGTAGGCAGCGGGGTACTGCTTAACCTGACACATCACCGTGAGCAGGTAGAAAGACCCAGCCCTGGAACAAGGTAAAGGACCCACACAATCAATGATTAAGTGTTCAAATGGTTTGGACGCTACTCTGACTGGGCTCAAAGGGAACGGCTTTAGCACTTGGTTGGACCTGGCAGTCAGCGGACAAACATGACATGTCTCTATATATGAGGAAACATCCCGCTTAAGGCGCGGCCAGAAAAAATGCTATAATACTCTGTCATACGTCTTAGTCACCCCAGAGTGTCCAGATTTATCATGGGCAACCTTTAACACAGCAGAGCAAAATTTAGCAGGCACGACAATCTGAAACACAGAATCACAGACAACATTTGCATGTGGCAACCATTTTCTTACCAGTAATGGACCCTAAAGGAAGTAACCAGACACACAGTCCATCACCTCACTCACTGGCCTCACCTGATCAAAAAGAGACTTCAGAGATGTGTCAGCTTGTTGCTCCACCGTCAGCTCACTACAGGACAAGGACACAGAGAAATCAGAAAAAAGGCAAATGCACATCTCTTACATTTTTCTCCTCTTTCCCAGTCTGGTTGCGTGCCATTGTACACGTTACGGCACAAGCTGTAAACACATCAGACAACTCCCTACTGTGCTCATCTGTGACCAAAACTTGTGACTCTGGCTCTACAGACAGTAAACAAACTGTGTGTTTGTTTGCTTGCCAAAAGCAGTCCAAAGCGGTCTTGTCGTGCCCAAACTCCACATAATTCTGGTTATCAGATTTTCTGTGGTGGCGAAATTTTTGGTGGTATGCCTCAGGCACAAGCTCATAAGCTCTTTCCCCTGCGGTCTTCACCTTATCGTACCTCAAACTATCCTCAGGTGAAAGTGATGCTTCCTGAGCCTCCATCGGGCCAAAATCGGGCTAAATTCATGTAGTCTGATCCAGGCTTTACCTGTAAATATGCATTGTAAAAGCACAGGCCACACCTCCTTCGGCCAACTCAATGTTGTGGCTACTCGCTCAAATAACACAAAATATTTATCCACATCCTTTTCTGTGAACGGTGGAATCAACCCATTGCATTCATTCACATCAAAGTCGGCATCCACTTGACCACTAGAGGGAGAAGGAGCTTCAAATTGAAGCTCCTTCTCCCGAAGACCCAAACAACGCAGCTCTACCTGTAGCTCCAATTTACGCACATCCCTGTCCGTTGCACCAGTATTAGTTTTGTGGGGATTGACTATTCTGCTGTTGTTAGTATATCTAGTTTTGACCATGGGACCAAAGCAAATGACAAAGTCATGAATTAACAGAGAACTGTAAGCAAATGCTACATGTCCAAAAGCATCTGCAATTTGGTCAGTGCAATGATACTTTGATGTGCATACATGTTTTGTTGCGGAGTTTGAACTTATAGTATTATGCAAATATGAAGTCTGTTGTGAGAATTGCACTTAAGCAATTGAGAAAAACTAATGTAATTCTGAGTAAAATACTTGGAGTGCAGGATTATATCCGGCACTATATAGCTGGTTGCAAAGAATAATTTACACATAATAGTAATGCAGTTTTCATAATGCCTCTTTTCAACACCACAATGGATTAAAAATAGGCCACAGCTAGCTATTTAACTGCTTATTCAACCCGTCTCATATGAAAATGGTAACTCTTGAAGCAGGACCCCCCCCCCCCCACACACACACACACACACACCACCACCAACCCAGAAAAATAGAAAATGTCCTAAGAGGTTAAAGCAATTCTTTTCTCAAACCCCAGGAATTAAAGCCCAAAGTCTACACTTCAATCACATCCTCACTTTCATGTCTAGAAAGCTGTGACTTAAATGTGCGTTCACAGGATGTGACGGATAACTGACAGACCTCAGACTCTGGGGGACTTGGGCATAGTTTCCCCCCCCCAATGTTGACCCCAATATGTCTCTCCCTAGAATAACTCTTTAAGCTGAAAATCATCACTATTCAAAAGAAAAGCATCAGGAGATGCACTAGTTTATTCTCTTTTTAAAATGTTCCATTATAAGTGTCCCTTGGTGAGATTTCCCTCAAACTAACCATGACTGATTATTATTACAGACTATATGGACTCGCCGCAAATGAGGAGGCATATAGAGAGATGAGAAAGGGTTTAAAAGACCAAAAGAACTCTTAGAGGAAAATTTAAAGTAAATTTCTTGCTTGAAAAAAGTAGCCTCTGAGGGGCTCTTTATTTTTTTACAGTAATCCACTTTTTAAATCAACTGGCAGCTTTAATGAGCTTGAAAGTCGATGGGGAAGTCATTTATCAACTTTATCTATCCTCACTGATAAACCTTGCCTCTGCTTACAGTATCTTTACACTTTACAGAAACAATGACTGCTTTTGTGGGTTTTCCCCTAAGAAATTAGGAAACAAGCAGAAAGGCTATTCAGAATTTTAAATGACCAGGCACTTAAGCATGCACTTTCTTGTGACATATACCAAACTTTACTTGAAGTCTCACTACTGAACTTTGTAGATTTTTCCCTTGAGGCACCCATTAACTACGGTTAATTCAGTATCTGTCTTTTTTTACAGTAGTTCTGAGGCAGCACTGCATTCTGTAGCCAAATGGAAAATAAAATACAGAAATATTCTTTGCTAACTCCAAATTCTCCTTCATCCAGCTAGAACTTTGCAAGTTATATTCTTACTTTGTTTGAAGGGAATCTCTGACTGTCAAAGCTTACACCAAATCCAAAAGGATACTAACAATTTCATCAGATGCAGCAGCAACATACGCATCGCTCTGCCTGGTTCTTTGAATAATACACACATTTTACTAATAAGATCTCTGCCGACTCATCATATCCTCTGTGTACGTCTCGATTCCCCACAGCCTTCACAGCAGAAACAAAAAGATCAGATGCCTCATTTAATCCCTTTAAGCCTCTGCTGGATGAAGTCTTCAGAGATATGTTTTGACATCTTTCCAAGCTTTTAAATTAATACACTGGGAAAAATTCAAATTTATGCACAATAAAGCACGAGTTTCAGCATGGCTAAATATAGCATCACAAAATGGAAAAATGAGAGAGAGAGAGAGAAAAAATAGAGAGAGAAACACCTTAAGGGTAATTTCGATAAGGTAAACTTTTACTTTTTAATGCAATATAAGAGACAGACAATTGTGGGATATTGACTGTGGTTAATAAACTAGTCTTCTACCCAGGGATCTCTTCCAAAGCTTTAACCTGTACAAATACCAGAAGCCCTCTTGCATGCATACTTGCAATCCAACTGGTCTGAACAGAAAGGAATAATTTCCCCTCGTTGCCACTGAAGGCAACCAAAGACAAGCATGAGTAAAGTAAATCTCACTCATTCAACTTTAATGGAACTGCAGCCACTTCCATATGGGACACACACATCGTGTCTCCCTTTCGTTTTATCAATGAGCACTCAGACAAATGGCAGACCCCCATTTCCCCCTGTTGTCAACATCGAGGTTGCCATGGAAACAACGGTTCGTGATCTGGATCCATCTTTCTTGTCTACCTATGTGCAAGAGCGATCTGTGCAGCCCTCTCTCCAAATGCCAAAGCAATATAAAACTGACACCCATAGGAAATGTCAGATGCACCATTTGACCAAGAATATTAGGTCTGACAGCCAAGAGCAGACATATTTTTTATTTCCATAGCAGGAAGAGCGTCGTGGCGGTGCATCCTTTTCAATTAGAGAGAGAAAAAAAGAAATTAAAGGGTTGCAAATTGAAATAAATGGCTTTGCTGAACATAAAAGCTTTGAATATGAGGCAACAGGTCAGCTTAACATAATTGAAACGTACCAGCTCTTGCGTACATCTGCACATGCAGACGCTCAAATGTGCGCTCACGTACAAATCGTGCTCTTAAGCATGCCCTTTGAACATGTACAGAGCCCCGTCCTGATTTGCAAGCAGCGTTTTAAGTCCGTTATTTATGTGTACAACAGCGCCCTCCAGTGGCGGTGACTGGTAAAGAGAATTAATAGACACTCAGGACTCATTCAACTGTGAGGCTTCAGCTCAAATATTCCAGGTGCATATAGATGTGAAACTGAACTGATTGAAATTTTCTTCTCTTTTTTATTCTAAGATGAGCAGCTCATCCCCCTAAGGTAACAACAAACGAAAGGAAAAGTATTTTATGGTTGGAGCTATTGGATATAATAAGGTCATTTTTAATTGCAGCAGAAGAGTTAACAGGTTGTTTAATTGATTTTGTTTATTTTGGTAATTGAATTACACCCCATTTCTGTAGTAATAAAAAGTAGCAAATAAAAATACTTTAATTAATAAATCAGCTGCTTTTTTATGTCAATTTTGGATGCATGAAAAATTTATCTTTGCTTTGAAACTTATAAATAATCTGACATTTGTTCTCTTTGTCTTTCATTATTTTTCTTATTTTTATTGCCTACTGAATTTTCTTGAAATAAGCAGTCTTGCTTGAAGCATGTTTATCTATTCAGTGCTGCAACCACAGTGGCAGTAGATGCTGTCTGGTGTAAACTTCCAGGCTGTGAACGAGCAGCTGAACACATGCAACTCCTCCCTCAAAACCCAATGCACGTTCATAGGTAGACTATTTTTTGTATGCATGTGCATATGAGTGATATTTTGCTAAGTAAGGAAATAATAGAAAGCTTTACAGCTAAAATTTTTTTTTTTTTTAAATGTTAGAAAACAGCTAACTTTATGTCCATTGTCAGACATATCTACCATTGATGTGGGTAAATGAGTGCAGGAGAAGCACTTAGAGACAATGCAGCATGGGAAGTGCCAACACCTCTTTTTTCCCACCTATGTGTGAGACATCTTCTTCTACCATGTTAATTAGTGACTTGTTATCTGCAGGAATAACAGAATACACTCAGCTGATGATAGCCAGAAGTGTGATAATTTTATGCTGGCATGAAAGCAATTTTAATTTCAAAAGAGAAAAAAAAATCAGAGGTGAGAAAGGATCACAAAGAGAACATGGATATAACCTGGAAAGAAGACAGTGATGTAGATATGAATGGAAAAATAGAGCCATCATGACTTGTACTCCTGGTAATGATGGGTTTATATGCCCCAGCTGGATTCATAAATATCAGTGAATTAATTAATCGCAAGTAACATTTTCACACAAGAAAAATAAATGGCAGAATCAGAAACAATGAAAGTGTGATATGAATCTTAAGAAGCTATATTTTGCTTCTAAGAAGTAATATCAGTTTCCAAGTTTGTCTTACAAAAAGAAAAAATACCTGGAAAGCTACACATTTTGTCCAGATACACCAGCCAACAGCCACATCTCATCCTTTATCTGGAAAATGATCAAAAATCTTTTTTTGTAAAATCTCAATCATTTGCACATAAAAAACACTGAAAAAGGGGTTTATAAAACTTTCTAGAAATGATCATCACAGAGACAGCATGAAAAAAAAATTTAAATTAAAGGCTGAAGCTAAGACTGCAAAGTGATCAGGTCACAAGATAAACTCAGTTATTCAGGTTAAACACTATTCGAACATGTTAAAAACACATTTACAAAAATTAGACTAAAGAACATATCATCATTTGGCACTGCTAAAGAGAATTTCACATGAATGGAAATAAATGAGTAAGTTTATTACCACCAAAAAAAATAACACAGGGACCTCTTTTTATATTATCTGATCTAAAGAAACTATTGAAGTAGATTGCAACAGTGATTGATATAAAATTGTGTGATATTTATTTTGAGTATTAATGTTGAAGGTCCACCACAAATTAAGAATATTAACCACAGCCAAGACAACAGAGATCTGTTGCAATGATTTTAGCTATAATTCAAATGAGGGAATTCAACATTTAAATTGTAATTGATTATTTGACAGGTGTATAACCCCCCCCCCCAAAAAAAAAAAGAGAACAGAAAGCATTTTATATTTCCTAAATATCACTTTGTGTTACATTTTGTAGCACTGTTTGAATTATGCAAATATATAATGTTCTGCCAGAAATCTGGGTGTAGTGATGGACTCAGACCTAAACTTTGAAAAACACATCAAAGCGATCACTAAATCAGCCTACTATCACCTGAAGAACATCTCAAGGATAAAAGATCTGATGTCTCAGGAAAATCTGGAAAAACTAGTCCATGCATTCATCTTCAGTCGGCTTGACTACTGTAACAGCGTCTTTACTGGTCTACCTAAAAATCAGTTAAACAGCTGCAGCTCATTCAGAACTCTGCTGCCCGAGTTCTCACAAAGACCAGAAAAGTGGACCACATCAGTCCAGTTCTGAGGTCTTTACACTGGCTGCCGGTCCATCAGAGAATAGACTTTAAAGTTCTGCTGCTGGTCTATAAAGCTCTGAATGGTTTAGGCCCAAAATACATCAGTGACCTCTTGACCCAGTATGAACCTGCTAGACCCCTCAGGTCATCTGGATCCGGCCTTTTATCAGTTCCCAGAGTCAGAACCAGACATGGAGAAGCTGCGTTCAGCTTCTATGCTCCACATGTCTGGAACAAACTCCAGAAAGTCTCAGATCAGCTGAAACACTTAGTTTATTTAAATCCAGGCTGAAGACCCACCTGTTCTCAGCTGCATTTACGTAGATTTTATTCAAAAGTTAAAATCCGCACGTCTCTGTATTCTCTCTTTTTAATCTTAAATGCTTTTAATTCTGAATCATGCTTCTAATTGTTTTTTTCTCTCCCTTTTGCTTATAATGTTTTATGTAAAGCACTTTGAATTGTTCTGTACATGAAATGTGCTATACAAATAAACTTGCCTTGCCAGCAACCTAAAGAGAGAGAGGGATGTACAGATTTAAACTGGAGCATACACATGTGGTAGCATCATATAACATTCCTGGTTGTATGTAAGAGATCATTTTTCTTTCTCTTAAGTTTATCGCTGTAGTGCATGCCCCCCCCCCCACCAGCCAGTGTTCCTGACCAACATGAGAAAAATCTTCTTGCTGCTGTCTTTCCTCATCACTAGACTCCAGCAGATCTTGTGTAACACAACTTACATCATGCTTATGAAGTGGTTGAATTTGCATGTCTCATAAAAGGCTTACTGTATCTCATTTCTGTAGTTTCATCCTCATTGTGCCTTCACTCCTCTATCATCATCCTGCTAGACTTGGAAATCACTCACAGCTGAATATTTAGAGACTTCTCAAAATCCTCCATGGATCCAGAGAAGAGGATCAAAGAGAGAGGAGACTTGGTGGAGGAACTGTACATGAGGCCTGTTGTTGGTGTTTTTTTTTTTTTTGTTTTCTTTTGTCAAGTCAACTTTATTTGTATATTTGTATAGCGCTTTAAACACAGTAGCTACCGATAACATCAAAAGATAACCATCTTTCATCTTTTGGATGAAAGATGGGGCTACAAGTGAGCCCTTTCAGTTGTGTTCAGCTAAACTCATTTGATACAATTGTGTCAGATATCATATTTAATTGACACCAGTAGAAATTAAAGCAACAATGCTTTTTTTTTGTTGTTTTTGTAATGCATCACCCCCCTTCCTTTATTCACAGTGAGTGACTGAAACACAAAATAGAAGACTTAGTGGAGGAACTGAAAATGAGATAAGGTGAAAGTTCTCTGACAATCTACCATTTTTGACCAATCTGCTGACTGATGAGAGCATTTTTAAGAAGGGGAGCCTTAAACAGATGCTCATACAAAGTATTTCCGATAGAGGGTTGCAAGTTCTTCAGTCACCAGAGAAAAACAATGTTGTTTTATGTCTTTTGAAAGCCATGAATATACATAAACCTCAGTGCTATAAAGTCAGAAGACCTCGGTGGAGGTGACACTTTTCGACTTGAGACAAAGGTCTCATTCCTCCGTGTCAGACGCTGCATTTACAACATTTAAGAATCTTTTAAAGATTTTCTATTGTATATGGTTAAACCTAATTTTACCCTAATAATAAGTAAAAAGGACTGAGACACAAACAAAACAACAGTAAGTACTGTCACTGATCAATGATTCATGACAGATTGGTGTCCAAGAAGACAATCTCACAAGCTGAGATTGAAGCTGAAGCTGGTGAAGCTGAGCTTTGTTTTGCAAAGTGACTTCTTCCACACCCACTCACTGTAGCTCCTGATGTGGATCTCTATTGATGACTGAAGGAGAGCGTTTCTCCAAATTATGAAACTTGCTTCCATGAATGTGAAATGGCAACATGTGGTGTTTAGATTGTGCCCAACATGTCTATGATTGCGAGAAATTTCAACAAAGCACAGTATTGATCTGGAAAGGGTATTGATTGGCATGACAAATAAATATTTAAAGAACCCAGAATATGTGTTTATATATATATATATATATATATATATATATATATATACCCAACCAGCACCCAGGAAGGCCAGGGCACCCACCCCAATGCCCTGGCCAAGACCATGATGCCCTCTAATCATCATTTGAAGTAAACAACTGAGTTGTTGTTGTAATCGTGCCAGGAAGCACATCAGCAGTCAGACTTTGTATTCTCTCAGGGGGGATAAAAGTAAACCGCTGGAGAGAGCCATGCTGTAACTTTGCGATATCTCCTTTGTTCAACTTGCTCTGGCCTCCGAGGACCTTTCTTACCTGGGAAAACCTGCATGAATCAAGTCAAATCATTTCTATGCAGTTCATGCTGTAGTTTGAATTGCAAGCCTTTTGTCCTGCATGCCCGCAAACATGTTGCTGTTTACAAAATGTATTTTCTAAAGGAAGCTTTGGTGGAAAACGGGGAGGAGAAGAAAGCAGCTGCAGACAAAATAGAAGGTGAGCTTTAAAGTGAGCTGTGGGGATGTGCAGATGGAGACAGAGGGATCTTGTGGCTTTATGGTTTCACTGATGTACGTTTGCTCAAATAAAATTGGGGTATCAATGCAACACGGCGTAACCATGGCTACAGCAGAGCCTCTCTGTGCATATACAGAGTGTGACTGCTTTGTGGCCACAGAGGGACCAATTATCTCTTTCTGAATAAGTGAATAGTGAACGTTGAGTCCTGTGTGCATACATGGGTACATCTAAAGTGAGGCCCATAAGCTTTAATTGTGCAGATTAGGAGAACATGTCCGGAATGATAATGCTGGAAGGAATGCATGGAGGATAATAAATCCAGACAGAAGATTTGAGTTGTGCTCTATTATTAGAACATGAACATTGTGTTAACTGTGCATATTATTAAGTTTGACTTATAGGGGCCAATAAGTGAAGAAGTAATATGAGGCACTGAGATATCAAGCACTTGTCTGGTGTTTTTTTATTACATCTTGTTGATAGTAAAGCATGAGCTTACATTATGACTATTTAACTGTCACATTATGCCGTATCATGGTTGTTATAGGTGCATGATTACAAGGGGAAAAAATTGGCTTTAATAAAGTAGGACTATCCTGTAAACCTCTAACAGTTGAAAGATCAAATCAAAACATATCACAAACACCAAAAAGTGTGTGATTGGAAGAATTTTTGCATGAATTGATAAAACATTTGGTTTTGGTTGCAGCTGCTACAATACTGCTTTTTTTTTTTTAAGGTTTCAAACTAGTTCTTTGATCCTTTCAAAAAATATTACTTCAAAAGTTTTGGTCCACTAAAGATTCAGCTTTTGTTTCAATATTTGATACAAATAAGGAAACATGAAAGAGAAAAAGAAAAGAAACATGACTTGAATTGAGCACGAGTGTGTTATCTATTCACATCACTCTCTGCACAGCACAGAAAATCATCCCCATTAAATGAATAGACACTCAGCCATTCTCATTAAACATGTGTGGTGCAGCTGAGCAACTGGAGAGGAACGTCAGGAACGTCTGTGCACTATGTTGATGAGTATTTTATGGAAATTACACGGCAACAGCACGGAAAGGTTTCTGAAACCGTGAGGTCAATTTAGAGGAGCAGCTTCAATTTTTGTTGCAGCCATTTTTTTTTTCCAGAAATTGTGTTTGACCATAAAAGCTGATTGTCCAACAAAACTAAACCAGGCTTGCATTCAGTGCATGTAATTCATCAAGCTGACCTCATCTGACCTTGAAGGAGCTGCCACCAAGTGGACTGTGAGTATTATTCCATTTTATTTGAATGATAGAAGAAACAAAACACTGTTATACATTAAAGGGGAAAAAGTATTCAGCAAATCATAAAGAGGTTATACTGGTGTGCAGCTGTGAGTGTTAATCTACAAAGCAGGCATGTGGAGTCTATAATCTTTATCCAACCCCATCTTAGTTTAGGTTTGCATACTAGATGAACTAATTAGTATGCAATGCTGAAGGTAGCGATAATAATTTTGCTCATGCTTTCATATAATCTGCCAAAGTGTTGACTAAGTAAAAATTGTATGTGAGAAACTTAAGTGAATTCATATCATCCTAAAGGGCTCATGAATATATTCACTGAACTTTGCTGCAATCCAGTAAAAGCATCTTATTAAAAAACACAAACATGTTGAAATGATGGTGGTAAAGCAAAGGTCAAGACATCATGACCTAAGTATGCATCTGTAGACCATAAATACATGTTATTCCATGTTTCAGATAATGACATTGGTACTTCAGATAGCACCAGCTGATTAATACATGTTATTACTGAGGAAAACTGATTAGCATCTCAGTAATTTTCTTTAGATGAGCGAGTGCTACTCATCTCCTAGTTCCTCTTGCGTTTGACATCTACAACACAAATAGTTGTTTAATTTCAGGGCCAACTCTCAGTCTTCACACATGTTGCCCATAAAACAGGTTGCACCTCCTGCTGGGAAATTAAAAGTGCAAATTTATGTTTCAGGTTTTAAAAAAAAAGGGGGTGAAAATGTGGGATGAGCTCATCTCTATGTGGTACCCAGCTGACTGAAGAAGTGTTGATAGGGAAAGAGCAGTTTCACTTGACTGGGCTGCTGCCAAGCCTGGCTGGAAGCAAGAGGAGGGGCAGTCACCCTTACCTGTCTTTTCTTCAGCAACAGAAATATAATTGATTAGAGCCCATCCAGAGTACATTGAACATTCAGAAAACCCTTTTTCTTGTTATCCTGTCATGTTATCAGACAGAACTGTCAGCCTGTGACTCCCCTTTGTCTGACCTGCTCGAGTCTGATTTATTTCTAGCAGGAGATAAGATTCCCAAACCAATCACTACAGGGTATGGTGTGCATAATTCGACAACAGCTTGATGAGGTTTGTTGTTAATCTGAAAGTCTTTATATTGCAATTCCTTTGGCAACAGAAAAAATGCAGACAAATTACTCAATTATACTTCTTTGTAGGACACATTTCATGCCTTGGCAGCACTGATGTCTAAAACAAGAGTTACTGGACACAATAAATCAAGCCTGCATTTGCCTTGACAAATTAGGAGGGATTGCTAGTGGGGTGGGAATTGATTTATGCAAGGAGCATTGTATACTGTACGTTGTACAATGTCACACAAACCTTAACACCTGCATAAGGGGCAATTTATGCTTTGGATGTTTGTGTGTCTGAAAGGGTCTGCAAAGGCCCAAAGTACAAGAAATTTGTCCCCCAGCCAAGTCTGAGATCCCATTTCCTATGTGGAAACAAAAGTAACAGTTGACTGTTGTGGCTTCATGTTGCAGGCTGTGCAAAGATGTCTCAGACATCAATGTGTTCATTTGCAGAAGCCACTGGAGTTGGATGGAAACCTGTTGGCTGATGTCCTTATCTGAGCAATATCTGATTAGGTAGAAAATAGTGTAAAGTAATGTGCATTTAGTCTTCCAATCATGCATTTCATTCTTTTTACTTTTTAATGTTTTGCCCCTGCTTCAATGCTTTTAATGTTTTATGGAAACCACTTTGAGTGTCTTGTACATGAAATGTGCTGGACAAATAAACTTACCTTACACACAAAACCAAGGATAAATTGAAGTAACATGCACGTGACAGAAAAATGTCTGAGGAGATTATTTTTGTATTGATGAAAAATGCCCTTTTTAAGCTTAAATCAGTCAACGTGCTCACTGAAGCATGCCTGGAGCCAATGTTTTTTAAGCATGCAGCCATCCTCTCATGGGTTTCAATAACATGTTTCTCTGGACATGCAGAGACATAAGTTACTAAATCTTACAAGCCTTAGAGCGAACCCCTGTAACCCTTGTTACGCGTTCTCAACATCACATCATTGAAACTGGAGAGACATCCATGAAGAATATGGCATACATATGGCACATCATTTTCCCTGATCATGTAAGGCTGTTTATCTTGCGTGACCATGCACAATGCTGGCATGTTGTGTCAAAGTAACGCTTGTATCGACACAACAGCAGCATTGAGAGGCCACATCTGATGCAAAAGAATTCATGCCCCTAGCTTTTTTTTCTCAGTTGTTTTCAGAAATCACAGAATTGAGCCACTAAATCCATCTGCATGCAAATCAAGAACTCCTCGCTCAACCATTGCCATTATTTAAAAGGGCAAAAAGCAGCAAGCAAAGTTTGTATGAAGAATAATTTTAGAGGGAAATTAGAGGGAAAGCATGAATTCTTACCCTCTAGCAGGCATCTCAAACTTCAGCTCTGCAGGTTTTAGCTGCTTCATTGCACCTGATTCAAATGAAAAGGTTCCAACAAACTGATGTCGAATTCTGCACAATGACCCATTAATCAGCCTGCTTTTTTTTTTTATTCCTTTATGCATTGTAAATCAAACAAAATAAAATAAAATTTAATTTATAAAGGCTTTTCTTGATGAAGGGCAGAAAACTGAAAATAAAAAAAAAAAAAACAAAAACATAAAAAAAAAAAAAACAATCACACACACCCAAACACAAAAAACAAAAAAAAAAATATAAAAATATACACACACACACACACACACACACACACACCACACCCCCCCCACCTAAAATAATAAAAATAATACAAGGCTGGAGTGACTCAGTGTGAGGGAGAGATTTCGTGGGGGTCCCATCAGGAGGGGGGCGAGGCCTCGGGGGTAGCCCCAGCAGGGGAGGCCAAGATCAGGGGGGGGGGGGGGGGGCACCACAGGGGGGGGGGGCGGAGAGGGGGGCCGCAGCCCCCGGGAGGGGGGGCGCCCCATATAAGCCTAAACACTATGAAGGAGAAGGAGCCCTAGAGGAGGAAGATCTTGAGGAAAAAGTGGTGAAAAAAAAAAAAAAAAGAGAAAAGATAAGAGAAGAAAAGAGAAATAGAAAAAAATAAAAAAATAAAATTAAAAAAAAATAATAAAATAAAAAATAAAATAAAAAAAAAATAAAAAAAAAAAAAATAAAAAAAAAAAAAAAAAAAAAAAAAAAAAAAAAAAAAAAAAAAATAAAAAAGGTAGGTTAAAAAGGTAGGTCTAGAACTTTTAAAAAACATTAACACCCTGAGGTGCTCTGGGGGGGTTTTCCGGGGGGTTGTACCGTAGAGGAGGAATGAAGAGGAGGCATGAGGTGAGTTCTAGAGTTGAGGTGGAGAAAAAGAACAAGTACGAGGGGGGAGGAGGAGGGGCTCGGGAGGATAGATTAAATAGAGGAGAAGAAAATAAGAAGAGTGAGAGAGATAAAAGATAAATAAAACATTAATAAAGCAATAAAAAAAGTCGAAAGTGAATCCCGGGGGGCAAGGGGGGAGAATTAAAAGATTTGTAATGTGGTGTCGCGCTCTTCTGCTCTTCGGAAGTCGTTCGGGGTGGTGAGCAATGAATTAAAAGTAGGGAAGAAAGAAAATAGAAAGAAGAGAAGAGAGGAGAGTAGAGTAGTATATTATTCTATTAAAAAAAAAATAAAACAATAGCTCAGTACTGTGGTGGGAAGAGAAAAAGGGGGGGTCTATGGAGATATTTTTTAAAGATGAAAAAAATCTGTCTTGGAATTATTATGGATGGGAAAAAAAATATATCAGAGAGAGAAAAGAAGACCCAAGTTCTTACAAAATTAAAAAGAATAAAAATATTTAAATTAGGTAAAAATAATTCTTCTCTTTTTTTCAGGAGGAAGGATAAAAATTTCATTTTTTTCTTGGTGGATGTGAAAGTAATTAGCTTCCATCAATTAATATCTAAAAAATAAAATTAAAGGGTAAAAGGGGGGTGATTGAATCCAGGAGAAGAGAGGGGGGGGAAAGGGAGGGTATGAACAAAGAGGATGGGAAAGATAGTGTATGTCCTGATGAAGGATGCCCAAATGGGAAAGGGAACAGGAAAGGAAAAGGAACGGGGATAAAATTTGATGTTGGGGGAATTCAATTTATTATTTTATGGATATGAGGAGAATATATATATAAAAAATTAAAAATCTGGAGATGAGAGAAAGGAATTAAAAAATTTTAAAACAGTACTGAGAGGGCCATCAGACTCATAAGTATGAATAATAGAATCTGGTGGACTAATGTATCGAATGCAGAAATAAGATAGTAGAATGAGGAAAGAAAGTATTGAAAGTAAATGTAATATCAGGAATAATAAAAAATATTAAAAGGGGTGTTCTAGAGTTTTGGGTGAAACTAAAATAGAATATTCTAATATAATATATTTGTTATATTTAAATAAAATTGAATAAAAATAAATATAACAATTTTTTTAATTAAAATTAATAAAGGGGATAGATAGAGGTAATTAATAATTATAAAGATGTAAATTAATCGTTCTTCTTCAGGAGGTCCCCCTCACCGCGGGGTTTTAAGGATATGGGAAGACACCTATAGAAAGAAAAATTTAAAATTTTTAAAACATAAAAAAAAAAAAAATAAAAAACGTTTTAAAAGTGAAGTGGGGAAGGGTAAAAAAGGGGGGGGGTGGGGTCTAGTGGGAGAAAAATCAAACAAGAATCATCGCATATAAGAGGAAAAAAGACTTTACAGTTTAGGTAGAATAAAAGGAATAAATCAGATATAATAAATGTTAAATTTTGATATAAGATATGATATAATATAATATATTTTATTATAAATGAAATGGGAAAAGGAATTCTAAGCTGCAACATATGGTGGCAGGGGGGGGGAGGTAGGAAATGTTATAATTAATAATAATAATGATAAAAGAATAAGGGGTTGTGTTATAGTAGGTGTATGCACACATGGTCACAGTCATGAGGGAATCCACCCTGCCAGACACAGAGCAAACCAGTGACCAGCTCCAAAGGGACTTTACTGATGGTTTTGAGACAATTCTATGTAATTGTGTTGCCTTTTTCTCTATTTTCTCACCTGTTTTCTTTGTTCCTGGTCAAATTTAGGTGCCATTTTGGCATAAATATACTGTAGTAGACTAACTTCCGAAACTGTTCATAATTTCGCTCATCTGTGAGCAGAATGTAATTATCTCCTCTTTAATTAAAGAGGAGTCACACTTCAGCGTGTATTTAAAGTTGAAGGTTGTGTTTCGGCTCCCGAAGCTTCAGCTTTGACACCTCTTCTCCTCATTTATGTGCAAAACTGTCTCTTTCTCTGTATATGTTATTGGGATTGGCAAAGTGTTCTTGGCACATAAAGCTCTCTGTTTCTAAGCAACAGAAGGAGATGCTTTCAACTTTACAGGATAACAATTAGATTTTGTGTCAATCAAATCAGCTTTTCATAATAGTAACAACCCATCAACATGACCAAGGAAATCACATGCTCTGTGAAGTTCATTATAATTTTGTTCCACTGTTGAGCTCACTGTCTATTATTAACATTCCCTGTTCCTATAAGAAAAAAATAAAAAAGACAAGCCAGTGTGTGATTAGAGGATAAGTGGAGGACTTCAACTGAAAGTAGCTTGTTTTGCTCAGTGGCAGCATGCAATCTACATTACAGCCTTGATAGATTTTACTTCCTGCTTCCTGCTGGGGCTGGTTAAAATAACCCAATTAAGGAAAAAAAAGGAAAAAAAAAAAATCAATATCAGCATTAGTTACAGTATAACTGAGTATTTGTTCAGTTGAGTTATGAATGATATGTGCCCAGTCTGATGAAGTGTGTTAAAAATACAACAGTGCATGTGATTCCTCTGCATCTCCGTGCAAGCAGAGAAGAAAACTGGAAAGGCCACTCTGTGGGATGCACCGCCAAAGATATGCACCACTCGCTGTGAGAAAAATGTGATTACAGAGTAGAAACAAAAACCATCAAGCTTACTGTTGACCTGGTAGATAAGTGTGTCTTCATGTGTCTGAGTGTGTGTAAGCCCCATTCATCACACCAGGGAGGGCATGCTGCAATAATGAGAGGAAAATGAATGGCACATTGAGTGTGTAAAACTGAAATCTCGCCATCCAAAATAAGACTTCTGGCACAATTGACTTCTTCACATGCAAGCATGACAGCTGATATGAAGAGAAAAACCGGGCGTACTGAGGAAACCTATGACTGAGATTCATGATTGTTTGCTTTCTACCACCCAGTGTGACATGCTCAGCAGAGCTGCAGGCTGGAAGTTGCCCAGATGTTGATTTAATATCTAAATCTTAAGTATTTTATCGAATTGTAAGCAACATACTAGCTTTTTTTTTTTTCTTTCTCTGAAGGGCTTTATTTTTTGAGAACCATTTATCACAATTTTATATTGCAATCTTTGGGGACTTTGTAAATCTGATGCTTTTGTTCCAGATAGATTTATAGCTTTGAAATCCAGTCTTGGGAATAATTAGTTGAAGTTTATTACATCCCAAAGATGTGGTGTTATTAGAATACTAATAAGCTTTTTGGCCAGGATACTTTATGATATTAGTTGCTAGATTTCAGCAACCAATTTTCCGTTCAGCCCCGGATCCTTTGTTGTAAGCAATGGGTCAGACTAAAAATTGGATCCAAATGTGTTGCAGAAGCACACAGTTTTAAAGAAAGAGAAAGTATTTTCCAGCAAATTGACTGAGAGAGCCAGATGACATAGCATTCAAATAGTTGGGAATAATAAGGACGGGATGTAATTTTGCATTTTTTTTTTCATTTTGACTTGTTTTTTTCTTTTTTTTTTTTTTTTTTCAAATATACATTTAGTATTTATATGCATTTATATGCAATTTTTGTCCTTTTGAATATGACAGGACAGTCCTTACCTTTGCATAAAAAGTGAGGAAATTTGGCTTTTCTTGATCTTTTTTTTTAAAAATTGTTATAGCCACAAAAAGCGGTAAATAGCAGAATTAAGTGCTTGACATTAGCAGAGAAGATTTGACACATTTGTCATGAGCACAGCCCACATACTCAACTCTGCTGCTCGTCCAAAAAATGCACTTTTCTTACAAATGTGGCCCCATTTAAAAGAAAAACAAACAGGGAGAGCAAACAGGTTTCCAAAAATGTAAGATTTAATCAAGGTCAAATGTATTTATAAAGCACTTTTCATAGAAAAGCAACACAAAGTGATTTAAATAAAAATAAATTTCTGTAGATTGAAATAAAAGCATAATATAGCAGTTTAAAATACAGCACCCATTGTTTCTTTCACGTACAGATGTATGTACACACATAAAATGCATGCCTCCTTGATGCAGTCATGGCTCAGGTTGGTAGAGCAGGTTGGCCAAAGATCGAAGGATCGGTGGTTTGAATCCCGATCCCCCAACCATCTGTTGTTGTGTCCTTGGGCAAGACACAAAAACCCTCCTTGCCTCCAGTAGGGGCAGCACTGGTGTATGAATGTGTGTGAATGTTCCAGGTGGTGGGCGGAGGGTCTGTATTACCTATCATGCACCCTCATTGCCGAGATTCATTGCTACAAAAAATGATGATAATAAAAAAAAAAATATATTGGGGGGGAGGGGGGGGGAAAAGAAAAAAAAAAAAGGGGGGGGGGGGGGAGGGGGGGGACGGGGGGGACCAATGATAATAATAATTCAAGCAAAAATGTATTTACTTTTTGTGCTCAGTTTATGTGGCAAAGCACAATTATGTCCAGAGCAGGTAGCTATAAATGGAATTTAATGGGGTCTTTTCCCCCCTTTTTTTTTGTACACATTGTTTTATTAAATAAAAATAAACTTTCAGTAATTTAATAATGAGTACTTGCCTTAAATTGTGAAAGTCAAAGTTTAATTTTTGTTACTTTTTTAGCCTACAGACAAGCATTTAATTGGACATATGCTGTTGTCCCACTAGAGACTGGATAAGACAGTAAATCAGTCATTATGTAGCTGACTCACAGCCACTGGTTAAAGGATGCAAAACACATACAGAACTCTCTAGAGTCCTCTCAAAATCCATAAACTAGCTCAAATGACCAATGAAATGTTAATGAGAAGCTGAGACACAACTTTCCCCCAAGATTACAAAATCAATTCATTGCACAAAAAACAATATTTTCATTCCTAACAGGATCTTGACTTTACCCAAATAAAACCCATGGCAAAATACTGTAAAACAACCATTTTTAATGAAGTAATGGTCATATGAGGCCACCAACTAGAGAAAGAAACATACTGTACTGGGAGCCACTGATGAAAGATGGCAGTCCTGTCTTGCTCATCAAGTACGGTGTTTAGATTCGGTTTAAAACACAATGTAAGAAGTTAGTGACTATAAATGCACCCATAGCTTAAGGAAAGTAGCACCAAACAGTCACAAAATGTTCCAGAGACCAAACTGAAGTCAAAACACTGCGGGCTGCTAAAACTATTTGGCAACGTAGTCTGCCAACGACCAGCTAATCGGCTGTCCCGTAGTAAGAGTAAAAGGTGTTAAGGCCAACCATGACGTACAGAATCTTAGGAAGGGCACTTATCTGCTGTACTCTGAAATAATAGTCTCCGGTTTAACTGTATTAAATGATTTAGTTTGAACAAAAATGTATAATCTAAAAAAAAAAATCAAAGTCTGTATAAACTTTTGTTCTTTCTTCTTAGGCTTCAGGAATATTGTTGACTTTGATCAATGAAAGTTTCCATCATATGACTGTGTGTCAGTTATGTGAGATGAATATTTCAGAGAGGAAGTCATATTTTGGACTTTTTCAAATCAAATTTGTCTTTAATCTTAGCTTTGGAGCCTAATGTTGCCTTGCGTGAGATGATTCCTGGCTCAAACCTTGGCTGGAGCCTTGTTGTGTGGAGTTTGTGTGTTCTCCCTGTGCATCCATGAGTCATCTCTGGGTACCAATCTAAAAATGCGGATGTTGGGTTGATTGACATTTCTAAATTCTTCCCACAGCTGAGTTAGTGGTTGTTTGTCTTTCTGTGATGGACTGGTAACCTGTCTAGGGTGTATCCTGCATCTTGTCAAATAGCTAACAGCTTGTCTGCACCTAAAAGTCGCCCCCACAACCTGTCACTGGAATTAACAAGTGCAGACAATGGATGGATCTCAGGTATGGATATGGATAACACTTACAGTATTAATCAGCCATTGACTACACTGCCCCTGTGATAAAACTGGATTGTTTCTGTTACACTGCTAGAAAGCAGCATTACAAGATTTATGGCATATCTAAAAGACCACACTTTTTTTTTTTTTTTTTTGCAGTTGCCAATTAGTAAGACCAGTACTGATTATTAATTTGTTGATCTTATCAGGTTCTAACTTCTTACTACAAGTAAGTATGATTTGCTGGTTTGTTGTGTTTAACCAGCTTAAATATTGCAGATTATTTCCAATCGTAAAGGAAATCATCAGATTAGTTGGTAGTGCTGTATTAATAAAAGTAATATTTCTGGTAGTAAATAAAGAACTATTTACATAGTACGGTGTGTCTTATCATTTGTAGAGTTATTATACCTTCTTCGTAAAATCTACTGGTGTAACAGTACCTGGTGCTGAAAAATGAAGAAAAATATCATCAGCCCATTATGTTCTACGGCTGATAAATGCACATGTTGATTAATAAAGTGGATCACGGTGAAAAATAATGCCCAGATTTATTGAACAGTTTTCAGGGGAAGGGGCAAATAAGTGAAATTAAAAATGCTCTGAGAAAAAGGTCAAATCTGAAAAGCCTGTGTACCCAGGTGCAATTATTTATTCTGTCCACAACTTGTCTTTATGCCGCAAAGCAAGGCCATGTTGGAGGTGACTTTTCCCTCCCTGCGCTGTTATTCCTGGTTTGTCGCCACACTTCAGACTCTGATCAAACTCCACCAAACAAGCTCTCTGCTTTACCAGCAGCTTCTCTGTGTCATTTCTGCCATTCGCCCCCAACCATCTCTTTCTTTTCATCCTCTTCATTTATCCATCGACATCACTTCTCTTTTTTATTATTAAGGAGCACCCACTTTCTCATGCACCTCTTTGGCCGATTTTCAGCTTCTATTCATCAGGTCCATTTTCAGTTTTCGATCACCTCTTTCCCTTTCTTTCCTTTTTAGCTGAGGCAAAAGAAAATGTTTGTCAATGAAAGTCAAAGAGAAGCACCCAGTGACAAAAACAGAATAAGTAGATTAAGGTCAAACTGTACCTTCTTTCTTTCAAGTGCCCTTCTCCCCTGTTTTTTTCTGTTTCTTGCAGAGTAATACAATTTTCATACAAAGAAAAAAATGTTTGAAAATCATCTTTAAAATAAATGATTTATTTTTTTCCTTAAAAAGACAAACAAACCAATAAAAACAAAAAACCTTCTCTTCTTAAGATAAACTTTTTCCATTTTCAGTATGGCAATGTTTATGACCGGGGAAGCATTAAAAGAAAATGTTAGTTTCAAGCTTTCACATTGCTTTTATTCTTTTACTTTTACAACTGGGACCAGCTCCAAATCCTGAAATGATAAATGCTGCAAGTTATGAATACAGTAAGACACCGAGGATGTGATGAAAAATTTATATGTTTTTATTACATCACAATATTTCAATTAAGTGTCTTTTAATTAAATCACTTGAAAATGTAAAACTTGCATCCCACATCGAATTTGCTGCTCCATTTTTTTTTTTTTGGTTGCATTATCCTTTTTGCAAAATTCATTTTCGTTTCCATTTTTATAATTTATATTGTTACATCAGGCTTTAATGAACATTTCTTCCTTTCTCCCTATAATCCCGTTTTATCTTTGTTACATCTGCAAAGGCTCCATCAATGCTGAAAAGCACATTTTGGTTTAAAAGGAACAATTACTCCCATCCAGGCAGCATCTCTTTCAGGGAAGGGCTTGCATATTTCAGCAGGACAGTTGTCAACCACATACTGCACCCATCACAGCAGCCATGCTGAACTGACCTGCTTACAGTCCAGACATGTGACCAATAATAAAACATTTGACGCATTGTGAAACAAAAAACAAGAATGAAACATTCCTCTCATCAAATTTCAGCCACTGCTGTCTTCACCTCCCAGACGTTTAAACAAGAGAGGGGATGCTACACAGCGGTAAACATCACCTGTTGCAACTTTGTGGTGCTGCCATCAAATTCAAAATAAGCTCTTTGTATCCCTGAGATGGTAAAATGTCTGAGTTTCAACATGTGGCATGTTGTTTTGTTCTGTTTGGAATAGAACAAGCGTTCAGGTTTGTGAGATTTGCAAGTCACTGCTTTCTGTTTTTATTTACATTTCGCACTGTGTTCCACCTTTTTTCTAACTAGGGTTGTGTAATATACCCTTAACAAAGTTGAATAAATCCCACGTTTCAGTTATTCCATGTTTCTCATATTTGTCTAATTTTCTTGACAACCACCCACTCAACGACTGACAGAGAGATTTTACCATTGCATTATGGGAGATGGGAAAATGACAGAGAAAATTAGGTCCATCATGTTGGTTACAGCTGGAGGAGCACTGACACTTTCATTATCTGGTTCCAGTCTGTGTGAGGGTGAAATTGATGGAAAATTTCAGGGAGGTCATGACTACGTTTTTAAAACGTCAGCGAACCAGAACCCTGATGGTGTAAAGCTGACTGAACTGGAAATGATGTCATTTATAAGACTGTTGCAGAGAATGGGCCAATAAAACACAAAACACGGGCAATACAAGCAAAAATGCTACAGACCAAAGTGCTTTCTAAAAAAAGAATTCTCATATACATTGGCTTGATGATGTGAAAGGCTGAGTTAATCTCTCCTTGCTCTGGCCTTTTTTCAGCTGTGACTGTGCCTGTGAATAATTCATATCAAGGGATCGTAGTGAATGAGAGTGTGGAGAGGCAATATCAACACTGCCTTAACCTTGGGCTGCCTGCCACAGGTTCCTGTTGAGTAGAGATTCAATTAGACAAGGAGAGGAATGTTTAATCCTCTGATTTGATTTCTTCCAGACTGGAAGCTTTTATATATAAATAAATAATTGAATGAATAAAAATGCTTTATAGTACTGGGAAATAATTAATCATGATTGCTGAGGATAGTACATTTCACTATATGCAAGATGTGAACCTGGAAATATGCTGATGTTTTTCAGTGCAAATTGATTTAACTTCAGGGTTGATCAAATCCAGTAAAAACAGCAAAACTGATTTTCCTGTCTGGAGAAAAGAAAATGGAAAGTATGGACAAAGTGCGTAAAAACCACTCGTGGTGCCTGGTTTGTCCCCAAACTGGTCATGATCCAGACCATTCTGAGTCTGAAAATGGGTGAGTTGACATACTTTCACTCTCAGTTAATATATGATTTTGCATGAGACAACTGCTTCTGAAAAAGCTGAAAAAAACAAAGACAAGAGTTTTACTCATGAGGGGCTTAAATCAAATATTCCAAGGTGAAACTTGAGTCAAGCTTGAGATTTATTCCACTGCCACTCTTCAAAAACCTGCGTAAGCTGTAGTGCTGATCCTTAAACTAAACACAGCTGCATATTTAATGTTGATGCAGCCACAGTGTTACCACAAAGGTGCCAACGAATACCTTTTGCTTATCTCAGAAACACTATACAAGCTGTATTTGACACCCTGGGAATGAGAATAGGTTGGCCCCCCCAGTTCAGGTGAACATGCGGTGTCATAGTTCAGCCCTGTCACCAGAAAAAAACAAAATCATGCATTGATACACACGTTGAACCAAAGGAGTGTGGCACCATATCATAATTTATGAGAAACATGCAGGTTATTTGAGATGTGTATTTAATGTTGATAAATGTTGTTGTTAATAACACTGAGTATTCTATCCCAACTTTAACCAGGTGTCTTCTCTTTTAACATTTAATAGTAGGTGGTAAATATGAATCAACATGAAGTGTAAGTGCATAAGTATGCAAAGTCTGGAAACTATTTGGATTTAATGAGAAGCAAGAAAAGAGGGGCAAAAATCTACAGACCACTAGTGAAGTGCTGCAGTTGCAAGTCTGAACCCTCACCAAGTGAAATGTCATTTCAAATGGGATGCTAATATAGTCAGACTGTACAGTGTGGTTTAAAGAGATGGCTCTGGTGACATGACACTGTGGGTACATTAGAGATTAAAGAAAAAAAAAGTCTCCAACAATCCATATTCAGTTTGAAAAACCTGTAAGATGTATATTAAAGTAAAAAATTAAGTTGAATAAATAATCATAAAATCAATTTTGACTTGCATTCTTGTACATACATGTAGAGTATGACCATGTATCAGAAACAATTGAGACACCGCAATAGTTGTATCTTATTAAATATCTAAAGATAAATCTAACCAATTTTAGATTTGAAAAACAAATTATTCTTATTTAGAATGTTAAATGAATATCAATGTCAAACCAATAATAAAAACTGCATCAGACTGCAATGAATCACATTGAATCACTCACTGCTTTATTGTATCTTATTCCATGTATATCATCTAGTTGTCAAGTTCAAGTTTATTTTTAAAGCACAATTTCAACACCCAAGGATGCTCAAAGAGCTGCACAGTATATGAACAAGGATAGAATAAAAACAATAAGTATAAGAACAATATTACAAAAACAATTTAAAACAATCAAATAAATAAAACCAGATCAGGAAAGAACTGCAAAGAATGTTAAGTTAGACTAGATTTATAGGCAAAGGCTAAAAGAAATGCAGCTCTAAAGTGAAAAGGTAGCCCATTGCACATTTTCAGGGCACACACGGATGAGGCTCTGTTGCCTTAAGAAATCCGTCTGGAGTGGGTGACCTCCAGAAGCAGCTGGGAAGAGGATCTCAGTGGTCTGACTGGAGTGTGTTTACGTAGCAGCTCAGACAGGCATGCCTAAGACTTAAAAACAAGCAAAAAAGACTTTAAACTGGATCTTAAAAGCGACAGGGAACTATATCAGGCGATATTGATATTCAGTTATAGTCAAGATTGGCCAATAATGATATTGGTCGATAATATTGTGCATCTCTAACACACACACACGCACACGCACACGCACTCGCACTCGCACACGCACACGCATATGTATATATATATATATATATATATATATATATATATATATATATATATATATACTTTTTTTTTTTTTGCTTAAAACTGCATTAGGGCTTTTTTTGGAATACTTAATTGTCTTGCTAAGTGCCGAGACTAAAGATCACATGAGGGTAAGCAGCCTCAGAATCAGAAACCGGATGAAAGTTAGTATTACAGCTCTTTCCTAAAATAATTAAAACATTCTGCGGCACCAAAGGTTCATCAGCACTAATATCTTGTTTGTTTTTAGGAATGCTGCATGAGCGCAGCAGGTAGGATTCCCCACAGAGCCCAGACAGCTTTCCTCCTGGGAAAGCTCAGGATCTCAGAGGGCACTATATGACAAGCAAAGCTTTTAAATACTTGTTGATAAATTATGGCCATTTCATGCTGAAAGCAAGTAAAAGTTTCATCCTGATATTGTTTATGAGTTGTTCACAGCTTTGCCAGTTCGCAGAGAGGCAGTAAAAAAAATTTTCTTTCCTCAATTTCATTTCATTATACACTCTGACCATCATTAACCAGCGAAGCCTTTAGAGGTAGTGATCATAAATCCATCCAACTTATAGCTCATGGCCTTCATTTATCAACTTCTTTTTTTAACTCACACAGGTGACTTCAGGGTGGCTGTTTCCTCAGCCTCAGGAGTGAAGATTCATAAAAACTGTTCATCTCATCAGGATGAGCACAGCTGTTGGGCCTTGAACTTTATGAAGCGAGAGTAAGCAGCTCAGTGGACGTATTACATGTCTTTCTGCAGGGGGTTTAAAAGCAATACAATATTATCCCTTTAAATACCCACCAGCTTCTAATGCCTGAAGCTGAGACAAACCGCATGATGGATTTTGTCGGATGATTTCTTTATAGTTTGTGCAAAAAAATGCATCGGGTTTCTTGACATGAATCACACAGAAAAACGTCTGAAGAGGCTGGCTGTGCAATCTGTGCTTTTTGCATCAAAGCAGATTGTATTTGTCTAACATCCCATCTTTCCTGTCTGTCTGCTTTTCTCCCACTCCATCTCTGTGTGTGTTGCAGGAAAGGATCCTGGTAATGGGTAGAAGATGTGGAGTGGAGGGAGAAGAAACAAAAACCCCCAGCACCATTAATCTTTATTACATTCTTGAGCAAATGTAAAAACTAAAAGACTAAAAGCACAGCTAACAGGGCTGTCAGCTTTAATAGGCATGGAAAGCTTTAAAACATTCATCCACAAATGACTGTCTGTGATCAATGATATCTGTAAGTATCACAAAGTGGGAGGAGCAGTTGTTTTTGCTGAAGTGTTTTGTTTAATCTGTGCCGTGGACATGGCCTAATATAAAGCTGACAGACTGCGCTGTGGGCAGTGATGTCTGTCTTTTCTTTTATTATCAGTCCTCACATTTGCCTGTAAAATTTTGATTTCTGTCTTAGGTTTATAGTGTAGTAAAAGAGACAGCTCTGTAAAATTCATTCAGCTTTGCATGAACACTTTTCTGCACACCAACAAAGAGAGGATCAGACATAAAAGAAAAACTCTCATGAACATGGTTGTACCAGTTTGAAAAAGCCAGACTTATAAAAAAGAAATTGAAATGTTTGACTAAGCTGTCATTCAGCTTTGCAAGAAGGGAAGCTGGTGCTTGCATGCAACATGTAACTAAGTCCCTGAAGTGAATGAGGATCTCAAATAGCAGTCTGGTCTCATCAAAGATCTGTAACACACATGTTTATCTACATGCCCCTGTGTAATCTGTGAGACTGCAGTGTGTGCTTTTGCTGTTGTTTTCTGTTTCACAGCCCTCACGACATGACAAGAACTCTAACCATGTACTTTTAACTCCTTACCCTGAGCATTTGTGAGTCAGGGCGCAGTTGAAAAGAAGTGAAGTGAAGCAGAAAAATGCAATCACTGTGGAGAATGTTGTGCAGGGCAAGAGTCAGACTCGTGCTCTGTTGCATGAAGCCCATGGATTACAGCTTTCCACAACTCGCTTCTTCCTTTATAAGTGTTTGTTGCCAAATGAGTCACTGTTTAGACATCACGCAGAGTTTCACAACAACGCTTTGTTTTAGTTTTTTGTATTTTTTATAAGCTTCTCTGGGATAATTTTGGAAAGTTCATTTTTAGCCTGTCAGGGTGACGAGGTAATGAGTTCGTTATGTCCTGATGATGCAAGGTCATCATGAGGTGCAACACACCCAAAAGATAGTATCATTCCTCTGTTGCTATGGAAACAAGAAAGGGATAACTATAGTATCAGCAGCAGGTGGCAACAGGTGGAGTAATTCCTCTACATTTCCCATTTTCTTAAATTCTTTCTTCTCTCTAGTTTCATTTTCCCCCATTCTACTGCTCTCTTCCTCCTCTAAACTATCTGTCTTGTCCATCAGCCTTTTCAATGACCTTAGAGCAGATAACATAGAGCAGATGACAGTTGCTAGGGAGATAAGGCAATGCTATCTGCTTTAGTGAAATTTAGTTAAGATGTCTACACATTAGCTCACTTCAGAGCAGATGGCAAAGTCCACAAATATCATCACTTAGTTTCGGCCTCCTGCAGATCACAGTTAGTGTTTATGGTCTTATAATATGCCAGATGCCCACTGTCAGTGCAGCCACCAAGGCAATGAGCAATGGCTTGTTGCTGTGATGCATCAATGTAGTGATTCAATTAAAAAGAAAAATAATTGTCTATTTATATGGCATTGTTGTTCTACTTGTCTTATACAGTTAAAGGCTGAATGCTTTTCAAGGTTACACTCATTACCAAACAGAGCTGTAGAAATGTGCTGGAGTTCAGACATTAGAAACTCTTATACATTATGAATAACATCCCACTGTTCAATGCAGCTATCTTTCTTAAGTCAGGAGCTTGTTTAAAGCTGCAGGACAAATCTCCCCCATTCCTGTTCTTTTTGGCTATAAGATTAAAGTGTGTTGCAGCAGAAAATCAAAGAGTTTTGCTTCCTGTGAAGCAATGGAGGCACATTTTGGTCAGAGAGAAGCTAAGAAAGGAAAGAGTAAAAAACCACAAACTTGTTTAATTTATTTATTTTCAAGTCTTTGCTGAGGAGAAAGCTGATGTAACATCAGTGCAATATAACGAATTTTACTGTATTTTGTGAAGCGAAGGAGAAAGTTAGACAAAGTTCATGCATGGAAGGTTGATTAGAGCATCCTATCATTAAGAAGACAATCAACAAGGCGTATTTAAGAGAAAGTCAACAGGTGAGAAACATCAGTCATCCTGTATGATCCCTGCAGTTATGTAATAATTAAATGACTCATTAACTTCAAACTCTTGATGGGTCCTCTAATTAGCTAGTGCCATCCTACTCCACTGCTTTTGACTGACAGTTCATGGAATGAAAAAGTAGTTTCTGGTCTTTCCCCCTTTTCATATTAGTCTGAAACAGATCCTACACAAGAATTAAGGCCAGTACTAGAAGTGTTCGAAGTTCTGCCAAGCTCCACTTCCGTCAGTCAGTTGCAGACAGATTGCCTCTACTCCACCTTCCTTACATTTGGCGCACTGAAAGAGAGAAATATACCCTTCATTTACAATCAGCTATCCCAGATTTCAGCAGAAGTGCTCTTGCTAAAAAGAACAAAGATGTTCTACCATCCTCAGCCTGCTGAAAGAAAAAAAGTGCAGTTTTTTCGTGCAGCTTTGTCCCAGGCTGTGAGGCGTCTCGCAGTACTAATTATATAATCAGCTTTTATGTGCTTACATAGTGAACCAAGAAATGTATATCCCTGCATAGGTGAGTACTTGTATTATCTATCAGTCAATGCCATTTCCACATCTATCGACAATTTACAAAGTGGCACTCCCAAAACCGCAGATAACCCTGATCAATTTGAGTGAGACTACAGGCTAGTGACTTCTGCTAGCCCGGAGAACGATTACAAGAGTTAAATTGAGGGGAAAAAAAAAAAAAGATCAAATAGATCATGTTAGGTTAATTGATCACTCTAAATTGCCCCTAGGTATGAATGTGAGCGTGAATGGTTGTCTGTCTCTCTGTGTTGGCCCTGCGACAGACTGGCGACCTGTCCAGGGTGTACCCCGCCTCTCGCCTGATATTAGCTGGGATAGGCTCCAGCAACCCCCGCGACCCTGAACTGGATAAGCGGTACAGAAAATGACTGACTGACTGACTGACAAATAGATCATTGTGCCATTTAGCTGAATTCACACCGGTGTATGTAGATGATAACGTTCAAACACCCAGTATGGTTTACATGTGCAACAGTTTACTGGCGTACTCCACCTGCCACATTAAGGTTTCTCAAATTTCCAGTTATAGTCAACAATTTACTTACCAACTTATCAACCTCATGCTTGTGGACAACCCTCTGCTTTGTCAGCGTTCCTGAGCAGAGCTCAAGCAAAGGAACCAGGTGAATGTGCAGTATACGAAAAACAAAAGGAGTTCTTGACCATAGGATAAAACGGATTAATCTGATAATACAAATGTAAAGTACTTTGTAAGTTTAGTTGTGATGCTGTCCTTATAATGGAAATTATGGGTTGGAGTGCAACAATATACAATTAAAATTTTTTATAAAAATTTTTGGAATGTGGGGGAAAAAAAGTTCGCTGCAGAAAAACAACCTTGAAGCTGTTTTTTTTGTGCAACTTTGTCCCCGGCTGTGAGGCTTCTGCTAGTTCTAATAATATAATCAACACTCTTCTACATACATAATGCACGAAGAAATGTATATTCCTGGTGAAAACTAAATGATACCTACTTGTATTACATATCAGTCAATAATATTTACGCATTACCGACAACTCTGAATGTGACATTTGGGGTTCTGTGACAAGACAGAAATTACTCAAGCATAACATTCTACAAGTAAAACTTTTTCTGTTCAGGAATGCAAAATAAATAACTATAATTTAACAGCATCATCAAGAAATAATGTGCTTTTCTATTTTTCAGTTTTCTGTAAAACTGTAAAACTGAAAGTTCATGGAAAAAATTATATTTTAGCACTAATTTCAGTTAAACAGCTTCTACATACCAGTGTTTAAACCATAACAGAAAAGATGATTTTGGTTATTACCATTGCTGTTAATAAAGGTCAGGTCTGGCATAAACCTTACAATGGGTGGTGGTCTAATAAATTTATTAAAGGGGGGAAAAAAATGTTAAGCATCGAATGCAGCCTAAAGTGACAGCTTTATACTATAGATGTTGTTTATGCATATTCAAAAACTGAGGTAATTACTCATTATTAGTGTTGCAATGACAAAAGGAGACACGCTGCCCCCAGAGCCATGTAATAGGACTGATAGAAGAAACAAGAGAAACAAGGAGCCACATCACTAAGGAAGTGAGAGCTTGATTTTATCTTTCACCTTTCACCTAGTCATCCAATTAAATAAGCTACCTATCCTCGCAGCCAAACAGCTTTCTCCTCTGTGACTCATTACTGTGTGTATTTGAAAGTATGGAGGCCAGAAAATAGAATTAGGCGTATCACACACAGATCTCTGCTCTCCCCCTCCTGCCTGATGCCCACTGAGAAAAGAAGGCTGAAGCTTCTATAATGATGCTGCCCTGCAGTTGAGGGACGTTATGAGATTTTCAGTGAAAACTGGTGTCAAGAAAACAAGCAGTCTGAAAAGAATGGCCTCTGAATATCATTTATCAGAGACTATTACCTGGACGGCCTGACAGGACAAGGTGCTCACTCATCACCGAGACATCTGCCCAGCAGTTTTAGGTCTTTTGTACGATGCAGCTAAAAAATGGTCAACCAGAATCATCTTCATTTAGTGGAATAATAGAGACAAATGTTCTGAAATGCTTTGAACAAATGTCATGAAAGATGGTGTGCCTCATAATGGCATGATATGTAATAACAACACAGGACTGGCCAGGAATGATGAGAAAATAGGATGAGAATAGCAATGTAGCACAGAGGTGTTATGATCAAATGCTTGCCAGAAAACACTGTCCATCTACAGTTATTTAAAATGTATTTCTCTATAGTCAGCATGTGGCATTTCACTCTGAATCATCTTATATGTTCAAAACCAGCAGCAAGGCTGGTAAATGTCAACTGGGCCTATAGTTCCTTAATCTGATTTTAGACTCCACTGATTGCCCTTTCTTAATTTTATGCTTTTCTGTAAAGATACAATGTTCACTCATCTGCCGTATGAATGCAAACAGTAAAAAAGGCTGCAACAATGTTGATTACAATAGCTGTTTAATCAGTCATTATATGGTTTCTTTGTAAAGCCTTGTTTGGTCAGTATAGCGTCCAAAATTGAGAATTTTACACACATTAAATCTAATGGTGACCAGGGTAAATGTATCTGCAGAACACATGAATGTGTTAGTCTTGTTTTTGGTTGAACATAGAGTATCTGCATCCTATAGAAAAACTATAAGTGGTTCACATGTTCATGCCATGTGAATTACATGTGGACCACATGTGCAAATATGTGATTTTGAATTGTTATCATGTGATCCACATTTGAAAACGCGTGAAGCACATGTGAACCGTATGTACTAATGTGGTTTTAGAATATTATGTGGATTATCTGTAAAAACATGTGAAGCTCATGTGGTTCACATGTGCAAAAATGTGGTTTTGGAATATTATCTTATGTGGTCCACAAGTGAAAACATGTGAAAGCACATGTGGCTTTAGAACATTATCATGTGATCCACATATTTTAACATATAACCACATGTGCAAACCTGGCTTTGGAACATTACAGTGTGTTTCATATGCTAAAACATGTGAATTCATGTGCAACATGTGAAAACGTGAAGCACATTTGGACCATATGTTAATGCACATGCGAATCACATGTGCAAATGTGTGGTTTTAGAACTGTATCATGTGATCCACATTGAAATCATGTGGACTACATGCAAACCACATGGTTCACAAGTGGTTGCAAATATGGTTTTGAAACATTATCCTGTGATCCACATGTGGTCACATGAAATTCATGTGGTTTTTCTGATTAAACATGTCTGTGTGCTGTATGTGTAACTTAAAGATTTTCTTCCATCGTCATTTCATTCATGTTGCTGTGTTCGCCATTATTATTGAATGCATTATGCGTCGTTTCTGTAAAAAAAAAAAAAAAAAAAAAGCCTTCTGGTTGCTTCGTTTCCAGCTATATTTGTATGCTAGAAGAATGGCTTGTGGTCAAACGACAGGCTTTTCCGGTCCTTCTCATGAATATCCGTGACGCGATAAATGAGGCGGCTCTGATTGGCTCCCTCCCATGAATTTATGATTCAATTTATGATTTGTTACTTCACATCTGACCACAAGCCATCTTTATAAGTACTGCAGTCCCACATGTATGTTTGTTGTAGCATTTATTCCCCGACCAGTCACCAGATCCTCCAGAGCAAAAGGACAGCACGTAGGCATACTCAAGTTTGAAAAAGTTTTCTTAAAAGATGAATAACCAGGAACCAAGCAGCAAGGCTGAGCCCACCACTAGGGAGAGCAGAAACTCTTCAATAGTTTCCTCTGAACAATATCCCACCCCTTAGGACTACTCCATACTAACCCGAACATGCACAATCTTTCCTAGCAAACGGACTCTGATTTGAATCAAAAGAGCTTTGTGAATGCGCCCTAAAACTCTGCACTGAGGTACAGCCCAATGAGGGTCTCAGTTCTGAGAAATACACCCCACCTACTCTGTGTGGCGTACATGCACAAATATACACACTGCAATTACTCTCTTTGTAGGATCTGAATGTATCCTCATATCAGGCGTGAAGCATCTGGAGAATGCATTCACACACTCATATTCTCCGATCCATAATGTCTGATTTAAACCTGATGCACCTTAGACCGAGGCAAATAACAGATCAGATATAAGACAAGATCAGAGTAGGAAAGAAATAAATCAATTCCACCCCCTTCACTTTAATAAAGCACATACCAACTTGAGACATTTCATTTAAAGGACCGAGTGCTGTGAGTCTGGTTTGTGAAGGAATCACATCCTCACTGTAATGTCAAACTAGGTTATGAACACCAGCTCTCGGGGGTTGAACATAAACACCATCAGCCAAACTGAACTAGGGGGGATATGAGAGTAGAGACCTCTCATAAGATTATATCACATCTGAGGAGAGTCGTCTATTCCTCTTCCACTCACATCTGCTCTCGTCTGTTTATAGGCTGTCCTTGTTTCAGAGTGATTTTGAGTGAGAAGAAAAGGCAGCTTCTCTGCACTCTCTTCAATCCCACTGAAGTGAAAACACATTGATTTCCTGCTTATTTGCATTCACACATGTTATCGCTAGTGCTCTCAGTGTCCACATCCAAACTAACACAGAGACATCAGAACAAAACAGCAGATTTGTAAGTAAAATCTATTTCAAAAGCAGAAATATTGATATCATCGGGCATTATGAGGGTTTATCAGTAATGTCATTTACAATTTAGACTACAATGATTAACAGGCAGGACTAGTTTCATTTTATACAAATAGATACAAACAATAAAGGGGATTTGAGAGATAAGACTTGAAGCTTGCCTGAGCACTATTTTCAAGTGCTTTACTGCTGATATAACAATGTCTGACCAAGGTGAAACACATAATTAGGTCTTAGATTAAGTCGTAAACTTTGCAGGAAGGAAAATACCATTCCATGCCCTTGGGAAGGACGTGGGAAGATTGTGGATGGCATTAAGTGGTCTAAGAATAGAACAGAATATTGTTATGAATGGCAGATAGGTGCTATATGAGAGAAGTCATTCAATATCATCTTCAATTGAGGGGATCATTAAATATGATTCTTTTTCTTTCAGACAGTAGGATGAAAATTGACAAAAAAAAAAAAAAAAACTGCACTTGATTATGACTCTGTGGGCCTTACTAAACATTTATGGGTTGTGCTGCTTTTGTGCATCACTGAGGAAAATGAAATATGTAATACTTCAACAAACTAATTTTCAAATATGATTTTTGATCATGAGGCATCTCATTATATAACAGACTTAAATAAGAAAAATGAAACTAGAACGTAACAATGTAAATATTTCTTTCTGTCTAACACACAGAGGAATTTTACAGCTAAAAGTAACAAAAAGTAGAGCTTCCATGCAGTTCATTCAAACAGAGAAGTGCTTCCCACCAGGCAGCAGTTTGCTTCAGCTCAGTGTTTTTGCACTGTCCTTTTAAACCCAGAGTCTGGTATGATATGTGTCATGATGATGAATTTTGTGCCCAACTAAAGGCAGTTTAGACAGCAAGGCATGGAAACACAAGTAAGCTGAATTTGTCTGGTTGCCAGTGGTGTCCAGCCAATCTTTAAGTGTGGCTCACAGGAGTGAGTATGATAGCTGTCTGCAGAAATGATTTCCAGGAAAGAATGTGCAAAACTTCCAGCGTTTTAAGAAGGTGGAAGCAGCAGCAGCAATAACATACAGGATGTAATCTTAGCATATCCAATTTGGAGAGTATAATTGTCAATGACTTTTTCTTTTTAACTGCTCACTTTAGGTCCTTTCACATTGCCATTAGATTAAGATTATTTATATCCTTGTCTCAGTCATTCCAAAACATTGACTTTATTCTTATGAACTATTCTTGTGTGATCTTTTTCTCCTGAAATTCAGCTAATAGATAACTGTAATTGCATTTTTCTTCAAAATTTGTCAGTATTGTTTAGACTTCATTGTTTCATGCATTATATAACACTGTTCTAACCCTAATGCAGGGCAGCAGCAGCAGAACTCAGGTGATGTTACTGCCACAAATACAACAGTGTAATTTGATGAGAACAATGTATTTTTTCTTATAGTGTCCTGCTAGATTGTGGGTCAGCTGCTTCCTGATGGTGACCCTTAACTATTCACTCCAATAAGTTTAAACCGTTTTTAGGGGGGGGAAAAAATTAAAAAATAAAAAAATTTTTTTCAAAAAAAATATTTTTAAAGAAACTAACCAAAACAAAAAGGGGAAACTGGGAATAAAAAAAAATATATTTTTTCTTTTCTTGTGGAGGGAAGAGGGGGGTTAAGTGAGAAATGTTACGTTTTTACAGGACCCTGATTATCAGCCAATTGATAGAAAACATTACTAATTTCAGATGATCCAGGAGATTACCATAATTTGTCACAGATTCAACAGTGGATCAGTTTTTCGCAGTTGATAAATTACTAAAAGGAATACAGTGTTTTTACAATATTTCTTTAACTGTGTTGTTTTGGTTATTTTCAGATTTAAGATCTAATTACATTTTTTGCTATATTCACTTAATAAATTAAGAAAGGTCAAAAAGTTGCAAACCTAACTGTATAACGATGGAGGCTTAAAGGGACTAGAGGCAGGAACTTAAAAAACAAACAAACATGCATTTCCATTTTTTTAATGCTAATGGGTGATGAAGTGCTAAATACCAAAAAGAACGAGTCCATCCACGTCTCTCTCCATTGCCTTGAACAGGCTGTGTGCTGCAAAATGTGTTGCAATTCGGTGGCTGAATTTCCTGCGCTGCCCTGCGGATGTGACGTCAAATGACGCTGCATCCACATCCCCGACAGTTTTGATTCAGGAAGAAGACGGTCGCGGTAAATTCAAACTCTGTAAGTGATAGTTATGGATTCTTCTGCCATCAGCAAACGATCCAGATCAACTGAAAGACCACTAAAAAGTGTAACTATGAAGAAAAAGCGTAGGAAACAACATTATAGCCTCAGTTTGTGCCATTCCCGTGATGGCTTGGCTCGTGGCTGCAGTTACCTGAAGCGCCAGTCATGGCAGTCGCAAGTTTCATTTCATAATCTTGCCTCTAGTCCCTTTAAAGAAAGGATAGAAACATATCAATGCTTTGTGAAATTACAGTTTATTTAACTTTAAGGGGGTCTGGAGTTGCTTGAGCGCTGACTTGAAAACAAAGATTATTTTATTGTGCAAAGGTTATGTCCAATGTTAAAAGCATTGGGCCAAATACTGAACCCTGAGGAACACCTTTACTAACTACAGTATTTAGTCCATTGATTTGTTGCCATCAGTACAGTTGATCTATAACATAGTAAATTTATTCAAAGCATTTGTGAGCAAACACAAAACAAAAGAAAAGAAACAAAAAAACAAAGCAAAACAGAAACTCACAGAAAACATTTCATTTAAGTGCAGCACAGTGTTACTATTTATGAAGTGAGCCAGTAACGATCTGGGATGGTCTGACTGTTCTGAAGGACATATAGTGATCTAATACAGTTAAGTGTATATGACTGTATACGTATCCAAATGAAGGAGTTATAAGTCTATTTAAATACATTTAAATGTATCCAAGTATCATAAGCCTTAAAGTGCTGAGAGAAAATGATATGATATTATGTAAGGTCATGTGAGGGGTTCTATTGTTGTTGGTGAATATTGCCTGATATACAGTAGATGATGTGGAGCATTATGAATTAATGACTTTAATAATAGTTTAATGCTTCATCCTTTCCACTTTACTTACAAAGTAGCCCACCTTTCCCATTAATTACCAGCAGTGTGATGGACTGTGTGGGGACTTTACCAGCAGGTTGCCTTTTTGGTTCTAACAGTTAGCGAAAGCTGGACACTAAACTAACAAGGATTAACCTTACTTGAAAAAGTATTGACATCACTCATAATGTATAGCTATTTTTGAGATACAGTAAGAAGATGTGACAAATAAAACTCTACCTCAAATTACATATGATTCACTTTCATATATCAAGCAACAAAAAGTTGTATCCTTAGCATTTGAAATGATGTATTCTTTATTTTCCATTGCATAAATGTGACAATGTGAACAGTTTTTCACATTGGGTATTTAGTGTTTGTGATCTCAGCTATATGTGTTGCTGCAGTTTTTCCACATTGATTAGATATATAGTAACCACAATACAGCAACTAATAAAATGATGTTTGGATTTTCTGTCTGGAAAGTCCCGTTCCCTTTCCCAAGAAAGAATCACAAGATTTAAAGCAAGGTTTCACATTCTGTTCTGCATATGTTTAAGTCTGAGTTTTGGCTTCTATAATATGGTTTCCTAAGTTTGTGAACTCCACTTTAAATAGAATAGTGTCATGCAGCTTTTTCTACTTTGTCTTCTGTTTGTCCATTTTTGTAAAATCTGAGTAAATATAGCGATAAACATTTATTCAAGCAGTGTAGATGTAGTTTTTGGAGTAGGTATGGTCTGTATTGATCTAACAACAAACTAATCATAGTCTAATGATAATTGTCAAACCTTTTCTGCCAATAAATAAAACTAGAAGCTCTTGAATAGTTGCAACTGTGGCTGGCATGCAACATTATTGGAGACAATTTATCAGCTTACTCTAATGACAAGCACTACTGGTGGATAATGAGGATCTTGGTTTTACTTCTTCTACCCAATTTGCTTGTAAAGGTATGTTACGTCCAATAAATAAATAGCCTATAGTGATTGTCTTACTGGTTTACCCCCCCCCCCCCCCCCCAAAAAAAAAAAAAAAAAAAAACCTGTGAAAAGAAAAACTAAACTAAACTAAACAAAGACGCTAAAAAGATATTTGTGTTCGTTTTCCATATTCATTAACTGCGTTTTTGAGGGTTGTTGACATGCAGAAACCTCTTTTTGTCTTCGTTTTTGTGATGCACTTTTTTTCAAAGGCAGGAAGTAATGCGTTTGTCAGATACACTGTGCTAATGTGCTGTGAAATTATGGCACGTCTCTCCCGGGGGGGGACAGTCTGGTGCACAAATTCTTCCCCATCAGGTGGGAGGAGCGTGCTGCACTGGGACGCTGCACGACGCAGGAGCAGCAGCAGCCCCGTCAAAACCTCCAGGTCTATCTTCAGCAGTCAGACCACCGCTACACCTGTAGTCACTTTTAATGGCGCGTCGCCTGGATTAAGAAAAATTAGACTCAACCCAAAACACATGACTCCAGTATGATCGAAGCCCTTTGGAAGCAGAGCGCCGGGACGACTTAGGTAAAACAATATTTTAAAATTTTATAAGGTTTTTATGGGGGAAAAAAGTGATTTTGAAACGAAACGGCGTGATTTTCTTTCTCTGCATATCTGTGCGTAATGGATACCTTTGGGAGCAGACGGACGCATATGGTTCAGGTGCGTCAATTATTTCCAGGTGGAAAACGTTTAGTTATTCTAAAATATATTCCTTTCAAATGAGAATGCTAATGATTGCAATTAGAATTTAACCTTCAGGGCTTTAATAATTAAGGAAGAGTTAAAGGCGCCTCATGGAATAAGTCACATTTGCTCTTTTAAATGATCAATTTAAAGGTTTTCTTTTTGTAATTTAAACTTTTGAGAGATGTGATCTCTATTACTAAGAAAAATATCACCAAAGAAACGGAGGTGTTTCCGTGATTCAACATACCTTGTCTTTTGCAGGACAAGCAGAGTTGTTTTCACTGAAATTACGATGCATCTCATTGGGGTGGTCTTAATTCTGGTCGTGACAGGAATGGTGAAAGGTAATCTGAGATTTTGATCTTCACGCTAACACAACTGTCATTAACACGAAGGGATTTGAGTCAGTAAATTGAAAATTAAATAATTTCCAAGCTAGTTTACTCGGTGTGGGGGGCAAAAAAAAAAAAGTGTGACGGATTAATATTTCATTGTTTTGAATGTTTTATGTATCTTTTGATTGTTGATGCAATGCTTTTCCCCATTCCTTCTCTCACAAAAGGTTGGGAATGCAGCGCGGGGTGCAGTACAGAAAATGGGTTTTGTGAGAAGCCAGGGAAGTGCAGGTAGGCTACTAAAATTACCTCAAATTCCCCTGCAGAAGATAGCCCATATCCTGTGGGCATTTTCAACCTTATTTCCATACATGTCACAGCTAATGTTTCTCCTTTAGAGGAAAGGAGGTCCTAATCCAGGTAGCTGCATCTCTATGGTACTTCAGGGTTGTTTTTTTTATTAAGCCTTTGTATCTTAATTTAAACCAGTGGTTCATCTAAACATTAAAATTGCTTTTTTTTCCATATAGATTTTGGTTGAAAAGTCATGTTTTCTGCATTTTGAAGCTTAAATGATTGCTTCATAACTGAGTATTCAGAGTTTAACCAATAAATGAAGCATCACAGAAGGAAATAAGCAGAAATTTAGAGCAGGACTGAGAATAATGTAGGCAACATGCTATAGGTAAGGATTGTCTTTTTATTCACTCTTGTAGGTGCAAACCAGGGTGGCAAGGAGAGAACTGTGACCAGTGCGTGCCTTTTCCCGGCTGTCTGCATGGTACATGTAAGAAGGCATGGCAGTGTATCTGCAAGGAGGGCTGGGTGGGCAGCCTGTGTGACCAAGGTGAGTCCCATTAAGCTCCTCAGGCCTCCTTATCTCTATCCGTCCTCATCTTAGAGGTTAGAGTGAGTCAAAGCTTCGGGAGCACACAGCTTGTCACTGAAATAAGCTGGAATAAAGAGTTCCGTTTTTTCTGTGTTGTCAAAGTTAGAGCATGACTGTTCCAAATATGGAAAATAATCATGTACAAAATCATCTGAAAAGAGCAAAACTGGAGGCACAGATTAAGTACAAATATATTCCATTAAAAAGTGCCATTATTCACCTTTTTGTAACATTATTCATCACATATGTTTTAATAAAACATCAAAATTGTCCTTTTGACTGTGAAAATAGTTGTTAAAGCTATTTAAAAGTCCTATTTCCATTTCAGAAGTGCTTTGATTTAATAAAGAACTCCAATAATATTCCATGCAGAATCAACAGTGAACATTGTCACATAAAATATACTGTTTGCCCCTCAAGCAAAAGAAGAAACAAAGAGAGAATATAAAAGAGTTTTTGGGGGAGGGAGGGAGAGGATTTCTGGCTCAGTTTGACCCACTTATCAACACAGATGCTGCAGCCCATATTCTGCTGGAGCATATGTGCCGATCGCCTGTGTGACGCGCTTGGCAGTGTTCTCAGTCTTGTTCTTGATGACAGGATGCTGCTGCCATGCTGAGTGTTGTGAGAGGGGGAAAATGTGCAGAAACACAGTCACAGGGAGATACAGCTCACATGATCTAAAAACAGCACGCTTTATTTTTTCACTCTCTTTTTTTTTTTTTTTCTCTCAACAGATACTCGTCTGTGCTCATCCAGGCCTTGTGCCAGTAATGCCACCTGCATAGAGACAGGAGAAGGAGGATACCTTTGCATCTGTCCCCAAGGCTACGCTGGGAAAAACTGCCATGTGAAGATGGGGATTTGTCTTTCAAATGGGTACCAGTTATCTTATTTTGATTCTGTGAATAGAGTGTCTTTGCAGACACATCAATGTTTATTGTTTGGCGCAATAATCACTGTGTTTCAGATCTTTGGTGCACACGGAGACCTGTAAATGCAAAACTTGTCGTGTTGGGTAAGCAATCTGATTGCTGAGACTTGTAATGGAGTGTTGGCACACTTATAAAACAAATACAAAATTGATATTCAGAGCCTCTATGTTCTCACTATTAAACGGAAGAAAAATAAACAAGAACCAATGTTGCTCTGCAAAAACTTGGCCCGTGGCTGCAGTTACCTGAAGCGCCAGTCACGAGTTTCGTTTCTTAATCTTGCCTCAAGTCCCTTTAAGTAATTTGACTTATTTTGAGTGTGATGAGAGATTTTGACTAGAAATTAAAAAAATATAATTGGTAAGATTTGAGTTTTTGCAGTGCGCAGTTAAAGTGAATTGGCAAGATTATAGATTGCTCTTCCTTTCTCTCTTTCTCTCTCTGTCTCTCTCTGTCTCTCTCTCTCTCTCTCTCTCTCTCTCTCTCTCTCTCTCTCTCTCTCTCTCTCTCTCCTTACTGATTGATATTAAAAATGCCCCAACAATCAGGAGGGTGTGATGATTATGATGATTGCTTCCCCTTCATATGAAATGCAGCATGGTCATCATGATCTGCTTCTAGGATCAAGAAAAGCCTCATCTTTTTTACTTCCAGTTTGTTTTTGGTAAAGATGCTCAAAAATCAGAATAAAATTTACTGCATGAACTGAAACTGGAACATTTTAATTGAATGGAAATTGTAAAAAAGAGAGTGGGTATTGAAATCCACATTTTTATAGAGGCTCTATAGTGCTGCTAAAAAGGGGAGGGATGTGTTAGGTGCTGTTATGAGCTATATGCAAACAGATATATGAGGTGAGATGACGCTGCTACCTTGAACACACCGAGGAAGCAGGAGGAAATGCAATAAGCCAGCATATCTTAAAGGTGAGACAATACGCCCCGTCGCACTCACTCGATCTTTTTAATGCTTCATATCTGGATGACTAAAGGATCATGTTATTAATTATTGCTTAATTCCCAAGTGAGCCAAGATAATGATGTATTGCTTAAAAATCCAGACTGCACTAAAAACTTAAATACATAAACGCACCAGTCAGTTGTCAGTTTCTGACTTTCAAGTAAACAAACGGGTAAATTCCCACACAACCAGTTTGTCAGTTTTTTTTTTACCACATTACAAACATTTTGAATTATTCTTGTAATAACAAGTGTAAATTTCCCAACTCCATCTATTAAGCCCTGCAGTTTGGAGGTCCACTAACTGTTGGAACCTTTTCCTTAATACAGTTTTTTTGATTTGTGGCAAAAGCAAACCAACAAAGTAATGGCAAGATATAAACAATGCATTATTTCAACTCACTAAAAAAAAACAACAATAAAACGTTGGCAAACTTTTTTTTTTTTGTTTTGCATTATGAAGTACATACAGTCATCCTCAAAATTATTCATACCCTCCAATTAAAGAAAAGGCTAAATTCACAATAGTAATTCAAATAACAAGAAGGTAAAGAAACTAATAATAAATACAAATTTACAAAATTATCAATTTGTTAAATGAAATAAAATATTGGTTTTGAATTGTGGTTGGAAATTAAAATAAAACAAACAAAACAATCCCATATACATAAGAGGATCTTTCCCATGAACAGTGGACCAACATACCTGTTGACAGGTGTGGAAGTCTGAACATTACAGAAACGCCTGTCTGCAGTGATTGCCTCAAAATGTTGTTCAATAAAATTTTAGCCTCTGAGCCCCATCATGCATGATGGTGATGCATGATGAAAATAACTGAGTAAAATGAGGCTCCACGTGGAGCAAATCAAATGTGTTAATTCAAACTGATGCCAAATGCTGAATTTAATGATGAATTGAACTGCAGTCTGTGGCAGCTGCAACAGTACCTTAAATTAAAGTGAACTTTTTGGATGTTTAAGATGATGCGAGCATGCAGTAAATTTTAATTTCATGTTGAATTGCAGTATAAGTTCATTGCCCAACAGTCATGTTGGTTTGGTGGACAACCAGACACATTTATTCAGCAGGTAAATGTAGACCTGGACAGAATCATCAGCCACAGGCTGCTTCAGAGGCTGCAACCTTTAAAGGCAACATTTAGGGATGAAATGGATCAACATCACTTGACTCGACCTGTCATATTTCAAAACCTTCGTACAGCGTGTGGCTATAAATTCAGACCTCCTTGGCAGCAGGACGACCATAATTCGCTCTTGATGTCTGTCAGAATTGCAATCAGAAGGGTAATTCAGGAGGGCCCTTCTCTCCCACATCATTGAGAAACATCATTACCTTCAGTATTTGGTCTTCAGGGGGTCAACCGTCACTACCAGGCTCTGTGCATCAGCACATTCACTTTGATATAACATAATGGCTGCTACATTAAAGTGCCAAATGTCAGCGTGAATTTTAACAGGTTTGCATCAACTGACAAAACAGTGTGAGATATAACACATATAGGCTTTTAACACATCTTTCTGAAATTGCAAGGGTTTAAAAGTAGCTGGACACTTGGCAATGAACATTTTTCTTTCCTCAGCTTCAGTTCATGTATAAAAGAGCTCACACAGTTCAGGCTGGATTGAGAGCAGACTTTTGAATTTAGATGGCAATGTGATGACTATGCAAGTAAGAAAAAAGGAACTAAATCTGCAGCTGGCTTGAAGCAGGTTTGCACAAAGAGGGAAATGAAATGACTGAGGATCATTTCTGTGATGGAGAAATGGTGATATTGTGACTGCAAGTCAGTTATGCAAATGTTATGCTATGCATGTAAACTGTGGCCCTGTTTGGGTATGACCACAAGATGTAAAGTTCTGCTTCTAAGATTTGTACTTGTTTGGCGAATCAGCTGTTTTTAGTCCTGTGAGAGAAGCTGCCCTCAGAAGCTATTTAGCTGAAATATAGAAGACTGGTAAACGAGCTATATGTGGAAGAAGAAAGGAGGCAGGAAAGATTAATTTGCGGTTTTCTTCTAACGTGACATCTAAAACAGAAGCTGCAGAGCATTCCTATGGCTTCCAAAATTGCCTGTTTGCTCTGTACAGATGCGGCTGCTCCCTGGAGGAATCCTCCTCCTGCCCATCAGAATATGAAAGACTTGCTGACATGACTCTTCAAACTGTGAACCTGTCCATGGTTTCTCTGCCAAGCAGCATTGTTACTGACTTGAAAGTTGCACCTAAAGTGCAAGCCAAAATTAATTGGTTGTGAATCATCAGCTGTCCTTCTCTTGCAAAATAATCATCCGAGTCTACATTTCACTGAGACTACTGAACTTGGCTTGTACTTTCTCGGTAATCACCTCATGTCTGAGGTAGAGAAGTCTATACTGAGCTTTAATTTTTATTTTGACTAGGTGAGACAAGGTGTTTGGGGTTTGTGTAATCATACAAAGTACCACTGGAGATATTGATTAGTGTCTGACTTAGTGCATGCACAGACAAAACCCTTTCTGAAGCGTGACTTTATTAATCAGATACGCTTCACAAGTTGAAGCAAGTACTTCTGAGACAAAGCTGAAACTTCTTTTGTTGATATCTTGTCATGGGGTCACATTGGACAATGTTCTGCAAATTAAAAAACAGTTTTCCATTAGTGCTGAGAGAAATGACTGAAGCCGGTCTTCGAATATAAATGAGCGTCCTTTAGATGTGAGGCTGGTAAAAAATGTGACTGCTGGTAACGATTATGATCAATTTGAATTCATTTGCAGGTGTGAATGTCTCAGTTGTGAAGATTTGGCAAATTTGTCGGATGTTGAAGTGAATATAAATCAATCTAAAAACATAGATTGTAAATAACAAAGTTAAGCTCTTTTCATCATTTATATGTTAAAAGAAACCAATAATTATTTATTTTTAGATTTCAATCGTGCATTTTATCCCATAAGGTATTACTGTAAAGCTCCTCACTCTTGTCCAATAATGGCCACTTATGGCTCCACAGGTACCAGTGTCCCAGCTGAATAATGATTTTGGTAAAACTGATGACTGACAAGTCTCTTCAGAACTGGATTTCACAAATTCATTGGGTTCTCAATAGTTTAAGTTTAAAGTCAACTCTAATATAAAAAAAAGTAAACACTATGTCCATCAGAATGCTAAATGTGAATCTTATATAGGGCTGGGAAAAATATCGATACACTGAAATATCGCGATATTTTCATATGCAGATTTCATATTTAAAAACGCAATATTGATCTATTTTACCAAAAAAATCTTGCAAAATTTCATCGTTATCTTACAAAATCATTAAGATTTCACAAAAAAGTGCAAGATTTCATGACTGAACAACAAAATTTAGCTATATTTCGTTGGTTGTTACGGCCGCCTGGTTTTCTAACCCCTTGTCTTTCATTTTTACATGCAAATCATCCTGCTCGATCCCTCTGTTCCCCATAGCTAGGTTTTTGTTGTAGTTTGGGTTTGGTTACAGGTCTTGTTTATGGTGCTGCTCGTTCCCTTTTTGGTTCCTAGCCTAGGTTTGTATTTTTTCCCCATTTTTGTTTCCCTTTCAGTGTTAGGCTTTGTCTTTTTATTTGTTCCTTTGAGCAGCATCGCTAACCCCATCTCCTTTTCAGTTACAGTTTTCCAGGTTTTTGTTTATGCCTTAATTCACCCCTGAACAATAAAACATCTTCACTCCACCTTTCAACATCTTGAAACCAGTCTTTTTGTTTGCGTCCTAACCCCTAGAGAGCTGGGACGTAACAAGTGGGGGCTCGTCGGGATGTTTTTCCCGTGTTCTGGGTTTTGTGTGAAGTTTTGTTCTGTAGTGTGTTAGGGCTCGTATGGTTGTGTTGCTGGGTGAACTGTTTTGCTTTCCCCTCTTGTGAAGCCCTGCATGGTTGCTCTGCATCTGGCCTGTTGTGGTGGACTTCGGAGATTCTCCCGGCTACCGTATGGTAAGACAAGGCTAGCTTTAGTGGAACAGTTGAGTGTAATTGGAGTGTTGGGGTGCCGGTGGATGCAGAGAAGGGGCACTCTGGAAAGAGGACCCTGGGGACTCAGTGTCTTTGTGTTAACTGCTGAGGTGGACAATGTGGAAGCTGAGCAGGGCAGAGTACCAGTTAAGCTTCCTGTACTGAACCACTCTGACAGCTTTGGAAGCCCATGGTGGGGCCTACCTTGACACCTGCATCAGCTTGAGCTGGAGGCTCAAAGCATTGGCACCTTCCACCTACGCCGGTGGTTTTGAAGATGCACCATCTGTATCCACTGCCTTTTGGTGTGAGCAAGTGTTGCTCTGGTGCCTGTTTTTGGGAATCTGAGGTTTAAATGCGTGACTGACTGCTTTGTCCACGTGTTTGGCCTTTTGTTGCAGCACTGTCTGGGGTGGAACCAGAGGTGGTAGCAACAGTCCCTTTTGGGAATTTTGTAGTGTAAGTATTTGAAATTGTCCTGATTGTCTTTGCAAGGAGCTGTAGGATTCCTTTGGTTTTTTTTGTGTACCGCTGTTGTGGTGCTTTGGTCCCCTTTTGTTGTGTTGGCTGGCCTCGTGTGTAGTGTTTTAGTCTTTGGTAGTAGGCCTTTCTGTGTTGTCTGGTTGTCCAGCCTTAGTTTTTGTCATAGGCCTTTGTTTCTGTGTTTATAGGTCTTAGGTCAAATCTTGGTTTTGACAGGCCTTCTGTGTATGTTGTGTGTTGGACCTTTGGTTAAGCAAAATTTGTACCCCTCCGTCTTACCAGCTCTGTGGAGCTTCGGTTCAGTAAGACTTGTTTCCCCTTTGTTTTACCAGATCTGCCTTGCAGATCTTCGTTAGGTAAAACTAGTTCCCCTCCGTTTTGCTTGGTCCGTTCCGTAGGTTAGCAGAAATTCGTGTCCCCCTCCGTTTTGCCAGATCTGTGTGGTACAGATCTTTGGTTCGGTAAAACTTCGTGTCCCTTCGTTTGCAGATCTGTGTGGTACAGATCTTTAGTTTGGCAAAACTTCATACCCTTCGTTTTGCTAGACCTACTTTGTCGTGTTTGTATTGTGTTCTGTTATTTCTGTGGGTGTTTACAAAATCCCTGTGCGGGGTTTTGTAATTTAAGGGGGAGTGTTACGGCTGCCTGGTTTTCTAACCCCTTGTCTTTCATTTTTACATGCAAATCATCCTGCTCGTCCCTCTGTTCCCCATAGCTAGGTCTTTTGTTGTAGTTTGGGTTTGGTTACAGGTCTTAGTTTATGGTGCTGCTCGTTCCCTTTTGGTTCCTAGCCTAGGTTTGTATTTTTTCCCCATTTTTGTTTCCCTTTCAGTGTTAGGCTTTGTCTTTTTTTTGTTCCTTTGAGCAGCATCGCTAACCCCATCTCCTTTTCAGTTACAGTTTTCCAGGTTTTTGTTTATGCCTTAATTCACCCCTGAACAATAAAACATCTTCACTCCACCTTTCAACATCTTGAAACCAGTCTTTTTGTTTGCGTCCCTAACCCCTAGCAGAGCTGGGACGTAACATTGGTAAAATAGATGAATATCACATTTCTAAATATCGATATATCAGCATATGAAAATATAGCAATATCTCAGTGCATTGATTTTTTTTCCCGAGCCTTATTAAGTACCGACATCCACAAACATCACAGCTACTGTCTCTGATTTATTTAAAAAGGGAACCATTCATATTTAAGCCCTGAACTTTAAGAAATTGTTTTCAATGAATTTGAAATCAAATAATTTTCACTTCTTTATATCATGCAGTAACCACCTCATCCATACAAAAATCTGTTTAATTATGAGTGCAACTTATTGCTTTAATGAATCTGATATCATAAGCAACATCTGAATCATTTGTAAATGCGATCTACTTTTTTTTCAGCTTCAGGAATTTTGAATTTTTCTTCCTTGAGCTAAATGAAAGCTTATTTTTAATGAGCAATGTGTGTCCTCCATATTTAACTTAGTCAGTTTTATCTTCCATCTATCCAGTAGATTACTGAAAAGGAGAAGATGGACTAAGAATTTTTTTTCAGTCTGTTCAGGAACACAATCTATCTTTCTGAAAACTTAAAATTCAGAAGCTTTTAGATGCGTGTTCTGATATGAGAGCTCGCATAGTAATATTTAATTTAACATTCCCTCAGAACATTCTGAATTATGAACTTGGTGTCTGATTGTTTATCTTTTGAAATCTGTGTGTAGGACTGAGTCCACTTGCTTCTCAGCAGTTTTAGATGATGAAATATAGCTGGGCTGAACTTGAGTAGAAACTTGTTTCTTTGGAGTAAATTACCACTGTTTTCCTCTGTCCTTCAGCTCCCCTTGTCAGAACGGAGGCACATGTATGGATGCCAGCGCCTCTACAGCCTACCCTTCCTGTTTATGTCCCCCTGGATTTTCTGGAGACAACTGTCAGATCAGCATTGACAGCTGCCAGCCTAACCCCTGTCTCAATGGTGGCAACTGTACAAACCATGGCCTGGCTTTTACGTGCGTCTGTCCAGCTGGCTTTAGTGGTTTCACTTGTAATGACACCACCAGCCTCTCCGCCTGCACCGGAAGGCCCTGCGCCAATGAGGGAACGTGTGTCGGTCAACCTGATGGGACCTTCCGTTGCATTTGCCAGAAGTGGTTTACAGGTCCTACATGTTCCCTGCATCACAGGCCAAAAAACAGATCCAGGCCGGTCAATGCCAGGCCAGTGGACAACAGAGTGTTTGCTCTGACACCGCAGCACTACTCCCTCCCTGCCCACGCCTTCCACAAGCTGCTTAGACCGCCTGAGAGAGACCTGCTCAAGATCACCCTGAAGGAGAGCGTCCACTCGTCCGGCATCCTCGTCACCCACGGTCAGCTGGTCTGCTTCGGCATGCTGGCCCTGCTCACCTGTCTGGTTATCTTGGGCACTACAGGAATTGTGTTTTTTGGCCGCTGCCAGACATGGCTCGCAAATGCAAAGTACAGCCAGCTTGTACGGCAGCAACGGGAGCACCTGCTGAGAGAAGCTGGCAGCGCGAGCCAGGAAGAGCCACAGCACTCTGTAAACATCATTCTGCCAGAAAAGATCAGACTCTCCAGCTTCGGGAGACACTACACCTCCATCTGATTAAAGGCCTCCTTCTATTCCGCTCTCTCTATGGAGAGAGTCAGAATGGTTGAAAGGTGTCAAAATGCCAACAAATAAAATGCTGTCACTGTTGTATAGTTGTGTTTACAACACTGGAGACACTGGACTACCATGGATTATGTTTGTATTATGTTCTGGACTAACTGGACAAAAAAATGACGTTAGAATGTAAATGTGTTCATCTTTCAATCGTACAACTTACAACCCATTAAAATGTATAAAGATTAAATATATAATTGTGGCATTTCTTACACCTATTTTTAAAACATGGTTTTACCTCTTATGTTGATCAGGGATAAAAGAGTGGACTTATAGTTAGAAAAACAAACATCCTAATTAAAAGTAAATGCATGCTGTCAATTATTTTTCTTAAACCAGATGGTCATGCCTCAAATTTATTTCATGGATAAATTATGTTCAGATGTTTCAATCATTACAGCTGATAGAATTAACCAGAGTATTTTCATTAATTACTTTATCTTACAACTTTGGACTGAGTGCTGCTCAGTCATACAGTATTTCTGGACAAAAAATTTGTCAAGCTATAGAGCTTGACAAATGAGAATATTTAGTTGCAGCCCAAGCCTTGCGACATATTGTGAATGAGTCATTATTGAGAAATTAATACATAACATTGTGAGTTTGTACAGTAGATGTGTATTTATATTGAGATAATTCTGGTTGTAACTACAGAGTAGGGTCATTTTTTTAGTCAATGTTTTCTTGCTATTGGTCATTTTCTTTCTGAAGATCTGTTTATCTGCTTCTTTGCTTTTTTTTTTTTTTAGATAGCGGTTTTAAAGTTGTCAGTGTAGATGTGAGTCGGAAATGAGGAAAGCGTTACTTTCAGGGTTCTCAACTAAATGCCACAGATGCAGCTGTATTGTGTTTTGTTGTGTATTTGGAGTACTTACTCTGAGATTATTTGTTGTACTTTGGCCAGAAAAGGTCTCATTGTCTATTCCTTTTAATAAAAATTGTCCACCTGCCAAGTGATTTTCAGTAATATCCCATACCTGTACATTCCCAAAGGTTATCTTGTAGTCCTTACCATCACAGTTTGTTTTTCAGATATGAATTAAAACTGTTGCCCTGCACAAATCTTTGCTAGGCTAATGCAGAACATCAGCTGTCTCACATTCTGATTGCAGCACCCGATCTGAAGTCGGTAGAGCATCTGCTTTCCTACTCTGGGATGCTTAATGATTAGATCCTTTGGGCTACCTTAGTTATTGCCAGGAGAATAATAACATGGACTTAGTCTGCACTTCTCTGTAGTGCATGAAAGTCTGACCAGTTAGCTAAGCTAGCAGTCTCTGTCTCCCCCTTGTGGTTCATGTTCCTTTTAAACAATTTTAACCATGTTCTTCTGGCTGCTCTGGCTTTCCATTGATTCAAACCACTTGTTCATCAGATATTGTGTTATGTGAGGGTATGAAAATGTCTGAAATCAAAATTTTAGATACCAGAAGCGAGGAAACGAGGTTGGCTGAGTCATATATGCATTATGCTCAGCCTGTTCCTTTTCAGTCACTTTATAATGTTCTGTTTGTACTAAACACATTTGTTTACATTGATATATGACTGAATAAAACATTTCAATGAAATGAAATTAAACACAAATTCTAAAAAAAGTGGGTATAAGGTATGTCCCAGACCAAGTAACTTGGCCTTATTTGTAATATTACATATCAAGCTTATCCAGCTGGAAAACACATTTCTGAATAGAATGGTGGATGACCCGACCCAAGGAACCAGAGGGCCCCAGTTTTATTCCAGAAATATCCAACATACACAAAATATAAACCCAAAGAAAGATGATATATGGAAAATAAACAAAGAAAGAGCTGCTAAATAAAGGGATTTAATGTCACCAGATGAACCACAAAGAGAGTGGTCACAGTCAGATGAAAAAGTCTGAAAACAAGAACCACAACAACCACAAATGACACAAACAATAACTACAGTGCCGCTTAGAATAACCTTAAAACAATATTTAATGGGTTAAGTGTAGGCTCAATGACTTATAAGTCATGCAAAATAAACTCAAAAACAACCAGAATAACAAAAGAATGACTACAATGTGATGAGAGCAAGAAATAAAGTAAACAAAAAACTTAAGAAATATAAAGAAACCCCAAAGTGGTGGCAAATAATAGAAAACATCTGCAATATATACCAGTGGAGACACACAAAAACCATGAATAATCCCAGTATGGTCTTGCCTTGGTAAAACAAATGGGGTAAGGTCCACTTATCTTTATCCAAAAGCCTGTTGTTTAATAATCCATCCATGAGAAGCAGCATGTGTCATAAAGGAAGAAAAGTAGAGTAAAGTACAGTGCAAAAGACTTCTGGCTTTAGTTTGAAACTGGCTTATTTAATTAAAATGTCCACTTTAATTCTAACCTGGACAACAATGTTTGACTTAATTTCAACACATAACAAACAGGAGGTTGGAACTAACTTCCTTTCATTTGGAAGTTGATGACAGAATGTATGTGCCAAAGAAATCTGTTTAATATTTTAAAGAGTTTAACATCATGCCCGGTCTGCTGTTTGATCCATTGTCAGTATATACCACCCCTGTCATCAGAAATAATGGTTATGCAATGGAGTACCAACTGTGGCGTTAATCATGTGACTAATAGAGACAAAAGAATATATAGACTGCCTAAAAGCTGTTTTTGGCAATACAATGCCATTGGAACTTAATATCCCAAATCACTTACAGTATCAAGAAAAGCATGAAAAATGGCTAGATATAATTAAACTCTTTTGAGCTATTTTTGTTGTTATCATTATATTTATCCAGACAAATCTACTTTAAGTAGTACCTGGCATTAAAATAACCAAGAAATATGAGAAAACTAGGGTGGTCTCTTAAATTTTTCCATGGCTGTATCTCCACCACAAACTGTAATCTCATCAGGCTAAATTTGGTAATATAAATGTTCTAAGTAGTGCAGCTACTGCTCATCCACATTGCTGCATTCAAATAAAACTCATAGGAAGTCATGTACACGACTTCTGAACTCTGAGTTTTCAAAAGAATTTCCACTTCTGAGGTTATGAATACCTCAAGATGGGGGGCCGTCTTATGGATTTGTGTCATAAAAAATCGTGACCGCAACCCATTTGCAGGCACCATTTGTCATGAAAAAAAGACCTCAAGCAGGATAAGTAAAAACATGTGTATATGGACAATGATTTAGCAAGGTCTTTGAAACTTTTTATTTGTTGCCATTTTGGAAAGCAAATGTGGCAAGTTACTTCTGAAGAACTGATGACTGATGGGAAAACTTTGTCACACATTGCAAATGACAATTTCTTATGTTAATATCTCCAGGTCTTCATTTTGTTCAAATTTAAATAAAATCCTGCTCCCTATAATTCTCTCAAAAAAAAATTTGCAATGTAAGTATTAATAAATGCAATGATTTTTAAGGTATTTAAACCCTATATATATATAGGGTTAATATATATATATATATATATATATATATATATATATATATATATATATATAAAGAATACAAATAGTATCACAGAGACTGAATCTTGTTCATTTCAGCAACACGATACCAAACCACATTCTACACCTACAGTGTTAATGAGAAATAAGAGTCCAGGTGCAACACTAACCTGCCTGCAGTCCCAATCTGTCACCAGCTGAGAACATCTGGTTCATTAGAAGACTGAAAACACAAAGGAAGCTCAGAACGGAGCATTTTCAAATCTTCTATTATGTAAAAACTTAAAAATGTTTTTACTTGCAGCAGTTGATCCTATTAGTTCCCAAATGTTTAACTCCTTTACTGCCTGCTACACCTCATGGTAGAGCAAAGTTTTCAGTGACTATAATTAGTCTCATTGAAAAAAATTGTTAAAATAAACCTGTCTGAACCATCTCTGCTACCTGGTTTTGTGATGTAATAACAAAAGGAAATGTTTGTTGTTGAGCATTTGATTACTATTGTTGACCATTGTTGCTATATTATTAACTGTTATTTCAGCCATTTGTGAAAAACGTGATTACTAGTTTCCTCTCAAGCAAATTTAAAAAACAAATGTATAGAAACATTTTTCTGTTGCTACTGTACTTTCTGAAGGCAAAAGGTTAAGGGATATATGTTTCAAGTGTCAATAACATTTTATTTCTCAGTTTCAACATTTGATTTTTGCATTATTTCTTATTAGATGCAATGAAATGGAGTCTGTATTTGAGACGTGCATTGTGAACAAAATTTCTTAAACTTTGAATTGTGAAAAGCAAACAAACAAGAAGTCATTTCATCATCAGATTTCTGTCCAGTTTGTTTCTGAGCTCCAAGATTAAAATGTTGCCCAGCTCTGACAGCTGCTTGTAGTCACCCAGTATGACCACTGGGTGTCATTCATCTAAAAGTATAAGCGGGACCTGCATGGGTGATGCCATGTCACTTTACAGGGAATGCTAGATCATTTCCCATCTTTAATTCCGGCATACTGAAATATATATTCCCATATTTAGTTTAAGAAAAACAACAACAAAGATATTTGAAAGTCAAAGATGTGTACTTACACCATATAAAAACTATTTTCCACATTTTGGTTACATAATTAATGTTCCTGATTTATTTCTGATATTTCTACATTCAAAGTTTGTTGGAAGACATAAATACATAAAAAATGAAATTTTACTGTGCAACTGTGACTCTTTCCTACAAAAGTTGCATGGTGGCAGTAACTTTCGAAAAAAGATGTCAAGACAACATCAAATTTTTTACAACTTTTGCCGCAGATTACATGTAAACTTCTATATTTTCTTGTGACAATGCTGCAACCAAGATTCCTGCAAAGACTTTCAACAACTTGCTGTTTGCAAATGCTGCTTGTGTTGGTGGAAAATGGCCAAAGTGGTACAAAATGTTAAAAATGTCCTTTTGTATTTTCCTAACCCAGAGAGGCTTTTACTTTTACCCATGTAAAAAGACTGTTTAGAACTTGGTTAAGTGTTAACATGCTGGTTTCACTGAAACCTTTGTGTGTGCAGAGGCCCCCGGCTCCCCAACACCAGACATTCATTTGTGGAGTTATGACCCTGGGGAGAGAAGGGGCCCTCACCTTCAAAGCTGACCAGAGAAACTAAAAAAAAAAGAAAACACCTCAGCAGACCCATTCGGCTCCCTCTGAGTCATAAAACAAAACAGAACAGCAAAAGTTAAATCTCTCCCCCCAGTCTGAGACCCTTAACCCTTTGTTCCTGCCGGCCTCTCCACAGACAGATGAGATTCAACATCCGTGGAAAATCGCACATGGAAAGAATCCAGATCCAAAGAATTCCAGTTGGGGGTTTCTATTCAGGGGTGCACATTGGAGCAACTTATATTTCATTTAGGCAGGTACCCCTCTGTCAAGTCAGCTTCACATAGATATTCTGTGTTTCTGTGTTAAATGTGTTCCAGATGAGCAGTAAAGCCAGGTCACTCTGAAAACCCTTAAAGTGAGACCAGTAACAGACTCTTCAATAGAGCTGGAGGTTTTGTTGTCACTGAGGCATCAGATTCTTATGGCTTGTAACTTCATAGAATAAAGTCATGACAGTTCTAAACCGTTCTAATCAGGTCAACCAAGGTCCTTTATTTTAACCGTCAACCCCCCCCCCCCAAAAAAAAAAGATGGAGAAAAAATGTGTTCAAGAAATATGAGTTTTACATGGCAAAGTCCCCCGCTGTATTTATCTCCACTATGAACCAGTTTTGAAAGAAAAAACATCAGTAATCCCAAAGTCATGTTTCTAATTTTATTTTTTTGTCTATGTCAAATAACAAAACATTCCATTTAAAATTAGACGAGAGAGGAGCTGAGTTGTTGCACAGGATTGGGAGTATTTTTTCTTTATGATACACAGATAAAGAACTATAAAGCCAGAGAAACTGACAGGAACTAACAAAGACTTTCCTTGATAATAGCATTTAGGCTGAAAAACAGCAGGTGCTTTGTAAAATATGAAAATCACTTTTAAGAAATCACTATTAATAATCAGACAAGTTGCCATAAATCGGTTCCTGCAAGCTAAATGTAATAAAAATGTTGTCTACCATGTTGTTCTTCATAGGAACTGAGCATGAAAATTACTTGCAAAAGCTCTTATTTCCAACTCTGGGACCACCACAATACCAGTTTAAAGAAAACCAGAAAGATCCTGTTTTCCTGACCGCATCAAAGTTTCCTCTTATTTTAGTCAGCCTTATTACAATTACAAATTTCGAACATGAGGTTATATTTATTGTTCACTGACTGAGATGAATTAGTTTCAAAGCAATAATTCATAAGCACAGTTTTATTGTAAAGTGAACAAGAATGTGTGTCATTGTGTGTCTCTGTTTTTGAGAAAAAGCCTGCTGTGTTTAGTTGCAATGACTTATGTCCCAGTTGTGAATTTACCATTTTTGCTGTTCAAGACTTGACTGGCGCTTTTAAAAATGGACAAAGGAATGAAAGTTGTTGCTTCATTTTGAGGTTTTGTCAGCATTTATACTCTCCTTTATCCTCTGAGACCTATGCATCACCTCCTTTTGACTCTTAATTGCACCATATTGAAAGAATTTGATGCAAATTTCCTCCAATATTCGTAAATCTGAGCACATATTTTTCAAGAAAATCTTTTAAAAAGATCAATTTATTTTGTTTTAGCTTGACTGAAACATATTTATATCAGATTAACACATACAGTATCTCAATTCCTAACTCTGGTTTTGCAGCGGGGATGGATGTGCTAAGCTTTGAAGACCTTTAAACCCTTATAGGTGGATGTATCACTCAGAGTAATAGGATGAAGGGTGATTATCCTCATTTAACTGCAAAGGGTCAAAGGCTCAGGAAGGAACTGTGGAAAGCCAACTGAGGTTTCTTTGCAGCAGAATTAACCAAAGACCTATAATCACCATTAAAGGAGGTTGAGAACTATTAGGCACCCAATATTTCCCCTGACACCAGAGAGCAATTACAAAGGTGCAGAGAGTTGATTCTATAAAACAAATTTAGAATATTTCTTAATAAAAAAATATATTGTTGATACAGGAAAAAAGAATGAGAACGATCTGATATTTAAAATGAAAGCATATGCAGATTTTTTCATTCATTTTAAAGCATATTGCTTTCATATAAATTAAAAATAAGAGGTAGCTTGTGGAGAAAATTGGACCCTCATTTGTTCTTGCAAGAGACCAAATTCATGTAAAATCTTTGCACAGCCCCCTGCAGAAAACACTAACGCAGCTTACACGATTTAAGTACTTTGTTTACCGTAACAAAGGATTAAAATATAGGATTAGATCAAAGCATTTTATTGAGTCAAAAATATATCCATAAAACTGAATATTTACAAAACAAGCAAGGCAGAGAGCAGCAGCTTCACGGTGATCTCCAGTACAAAAAACATCAGTATCGGTTCTCTGGACTGAAGCCGTTTAAAAACCGAACTTCACGACTATACTGATGAGCAAAGTGATGCGCACCTCTCAAGATCCTGGCTGATCATAAGCGCATTGACACAAGGAGAAGGGGGGAAAAAAGTGGTGCGACAGAAAACAAGGTTTGAACAAACTAACCTTATTGTGGATGGATCATAAGATGTAGAGATGTTCAATATGAGAGGTAGGAGTAAAACATTCGACAGAATAATGCGAACAAATTACTTAAATTCAGCCTTATGAAAAAATAAATACATATCAACCATCAGTAACAGCGGTAAAAACTATCTAAATGAAGTTTCAATAGGCCTACTGAGTGGCAGATTTTTTTCAGCAGCTGTAAAAAAAGAAAGAAAAAAAAAGGAAAGAAATTTAATCTAAACATCAATAACTAGATTATTGGATCTTTCCAGGCTTTTTCTGTATTGGTCCAGCCAGTCTCTGAGCTCTGAGATCCGATACCCCTCAGGTCCCCTGCCACCCTGGTAAACTACATTTCCCTCCTGCACAATATAAAGTCGGTCAAAATACGCTCCGTACGCGGCGTTGGTTGAGTTTTCCATGCTGTCTACCACGACCAGGCACCCAGGCACGTCCAGGTGCATCAGTTGCGCGGCGTTCAGCCTGTCCTCCAGACACCGGTGTTTTGGGATCTGATATGGCGCGTCAGTGCTCATCCAGCCGTCGGAAGGATGCGCTTCCTCGATGTATACAACTACAGAGTCTGCGATGTCTGCGTTCTGCTGCACAACACTTTGGAAAGCCTTCAGACGCGCCATGAACGGTGGTCAGGTGCAGCTGCCAAAGTTGAGGATGAGCGGTCTCTTGTCCTTCGCGTAGTCGAGAATCCGGCTGCGCCTCTGGTCCTTCAGTTGGATAACTTCGGTATTGGGAGCTCCGTGTCCGAGATGCGCCGCTTTCAGAAAGTCCAGTTTATGACCGTGCCAGACTGCCTTGAGGGACTCGAAGCTGAACAGCCGATTGGAGTCCGAGATGCACAGAGGGGGATCAATGGGATCGCCTCCCTGCTCCTTCATCCTGAGGAAAACCCTTTTCCTTATGCATAAAAAGTCAAGCAGCCAAAACACAACAGCTGCCACCAGAAAACGAGGTAGCAGGACTAAACAGACTATTGCATTTTTAATAGCTTTAATAGTATTCATTATCACTCATGAAGACAACCTGGATCTCAACCTGGACAGCCTGGATCTTGCGGCGTGTCACGATCTTGTGGTTTGAAGTTGGGTTACTTGCAACTTCATCTCCTTATATAGCACCGGCAGATTTGAATGAATCACACCCCGCCTCCAAACTGGGGCCGAGGCCTCACATGGTGGGGATTACCTTCTGTCATCTCAACAGTTTGGATGGAGGAAAGAGTGCGCCACAGCAGTGCGTCATTTGGGAATAGTCATATCAAACTACATGCAGTTGACCAGATGTAACCCTTCACATGTTGGATTAGCCTACAGTCCAGTTTGCAGTTAGGATTCGGGGACACACAAAGTAGAAAAAAAAATGTGCTTTTTAAAAATCAGATATTTTCTTAAATTTACTTCCCATAAAGCCTGAAATAGAATTCACAGCTGCTGGAGAGAAGCCATTCATCTTAAAAATATCAGAGTTCTATGTGATCACAAATTTTAGTATAAAACATGTTTCTCAAACAAAAGATAAAATTTGAGGACAAAAAATGATTGTTTTTTAAACAATTCGGCCCCTTTTTGGGGCTCACTCCTCACTCCCACCCCCTCATTAAACCACTTAAGCACCCATCACCATGTTTGTCTGTGGTATACACCAGTGCTCTGCTGCACAGCTCAGACCTTCACACATGAAACACAAGCTGGAGGAACATAAAGTCAGCTCTGTGTGGTCAGAAATCTTTGCTCTTTGTAAAAGGAGGGGGCAGGATTTCTTTAAATGTGTCCTGGCTGAAGTGTGAATGCTATTAAAAGTTTGAATAATGTGGAAAACATCTGCTTTTAGGCTTGTTAGGTGTTTGAAGCGCTGAAGCACAACCTCACTTTTATCCAAACACTAAAGCCCCAAAACAAGCAAACAAATAAAAAGTTGTATGTCAGCCAAACTCTTTGCTATTTTACAGAGTTTAAACTACCTCCAACAATCTGTTTTTACATACTGTATGATAAAGTTGATGATTTAGTCCTAGTCTCATGACAGAAGGACACAGTCCATAAGCCATTATATTGTTAGTCTGTGCTGAAACAAACAAAAAAGGATCTGCAGGTATAGTACAGCCTAAAACCGCTGAACCAATTTTCCGTAATAAGTTTGATGAACTGAGTTTAAATGACATCAGCAATAACTTTATCACAGTGCCATCCAAACCTTCATAAAAAAAAAAAACACCTGGTGGCTTTAGAAAACTGCAGAAACTGACACAAACACAAGAGTCTTATTTAAAGAAACAGACAAAAATTTCATAAACTGTGCTTTCAGCAGGGAGCAGAAGGATAACATAAAAAACACCAGAGTTCCCCACAGAAATGACACAAACTCATTTCCAGATGGAAAAAGCTGAAAGCACAGTTATCGTCTATTGGACACTAGAAATATCAAGATGGATTGCACTTATAATTCAATACCTGCCTTTTTAGTCAGGCTGATACAAAAAACTCCTTGTAAGATCATTTAAACATACTGAAAAAGCATTCACCTCGTGAAGAGATTTGGTGCTGTTTAGGACTGTAATTTAATCTGTGTTGTATGTCTAACATTGGGCACATTTGACAATAAAGTTGACTTTGACTAGTTAAGATGTCTAACTGTGATGAAACTTCCGAAGAAGTGAAAAAACTTGATTTATGATCAAGAACTAGTATTTTAGTAACTCTGCCAACGTAGCAGCAAGTTTGGATGGTGAAAACAGAAGTCAACTCTAAAATGCTGAAAAATACAACCCCTTGACTGTCCACTTGAGGGTGGTTTAGAAAGTCAGTCATTACCTATGGACCCTTACGTAAAGCCAGGACCCCAGTTTAGCAGATTTTCAGTGTCAGATTTTCAGCGTATTGTCAACAAAGCCTGCTTCTCCTCTTAAAGGTTAATGTGTTCAGAGCAGCACTAAAAGTTTGTGATCCACAGCAGGGAGTCGCACATTACAAAATTTTCCATGACACCTCACACCCTCTTTTATCTGAATAGTGTTTATCAAGCAGTTCCACACAAATTTCTCTCTCGACATCAACCCTTTAATATGATACATGCGGCCAAAGGGGATTCAGTCTGTTTTGCTCCCCTGGTTGATCAAGCATACACATACTGTACTGTAGGCTACAGTAGATGACCACGGACTTACATTACCTCAGATCTGGGCCATTTGTCTCCAAAATAAAAATCTGGCTCAAAGTGTGGTGTGAAATTAACTTGAAGGAGTTTTTTTTTTTTTTTTTTTCTTTTATAATTTACCCTTAAACATTGCACAAAGACCTACAGTAATGCATGAAATTATGTATCACATGGCTGGGCCAGGTCTGAGGGACAGATAAACAACCTTGTGAACATGCATAGAGCCCTCACCTATCCATTCCTTGCAATTCACATCTGGATGCAAAAACCCAAGATGGCTGCAACTACTGTTACCAGTAAGCCAAGTAAAATGTTATAACATTGTTAAATACTAAAAGAGAGCAACAGCATAATCCGTGGTGAGTCAGTTAACCGTGCAACCGCTAGAACAGGATAGAAGAGGACAAAATACAGACACAATTCATAGTGTGGCAGTTGATGGTCCTGTCACAATGCCTCCAAGTGATCATGCGCCCTGGTTACTTGACCAAGGGGATATCCCTTTGGCTGAATGGTTAGTGCGCAAATATGCTCTTGTGTATTTCTACCACATCAGTGTTACCGTCTACCTATTAAGCACTAAGGGCGCATTCAGAAAGCATGATAGTCCACGAGTCTCGGTCCGTTTGGGGACTCGGTCCGGTTGGGGGCGGGGGGTGGTCTTCCGGACCGAGATCGCGTTCATGTTGCACTATTGCCAAACGAGTCAAGAATGAGAATCTCAGGTGGCGCTGCTTTCGGATTCACATAGGCGAGGAGAACATGCACGTACAAGAAGGTTTGCACTACTTCTGCTTCCTCCTCAAAGCGAAATTATTTTTGTACGAGGAGCTGGATATGCTTTCATCAGATCAAACATCGATTAAAGCTTTTACTTCCTCGTAACTCTGCATCTGCCCACGAGCCATCTTTATAAGTACCACAGACCCTCACGGGTGTTTGTTGTCGTGGTGTTTACCCACATTGTCCAACGTTTGACCCACAATGCCAATGCAATTTGTAGTCCACTTCCTGTCTTTGGTTCACTTGAATCGGACCGAGACCTGCGTTTGCAGGCGGACCGAGTCCGGTTGTTTGTTCCGGATGAGAGTTCTTTTGCGCATTCACAACTCCCCTAACAAAGCGGACTTTCTGAGCAAACGGACTGTGATTCGAATCAAAAAAGCTTTGCGAATGCGCCCTAAATCTGTCTGGAAATATCTCATGTGAAATGAAAAACTCTCAGAAAAATTTGGAATGATGTTTTCTTTTTCTCTTGAGTTCTGTCAAAACCGTTATTCATGAATGTACCATAAAGGAATGATGTTTGTTAAATGCCGTACTATTGCTTGAGTTCCTGACTATGGTGGCTGAGAAGTGCAAAACACCTTTATGATAAAAAACCCCCCAACATATTTACAAATTTGAAGACAGAATCACATTATATAAATACATTTGCATTTGAAAAAAAAAAAAACATTTCATAAAACCACATTCACAATTTTGAAAACAAATGCACTGTATACATTGCAGGGAAAAAAATCTACAAAATATGACACGCTCGTACAAGTGCTGAGGGACAAACAAGGGCAAAACACAACAAAAATCCTGAAACAAATGAGCAAAAGATGGCTCTCAATGGAAAATGAAATGCTGATGACCTCACCTTGTAGTTAAGATAAATGACTTATAGTTCAGCTACACAGGAAGCCAGTGGTGTGTTTCATGAAGGTCTTGAGGATTGAACAATATTTTGCAAATTTTGTAAAGTCAGATTCAGTCAGTTTACACCTTTTTGTTCTTCATACAGATGTCGGAAAACTTTTACATGAAGCACATTCCGCGCAGTTTGTGTTGTCAAAAAACGGCCACTGAACTACAAATCATTTGTTTGAACCACAAGATGAGGTCATCACTGTGTCACATTATTTAGACATCCCCCTTATATGAAATAATATTAAATAAAATGAAAAGAAAAAATGCTAAATTAATCCTAAAAGAGAAATTTCAAAAGATTAAGAGCTTTCTTTCATTTTTTTTGTAAATTTGTTTCCTAAAATATAAGCTTGTTTTTAAATGTCCAAATGTGTTCTATGAAATATGAATTTGTTTTCAAAATGGAAATGAGTTTCTTGAATGCAATTTTGTTGATGAATTTGTTAAAATATGTTTCATGAAATGTAAATGTGTTTTGCACTCCTCAGCCACTACATATGAAGATGTTAGCATGATTGTAACATATTCTGTGAATTATTTTGTTCTGACTTCACCCATCTGTAGTTCTCTCTGATACAGAGCTTTTCATTATTAGCTTAAGACCAACATAATGTCTCTTGATTTCCAAATAGCTTCATACTATGATGAGTGCATCTTAGCTTTTTGCATCTAACATAATATTTTTTAAATCCTCCTTGATTTCTGTTGTGAAGAATTAGCAGGTAATTTAATTGCTAACTTTTTCCGTTGTGAAGAAATAACATGCAATTTAACAACTACCTTTCACTAGCCGGAAATGTGTTAAATACAAAGAATGGTGCAGATACAAACATAGAAGAAAGATCTGTTTCCAGAAAGAATGATTGACAGATTATTGTGATAGTGAAGAGTTGATGATTATTATTGGGTTTACATTAACTGTTTCTGCAAAAAATACAGTCAGTCAGATGAAACTACATGCTGGTTTAACACAACAACCTCACCCTGTGTTGTAATATCTCCATACATATTAGGGTCATTATCTCTTTAAACAAAATAAGTTAAGGTCAGACAGTTTAAACCAGTAATGTGCACCTTCCCTGCCGTAAGGACCTCCAGAAATGTTTCCCTAGGCCTCCACCGGGTATCCTGGACTATCCATGGTTGGAAATGGAGCGCTAATACCATGTATCCACCTCCAGGAAGTCATCTGGAGACCTGCAGGGAGAACCCAGGAAGTCCCTTGCCCGAAAACAGTGAACCATTCCTACGTAGACCTCCGTGCAGACCCCATAATCATCAGGGGCAATTTGGAAGTCGTCTTACCCAGGGAAAATGCGCAATTTCTGGGTCAAATCAAAACTTGGCTCTCTGGAGCCCCACGGACCTCAAGGAACAGGATTTCACCATAATACTGTAGGTCCACTATAATGGGTAATAAAGAGTTCCAGCAAGTCTCAGTTCTGTAATTACAGCAGTTAAGAGAATCTTTTTGGGGGGGGGGGGGGGGGGGGGTAGACTTCAAGAGGGTAAGGGGTGGAAGTACCAGGGAATATTGTGGAAGTCTTTAAACCAGGAATGGTGCACCTTCCCTGTCGTAAGGATCTCCACGAATGTCTCCTTAGACCTCCAGGGGGCATCCTTGAGGTTCCATGGCTGACAACAGAGCACCAATACAATATAAACACCTCCAAGAAGTCCTCTGGGGACCTGCAGGGGGAACCCATGAAGATCCCTTGGATGAAAACAGTGCACCATACCTATGTAAAGATCTTCAGGTGGAGCCCCTTAGATTAAGATACAATTTGGAAGTCGTCTTACCCAGGGAAAGTGCACCATTTCTGGTTAAAATCAAATGTTGGCTCTTTGGAGCTCAACAGACCTCCAGGAACAAGATTTCCGCCATAATAGGTCCACTGTGACAAGTAATAAAGAGCTCCAGCAAGTCTCGGTTCTGTAGCTACATTGGTGAAGAGAACCTTTTTTGTAGGCTATGACTTCCAGAGGTTAAAGGGTGGAAGTACCAGGGAGTGTTATGGAAGTCTTTGAATACACTGATCACCTGTCAGTCTTTTGAATGCAGCAATTAGTTTCTCATGTTGTAATGGAAGAATTATGTCCCTCTTGTCTTTTCAGCGTTGCTTTAACTCAGTGTAGATGAACAGTATTTTGTTTACCCACAACTCCGAAGGTCCAACCACTCTGCATCATTGCAACACCTTGATTCTTTTCTTTTGGTAATTTTGTTGTAGATTTGTTGCTGTAACTGGGCTCATTGCCCCACTTGAACTTGGTGAAGTGTTTCAGCTGTTATTCTCTGTTTGGTTTATTGAATGTGTCTGTGCATTGTAGCTAAGTATTTCCGCAATGGGCTTGTCCGTTTCTCCAAAGGACACTGTTAAAGAGGTCTTGTAGTTTATTCAGCTGTTTATTTTGTTCTTTTTATGAAAGAAAAGGCTTCCTCCTGGCAATCTTTCCAAACAAACCATGCTTGTTAAATCTTTTTATGAATGTTTTCTCCATGTTCTCCTCCTTAAATTCTGTCCTAGCAGCATCATTGACTCCATTGCCTTTGATCTGGATTTGACCTTATTTTTATGTGCTGCCAAAAGTGACAGACCTAAAAAGCATTTGGAATTCTATCTCCCTGCCAGGGCATAGATACTGAGACATATCTGCAAAAATCTGATTGAATTAATCACATTTAAAGCCATCTTTTTAATGTAGTTTGGAATTGCAAATATTGGAGATCATGCTTTGTTTATTTGTTTGTATCCTGGGCCAGATGTTCTGTAATCAGTCTGGAGATGCCAGAAAACCGGATTTTGACTGGCAGCCTGAGCAGGGCCAAACACTGGCAGAACAACAATCAGGAGAGAAGAGAAATGAAAGAGGTGCCTTTCTATATTTTAGAATAGTGTAAGATTAGTTTTTCAAATAGTGGCACTCAGTTTTTTTTATTGATGTGTTGCTGTCTGTTAAGCACCATGCAGTAAATGTTGTGTTGTGCCAAATACAATCTCACTAGTCAACAGTTTTGTTTTAGGTAACCTGAATCAAAAAGTAAAACAACTGAAAACTTTAAACTATCTGAGTCATGTTTTCTGAAGGGTTCATGCACTTTCTGATACAGCAATAATTTCAAGGCTATTATGTCATTATTATATACTGTTGGTGGATAAAGGGCAAATATAGCCTGATTGTATCCATGTCCACAGAGGGATTAATATAAATGAGTCAGTTTTGAGACATGCATTTGGAAGGGTGCTCTATTTGAATCTCTCTGGGCTCTGCAGAGCCTCAACATCTGGTCATACATATTATCCACTGCTGGCAGGATGCCATTCACAGATCTGGTGTGGTTTTTAAACAAAAGCTTTCCAGGTCACAGAGCACATGGTATATTGGTTAAGCTCTAAGCTCCTGTTACAGTAAATCCATGTCATATTTGACCACAGGGTGTCCATAAACCAGGCATTTAAAAAAGATGTCATTTGTCTGTAGGTCACAGACATAATGATTCAAAATGCAGATTTAAATGAGTCAAACTGTAAGTTGATACAGTGTCATCCCATGACATCATCACCTCTGTCCACATATATAAATCAACAAAAACTGATTAACTTGCAAGTAAATTTAAAATCTGATAAGGACAGGTCATATTTATCAGTACCTTCAGTCTTCTGGTAGTTGGGGAATTAGTCATGACACATAATCTTTTTTGCACTGTTGAATAGAAATATTTTTTGTTTGTGTTCATTGGGATGTTTCTGGTTTAAAAAGAACTCCGTGAGAATGAGGAGAGGTGATGATAGAATAATGCACACAAACTGTATTCACTGTATTGGTTTTCCTTCTTTCCAAAGGCAGACTCAGCAGGGTTCAAATCCAGTCATAATATATGCCATATGTGATATGAAAATATCTGTTCATATCCACTCTGATCACGTAGAAGTGCTGGATGCAAGCGTGACCTCTTCCATAAAACATAGTGGTGGCACAAAAATAAAGTCAATCAAAACACACTTGATGTTGTGATTGATATACTTGTTAAGGTTCAAAATGTACAATATCAATATACTGGCAATATCTTGCCAGATGTGTCAGTCACCCCCCCTCATCCAGAGACAGAATCATCAGGATACCCATCGGATCCTGGGAGCGGAGAGGACCAAATGCTCTGCCCTGAGTCCGGACCTCAACTCAGTTAACCTGTGGGATCATCTTGGGCATGTTTGGTGACCAACACAACTATGCTGGTCGACCTTTAACGATTCCTGATTTTTTAATTTTTTTTTTCACACAGAAAAATGTGTCCAGGCTGGTAACCAGCATGAGGATGAGGTGCCAAGCTGCTGTGACTGCACATGGATACTCTACATGCTCCTGAGGTTCCCAAGAGTGAAAAATTAATGAGATTTAAACATGTAGCTAGTTACGCATCTAGCTTTGTTTCAACATCCAAACCAATTATGCTTCATGTAAAGGTGACTGATAATACTTTTCTGTGTCATTTAGCAAATCTGTTTACTTTTTACTGTTCTCTATTGCTCTCTATTGTGTTTCACTTAAGTTACTTTTACACACTCCCCCTTATCCCCCCAAACCCCAAACAAGACAGAGTGGCAATGGGAAATGATTAGCTGGACGATAATTACAGGCCCAAATTGTGAGGAATGTGAGGATTTGTGAGAATCTTCATAAACTAAACATATATTTTAACTTTTAAGTTAAACATTATTCAGCTGATTTATTTGTGTTTAATTGTGTGTGCAGAGCAGACTCTGATTTAACAGCCTCAAAATAATGAAGATAAAATTAAATACTTTATTAATCCCAATTAGAGTGCCAATTAGGAAATTCTTTCTCTGCATTTAACCCATCTCAGGTTGAACCTGAGAGCAGTGGGCTGCTATTTAAAGCACCCGGGGAGTAGTTGGTGGGGGTTAAGGACCTTGCTCAAGGGTCCACAGTGGTTCACCTGAGTAATGTTTGACTTTAATGTTAATGTTAACTAATGTTTGACTTTACACAAGATGAATGGGAATGATTGCTAATAATGTGTCTTTCCTCTTTAACAGTACATGTACTGCATGTGATGACAAACTGACTTTTGGCAGCAATTCATTTCCACTTAGAGGTAAACACAGTTTTACTAATATTATTCATTCCGTACTTTTTGGTAAACATCTTAAGAAACCTGTCATGTCGGTTTTTTAGTGTTTAGTTCTTTCACTTTTAGGCAGTGTACTTTGAGTTGTGTGTCCCCTGTGCCTTCTTTCTTCTAACACTGAAGCTGTGTTAACACTATTATCTAAACCCTATTTATTTTCTAAAAGCACAAAAACAAAACTGTTTTGATGAGAAAAATTCTCACACGCTGTGCCTTAATTTGCCTAAAGGATTTGTTGTTGTGGCTGAAAACCAGAAATGTATTCTAACCTTGGAGCCTTTATTTCTTATAAACTTTCCTGGATTCTTGGCAGTGGTTTTAGGTTCATCTGAGGACAACGTGGATCTGGGAAAACAGCCCTTTTTCTGGTGCTTACTTATTAAGATGGCAAAGTTCCAGAAACCACAACTGATAGAATATCATAAAGACAAACCCACAGAACAGATTTATGATACACGAAGTTTCAATGCTTCTTTCTTCTCTTAAGTCACTGATATCTGTCTTCACATTGAGTAGAATAGAGGATAAAAACCTACCTCTCCCTCATGCTCTGCTTCACCTTACCCGACCCCATCTACATCAAAAAAGCACTAGTTTTCCTGCTCTACATGAATGAACTGCGGTTGCCTCTGCTGTGGGCTGTTTGTATCGCAGCAACTGGGGAGCCAATGAGGAATAGGCTAATGTGATATAATATTCTGTTTCATCTTGCTGGTCACATCACTTATGAGCTGAATCACAGTGCTATTTTAACTCCAGCCTTTCTTTTTATTTGCAGTCAAACACAAACACCGCTTTTCTGAAGCTATTTGAGAAAACTAAGCTACTGTAGTCTATCGATGTGTTATGATTTTCCGGAAGTGGTATTTCTACCCTTTTCACTAAATTTATTACCTGTATTCAAAATGAATTTAAAAAGCTTGACATTTCTGAAACTATCATCCTATGTGTGGTTGCATAGGTGCTTTATACAGCTGGTGGATACAGCAACAGGTTGGGCAATTGATTGTGGGTAGGCCTATGCCCTATTAATCAAGTGGAGTTTGAGGCCAAATCCTTGATTAATAATTCAATATTTGACCTGTATTAAAGCAGATTAGGTAGAGAATACCAATGAAGTATTTTCCTACGACTTAAAAACAAAGAAAACAACGCTCTGCTGACACTTAACATAAAATATCTTAGCCTCAAACATGGGTCGACCTGCTGATAATTAGCATTAGCTCCTTTCCCATTGGCAAAAAAAGCCAGGTCTGATCCCTCACTGGCAAATAGCGTGGCCTCTGTCCCCACTGTGGCATCTCTGGTGAGGCCATCACACTGGGTTCACGTCGATGATGTCATCTGTGTGACAGAAATCAGGAAAGTAAACAATGGCGGGTGAGTCAGGCCGCCGTCAATGTGCTTTCTTGTTGTACCTTTGTCCATTCTCAAAATCAGTGGGTGATTTTCTACTGCAGATGGAACGTAGGCGACCTAAATTTGCGGCTGATCTGGAGATTTTGCACGACGTAGGTACGTACCACCCAACGTCATCATGTAAATCGGCCCACTGCATGCCGATGATCAACATCCAGTCAAAGAGGAAGCATGGTTGATCACTCTGTGCAAGTGAATATAAGTTCATTTTAAAGAGCTCAGCCGAACTGATCCTATATTCAGTTTTGTGCAACTTCAACTTTGTAAAACATCACGAAAGGAATTCACCTGGAGTGCCAGGTCTGAGCTGATGACTATTTGATAGCTATAGCTATAGATAGCTTGGTGTTATTTTCTGGCTGACTTGTATAACCAAATGCTAAACAACCTCTGTTTCGGCAAAATTTCAAAGAAACCCTAATGGCCTCATTTGCAGCAAGTATTGATGGCAGAGGATTGTACAGAGGTTGGCTTTTCACTCTGCAAACTCTGTAGTATTAACACTCAACTTAAAAATTTTAGAGAAAATTCCTGGGTCTGGTCCAAAACATAATGGGCTCCTCCACCTTTGTCTATCCTCTTCTTGCCTGGAAACCAGAAGAATCAGAGTTCTCAGGTTTCACTTGCTCTACTCACATGTCAGGGCTCTCCCATTCAAGACTTCAGTCAGGTCTTACATGTCAGTGACAACTAGTCAACCTACTGTATACGGCCACTTTGATAGACTAAGAGAGTAAGCTATATTATGAGGCACAATACAAAGCTGTAATTGATTATCGATCTGTTAAACTCTGTCTAGAAGTGTTGTGGTCTGTCAATCAAGAGTTGCATGAAAAACCTTTATTCAAAGTTTATCAGCTTTAATATAGCTAATAAACAACTGGAGACACAGTACTGAGACATACATCCACCTTCGCTAAAGTTCACAACCTACCATCTGAAGAAATGTTTCTAAAGGATGTTTCTGGTATCATGTAGTTCATCAAACAAAAACGAAACAAAAAGTTGGAACTACTGTAATATGGCTAAGCATTAAGGTCTAAAACAGTTGGAAATGTAACAAACACTCAGAAAATATGTTTGATTGTAGGTTATGTGTAAAGTCTACATAATCTTCTTTTTTACTACTGTATATGCGTGGATCAGCATGACTCACAGTATGCCCTCATTTAATCACTTTTTTCTTTTTGCACGCATGGCCAACCAGCCTTTTACTCATTGAAGTTACCTTGTTCTAACTTGGATATCACCATGTTGTTACAACCCATATCTGACAGCACAGATTGTTAGAAAGTGCTGGTTCTGTGGGGACAGTCTCCTCTTGTGGTCCTTCTAGGGAGACATTTAAAGCACCGTTTCCACCAGCAGGTCTGAGTCGGGTCGGGCCGGGTTGGTCCACGTTTTTTTGCGTCTCCACAGATAAAAACTGAGACGGGTACCCTTAAATCTGACCCAACCCACCCTATTTTTTCGGTACCCTTCCGTAAGGGCACTGATCTAGCCAATCCGGACCAAAGAGGTGGAGCTAACACTGCACTCGTTGATTCATTGAAAAATCCATCACTTCCTGCGTGACTCTGTATAAATACAAAGCAGGGATGATCACTTTGTTTCTTTCTCGTGTGGTGCGGTGCTTTGGTTAAAAGGCGTTGCACTGCGATGATGTCACGAGATTACGTAGCAGCATTGTCTGGTTAATACTCCTCCTCCAAGGTAAGGGGACAGTTTGCTGAGGAGATGCAACGTGAAATCAACATATCCAAAACCAACTTAATCCGGCTGGGCCCAACCCGACCCAACCCAGGGTGGAAATGGGGCTTAAGTTTGACATATTCCTTCAAAGCAGGTAGTTGCACAAGTCCATTCAATATTTTTCAAACAGGCATATTTAAATGTCTTTGTAGTCTCAAAAGATAAAAACTTGTATTCAGTGAGGATACAGCAGTGATATCAATGACTTTTTCTGTCAAGGATTTTTAGGGTCTTTTTGTACAGTGATTCAGCAGCTTTGAGTGCAGTTATGCCGTTGAGAAAGCAGTTTGTGCGACAATAATAAATGTAAAAGAAAATCATAGCATGCAGGAACATTCTGGCTGCAATGACCGTCAAAGATGATCTGATTTGTTTGAAATTCAGCAGAATTTGATTGTTTGATATTTTTTGTGTATTTTTTTTAAAGTACGATAACAGTCTAGAATCACACCAAGGATTTTAAATTATATGGCCAGTACTTTTGAATGACATACTTCTTTTTTCTTGTTTTTAATAATAAAGAAGATTCACTGAGCCAGTTGTGGATTTCAGGCATTGCTGATGTAATTTGATGTAAAATGGTCAATTTCTAATGGATAGGCATCAATTTTACCTTCGACTACAACTCATATGGAAACCAAATTGCACCTCGGTTAGGCTTAAAAGTCACTGAATTTACATAAAGCTTAGAAAAACCTTTCCAGTTATATTCCATGCTTTGTTTTTGTTTCATTTTTGGATTTTTTGGTAAGTCGTCAACACGGCAGAGCCGGCAGTTGTCTCATTTGCCTTCATTTGCTCCCCCCAATTAATGATAATGGTGAGCATGGGGTGTCCTCATGTGGCTTCTTTCACTGCTGCCTGTTTAAGCTTAGTGAGTGTCCGTCTGTGTACTCAGTGATGCCAGTCCTCAGGACAGATGGTCGGATGACTGGGTAAGTGAGGGAAACCTTTGACATACACCCTATTTCTGTCAATCTCTCTGTCTCTGTGTGCATCTTGCCCTCAGAGGCCTTCACAGCTGCTGTAAACAGTCATTAAAAATCTATCAGAATCTTCTGGCTTATATGAGGTAATGGAAGATATATTAATTTTCATTGCACATAAATGTTGCTGAGATATTGACTGAATAAATTGTTCTTAAAAAAAACTGTAAGAAATAAGTTTTTTTTCGTAACTGCAAGTAAGATATACTTAAAAAAGCAGTATTATAAAACTCGTGTTTCATTAATTATGTCTTGGAAAAGTGGGTTAACATAAAGTTTCTGTTTACAGAAAACCAAATCCATTGGAGAAGAATCAAAGCACTGCTGTCCTCACCAGGTTTTGTGTACTCATCAGTGTTTAATAGGATGTGTTTTCTGCCCTGAGCTGTCTCTGTGGGATGCCGTTAAAGCAGTGGCACAAACATCAATTGGCAGTGTTAGTGATGCTGGACAGGAAGGTGAAGCAAAACACTACTGGCCAAGATCATGAGGTGAGCTGAGAGCAGAACAGTTTAACAAATGGAGAAACTGAGGGCATTAACTAAGATGCTCTGTGAAATAGGATTGAAAGTGTAGGCCACGAGCGGTTTAAAAATTATGTTTGTGTCTGGACTGATAACAAAAGCATCATTGATAAAAAAAAAAAAAAAAAAAAAAAAAAATAGATATTGAAGGTTTTTTTTTGTCACACTTTGTGTGTATTTTTAAATTGAAGGATTAACCAATTATACATGATTACTGGTAATTACTGACAGAAAAAAAGCAAAAAAACAGAAGCATTCTGGTTTAACACAGCAATAAAAGTTTAAAAACTTCTTTCCATTTATTTATTTTTTTGCACAAACTGTTTAGATCCTTGCAGTCTACCATATTTCATCACCAAGCACAAGTTGGGGTTAATTCACTTGTGAAGCAAATGGAAAGTGATTAAATGGTTTCTGTCTCAAAGATCTCTGAGTTAACCAAATTAATTGCAGCATCCAAACTTTCAACTTGTATTTTAGACCCCATCCCAACCAGACTGTTTAAGGAAGTTTTCCCTTTAATTTTAGTACATATATATTAGATCTGATCAGTACAGTACATCTCTACTGACAGAACATGTACCTCCATTCTTTAAGACTGCAGTAATAAAGCCTCTACCTGAAAAAATCTACTCTTGATCCAGAAGAGTTAGCCAATTATAACCAATATCCAGCCTCCCCTTTGTGTCTAAAATTCTTCAGAGTTGAAGAGAAAACAGTTTCAACTCAACTATGTGCTCATCTGAGCAGAGCAAGTCATATTTATCTGACAGATTTCAGTTTGTTAAAGGTGCCATGACATCAAATTTCACTTTTCTGGGGTTTTGGGTGTATGATATGATCTGTTGTGCACTGATGAGGCCATGTGAATGTCCACAGTGAGTATCAAAGTTCCTGTTTATGGTCTGTGAGCTTTGTCTCTCTGTTCAGAAACAGTTGAATCAGACAGTAGCTTATCATTCTAGTTCTATCATTCTACATAAATTCTCATAAATCTGGCTACATTTATTTCTACAGCGCCAATTCACAACAATGCCATCTCAGGGCACCTCACAGACAAATCAATTTGAGCCAATTCATTATAGTCTAGCTAAGGAAACCTAAGCATACGTACCATTAAGGCTGTCATGTTTCTTCTGTTTCTCAAATGCAGAGTCCGGTATTCCTCTCTGTTTATACTTTTCAAACTGAGAGCCCCTCCCCGTGGGCTAATGGTCGCATCGCTCTTCAGCCTATTAGCTTCAAGCCTCTCCTTCAAACATCAGAAGCAGGTGAAAGGCAAACCAACATTAACCCTGGTTTTCCAACGTGCGCTATCTAAAGCTCTTTTCACCGCAGAGTTTTTCGTTTTCTTCGCTGCATCCACCGTTTGTTTTTTTTTTACCTTGAGAGTTCGAGTGACTGGCGTCTGCTCCAATCATGAGCTTATCCCCACACAGTGTCATGCCGTTAACTCTGTCATTAGCTGGCGATATATACATGCCCGCCCAGAAACATCCCGAACACACCAAAACAAAGGAAAAAAGTGAAATACAGACAGGGGGAGAGGGAGTTGCAAACAAACTCACCAACACACGACAGTAGATTTCATTTGCACAAGTCGTGTTTATTTTCGGGGGGGAACTCCAGACCCTACCGTTAAAATAACTTGATTTCGGTAACAAGCTTTATTCAGTTACTCAAGCAGAGGCAGCAGCATTGTACACGTTATCACGATGGCCTCAAACATTCCTACATGACCCAGATGTTGAGTCTACTTTAAAGGATGTGTCTGCCCTGGGGGATAAAAACATTACAAAGGCTATCTTGAACTCCTTTCTGGGTATTCAAAACAGAAATGTTATACAGCATTAGAATTTATGAGTGAAAAAAACAAAAACAGACATTTGATGCTTTTTTTCTATATTAATTTTCATCCATTTATTTTTCTATAAGTATAAAAATACAATAAAGATGCATTCTTTTGTTGATGCAGCTTTTAGTTGCCATGATCAGGGGGAGAGAATAAGGACCAGAAAGCAGATATACAGCTTGCAGGTTTAAGAGGTTTTATTTAAGAAGTCCAATCCCAGTTCATGATCCAGAAGTTCAGGCAATGGAGTCTGCTGCAGCGGGCACATGCAGCGAGCAGACAGGCAGGGAGTTTGGACAAGAGTAAAGGTTCGACTTGTGAGAACAACGATCCGGCGAGGACTGATGAGCTTACCGAGATAGAAATACAGGTAGGGCTGACAAGATGATTGGTGACAGCTGAGTCTGAAAAGCTGCTGGGCTCCACCTGCAGAAAACACCCACCTCCACAGTAGATCATGACATCAGTGGGAATGCACTATTATAAGTAATGCTCTAATAGTGCACATGACTTATTCGAATATGACTACAAAATATAATCATACGGTTTGATCAGATGAGAAACAGAGCTTGTTGTGACATGACTGTGTTTACCATGACTAATGCCTTGCTGTGTGTGCTGGTTTAAAAACTCAACATTTACTAACTCCATATTTGAACTGTTGGATTGTTGGTATTTAATTTTAATGTATTACTGCTCAGTGTACAATGTGAAAATTTGCTTCCTCCAGATATTCTATACCATTAATGGATTTCATTTTAGGTATTTAGCCATAATCTAGTGTTTTTTTTTTCATTTAAAATCTGTTGCACATTACTTATGCCCTTTTTTCACCATCACTTTTCTGCTCAACTCACCTCACCTCTCCTCGGTTATTGGGCTTTTCCACTGGGGGTTTTCCGAGCTGAGGTGATACATTTTCTGTGCCTGCTCTGGCGAGGTTCTGAGCGTGCTGAAGCGAGCTATGTCTGACGTCATCTCACTGCATGCCGCCTATTGGCCAAGGGGTTAGCCAATCAGATGTCAGGATCAGACATCATTAAATGAGCGACAGTTTACTCTCCCTACCAGTAAGTGGCGGTAACGCAACTCATGAATTGTTAGTCAGCCGCCGGTAAAAACAGGAACAGAGGAAGAAGACGAGGAGAAGTGAGATGGAAGGAACGGATTATATCATTACTTGCACTGCTGGTAGGAAAGTCCCTTTTCAGACGAATTTTTTTTTCCTCTATTGAGATAGATAGATAGATAGATAGATAGATAGATAGATAGATAGATAGATAGATAGATAGATAGATAGATAGATAGATAGATAGATAGATAGATAGATAGATAGATAGATAGATAGATAGATAGATAGATAGATTCATTCAGATTCTGCTTATTCTCATGGTTGCTGCCTCTTGGCCAGGACTCCCTAGTAAAAGAGGTTTTTAATCTCAATGGGATTTTTCCTGGTTAAACAATAAACAACTAAAAAGATTCAGATTCGGAAGACTTTATTGTCAATGTACAGATAGATAGCTAGATAGATTTCAGATTCGCAACAAGATTGTGGAGAAAAAAACGGAATATTGTTTGCGTTAAAACAGATGAGGACCCAGGACTTCCAGATTACAAGGTAAGCTTGCTACCAACTGTGCCAAATGGGCACTCCTGATTGCAGTACAACTAATAATGTGATCCGTTCCTTCCATCTTATTTCTCCTCATCTTCTTCCCCTGTTGCTGTTTTTACTGGCGGTTAGCTAACAATTAATGAGGTGCGTGACCGCCACCAATTGGTAAGGAGTGTTTACTGTTGCTGCTGTCATTTACGTCGTACAATCTAGTACGTCGCAGCAGCTTCACTCTTACCCCGCCCACTTGTGGTCGGAGTAATGGATTGTAATTGAAAAGCTACCAAGCCAAGTTGAGTTGAGTTGAGCTGACCTGTGCTAATGGAAAAGGCCCATTAGTTTTCCATCGTTCAAAGTTTCCCATCACTTTCTTGATTTCTGGCCTCTGTCCAATCTGCCTTATTTCCTGCTCTCTCACACCAATCTGGAAAAAAACACACTTCCCCCCTACCCTGTCATCCCTTTTTCCTCTTCATTATGGCCTTGGCTTTGTAAGACCCCCCCTAGTGAATCCTGGCATCACTCTCCCATTTCAAAAGAATGAAAATAGAGCACTGGTCTGTGCCATCAGTTTGCTCTGCTCCCCTTTCATCTGCCTAGACATATTAAGACAAAAAATGTGAAACTCTGCAGCAGCTCCCACATGAATCAGTCTAAGCCCCCCAGTGTGAACGTGTGCTGGCCATTTCAAGTCCCGTTTCAGAGCAGAGATTAAGTTGGACCATTTATGAGAAGCAAGACGATTCTTAAGACAACACGAGAGGGTGAAAAGAGAGAAAAGGCATGTAGCCCAATATCTGAGAGCACCAAATTTTGGTTCAGAGTGCTCATTTTTTAATGGACAATTTATGCATAAACTTTTGAGATTGGGGCAATTGTAGGCCTATAATATGATATGGTAGATACAGTAATATAATTTTTGACACAAAAAGTAGTTCCTCATGCTAAAAATGGTAGGCTATGACTTAATTCTCCTAATTCTGAGATATTGTTTTCTGTTTGAGAAGAGGAGTGACCGGAGAAGACACTAGAGTAAATTTAGGTGAAGCCTAAATTAGATGGACCCACCATTCTTTTATTCACAGCTACAAAACACAGAAATGGCTACTTTTTTAGCAAGCAAGCTAACTTGCTTGCTAATTTGGCTAATGTTAGCTGTCACTTTAACTCCTCTGCAATACTTGTTGGACATGGTGCAGGTTCCTGGTCACTTGATGTATCAGCAGCCAGCGAGTCTGGCAACCCAACGGCTGGAGTTATTTTTCTGCCATTGCAACTACAAGACCCACTTGATGTCGTTATTGTGCCCGTATTTCATATCCAACCTTTATAGACAAGACTAAATATGTGTGACATTAAGACAAAATCGTGGGTATTTCTATGTCATTAAATCTGATTTTAGAGAATAATTTGGACCATGGACTGTATAAATAACAGTCAAAGCCATCTGTGAAGCTGAATTTGAGATTCCTTACAAGTGCAACACTTCCAATGTAAGTTAAGCATTGGCGCCAAAATACAAATCCAATAAGCTTTTTTTTTTTTTTTAAATGGCAGCTTCCTCCATAAAATATTAAGTCACTTCATTTTCCTCACACGTCAAAGCAGTCTTGATACATTTGAGCTAGCTAACAAGTCCACCAGCAAAGAAGGGACCTGAAGACAGAAGTTAATCTCTTTTGTGTGTAGGTGGTCCTTCTGAAAGTTATTTCCTCCGCCAAGGAGATAATGTTTACGGTAGCGTTGGTTTGTCTGTCCATCCGTCCATCTGTCCATCCGTCTGTCTGACTGTCAGTAACTTTACGGAAATAGTACTGGACGGATTGACCTGAAATTTTAACCAGCCGTGTGCCTCAGCCCAAAGACAAACCCATTAAATTTAGGTGGTGATCCGGATCACCTTCTTGATCCAAGAATGTTTTGAAGGATTCTTTATCATCGTGAGATCGGCCATGTTGGAAAGGCTGTTGATGAGGCGTGAGTGCCCCCTTGTGGCAGAAGCGTGCAGTTGCTGGACTGCACACATGATGTCAGGATGCAGAAATGGAACTTATGAGCGGTAGTGAGCAAGAGGAGAGAAGACTGTCAGACAGACTTCTAGCCGGTTGAATATGGTGAACTGTGTGCGTCTGTTAAGAACTGTAAGTAACTGATGAGTTCTATAATGCAAGTTGATCCTGATCCAGAGAAAATTCAGGATACAATGATCCAGAGCACACAAAAATAAGGGAGTCGAGCTGCTGCTCTCCGAATGCTTTTATAGTTTTACAATTTGATGGAAACATGTTTAATAGAAACAAACCTTTGTCCAATCGACCTCTAAGAACTATTCTTGTCCTCCAAACCTTTGTCAACATAAGGTCATTTCTGGACCGATAAAGCCGACATGAAGGCCAAATGCTTAACTCAAGGCATCAATGTCATAAACCACCGGACAACAGCACTGAGTCTGTCTGCTCATTTACTGTATATAAAATCCAAAATGTGACCACATTTGAAATAAATTGAAGCAAGGAATAATCCAAGCTTATCAACTACATCTGAATCTAATGTTTGTATCGACAAATAAAATCTAAAGCTAAAACAATGACAATGAGATCCTCTCAAATCACATCTTAAATTTACAATTCATTTTAATCATTTAACAACAAGCCAACATCATCACTCTCAAATGATGAAGCTTTTTTGTCTTTTTACTTAAAAAAGAGCTCATTAAACTGAACTTATTTGAAGAGCAGTGACATTAAAGAGTCAATAGCTATTTCCCACAAAGAAACACAGTGTGTGAGCTGAGAAAAAAAAAGTCTTGAAACTCAAGTTTCAGTCTGGAAAAAGCAGTTGTCAATGTCCTCGACCTCCCACACAGAACTGAGAAACTTTTTGTTCAAGTCATCATATCCTGACAGATTGGTTACATAAGGAGTCCTTTTTCAATTTGTGATTCCATATTTAACGTGTTTGTGGGGGTGGTGAGAGGTACCACTGAGTGTGTTAGAGCAGTGTGGAAGAAAAAAAACAACCATAAGGAAGGATAATAACTCAGACGTCTAAATAACAGTCTTATGAACAACTTAGCATTACTGAACTTATCGTTTGATTAAATAAAATACAGTTTTTAAAGTTTTGAGGGAAATGATTTATTTTGTGAATTTTAAAAACAATAATTACAGAAAATTGTAAGTTGATAAATGGACTATAGCCTACAGGAAATCTTTACATTGTAGGGCAAACTGCTTTGTAATGTGGTCAGGAAATGATGTTCACTTTGAAAACATTGTGTAATTTATTAATTTTACTTTGGAGTCAGCAGACAGAACCATCTGAAAGTCAAGATCTTATATTGCTGTGTACACAATATCCTTTATAGTGGCCTTATTTTTAATCAGTATATTAATCATATTCTTGCTTTTTCAGCTTCTCAAAATGTTGTATAGGTAACCTGTTTCTCACAATCAAATTTACTGTTTCTTTAACAAAATGAACATATCAATAAAACTATACACTTAAATATTTGAACTGGAAGATAAAGAAGATGAAAGCTTGCTGTTTGAGATTAAAATCTAGTGAGAGGAGGAATCTAGAAAATACAGTTATTTAATTTATCTATCTATTTTGCCACCTTTACACCTGGTAGGGGATTCTTGAATATAAATAAAAGTGTAATTGGTATGCGAGGTGGACTGCCAGACCTCTGAGGTAGTCTGGCTCAAACTGGGACCCCATCTGCCAGGTGTAACTTAATGCAAGCCCTAAAATGTTTTTCTAACATTAACTAAGTAAGAGGAGAAGTCATGAGCAATTCTGTGTTTTCTTTTTCTGTCTTTTTTTTTTTTTTTTTTTAAATGTCCTACAAATCATGTCCATATAAGGAGCCACAGCTGCAAACACTGATGTGGCAACTAATATTTTTTCCTTCATTTTTCATACAAGAATTTTAAATTGAGACTCTGCCTCTAAGTAAAAAAAAAAAAAAGTGATTGAAATTCATTCCCAGGCCCAATGACTTAAAGATTCTCAAGAAGGTAGAGTCAAGATCACTATACTGTAGCGAAAGATCTTCTTCAGTATATTTTAGGCTGAGCTAGAAGAACCAAATTTAAATACTTCTAGTTTCTGAAGTGAACATGGTTAAAGTAATTATTATTCAGGTGGATAACAGCAAAGTTGGCTGTGGCTTGTGTGATTTTATAAGTAAATTTCAAAATCTAAAGTGTTTTCTTTGGGTCTTAAACTGTATTTGGCTTGTATTTTATTTCTAACCCTGACCCAATAGCCTAAATCCAACCGCGGGGTAACAAAAGGGCTTTAGTTAGGTCTTAATATGTTCTATTAACTGATTTCTACCAAGAGGTAAAAGAAAAGCTGCTGCCTTGAACAAATAGTACAGTAGTCAAATGTCTGCATGCATCTACCCATTCAAAGCTCAAAAGAAGCTGCATCTGTATGTCATGAGGATGCAAATGTTTGAAAGCATTGCATGTTAACACTGCATTCAACCCCACGTTCTGTGTCAAGGAGGATTTATGTGGCTTCTTAAAGGAAACATTCATTAAGGACATTTGCTCCAAGCTCATTAAAGGAAACATTCACGAAGGACGTTTGCTATAGTGTGTGAACGCTCACGTTAACTGTACTTCCCACCTTCCACTTGTAGGGTCACTGCTGTACAGTGTGCTTTTATAGGTTGTACTGTATTTAAATTGGCATGCTGGTGTATTATATTAGTAAGAGCCAGCTCCGCTCTGGCCACTGTTGCTGCCACATTGAAGAAGAGTGAGGACTAACTATCACATTTTGCCAGAAATGTCAAAATTGCTGCAATTAGCAACATACAGTAGCTTAAAAAATACCACAATTACTGTAATTCATTAGGAATTCAAGTTTCCTGGTGTATGATCCAACAAACCTTCCACTTACTCAGGCTTATAAAATCATTTGAATAACTATTTTATTTTGATGTATAAAATGCTGAATACGTGCTGGACTTCACTCAAAAAATTCTATTAATATGGGAAAATGTGAATAAAGCTAAGATTTTACATCACATGCCCAATGTTTGTTAAGTAACTAAATGGCTTAATTAAAGCAAAAATAATCTTCAACATGGATAGGAATCCCACCTTCTTGGTCGCCCTGGTAACCAAGCAGGCTGGTCTAACATGCAGTGTGGGAGAAATTGCCACTGGTACCCAGAGTTGAACACAAGCTTTTAAATGATTGAGATCCACCATCCATTATTCCCCACACATCTCAGTTAAAAAGAAAAGACCAATGTAAAGACTAAATTTATTACAACTTTCCAGAACGATTCCAGCTCTCCTGTGTCTTCTTTTCTCTGTTCCCCCATCTTCTACATTCTCTCCTTTTCACTTCCTGCCTCTTCATCTGCTTGTCATACTGAAGTATATCAAAATTTTGTGTTTTAAGATTATGTTTAACTTTATTTGAGGTAAGACCCAGACACTTTTTAAATTTTCTTGAAGTGCACAAACATTTGCGTGCTGTATTAAGTAACAGACACACAATGAAGCATACAATATGCTGTATGTTTTTTGCTTGTTAGATACCATTGTAATGACAAAGCACATATGGGTGGCACCATTGTGTGTGGTGCATTACAAAGTAATGCATTACAGTATGTAAAAAAAAAAAAATTCAAGTAAAAAGTAGTGTAACATGTTATGACTGAAAATTTGGTAACAAAAACAAAGGTTTCTTTTTTAATTCACCACAACACTACTTTTCTCAGAGACAGATCCGACCATAGATCCACTCTTTAGGTCTACGGATCTGGCAGCAACACTTACGCAATAGTCACAACTCACAAGCTCTCGGACAGTTTTCACAGTGACTGTTCATGACAGATGGTGCATTCAAGGTGCCTCATAATTCCGAGTCCCTGGAAGTAGGTGATGTGATTAAATATCAAAATCAGTGGGTGTTTTCCGGTGAATGAACTTGGAAAAAATAGACGCCTCCAAAACGGCCAATTTGTGAGCATCTACAACTGCAGTAAAAACTAGAAAAATCACAGATGTTGTAACAATGTCACCACCACAACACCAGCCAATTTTGGTGTTAGTGTTTTATAAACAACACATATTCACTCGATGTTTTCAAGGACAAGATTGCTGTAAGAACATGATTATCAATAAGAACAACTCTACTGTTTACACTAGAAACTTAATGGACAGCATGTTGTTACAAGAACAAAAAGCATGCAACTGCATTCTTCTAGTGTACAATATTCACAGCTTGTTACCTGTGATAAGCTTCACTGCTAGTTTGGTTGCTTAGTTTAGTTAATGCTCTTGCAGCTCCTCTAGCCCTAACATGGTACAGCTACTGTACAGTATCTAGTCTGCTCCATTCATGATGTAGCTGGAAAGCATATGTAAGTACCAGCACGCTTTTTTTTTTCTCATCACTTGCCTCCGTCATCTTTATTTACTTTATGGTGTACAAGGTTTGGTTTGTTTGGTTGGCTGTGGGGAGGTGGTTGTGGAAGCGGTGTCACGTAAAACATCATACAGCTGGCCATTCACTGATAAAGATGTTTTTATATCTGCAGTGGTGGGGCGAACCCAGGCAGAGTAGGAACAGAATCTGAAGCAGCCAGCTAGCTGATAATCATGCAACTGTAGAATGAAGCTTGACAGAAACATTCCTGTCTGTGTTGGCTGCTTTACTGATGAGGAGTATTCTAAAGATTAACGGCACAATATCTTTTAATTTACCTTCAATAAAATGGTGCCATAGGCTCAAGCCCCTTCTCAAACCTGCATTGGAAAAAGCAGGTATAGAAAATGGTTGGATGGATTAAAGGCAGTATAGAAGATGTTTGTGGCAATTCAGAGAACAGAGACTGTTCGCACATGCGCAACACCAGCGTGCTAGATTCCCAGCTCCCCCGGCCACACCTTGAGACAACATGCACAAGCCAAGTCATGGTGTCAGACAGACAACAGGCTCTCCCATCATGTCACAAATGCAAGATGACGCAGAGTGATTGTTAGCTACCTACTGTAAACATCAGACAAGAGTGCTCTGCTTCCAGCACGTACACTAGTATTACTCTCACCAATCAATCACTGTTGTCAATCACTCTCACCAATTTCCCATTGAATTGCCCTTCAATCACTCTTTCTACAGTAGTAAGACTGACAAATAAAACACAATGAGAACAGAAGTTATTTGCGGATGTTTTTTAAAGGGACGTTGTGTAGCAGTTGTACAGTATATCGCAAGCAACTCGCTCATACTTTTCATGCTGTAATCACTTTAAATTGGGCAGACGGACGACAGCCACTGCATGTAAGTCAACAAGCCTCGATGTGAACAAGTGGTCTGTCTTCAGTCTCTGATATGTTGTCATGGCGTTGTCATATTGTTTTCCCTTACCCATGTTTTACTGTCTTTCTCTCGGCTTCTGTGATTAAAATTACATCTGGTTTGTTACCGACAGCCGTCTGTGCCGAACTGCACATAAACGCAGCATCAGAGTAACGCTCGGTTCCTCCTCACTGCACTGTGGTGACTTTTCAAAGGCATTACCTTTGAAAAGTCACTAAGCCGACAACAGTGTCTCTGGTAAGTTTCCATGGTTTCCTGCTGTCACGCATATATGCTGAACATAAAAACATGGCGACACAACATGGTAGCCACCACAGAGCCTGCCAGTTCCATCTACATATGAATGATATGAATGGCAAATTCAGAGCTTACAGGAACACTTCAGTTTGTTGATGGGAGTGATTACTGATTAATGGAAAAAAACTTTTGAACAAAATAATCAATTTTTGAGAATACGTAGATAACAGGAGAGCTTACACGATGCCCCTTTAAGTCCCATTACTTTCACAGTTGATGTATGATAATATATATATAAAACTTCTAATTAATCATACCTTATGGGGTAGTGAACCCACTTTCACAGAACATTGCAAAAACTATTCCAAGAAACATCTTCTATAATGCCTTTAATGTAAAATAGCACCATCAGCATTATGATTAAAAACCTTGATCATTTCATTTCTGAGTGAGGACTGATGCAACTTCCGTAGCATGCAGCCCTGACCTTTTGCACCTGTATGAGTCAGACAGAATGTTCTAGTGGTGAATTATAAAGCTGTGAGCTAAATCCCTGTTTTGCATCATTACCAACAGTATCATCATCCTTGTTTTGAATTTAATCTAGCAGTTTTATGAAGATGTAGCTGTGGCCAAGCAAGCACAAGTCAGTGGGATTAACTGATGTGACGCAATGCAGTATTTCTGCTTTTCCTGCTCCTTCGTTGCCCTGGTTGCCACGGAAATACCCCCTCCTCTCTTTTTAGAATCCATGTCATCACTGTACTTTTCATTAGGAGTGAGACAAATAGATAGCCCTGCTTATAGTTTATAAATAGACTTGTTTAACTATCTGTGTCTAAGTGTGTGGAAATCTGCATCTGCACTGGCTATATTCTGGTGCGCCTCTGTGTTCAATTCTGTCTCGCCTCTCTCTGCTCTGAATTCCAAATGGCATTCTTCTCACATATTTAGACCTGATATGAGTCCAACTTGACGCTTTCATATCTCAGATCTTACTCGTTGACATGCTGTGTGCAGGCGGGTGGCAGTGGAGCAAAGTGATCTAATGCTGAGCACAGAGTGAAGGAGAGAGACAACGCAGCAGTAGGACTCAGCTGTGTATGTGCCGCTCCATCCACCCAAAGTTCAGATGAGGACAGGCTTGTACACTTGCTGCCTTGAGATTAGCCACAGCTTCTTAGCCACGGTCTTTTTTTTTTTTTTTTTGAGAGGCAGCAGACAGGAGAAAATGGTGGATTTCAGCCATACAAATGCCTTCTTTATGAACCTAACATTTTTAAATGTCTGAACTGATCTCATCCTCTAATGTATTTAAAGTTTATAATGACTATTTGTGGATCCTAGAGTTTCCTTTGGGGCACATGAAGGGTCAAGGAAGAATGACACACGGAGTTACACATCAGAGCCGGCTAAAGAAAGGGAAGACATTCATCTGAGACAAAGAAGGTCCTCCGTGGTAATCCAGTTGACACATAAATGGCTATGAGGCTATAGGCCCAGGGGAAGGATGGCTTGAATCATAATAAGCATAATGAGAAGCAGAACGTATGTGGAGGGTACGTGCTCAGCATGTTTGAGGGCCAGCATATTTGTTAACTGGTCTTACTCTCCTCAAAATAGCATCTCAGTTATTTTTGCATTTGTCAGAATCAAAGATCACTACGTTTTTTAAAATGAATACCCACCCAAATGTCAAAGGCTGATGCAATTTGACAGAAAGAACTGCCCTTTTACATTGCAGGCTATGTTTTCTCTCACGTCTCTTGCCTTTACTGTGCACGATTCCCCAAGGTTTCCATAAACTATGCAGTGAGGGCCTCTTTCTATAGCCTACAGTGTGAACCTCTCTAGGAATCTTGGGAGGCTGTTAACCTAAAACAGCTTTCCCTTGCCAAAAAAACAAAAACCAAGAAGAAAAAAGAACATTTGAGTTTCAGTCCAACAGCTTTCTCTTGAAATAATCAGCAGAGAACCCTAGTGAATGAGAGACCATGGCTGATTTTCACATTAGCCATTCTCAAAAAAAAAAAAAAAAAAAAAAAAAATGCACACTGATCTGTGCAGTGAGCTCAGAAAACAATATGAGTGCCAAATGAATGCAGCTGCAATAAAGCTTTCCAGTGGGGGGGTTAGATGTTGTCAAAAGAGAGGACAAACAAATAAGGATGTATATGCAAATTTGTTTGCAACTCCCACAGTGAACCGAGAACACTGACCCTCTCAATGTTCCCAGCACTACAAAAACTTCTAAAAAATAATGTTCACAAGCTGAATGTGCATTTCTTTTGTGTTTGAAGTGCATATGTGTAACATGATAAATCTGTTTCAATTTTAAGCAGATTTACAGTAACTGATGACTCGTTTGGGAAAATTTAGCAAGAAGACATGGGAGATTTTCTTGAAAGAAAGCATGCCATCGTGATCTGTTGTTGACTCAGTCATGTCTGAACATACTCTGTAGAAGTTATGCATTTCCAGTAGAAGCTTTCCCGTAACCATGTCTTGACATGGTTACGGGAAGAATCACAGAATAATTACTGACACAGTGAGTCAGTTACATTGAAATGACACTGGTTCTAGTGTGCTTGTGTCTAGTCAGGCTTGATCTACAGAGATGTTATGTAATTCAATTCAACAGCCACCAAAAATATTTCAAGTTTGGATGTGTTTTTGAAACACAGGTAGATCCATTTTTGAAAAGGGTTTGACTCTGTTTCCATTGCCAAAAAACATCTCTATAGTGCATCGGTATCTGTACAGCCTCAAAGTGTCATTTTTTCACAGTGTTGGAGAGAATACTTCCAAAATGTATTTTGTTACAGAATACTGAATACCCACTTTTAAAATGTATTTTGCAACGAATTCCGTTACATTGCTTAATTCCATTACTGTATTCTAAATACTTTGAATACAAAATAAAAATTACTTACTTTAAGGTGTTTCTTCAGATTACAGTTTGAGTCTTTGGACACAGCTAGGAGGTTGTTCAAAGGCAAACATACATTATACTGCACTGTCAGGTTTCGCTCGCCTCGCTCCTTTTTTAATGTAAAAAGTTGCCTGAATTTCCAAGGCATAAATGTATTTTCTCACTTGATTTAGGTGGATTCGGCTGTGGTTGTGTTTTCAGCCCCTCCAGCTCCTTGTCTGAATTCACACCTGACCAGGCATGTGGAGCATGCTGGGGAGTGTTTAGGTGCCGTGTTTAATTGGAAATTGTGAGATAGCCTAAGCAACACTAGGCGACTGCCCCAAATATGTTATGTATCTGTTGGGGAAATATAGTATTCTAAATATGTAATAGTGGTACATGCATTCTGTTGCTCCTGAACACTGTTTTCGGATGTGTAGAGCTCCTAAGCTAGTAATGTACCTAGAATAGGATATGTTTTCATGGCAACAAAGAAAATGCTGGCAGAGCCTTGAACAATATCATCCATGTTATTTGCCTATTTGTAAAAACTTGACCTAATGTTGCCAAAGCTCATGAGTATATTTTCATATATGGGGCAGCTTCACAGTGCATTCTGGGTAGAAGTTCCCTTTTATGAGAGTTTGTGGCAAAAAAAAGGGTTGAGGGAAGAATGAGGAGGAAGAAATCTGCTTATTGACATGTGCAGCTTAGTAATGGGTACAGGAGTTACAAACCTTTATGCTGGCAAATTATGTTTACATAGTCATTCCTGCAAGTATGTGAAGGTCAATCTGTAGACGAGTCTGTCTTGCATTTGTTAGAATATGATTAGTTTCTGATTTCAAGTCTAGTTCAGCTAGGTCACATAAACTATGGACAAAGGTTATTCTGATAATTTGGATAAATAGATGAGAGATTGACGGAGATTGACAGTTTTCAGATAAAGCATCCCTGCAACGCCACATGTGAGAAAGCTCCTCAGTTTTTACTTCAGTATCAGTGTTTATGTTATAAATAGGTAAACTGGAGCAAAAATACATTTGAGTTTGTAAAAACAAACTAAAAGCAAATGCCAACAACTATTTCCAGATGAATTCAAAGGTAAGAAATCTTTTGCATGTCCTCCACTCGTTTTGTTTCTATGCATTTTTTTCCATTATGTTCATCTGAAGCACTCTTGCGCTTTGTCACATAACACCATACCAACACCTATGCGTCATTCATCAATTAATTTTTTATACCCACGTTTCTAATGCAAGGTTGTGTAGGGCTGGCGCCTCTCTGCTCTCATGTAATTGTCAGTGTACAACCTTACTTACCTATCTGAATTATATGGATAATAACAGAAGACAGCGTAAATGAGCTACATGCACCTAATTGGCTGCTAATAACAAACGGACTAAACAGAATGCATAATCTCCAACATAGTCTAAAGTATGCTGCATTGTGATGTCACATCTTGCTTCCTTATAGGTCAACCTTAACTGAGTATGGAATATTCAAATTTAATACTTTTAATGCAAGGTAGTCCAGCAAAAAAATCAAAAAGAAAATGAAAAGAATGTGGTCAAGGATGGCCGCTTGGGAACTTGTCTCACCTTCTTCAACCTCTCGATGTAATCTTTTTTTTAACTATTGACAACCCAACACTGTAGCATTTGTATTTTGGAGCTGCTGGTGCACCTCAGCAGAGGGATAACATTCAGTGTCACTAAAGTGTTTGCATTGGGCACTGACATAAAGGGCTATTGGCCAAGCAGCAGCATGTGAAATGTTGGGAAAAACAATGTGCTCCACAAACAAGAAAAACATTGTGAGTAATCTGAAGGGAGAAACATGGAGGTCTGTGTTTGCATCATGCACATTCTTTTGTATATTTTTTTCTTTGAACTCCCACTAGCATCTAACCAACCACATGTCTGGCTTTTTAAAAGAGTACAATCAGCATTCCCTTCTCAATATTCCCTCATTACATTAATTGCTAGTGTTTGTCAGCTTTGATCTGTTGTGTTATAAACAAGAAAATCGGTTGGCCGGACAAGTTTTTACTACATTTTTTTTTCACTTAGCTGTAAAAGTGAGTTTATCCACTAAATAGGCCCTAAAACCACAGTTTACCAACTGGACTGAATAAATCTCAGTTTGGTGCTGTCCTGTATTGTTGCTACAAGCAGTTGTAAAGAAGTCAGCTTTCTTTATCAAGCGTTCCAGAAATTTAAAAAATATATATTTATTTATTTAATTTATTTACTAGGATCCCCAGCGGCAGCAAGAAACTGCAGCTATTCTTCCTGGGGAAACAACAATCAAACAGAAACACATAATCACGAAAAACCCCAAAAAACAGTAACAAAAAGAAGACATCAATTATTCTCCATACTACATTGATATGTACACCATCAGGACAATATAATCATGGCAACAAGAGAACAAATCTAATCAAGATCAAATAAAATGTATAAATGATATACACCAACCAAAAACAACAGCTACTCAAAGATATATTGCAAAACTAACTCTGTAATCCTGTGTGACGCGAGAGAACATGCATGAACACAAGGTGGCGGGTAAGGCTAGAGTTGAAAATTCTCCACAATTTTAGTTAAGTGGCTCTTAACTAAAATTACTTCTGTTGGCAATTAGATCTGTTTTTTTGTTTTGTTTTGTTTTGTTTTCCAGCAGGAAATTGTAAAATGATCGTTTTTTTTCTTCCTGAAGAGCAACGTTGTTCATTTTCCACAAATACCTGGATCATTCACGTATGACTCGGAAATACAGTCGAGCCGGCAGATTGACATTTTCACAATTTTAATGTCCAAGCGCTGCATACTGCTCCTAGTGTTGACCTCCTTTATCAAGTGTTTTGGCTACGTGCTACAACAAGTATATTCACAGACAACGCAGACTACTTGCATAAACATTTGGGGTTCACAAGTACATCCCAGCCCAACAGTGAATGTACTTGTGTCTGAAAACTGATTCAGCTCACATTTTTGACAGCCTTGATGTATCTTGGTATTTTCTTTCCTCTTTAATAAAAACAAGCAAAACAATAAACAGAAGAAACACATTATTCAATGTGGCTATTATTAAGTAACCTCTTGTGGACTTGAGCATGCGTGCAAAAATAGCTGATGTTTTCTGAAAGGCAACCCTGAGAATTCTTTGATATTTTCCAGGAATTCAAGACATTACACTTCAAATGTCCATTAAGTTCAGTTTAGAGAAGTGAATCGCAATTATGAGAAATTCCATGCAGTCAGGCTTCGGGTCCAGCACAACACAAAGGAGTTGCCCACAAAGAAGGAGCCCTTAACTTTCAGCAAGATGCAAACATGTAGTGTGAAAGCATCCAAATATGGCCACACCCACTGATTTATTCAATAATTGGTTCAACTGATTAGTTAAAGTTTGCTTGGATTTTTTTCTATTTGTTTTTAAAAAGATATATCGATCAAGTAATGATTTTCGTTACTGATAATATTACATCTCACAGAAGAGTCCTCCATCTGCAAATGCTTGCAAAGTTTGAACCTGTTCCTCCCGAAATACTCATGTGTTCATATATGAAACCACCTGAGGTGAAGTTGAGAGTTTGAACTGAACTGCATCACTAGCAATCCTTTAGGTTTAACTGTCTACTCACTTGTGAGAGGCAGTCCTCTGGCAATGAATGCCAAGACTGTTTCTAATCCTTGAGTTGGGATTAATGAAGAAGAGTGGGAGCAAGGTTGGGGTCAGTTTAAAGTCAGGGGTGAAATGATGGCATGGTAGCATGCACCAAAAGCCATTGCTGATCCACTGCTGGTGAATGGTTTATGGAGATAAGTGGTAGGTGGCGCCAAATCTCCAGACAGTAACGCAGATAACCGAGGAACAAAAAAAGATCAAATCAAATAAAATGACTAGACTGCGTGCCAGAGCTCGTATGACATACATGTATCCTCACCAATTAATCTGAATCCAACCACAGAAGCATGTGCAGCGTCACAGTGTTCTCATACACCAAAACACAAGAACCATAGTCAACCCAGCAAGTTAGATAGCTGAGAGCTAAAAAATCTATGGTTAATGTTCCAGTCCATGTGCTTACTGGAGCTTGGAGTCAAAGCAAGGGCTTAACGTAATTCTCTAGCACAACAGGATTTGTATTAGTCTGAAAAGGGTCAGTGAGGTTAAGAGCTGCTAAGTAGTAGTGTTTAAATCCTTTCTAAGCTCAACCACCACAATGCAGGGCCTCCACACGCTTCTGGACTCATTTCACCTCACGGTACAGTTTAGATAACTAGAAATGGCAAAGGGGGAAATTGCAGAAAACACATGTGCAAGACAGTTAAATCCGTCCAGGATTTACGAGGGAACTAACCAGCCACATTCATGTTTAACAGTCATAAACAACAGAACGTGGCTGTTTTAGTTGTTTTGGTGTGTTGGTGCTTTAGTTTGGACTTAATTGCTTGTTTACTAGAGCTAGAGTTTCAAGTGGTTAATGTGATTTATGCAGATTCACGGGGCCAGACTGCTGCACAGTATCATTGTCATATGAGACTTCGTTATCCAATGGCTGGCATGGATAACTGAAGGACCAGTTAGTCTTTTTTTTTTCTTTCTTTTTTAAAAAAATCATTTTAACCATTGCAGATGCAAGGCACCATTTTTTGAATAATTATTAAACGAACACTAAAAATGAGCTTTCTCCTTCTAATAGATATTAAGTAACACTAAAGCAAATACAAAGTTAACTGCAGCAGCCACGAAAGCTTATGTAATGAAGATTTTGACCAAGTTACATATCAGTATCTTAAGGTCAGGCCACTTAAGAAAATGGCCTAGTGCCCCATTAATACTGTGATGCTTCAAGGTTTTACTTTTCCTTTTGCATTGTGTGTTATCTTGCCACTGGCCCTGGCTTTGTGATTGCTAGCTTTTTCACAAGAGAGCTTACAGTACACTGCTTGTTTACTGTATTTTCATTGACTGTTGAGAAGTTAACAAACGAGAAAGGGTTACACCCCACAAGCGATTTGATATACATTCCAGGCTCTCATAACACAACCCCTTTACAGGTAAAGTAGTCCTGAGAATCACATTAACAAACAAAACTTGAACAGCATGCTTTGGTTGCACCAGGTGGTACTAAAATGCACTCCAAGAAAACTAATCTTGGTCTGGAACTTGAAATACTGTGGTCTACTAACACATAAGCTCTAACCTAGTTACCTTGAAATAAATGAGCTTTGTTTTTTTTCTGGGTTGTGGCAGGTCGAATGGATTTCATCGTTATAACGTCTTTGACTGATTCATAAAGAAAATAAATAGTATTGGAAGGTGTCACTTCTCAAAAACCAGGCCATAGACATTTGGGAAGCTACAGTTACCAGATGCGTCAGTCTGATGCATAACCATTCCAGTAACCCAGTTTCTAAGTAGAGAGGGTGATAATAAAGCTCTTCATAACTTTGCATGTGAGTTGGAGACTTCAGCCTAGCCACAAAGTATTACTGGTGTCAGAGGTGTGTCCTGAGCCTAAACAAAGGGCATTCAGCTTTGGTAATTGTGATTATGCAGCCATCCAAGAGGGTACTAGATTGTACCCTATGCAAATAATACCTTACAAACTCTATCATTGCCAGCTCTTTTGAAGCAGCATTGGGACAGCTTCTGAAAAATGCTTAAAGATGACAATGTCCATGGTTGTTTATCACTTCACAATTTGTAGAGTCTGATCGAATGGTTCTGTAACCACAGGTTTATCTGAGGGCAACATATAGAAAAGTTTCATGATAATTTTTGTGTCATAAAAATTGTGGCTTCTTGACTTGACCTCCCAGCAAAACATATGCCCTCCAGTGGAGAAGATACTGTAGATATCCACATAGGCCCTTTTATTTTTTTTGCTCATGGAGAGTGGTAACTATATGTGCAAGCCACTGTGGATTACTTGATAACATGGCCATTTAAGGCCATATCAGACCAGAAAGCAGAGATTGTGGCACATATACTGAAAGAGACAACACATTCCGGCTTCCTGTACAGATAAGAGTTTTATAAGGTAAATGAGTATTTAAGATACATTCTGTAGATTATGTGGTCCTGCTACTATGCCTCCGATTTATCATGTGCCTTGGTCACTTGCCATAAAGATATCCCTTTGGCTGACTGGTTAGCACACATAAATGTCAACCAGGAGACTGGGGATAAAATCTCACCTGAGCCCTCCTTGCAGACATGCCAGACATAGAAAGGTGTCGTTACAGTATGTGTCATTACTCTAATGCACAGCAGAGGATGTTAGAAAACAAAGGGGGACAAAGAGAACCACAGCAGGGTAGTGTCAGCTTTATATTGCAAGGTTCTCATTTATTTGTTTCTATAAATTTAGGCAGGGGGGCAAAAAGGGGGTGTTTAATGATGTCAGTCCGAGACATTGCGAGACCAAGACCAAGACCGAGACCAAAGACTGTCGAGGCTGTGACAAGACCAAGACAACGAAAAAGTGGTCTTGAGGCCAGTCTTCAGACCAAGACCAGTCTCGAGACCTACAAGTCTACCTGTTGCTGCTCTTCTGCAATTTTGATTTCCTCCTTTTGTGCTCCTCAACATTGTGATATTAATTGATTGTTGAAAAGAATTGATTTTTTTTTATTTTTTTACTTTCATTCATTGAATCCGAATTTTTCAGGTCCATATCATAATGCATGTAAAAACATTTTTTTTTCTCAACCCTACCATGTACTGCTTCTTAGTTTAACCCTAACTGCCTTTAAAAAAATTGATAAAAAAAAAAACAACAAAAAAACAAGTAGAGATATGTTTCTCTATTTTTGCAACTATTAGGTCACTGTGACAGTGGGGTCCTGTCAATATGCCTCCGATTGATGATGTGCCCTGGCTACTTGGCCACAGGGATGTCCCTTTGGCAGAATGGTCAGCGTGCATGACTTTCACCCGGGAGTCTGGGCTTCAAAGCCCGCCCGGGCCCTTAGTTGCATACCTTGCCACACCACTAACCCAGGCAAAATTAGCTGATCACCAGAATATGGACTGCTCCATAGTTCTCCCTCTAACGTTGTTCTATTTTCATCAAGACCCCTTGGCTTCACAAATAGATGCAAGGAGAGAGATCTTTCATGTCTGTTTTTAATGCATGTAAAGGATAGGTAGCATATGTACATCATCACTAAGCAGGGTAATGAATTAACATTATGAGTTGGTGAGTCTTTAACCAAATCATTACAATTTCCTGAAACTAACAAAATAGTTTTATGTTTTATATTCTATTTTCAATTTTATATAGAGGGACGAACCTTCCACTCACGTGACCCGTTGGTTTCTGAAGAGCTAAAAGTGAAGCCAGTTGGGCTTGTCCCACCGTTGCCATCTTGCCATGTCATGTGTGTCATCACTCCTGGAAAAAACTAAAATGGGCAAAGGCAATGCCACTCCGAGCCGCGGGGCAAATGATTGACAGCTGACGCACTCTGGGCTAAACGCTAACCGAGCTAACTCAAAACTAACAGGAGCTAACGAAGGTTAGCCCCTTAAGCGGTGGGGTAAAGGGAAGACATGCTTAGACTTGCTATTAGCTGACTAAAAACCGCCATTGTGCTACTCTGCTACAAACTGTGACCTTACCAAGAGCAAACAAGGAGCTAACTGTTAGCCACCGGTCGGCAGGCCGGCATCCAGTCTGCTGCATGATAATCAAAAGGACACAGCCTTAATTATGTATAATTTCAAGATTAAATAACATCTAAACGGATGATTTATTAAAAAAATTCACCCCCCTCACAGTTGACATAAAGGTAAACTTGACCTTTTAAACCTAAAATAATTTCTTGAACCAGGCTGTAAACATGTTTATTTCTGCTGTGAAGTTGGCGTTTTTAACATGGGAATCTATGGGGATTTGCCTTATTTTGCAGCCAGCCCCTAGCAGACGAAGGGATAACTACAAAAAATTACTTCTTCTGGGTAGCCTCATAGTTGGCCAACGGAGGTTGCTGCTTGGTTCAAATGCATTTAATAATTTAAATAGGTAAAGTAGTGTGTATCTCATGATCAAAAACATAGGTAGGTAGGTAGGTAATTTTTTATTTCGAGACATGTAATAACCATAAAATAGACGCCAAGATTGCACGTGAGAAAAAATCCCCCCAGTTGGCAATGATGACCCCAAATTTGGAGTCCTATAGCTCTAACTATGTTATCCATAAATTTTTTCTAGTACCTCCTTATGTGGACTTTGCTCTTTGTTGGGCAAAAGATTTAAAATTTATATCTGTTTTGACGCAGACGCTCTTACATGAGGTGTATCTCCCTCATCCTGATTGAAGAGATGGCACATCAAAGGATGAAATTATAAGTCCTACTTCAGAAGTTTATGGAAAAATGACAAATACAGCTACTTTAATTGGAGGACTTGATTTCACCTTGCTGCAATCTAAAGGGACCAAATGACACTTGCTTTAAGCACTTGTTTTAAAGGCTGGGAATTGGAATAGGTTCAAACTGTCATGATAATCAAGATGCAAAACTTTTGCATGTGTTGAATGATTTTTTTAAAAGTTAAGTTTAACGGCTGTATACAATAGTACTCACCACAGCAGAGTAAGATATAACCTAAATATATTGTAGATCTTGAAGATTATAAAGTCATTCTGCTCAATAATTACTATGCTGGGATTTACACTACATGCAAACGTGTTTTTAAAACAGCTCACGGTGCTTTAGAAATGATAAATTACCTCTGTCTTTGGGAAACAAGTACTGTTGTTGGGGTTTACTGATGTGTGAAGGAGCTCAGCATCAGACAGGCCGCGATTACGTGACAAATTAGTGGTCTTCACCTTTTAGCATGAAATCAGCTTGCTTTGAACTTTACCAGTGTTGGCATTTAAAAAGTGACACGTACTATCAGCAACTCATAAACAAACCCATTTTGTAAGGCTTGCACTCAAATACTTAAAAAAAAAAACTGGAGAACTATTGGGCCTCTGCTCTTTGTGTCTAGCAGCATGAAGGATTTATTCTAATGAAGTTCACTCCTAAATAACTCAAGTTAAACCAGTTTAAACTGGTTAAATGAGGTGAAGATAAAGAACTGAAACCCTGTATAACACACACAATTAATATTTAATATCATGTAATAAATCTGTTGCAAAGAACAGACTTCAAGGCTATTAAAAAAAGCTAACTGTTATAGGATTAAATCATGAATTGCTTTTAAAAGTATAATTATTTTTACTATATTTATTTAAGCTATATTTAATTTTTTAACCTACAAGTTTTTAGAGTGTACAAGCTGTAACCTATGAACAGAAATATAATGGGTGAAAGTTAAGCATAGCTTAGGTTAAAGTCTGAGATTTTCCCTATTCTGGATAGAACTTTGCTACTACAGTACCACACTGGTGCCTTTGTATGTTTCTCCCTCCAGGGTGGTTTGAATATCACAGCCCAGCATGTTTACATTAAAAAGTTCTTTCTCATGTTATGGCCTGAGATAAAGGACTCTTTTTATGGCACATAGATGCAAACAAATGTTGAGAGCATGTCTGAGTTTGAAAGAATATTTTAGAACCAAAGTCTTAGCTGCATCCTCTATAGTGGTGATTGTTTATCCAGAGCAGATTTACCTTGGATGAACCAAAGTATCTGGCTGCGGGTGGATGTGGGCGAGAGAAAAAGGAGGAGGGAGAGAAAAAGAGGGAGAGAGACGACTGTGAGCAATCTGAGCAGGCAAAGCAGGAGGTTGATTTATAATTAGAGTGAATGTCTGTTCAATACCCCCGCTGCTCTGGTGATGGCTCCATTGCACAGAGAGGCGGCTTGGTGCTGGGAACTTAATTTGAATTCTGAAGCACCGCACATCTTCCAGCATTTATGGATGATCTTACATATCTGAGAAAGTGAGGAAGATTTGTTTTCCAGTATTTTCTTTTAATGCAGTGGACCATCCTTTCCATTCAAAGCCTGAAAAGGCATAAAAAATAACCTCTTGAAAAACATTTGAATATATTTACAGACATAATAAATTAATGGTTATCTAATCGTAATTCAGGTTGTAAATCATGCAGGTTCCTGTTGTCAGGGGGCAGGGCTATAAAATGAAGATGTGTTCAAGATGAAACTGTCAGAAAGTTTGATGCAGATCAGGGTTGTACTGTATATGGTATTTTGTAGCAATAGCTGTGTTGACATGGAGCACTTTTGAACTGAATGGACGTACAGTCAGAAGAAATATATACATTTTTTAGATTTAAAAGAGTCAAAAATCTGTTCACATGTAAGTGATCGCAGCAGTCAAAAGGTTAAATACACTAACTTCCTTATCTTCTTTTTATTGAATACGCATTACAGTCCAGAATGAAAATATACCCCCCCCACCTGACCACCACCCAAAAAAAAAAAAAGTCAACATTCAATTTGATTTAGCTTTTGGGTCCAAGAGGCTTGTACGTAAGTTTGGAAATGTTGTAATTTTAAACTAAATTTCATACTTGTTGGTGAACATACTGGGGCCTGAATGATTGACAACCTACCAGTGCACAGGATATTTGTGTGTTTCTTAGCTGAGTTTGATTTTCATCACAGATGTCAAGTTACGTGATATCTGGGTACTCTTTATATCAACTCGTGCTATTTCATAACATTACAACAGTATTCACTTTAGTAATTTGGGAAAACATCTTTTGAGTTTTATAATATGGCATCATAAAAGGATTAAACTTGCTCTGATCATTTTTTTTAAGTGGGTGAAGTTAATCACTGAGAAGCAGTGTTACACCAAAGTGTAACAAAAATCACATGTTGTCATTGGGTAGGGCTATGACGCTGACAGGAAAGAGGCATACAGTATACATTTTAATGGCAGTTACCCTGCAGTATAGCCTCGTCAGACCATCCTGATCTCGCAAGCTTCAGGTTTTCACTCGATATGCAGAGCAAATCCATCTGGCAGAGTCAGGTTACCTGCTGTACGATTTTGTTGGAAATTGCCTCAAGTGTGAATCATTAATAATTCCTTCAATGTCATGACGGCTTATTAAAATTTGCTGTGTCGCCACTCGCCAGTGAGTGAAGGATCGTCACCTTGTTTTGTCAGGGTGCCAGGCTACATGGCATTGACTGAATCTTGATAAGTAGATGTTCTCAGGATGGGATACCCTCACATAATATGTAAAATATGGTGCAGATTGGTTGCTGAATGTGGGAATTGGATCAATTTCATGTTTAATGATGAAACATCCAACTCTTAGAGACCACCCCAGTGAATTAAACCCTCATATTAGAATTTTTCAACTAAATTGTAACCATACATGCCTGCATAGTTTGAAAGCAGGGTGGATGAAGTTTTCCAGGAGCATTTTTTTACTATATTGCTTAAAATGTCCATCACACCCCAATTGCTGCCAATTAATTAAATGCTCTAACACAAAAATGAAATAAAAAAAGTAGTCACCTGTGGAACGGAGAGGACTGAAAAACCCCATCCAATCGTCTTGAACGGCCCGTTCTTAATGACTGAATGATGATATGTTCAACAAACTCAACTGCCATTCGTCTCCTCCCTCTCCCCACCTCCCCCACCCCCTCGCTCGGAACGCGCCATGGAGCGAGAATTTGCTTCATTCTCATTAATAATATAATACACTTCATTTTTGGCAAACAAAATGCTCCATTCTCGCAAAAAATATGCCCGAAACAAGTGAGTAAACATCTAGTATCTGGGTGTTGAAATATTATAACCGTGTATGGGAATTTACCAGTTCTTCAAGATTCTTTTGATTGTCGAATCTATTTGAGTGTCCAAGAATTTCAGTAGTTTCACTTAGCTGAGGAAGATGGCCAATTTGATATTCAATTGAAGTGTTCATTTGCAAAAACAGGTGAGCACCATTTAGAGAACACTGAGTGAACTGCATTTTCAAATAAACTCTTCAGTTATTTTTGAGGCCTTTGCTGGCTCCTCAAGTAGTGGGAGTGGACTCTGATGCATGCATTAAAGAAATGCTCTGCATGAACAGCCTCTTCTTGAATACTGAAGTTTTATTCCTGCACCGATTCTTAAAAAAAGAAGGTTTTGGAGTTCATTTTCAGTCTACATTCACCTTGAAATGGTCCAGCTGATTGGATCTTCACGAATGAGCAAACAAAACCTGCTCCATCCTGGAGGAGCTTCAGTAACTGTCAGTCATTTGGATTTAATTAGACCTGCAACAGTAGTCTGTGGCTCATTTGGCAAAATTTCATAAACACTATTCATGATCGATTAACGTTTTCAGTTCATTTCTAAACAAATGTTTGTGAATTAAACTTGTCCAATTCAAAGATTTTTTCCTCTAAGTGCTTCTGGACCATTTGACGAGCAATTTGTTTAAAGAAAGAAATTAGAGTGTTTATTCATCTAAATTCACAGATGCTGGATTTGCTGTTGAACTGACACAATAATTTGTGCATAAACAGATAACACATGCACCATCACATCTGGGACAAGGCTGAATTTTATGAGGAGTTTACTGCCAGTCATGCTCATTTATTTGACATTACCTTACAAAACACCAATGAATAAATGTTATGTTGTGAAGGGAATACTGTCAGTCCTCAGCGTTTCATGCCACCCAAGAGGATTGTTTGTCTGTTACAGCAGTTGTATTCTGAACAAGTTCCAAGTGTAAACTGCCAGTCATACTTAAGTGGTCGTAATAGCTTTTTGTATGTTCCTGTTTGGGTTAAAGCAAGATTTCAGGATGTAAACATTGGGAATATATATTCCCAACACGGAAGATTTTTCAACAATTATGGTTGTGTATCTATGCTGTCTGAAAAATTTTCTTTTCAAACTTCAAAGAGGTATATAAACATTTAATAACTATACACTCAACTAAAAAAGACAGCTGGGGATGAATGAACTTTCCATCTTTCCCATAGGTGCCTCAAACTTGACTCAAATCTCCAGGATATTTGGCTCATAAAAAGAAAATGGTACCCCTTCACACCTAATAAAAGACATAAATAAGCCCACATCCTCATATTTTAGGAGGAACTGCAGGTTATAGAGGGGCAACCTAACAGCTGAATGCCTCCAGTGTTCAGTTCAACTATCACATTCAAACTTAAATAATCAGTATGTTATGCTATGTAGGATGTAAATGTATATAATTCAGCAAGCATGCTCATTACTGAGCTGAGGATGAGCATTTTGCCTTCTCATTATCACTAAAATGAAAGCACAAGCAATTAACTTCCTATATTCCAGCATTATCCATAACGCAGCATGCATTAACATGAGATGGCTTCAGATGTTTCTCACCTTCTGAAGTTTGCAAACTTCTACATGATTACAGATGGAAGTGCTATTTAGCAGTAGCTCCTACAGCATTCTGTTTCATCTCAGGCCGGACAGTGATAAATGAGATGTTTGAGATACGTGAAGGGCTCAGCGTGGAACATGTGCAGTTACTCAAGCATGTGCTCTGATCCATATGGAAAGATCAGCAGGAGACATGAATGCAGTAAAAGCACAAATGTCAGAGAAGCATCTTACAAGTGAGCAGAGTTCATTTTTTGTGCATTGCTAGTCAGTGTCTTCAACATTTTCACTATTACTGCTACATTTGGCAGCAGAAAGTGTCCACAGTTCATGGTTTCTATCACAAAGGGGTTTTGTTTACTTGTGTAATTAGGAGCATTCAGCAACTTGCATCAGCATCAACATTACAATACAACCCTCTCACCATTGCATAACTCAGAATTAGAGGATGGGGATGAAACTGGAGCTTCTGACGTCAATGGCAGCAACTGTCTTGTGAATAAATCATCTCTGAATATGGACTGAACTTATTTTCCCGTAGAAAAATTGCTCTTCGTATTGCTTTAATGTGACAGTAATTTCAAACGAAGGATGCATCAATTTTCTCTTTTGTTTTTCTGTTGTTTTTGAAACAGTAATCTCCAGAACTTTTTAATCTTTCATTGTGGATTTCATTAGAAACACCATTTCTGTGAGGTGAGGCTGCTTTGGGAGTCTTTTAGCTGCCTGCCGTGGCAAAAGTAAACTTTATTATACAATGATTAAGAAGAATAATTAATGTTCAGGGGAAATACCCAGTTCAATTGACCTCCTTTTTTTCAAACAACAAAAACATTGGTTTGAAGATATTTTTGATCTCATATACTCATAGATAGATAGATAGATAGATAGATAGATAGATAGATAGATAGATAGATAGATAGATAGATAGATAGATAGATAGATAGATAGATAAGGGATGCAACAATGCATGTATTTGTGTTGAACTGTTCAGTACAGGTGTGTACCGAAACCGTGAGCATTATCGGATATGGAATAATACAGAAGTCTGAATTTATTTCATCAACTTGCCTTCTGACGATGAACTCTGTGCTGAAAGCTCAGTGGCATCATTGGTTCACCACAAACTCCTCTCTCGGACCTGCATCACCGCTCTGTGATCAGGAAAGCCATCATGATCACAGAGGACCCCTCTCATCCCCTCCATCACTCCTTCCAGTCACTTCCATCCAGAAGACGTTACAAAGTCCCCCTGGCCCGCAAAAACATCTACAAAAATCCTTCATCCCCACTGCGATAACTCTCCTAAACAAAAGGAAATAAGCCACTCAGTACCAACGTTTCGTTTCTTTTTAACTTTTTTTTTTGTGTTTTGTTTTTAATCTTTCTTGTCTATGTTCTTAGTCTTATTTCTTCATGTCTGCTTGATTGAGCCTTGTTAAAGAGGAATTTCTGTCACCGCAAGGGGCAGACAATAAAGTTTATCTATCTATCTATCTATCTATCTATCTATCTCTGCATTCAGTTACTCCGTCTAGGCTGCATTGTATGAATGCTAGCTCGTTGCAACATGCTGCCTCAGATATGCCTGAAATTAAAGCTCCTGCACCATCATTTAGATCTGGTGTTTGGAACTTCTTTGGTTTTATGAGTATGACTCTGATGTTAAACACGTCGTGGACAAAAGCACAACGTTTAAGGGAAAAAAAAGGCGAGAGAAAATTAATTTTTTTGTATTGAAAAAATATTGAACCTTAAGTGTTGAACTGAACCAAACTGCTTACCATTATTATTGGCCAATAATTAAAATGTAATATCAGAAGTTATTGGTTTTGTTTTTTAATGACACAATTTCACACAGCATGCACATATTTAACATCAAACTATTACGCTAATTATCTTGTCACTCAAATTTTCAAAATATGAGAGATACAACCTCACAGTTGCCCGCATACATGTGTATCAATATTGGTTGATATTGGCATCATAAATTAAGAGTTATGTTTAATATATAAATAAAAGAGACAATATCAGTCATGGCTTTTATGTATCTATATATACACTCAAGTTTTGTTTTTCTGTCAGCAGGTGAATGGATTGCTATCTGTGTGTTTGCACTACTGGAGAGTTGTCTTTTGGATTTTGTTGTACACTGTGTACAATGACAATAAAGCATTTTAATTCTAATTCTACTATCTGATCCTTTGCTACATTATCACAAAAATGCATTGATCCAAACTCTTTAGTCACGAGTGCACCTATCCACACCTTATGAAATGATGACTTATCCATCATTCTGCCTTGAGTTACTTTTTTAAAAGACTTAAACTAATTCAAATATTCACATTTAAAACATTTAAAAAATGGACATTTTAAGAGGTCCTGTCATTTTTCCAAGCAATAAACCAAATGTTAAGTTGCTTGTAAACTTAAAGTTGGGGCACCATCACAATGCACTGATCGCAATCTGTAGCTTGGTTAATGTATGGGAGTTTTTATCTTCTGCAGGTTCTGTTTAGTTATTTAGTTTGTCAATTTGGTTTTTATTTGAAAAAGTTAACAGTCCCTCATGTCAGCTAAAGAGTGAGAGGTCGGTGGTGGAAAAGCAAACAGCTTCTAAGCATTTTTATGAAAACACCCACAATCACTCTGAGAGGTGTTTATCATCGGGGAAAGCATTTGTCAAATGTCAAACACTCATGTTCAGAAAATCCCAAAGCTATTCATACCCACATCAATTTTTGATTTATGAAGAATTCCTTGGCTAGTTTGGAGACATGTTTGATCTTTTCTTTCAGAGGTTGTCATACTGAGCAAGGCCAAGTTTTCCTGGTGAACAATAACATATTGAGGAGGTACTGCAACAATCTTTTCCATGATCCTTTCTTGACACAAATCATTTATTAGATAAATGAATTTGAAATTTCTTGCCTTTTTTTCCCTAAAATATAAGTGCAATGTAAAACATGCTTGTTTGGAGAAATGACTCATTTAAGTAATTATCAAATTGTAAAAGACACAAAGCGTGTGTGAAAATGGTAATAATTTGGCTTAAGAAAAAAAAAAAAGATAGGTAAAAGCTTCTTACAGTTTGTTTCTGTTTAACTGTAATCATTGTCATTTGTATAAGTACTGTACATTTCCATAAAATTTCTGGCTTTATAACTTAACTTTAACTGGTTAAATAAACTTCACGAGGAAACCTTAAATCACTGAGTGTAAAGTTCAGCATAAAAACAGCAAAAGGGAAAAAAAAAAAAAAAAAAAAAAGGGAAGAGAAAAAAAAAAAAAAAAAAAAAAGAAAAGGGGGGGGGGGGGGGGAAAAAAAAAAAAAAAAAAAAAAAGAAAAAAAAAAAAAAAAAAAAAAAAAAAGAAAAAAAAAAAGAAAGAAAAAAGGAAAGAAAAGGAAAAAAAAAAAAAAAAAGAAAAAAGGGAAAAGAAGGAAGGAAGAAGAGAGAGAGAAAAAGAAAAAAAAAAAAAAAAAAAAAGAGGAAAAAAAGAGAAAAAAAAAAAAAAAAAAAAAGAAAAAAAAAAGAAAAAAAAAAAAAAAAAAAAAAAAAGAGAAAAAAGAAAAGGAGGAAGAAAAAAAAAAGGAGAGAAAAAAAAGAAAGAAAAAAAAAGAAAGAAAAAAAAAAAAAAAAAAAAAAAAAAAAAAGAGAGGAGAAGAGAAGAGAAAAAAAAAAAAAAAAAAAAGAAAAAGGGAAGAAGGGGGAGGGAAAAAAGAAGAAAAAGAAAAGAAAAAAGGAAAAAAAAAAAAAAAAGAAGAGGAAAGGAGAAAAAAAAAAAGAAAAAGGAGAGAAAGGAAAAAAGGAGGGAAAGAAAAGAGAGAGAAAAAAAGAAAAAAAAAAAAAAAAAAAAAGCAAAAAAAAAAAAAAAAAAAAAAAAAAAAAAAAAGGGAGAGGAAGAAAAAACCCCAAAAAAAGAAAAGGGAGGAGAGAAAGAAAAAAAAGAGAAAAAGAGAGGGGGAAAGGCCTTAAAGATGAAAACAGGAAGAAAAAAAATTCAGTACAGATCTTACAAAAGGGCTCTTTTGAAAATGCCAAAGGCTGCAGTGAGAATTGAAATAACTCACTGAAGCACCTATCTACACAAAATAAGGAAAGTTATTTTAATGTAATTCTTTTAACCTTTGATTTATCTGGTATAATATAGATGGGATCTCCTTTGGACATAGGTTAACTTAACTGCAACAACCATATTCCTAAGGTCTTTTTGGGAAATTCAATTACTCTAGTTCAATGACCTCTGACCTCTTCACATGCCATGTATTCTTTTGGTAAAGATATGTTTGCAATACTGTCACTTATCGTTACAGTTTCCAAGAGCTTTGCTTCAAAGTCTGATAGCAGAGAAGGAATCAAATCTCTTCTGCTATTAATGTTCTTTGTTTGTACATTTTTACCTACTTTCATTGAAGTTATGATGTGAGCACATCCTTTGTTCATGTTCATTAAGTTATAGTCAAATAATTAAGTTATATAAGAACGAAACTTTAAAAATCTTCACCAATAATGTTCCACGATGAAACAGCAGTATCCTCTGGAGTAAGGTGAAACCCTCTTGAGAGCAACTACGTCACCCAGAAATTCTCAGAACCGTCCATGTTAGTCCCTTGTTTTTAAATCTCGATACCTGATTGAAGATAATGAGATGGGGCACATCACTTGAGAGTGAGGGATGACCTGGCTCTTTTCTCAGAAAGAGTGTGAGAGAAGCAGGGCCATCTGAGTATCTGTAGCAGCTGATTAGATTACCCTGTTGGGACTGTGGTGACGCTTTAGGCCATGTCTACCATCCAAGAACTCACCTCAGCTGCCCTTTCCCCCATCGCTCCACTTCACTTTAGTCCAGGCTTATAGATCATTCCCTGCAGACTTACACCTCCCCCTGTTGGATCAAGGCAGGACTTCAACCTAGAAACCTCAAATATTTGGCTGCATTTCACAGAGACTTATCAGGCGAGAAAAATGCCTCAGCACACATTTTGAAAGGATTATCCCTCAGTTTCTTTTCAGTTCGTGAGGACCAAAATCTGGATTTCTGCAGTGGGTTAAAATGCACCATTCTTTCACTTCTTTTTCTGTCATAAGATGTTTTCTATTTCATTACAATTTAGCATTAATGCACCAATTAAAGTAAAAATGTACATTTTGGCTCTTATTTATTTATATTTATTTTTAATTTTATGAGTTTGTGTGGTGCAACTTTGGATCTGAGGGCACATTATGTTATAGTCTTTTTGCACACTCACAACCCAACTTTTGATGACATGTAAGCAAAGGAAACTACATGTGTGGCTTAATATAAATCCAGGTGCACAAAACCTTATTAAGAGATCTTTCAGACAAAATTGCACTATGTTCATTACACATTCAGTAAAGTTAAATAAGAAAGGCTGGCAAGTGGGACAAAACTTTTAAATGTGCTGCACTCCATGCATTGCTCAAAAATGGGGATGCTTAGAGGGAACTTATAAATAAACCATTGATTCCTTTCACATTTTTGTACAAACATCCTGTGCATAGGCAGGATGTTTAATGGAGAGCTGCTATTCTGGAAGCTTCAGAGTTAAAGATTTTTACAAGAAATAATTTGTTCATTAAAGCAGTGCACCACTGTTACAGCAATTATTAGGAAATTAAACTGTTATGGAGGTTTAACTTTATATTACACAAAGATGAAATGACAAATTAATGAGAATTTTCTGTAGAGTAAGTTTACTATGGATCAATCTACACACATAAGAGAAAAGTTGTGCAGCAAAGTATCTCCATTTATAAAAACATTAACATAAAAATGAAATGGATTGGATTGGAAAAGCTTCAATAACTGTCTCCAAACTGGAAACCTGTGACCAATTATGTTCTTGTCATGTTCAAAGACAAAGCCCGGTACTGAGTATGTTATATCCAAAAGTAGAACGAGCAGTCTGCATAGAATCTGCCCAGCTGTGTGCATGGCCTTATAAGGGGGAAGCTCCGGCATAAAGAGTATAAGAGTTATGTATATTTATAAACATTGTAGGCTATCTTTCTGTGCTTTACTGATTTATCCTTTGGCAAGAGTTAATATTTATGGCTATTTCATCTCATATATAACACTGACAGCAATTCCCTAAGTGTTGTTCCAGCTTTTTTTTTAACTTGAGATTTGATTCTTTTTTTATTATTATTATTATTATTATAAAAAAAATTCTATATCTCCCTGTTTTCTGTTTCTTTTTGTTTTGTGAGCTTTTTGTCAGGCAAAACAAGAAAGTATGAAAATAAATCACTTTAATGTAGAATTCCCTAATCTTTATCTATGTAATAAGATCGATGACAATAAGGAAATGTAACATTTTGTATGAGTTGCGCTGTGGCTGCTTCTGGCAGCCTGCAAGTTTCCAGATGGTGGCAGGTTTTCTTTCCAGCAGTCTGAAAGCTTGGCTCTGAGCCATTCATGAGTAAGATAGGGCAGGTGAGGACAGTCTTGGCAAGATATACTGCGATTTGCAATCCAAGGAGATGCTGAGGGATTTGAGAGAGCAAGCTGGTTTGTGATCTGGATCAGAAAAGAATTAATTTTGATATTGCCTTTACTTCTCCAAACATGCACATTGTAAGCTATGAAAATGAAAAGGGATGTCCTGATATTTATTTTTTTTTCTTTTTATTCTTTCTTTCTTTCTTCCTTCCTTTCTTTCTTTCTTTCTTTTTTTCTCTTCTTCCCTTTTCTGCCCTCGCCCCCCCCCCCCCCCCCCAAATTAATGTCTTTATATTTATTACTAAATACCTACATACTGTACTTGTTTAAGTACAAATTCGAAGTACCAAAGCATACCTACTTGATTTTAAATGATTTTGGGAATTATAACACTATTTGAATGCTTAGATAGTTACATTAGACAGGCAAGTGAAACTAAATTATTCTAATTAATTAGCCAACAAATTACTGGCTGCAATTTTAACAGAGTAGGAGTAAAGTTGGTATTTGTATTTTCAGAATTACTAGGCAAGTAGTTATATACACGATCCTCCTCAAAATTATTCATACCCTCCCATTAAATAAGGAAAAAAAAAACGTTGAAAGTTGAAATGAAAAAAACTAATAATAAAAACTTTTTTTAAAAATGAAAATCATGACATTGATTTTAAATATTGAAATACATATATTCACAATCTCTGATTTTATAACACCTGTTTTTTGATAAATTAATTTCTGTTAGAAATATTCCTCAACTTTCACCCTCAGCAGACTTTTTCTCCATGGTACTGGCATTCTTTGTTAAAGAAAAAAAAAATAAGAAAAGAAAACTACACACAAAGTCCCAGCAGTCATGCTGACGTAGAAGCATTTAATAATAATGAAAATGATCCAGGTATTTTTCTTTTAAGACAACTTTGAAACTGATCTTACCTCGCTGACAGTTTCAGCTGTCACTTAAACCTTCCTCAGAGCTGTCAGGACATCCTGTTTGTGTCGTGTCCCTAAGGAATAATGGAGATGAATTGAGACATATCCATGGAGAGCAGGGAATGTTTTTTATATAACTACTAAAAGACACAAACATCCGAGGAAATGTAATCCACAGGAAGCAAAGTTCTGCGATGTTGGGAGCCAGCAGTGATTAAACTCGGATACTTTGGCACAGGATTTCCATCAGGTCACAGCTGACATGGTGAAAGATGGTTATTATTGACCTCGATCATCTTTTTATTATCCTGTGGTCACAGTTCACTAACACTTTCTACTTAAAGCTGGTTAGTAGCTTCACTTTCAGGCTGAAGAGGAGTCAAACACTAAAACATTATTTATTTCTCTTTAACGGTATCATGCTGATGAATGACCATTTAAATCCTCATTTTTAAGCTCTTGACTATATATAATCTGGATATAATTGTAATCTTACTGGTTAACATAAATCTTCAATTTCCTGCTGTTTCCCCAGAGGTCAACGTAGGATTACACACAACAATGGGTTGCTATGATATAATATATCATTACACACTGCCAGGTAAAAAAAAAAAAAAAAAAAGTCACACACTAATATTTAGTCAGACCGGCTTTAGCTTTGATAATGGCAGCATTCACTGTGGTATTGTTTCAATACGCTTCTGCAGTTATGAGGAAAGACTTGCTCCTTCCTGACCTTTGTTACTTAGAAAGATGATTTGCAGACAAACCTAAGTTTTTTTCTAATCACAAATGATTTCTTTGAAAATATTCTCCTACAGAAGGAATTTTATTCATTATTCAGGAGGAGGCCTCCCTTCAGTGGTGCTCTCTTGGGGTGTTTGTGTGTGTGTTCTCAGTGTTGATGGAGGATCTGATTAGAGGTAAAAAGGTGAACATAGAGGATTGCACAAACAGTTTTTTCTTTTTTTTCAATTACATTTTGCTTTGTTAATCTTTTGACCATGTTTCAATATAACCATGCTTTATTTCTTGTTGATTCATTTTTTTCAGAAGTCAGCTATGAAAGGCCTGATTGAATTGAGGGTGGTGCCTCAAGGAGGTGCTGCCCATCACTTTCTATTTTTGTTTTCTTTTTTTTTTTCTTTTTTTTTTTGGTTTGGCTGGTCTGCACAGAGATGGTGAAAAATTTGGTGTGCCAAATAAATTTAAACGTGATTTTTCTACTACCCCAAGCCTGCTGTTGGACTTTCTCTGCTGACCTGCAATCTTACCACAGTTTGTGTCAGGAGTGGGATAAAGATACCTGTTTAGAGTGGTGGAGCAATATCATCTAACAATCTAACAGAGAGGAGGACAAGGAAGATGCCAGGGTTTAATGAAAAACTCTTTTGCTGGCATGGAGGACCAAGATAGAACAGGCAGCTGAACCTGAATCCTTTCCTGAAGGTGCCACAGCTGCAGAAGGTGGAGGGCATGAAACACTCGTATGGCTTAAAGTGAAGAGAGATGAAGCTGTAAGTCAAGAAGTTTATGAACTAAATTTTTGTGCAAAAATGATGCCTCATGCTCCTTGAACCACTCTTTCACTACTTTCAGCCTGGTAAACCATTGTCATCTTTGAATATGCCCGTGCAGTCAGGGAAGGAAAAATTCACTGATGGAACAATAAAGTATTTCAGTGATATTCAGATGTCTGCTGACCTGCTTTGGGCACGTAATGTTGCTGAACCACCTGACCTGGAGCAACCCCAGATCACAGACTGCTCCCAGTCTGCATCAGTTCATCTGTCTCTCTTCTTACCCTGATGCTCCAATTATCCTGGAACAGCATACATCTGAACTCACCAGACCAGATGACCTTCCTCCATTGCTCCAAAATCCTATCTTGATGCTGCATAGCAAATTGAAGCCTTTTTCTCCGGTTATCCTCACAGATTACTGGTTTTCTTATGGCTACACAGCTGTTCAGTCCCACTCTTGAGTTCACTTTGCATTGTGTGTGAAAATGTGCTTAATTTCACTACTGAGCATAGCCCTGAGTTCCACTGTCATCAAATGTTTAAGTCATTGCCAATCACCATTATTCAGGATTTTCCTTCCAGTTTGTGATAATGCAGTGGATAGTTCTTCACCTAATTTTAGTAGTTTCTGCATCTCCGTGTTTTCTCTGCTTGATGCCATTGATTTGATCTTTCTTAGACAGACCAGTATCTTTTCCACAACCACGGGATGTGTCTTCAAGATCAGTCATGAGATCTTGAAGATTTTGCAGCAACCCTGGACAGCACCATAAACACATCACTGAAGCACCAAATTCTGGAAAATCTCTCCAATGACTAATAGTGTTTCAATTCATCTCACAGAAATCCACAGATTTACAAAGATTAAGAAAGCACATTTTTAGTTTAGTATTAAGTAAAATCAATAATGATACCAAAATAAAGTAAAATAAAGACAGAAATACTGTAATAACAATGATAATAATAGTAATAATAAGTAGCAACAAATCAGAAAGACAAAGTTACCAAAGGTAACATTTCTGTTAATTACTTGTGTTTTGTTTTGTTTTTTTCCAGGATTTTAAAAGCTAGCCTAAAATATGCTATTCAATTATGGTATAATGATATAAGAATATAGTAGACGATCCATTTTAGAATGTAGTATTTACAGGGAAAAAAAATATGTAAAGAAAATACTAGACACACACACACACACACCCACACACACACACACACACACACACAGGGACAAAAAAGTCTAAATTAACTGACCTATAAATTTTCCCTGAAACTAATCAATTTAAAGTCCAGGAGCTGTTTCAATCTTTTTTAAAATTCATTTTCATTGGAAAACCCATGGTATCCCCCGGCTTAGACTTAGACTTATGGCGCTTGTTGACCCCTGTTCCCAAACAGCTGCCCTTCCTCAATCTGATTGTGCTCAAGGTTTTCTTCCTTTTATATGAGTTTTTTTTCTCCCTATGTCATCTGCTGGCTTGTATTGTTCAGAATGGAGGACTGAATCGAAAAAATTTGATGCAATTAGTTGATTTTGACAATTGTTTTTTTGTTTGTTTTTTATGAACTGGCTTATAAGAATTTAGTCATCATAAATTGGACTAATGTGGATCATGTAATAGATTTGTTTTAACTGGATTAATGAAACTGTTTTGAACTGGACCGTGTCTGTAAAAATAACTTGAGATGACCTGTGATTTAGTATACAAATAAAACTGGATTTATTTGTAATGAAATTGATTTTTACCACCAGAGAGAAGTTTAACTTGGGACTAAACGCTTGACTTATATTGGACAAATGCATTTTATGTATTTCTGAATTACTACAGGACAGGAGTAATAAATAGTTAGCTGGTGCAATGTTGCTTTCTGATCAAGCAACAGGAATATAAATGCCAATTATCCATTTGGTATGCTCTCTAATTCGTTTACTTTAATGTAAAAAAGAAAGTCTAAGTTCACATCATTGGACCTTCAAGTTGTTATTTCATGGGGATGATTTCCACTAACAGCATAAGCTCAGAACAAGGCCAGAGAACCTCCAGAACTTACTAAATAAAAAAAAAACAAATCGCTGGTTTCTCTTAAATCCTCCTCTTCTCAAGGCAACTGCATTTGTTTACAGTTGGCCTTCCACTCACCAATCCTTTGTGACTGCATGCACCTTCACCTTTTGTAACATGACGATTTAATATTCTCTCTGCACCTGGAGATAAGCTACTACTGCCAACTGTCACCGGAAGACAAGGGCAAAAAGATCAAAACAAAAGCAGTCTGATTACTGAAACAGGAAGTAATCCATAAACCACGTGTAGTAATAAAAAAAAAAGAAAAAAAAGAAAAACAAGTTGGACTTTTGTGTTCCGGCTTGAGGAGATTTACACATCAACCCTTTCAGCCTCTCAAATGCAGAATGAGGGGGGATTTCCTGAAATGTTTGCTTCCTAATAAGTGATTTTTTTCAATGTCTATGAAGAATATTTATGGAATAATAACTCGTTTGCTTGTGTATTAACTTGAGAGGCTAGTCAAATGGCCTCAGACATGCTTACAATCATTTTTATTGTAAATCAAAAGAAGGGCAGGTCTGTTTCTAATTCATACATGCATGCACACCTCAGGATTTATTGTCATTCACCTTTATATTTATCCATTTGACTACTGAATGTTATGTTGTACTTATTACTTTACTATTACTGTACTTATTTCTAAGTAAAGTAATGGGAATGAATGGGAAAATCTGTTTTTAGATGCATAAGTTTCCCCAAAACAGCAAACATCTGAACTGCTGTAATTGATTTGAAAGACAGCTTTATGTTACATTACTGCATGAAAACAAATGGCATTTGCATTGCAGAGAAAGGGACTGATTACTTCCTGTTTTGTATTTGTTTGCGATCACCACATTCACACAACACATTTTCATGCAGCCACTGATCTGTGATCAGCACATCTGTAATATTGCCACACTCACATCTGCTTCAAGTGGTGCTGCAGATGCTTTGCTGTGATTTTAAGTCTATTCACAACTACATGTCACCCCCTTGTGTCCATAACTGCTTACTGCTAAGTTAACCTGTTACCATTAATGTGCTAAATCAAAGGAAGAAGGGAAGGTAGAAGAATATTGCACAATTTAATGCTACTTATCAGGCAGCAAAAAAAAAAAAACAGTCTTCCCAAAAATGGATCATACAGTCTGTACAGACAATGTATGATGCCAAATATACAGTATATATACAACCACTCAAAAGTTTGGGATCACTTAAATCAAATAGGAAAATCAGACAACCTTTTGAGTGGAAGTACCTTGAAATACAGGCCATAGAAACCATGAAAAGGCCACAGGGAAAGCTGCAGATATCTGCAACTAGTAAGATTCAATGGCAAGAACAAGATCCAGGCAATTAACAGCTATGCCCTCCAAGTGATCAGATACCCTGCTGGGATAATTAGCAGGTCAAAAGAAGAAGTTCAGGTCACAGACGTTAAAACTGGAAAGCTGCTCACCATGCATGAGGGTTCTATCCCAAATCCAGTATCCAGAGGCCATATTTTAAGTAAAGAGGGAGGCAGAGGACTAGTGAGCATCAGAGCCACTATTCAAGATGAAACATCCCAGCTCCATGAATACATCAGTAGACAGCCCCAAGTAACGAAGCACTTAGTGAATGTCTTAGGCAGTGGAAACTGGAGAAAGAGGAGCTGGAAGAAAAACCTTTGCATGGGATGTTCCACTGACAGATAGCTGAAGTGGTGGATATGAATAAGTCCTAGAAATGGCTAAAAAGGGATGGACTGAAGGAAAGCACAGGAGCAAACTCTTCTCCATTCAGGTAGAATCATGCAATAGTAATTCCATCATCTCAATTTAATGACACAAATGATAACAGTTGGTGGATATACCACAACAAAATGCTAGGAATAGTTTGTCTGATGCCAAAACGTGAATAGTGTGTTAAAGAGAACTATTTAAATACAAACTGTCATTAAAACAGAACATTTAATGGTCGATTCAAGGTTGAGTAACTTTTTTTTATTATTATTTTCCCTGAAGAACAGCATGTTGCGTAATAATACTTGAAATTGTTTGGGTTCATTCAAAGGTATTAAGTCAAATTAAGGTCACTTGCAAAGGTTTTATTGTATTTTGGGTTCATTACTTTCATGAGTAGTGTATGAATCACTATGTAGAAAAACACTGAGCTAAGTAAATGATATCTCATACATATGTAGCTTTGAATAAAGTAGTTTTATTTTTTCATAAAGTAACTCTCAGAAGAATTTGCATTGTCTTATAAATTGCCATGTTTATAAATTCAGGATTATTCTGACACAAGATTAAAAAAAAGAAGTTTTAGCTTTATATTAAGACACAATAAATGTTATGTGAATGGATTTAACCAGTGCGTAGGTCTTTATAAAGTGTTAAAAATCCATTTTATTCATCAGATTTCACTGCGCCATTCAAGTGTACTTATGAAACCTATGTTTATCTGCTTTACACATTAAATCTAGCAACGCTTCAGGGTTTAATTGCTCAATACAATAGGGTCCCTTCCTTCTTTGTTACAAGATGTACATTTGATCAGTTTCATTAGGATTTGTTCCCTCTCAGTAAAGTAAAACCAAAATGGATGCATGATTGAAAATATATATTCAAATGATCTCTTTATTCATTTGATATAGGTTTACATCACTATGACAGTGATAGGAGCACACAATGGGCATAAACAGTTGTAATTTAATGAGAGGGGAGGAAACTTTGCAGATTTTAATAAAAATAAAATATTCTAAATTCTCATAGTAAGTACAGCCAAAACAGGGAAAATAAGACGGTATGTGCCAGACTGACTTCTTTCACTTGCTATTGATGTTTTATTCTGTACAGAGGGACAATTTGTACAAAATTAATCTAGATATATAACACTACATGAAACGAGGTAAATCATATATACAATATTAAATGAATCATATAGTACAGGTCACATACAAAAGGACACTTTAAGTTAACATGTTTTGGAAATAATGTGTTAAAATCAAAAGACCTGCAGAAAGAGAACAAGCCACCGAATCATTTTTAAATCACCTTGTTATCATGGATGACTCGTTTTTCAGCACTAAAAAGAAACCTCCAATATATCAGACTTATAAAATTAAATACCACATCTCTCCCAGCAAGCAGGACAGTTTTATGACTGCAACAACAGAAATCAGTTTGGTGAATGGCATTCCTCCAGGGTAAAAGGTACATGTTTAACATGGTAGTTTTAATTTACATCTTTTTGCATTCAAGCAAATACAGTATTAATACAGTTAACAAGCCAAGTCACAATGTCAGTTTATTTTCAGCATCTGGCTTTTTTTTTTCTTTTCTTCTTTTTTTTTTTTTTTGTGGCCGTTTCATACCAGTCAGTTTCAGTACTGGAATTTCTGAACAGCCAAAAGAATAAAGAAAAAAAAAGAAAGAAAAAAAAAAAAAAAAAAAAAGAAAAAAAAAAAAAAAAAAGAGAAAAAAAAATCCAAAACGTGACATCCACACTACTTACCTCCAGAGACAATACAAAGAAATACAACACATATATTTGAGAAATCTAGCAGAGCACCTCAGTTTAAACAATGGTACTGACTGGGAAAGATTCCAACCTTTAAATTATCCTTACAAAGAAGGATCCGATTTATAAAACCCACAAACGTTAACTAAAATAGGGATTGTAGCAACACAAACATGCTACGCTTAAAACCTATTGAGGAAATTGGGTTTTGGTATCTCTTTGTGCAATTTTGTGAATCATTTAACAAGGGTCTGAACATCTACTGATCTTATAAACTAATTAATTCCATATTAAATGCTTAGTGGGGACTTTTAAATCCTCATAACTCACATCAGCAATACATCAGAAACATCACTAATCAGCAAAGGACCCAACTTAGTTGGGAGTGAGGATATCTGTAATTTTCATCCATCTTCACTTCATTGTGTTGCTCTCAATCTTTCTGTTCAGTAGGCAGCTGTTATGCTACATCCAAACCCTGGTTATTGTTACAACAACACAGGTAGCAAACACATTTAGTCTTTATTCAGGTTCATCGTAAACTATTAAACTCAGCAAGAACCATTGTTTGAACTGCTTAGGCATTGCTATGGTCTGCTTTTCAAATATTGCCAGTGAACATAAGGAAGCAAGCATATAAAAGAGCATCATATGGCACAAAAACAATAAAATGGAAAGTATAAAGATGTCCAAAAGGACAACTTCCCCTTTCCTCGCCAACTTTCCTGGACGTTACAAGGCTAAGGACAGGCCCCAGTTTGGTCTTAAATGTGCTGGGAAATGAGGAAAAAAAAAAAAGTCAAATAACAGTGACTAGAAAGAAAAGGCAGGTGTCCTTGTTAGAGTGACATAAGATCATGAATCAAAACATGAAGAACACAACAGTCTTGGCACTGACAAAATGTCTGTTAGAGCAATAAAAAAAAAAAAAAGAAAGAAAAAAAAAAAGAAACCAATGACATGAAAGTCTTGTCTTTCATCTGAATAATAGGGTCTGTTTTTGTTCCCTTTAAAAGAGAAGAAAACCGAGACGGGACCAGGAGACGATCCTTAGAGAGTCGAGCAGTTCTTTTTCGTGTCTGATCCGTTGTGAACAGGCTTGTATGAAGGAAATAAGAACCCGTGTTGTGCAGTTGGTACTCCCAGGTTCTACAACTACAGTGAGCACATGGAGTGATGGAAGGAGGAGGAGGTGAAACAACATGGAGAATGACAAGAAACTACATTGTATGCCGCAAGGGCTAATAGTCACACAAATAACCCCCCACTCGTAGTCAAATAAAGAAAAGAAAACCTGAGAAAAGCCAAAAAGTGAGGGAGGCGGGTACAGGGTTTCTGCACTGAGGCAGCAGGAATGAATAAGAACTAAGGATTTGAAGGAAAACTGAAGGTGGGGGGAGGGATGGAAAGCCCAGCACGGTTTGCCAGTGTAATCTGGCACCCGGGCGAAGAAGATGTCCATGGCTGTCGAGGGTAGAAGTGACATTTGAGGGGACCTAGAGTCCATCGTGGGTGGTCAACATTTCTTCAGCTCTACGGTGGGACTCCAAGGCTTTTGTGGTGTAGATATCCTGAGGCAACTCAGATTTACGTCGCACCATGGGCCGCTCTTTTCGCTGTTCATGCTGCAACTGCAGAGATGGAAAAGGAGAGCCAATCATCAGCAGTGTTCATATATTCTGTCATTTTAGATGCTCCCTGATCTGATTGTGTCTTTTCAATTAACTGTGGAAAAACCAAGAACAAGTTAGGGCAGTTGTGACGAAGCAAAGTATTAAAAAAGGCGTCTTTACAGAAAAAGGAAAGGCATTGCAAGATCAGCTGAAAGAAAAAGCTTAGGCTGAGCTTAAATAATCATTACTGATTCTGTGGTTCACTGACAGGATTTCATGATTACATGCTACTGAGCACTTTGAAGCTTTACAACATGCAAAAGGAAGCAGTTCAACATAAAGCTTGATTCCAGTGTTTAGTCCATGATCAGATTTGTTCCCCTGCTTTTATGACAAGTAGATTAAAACAAATGCAAAAAACAAAGCAACTAAAAACATATTTCTAATCAACTTCAAAGGGAATGCAATTGCTTCATGCTGGCAGCTTGGTTAGGAAATTTTGCAAGCTTGTCGACCAATCAATGCATGAAGCGTTTACAAGAGGAAAGAGACAGAGAGAAAGTCAGGTTTACCTGAGTTGCGCCCTCCTCAACTGTCTTTTTTAACCTCTGAACATCTTCTATCAAAGGGACATCCGTCTCCATTGCTACTGGACTATTGAGGTCAGAGGAATCAACATATATAAAGAACTATGTTGAAAAGAAAAGGGAAACAAAAAAAAAAAAAAAAAAGGGGGATGGAGAAAAGACTTTCAGTCGCATGCAAAGAAGTTGTAAAAAAGGTCTACAGTTTTGATTTTAAACAGTTAAGAATCCCAGCGATTGATACATTATCACCAATTTATCATAATTACAGTTGACTGGTCTGATGTGTCAAATGACTGTCCATTTTTAGGAGGTCACAACAACCCCAAACCAAATCTTTTACATTAACTTTGCTAAACTAATCTCTGTGGAAAAAGTAGGTTTTACTGCATTGTGGAAAGCAGCACGATGACAAAACTGCTGTTTACATGCAAGACTGTTAATTAGATTCATGGTCCAATCAGACTGATCTAATCCAGCTCAATCAGATTCTTTATAAAATCAAGAAGTATGGCATTAACTCTGCTGAATTGTCACCACACTGTGATGGAGGAGTTAGAGCACTCCTATGACCCTAAGGGCTGTGTTACTGCGGGCATTAGCCCCGAGTATCGCTCCAAAGGCAAACTGGTCTTAGGAAAGGGTCAGACTAATGGGCTTTTTCCATGAGCACCTACTAGACCCTATCTTATCTCAGCTGACACCACACTACCTGGTTTCAGTCATTTTCTAATCCAATTGAGAGCAATTGAGGCCCTTTCAGCGTGGGAGAGGTAGTCAAAGCAAGGCGGCTCGAAAGTATCATGAAGTCAATTGTTTGCGACACACACGGAATAACAATGGAAGATGCTGAGGTCATGATTTACTTGTTGCCCGGTCTTCACTTCCTCGTTGGACTTGTCAGTTTTGGAAAAGGAACATCTCCTTATTCCAACGCTGCTGCTCGTGTCTACTACAGGTTAGCAAACATTTTATCCACAGTCGCAGTGGAGTCTGGAGTTGCTCTCATGACTCATCCAGTGACATCAAATTCTGGCAAATAGCGGCTTCCGACACTGCACCTTCCGAACCCCAACGGAGTAGGTGCTAAAAAAAAAGTCTACTCGACCTGGGAAAATCCTTAATGGAAACACCTACAAACCAGGAGGGGTGGCTGGGCCTAGTAGGTGCTGTGGAAAAGAAGCTTAAGAGTTCAGCGATTCAATGCCCTCAATGGATCGGCTCCAGAGTGCAAAGAACACCTTACCTGAAATCTGCTAGCTTTAAGGTTTTAATAAAGTCATGAGGTTCTTGGCATTTTTATTCACATCAATAAAGCCACAATGTTACTTAACCTCCCAGTAGTTGAGTAATATTGCGCAACTGTAATTCGGTTTTAGGAAATGAGAAGGAGTTTCAATATAGTCTTGGTTGTTAATGTGATTACAGTTGTTCTCTTTCAGAAATACAGAGTTCAGCCAGCTACCACAACAAAACCGAGTCATTTAGTAAACAGCAACTGTAAACTAAGAGTGTAAAAACACAACATAAGCAAACCTGGACATAATAAGATGGACAGAACAGTTAAGACGACTGGCTAGCATAAAAAAAAAAGGACTTCTGGCCTAACCATAGATGAAAGGACAGTTACACCTAAAGTAAATCTACTTTCTGCTTGATCTTCAATCACACAGCAAAACCCTTTCAAAATAACAGCGTCTCAGCTTCACCAGTAAACATTAATGAACTGTATGTCTCTCCATCTTCCATCATACGTCAGTTTATTTTATTTTCCTTCTGGACTGCAGTGAAGCAAATTTCCCTTTGGTGTTATTAATCACACAGCAAATTCCATTTATGGTATTTCACCAAACACCAAATCACCAAACTGATTAAGGGTCAGATTTGAGATAAAGTTGTTGTTTTGTTTCCTCAATACGGATGTAAACCTCAGAAAATTGAGACCAATTGTGGCTCTTTGATGTCATGAAGTCAAATTTAAAATTTCATGTACTAACTGTCCCAAAACTCAGTCTGGATTTTTATTCAACATACAAACACAAATGGAACTAGACATGTATGAAAATGACTGCAGAGGTTGCTGACCTGTGGGTTGGATTTGGCGAGGTTCTCAATCTTGATCCAAGCCTCTTCACGTTCTTTCGATTTCGCCTTCTCTCTGTTTAACAAAACACCACAAGTCCTGTCACTCATCTGTTCCACTCCGCCGGTTAAAGTGACATCCAACACAACAATCCAGCTGCAGTGTTGACTGATTGCAATTAAGCATCACTCAGATGCTTTAAAAGGGAAAAATGAAACTGAAGGAGAGAGAAGACTTTGCTGCATACTTGTTCTTTTCAGCCCTGAACTGCTGTGTGCAATCATCAAAGAGCTTTTGATTCATCTCCATGAAAAGCTTTAGAGCGTTGTAGATGAGGCCATGGATGGTCCTGCGAACACACACAGGCAAGCGGTGGTCAAATATTTACCAACACCAGCAAAAATTAAAGAAATACTGTAAAGGTCAGCGTTGCCTCAGAGCAACAAATTTTATTTAAAATACAGGGATAGACCGGAAAATTACAGTAATGTGCCCGATACTTGCTGCCACATTTGCATAATTCAAAATGGCAACATCATGAGAAAAGAAGATAAATGTGAAGTTTCGGTTGTGGTTTTATTTGACATAATTCACTCTTGGTTTAGTGTAATTCATGTGGAAGCTGTGCATTAAGGAAAAAAAAAAAAAGACTTTCAGTTTAAAGAGAATATAAAACATAAAAAGAAACTGTCCGAATTTAAATAAATAATAAAAAAAACAAATTGATTTAAGAGTGTGCTTTTGAACAGCGTCTTACAAACTTCAGGTGAGCAGGAACGGGTTTGCAAGAGAGGGCATTCTATGACAGAGCTCAAATATGTGCATCCCAGTGAGAACAGTATGTCAACTATTTGTCAGGCATTGTGTCAGTCTTGTGTGGTGTGTAATGTAAAGTACAAAGAGCCTTTACAAACATGGCTACGGCTTCTGTGGAGGTGTCAAACTTGAGTAGCTTACTTGTTCCAGTGCGTCTTTGAGTTGCGGTACAGAGCTGGAAACATAATCGGCAGAATCTTTGCTGCGTTGTCGCTGATGAGACTCATGATGTATTCGTTGTTCCAGTAGTACAGAGCTCTCTCTGCTACCTGAAACATACAAACAGGCACCGTTAATTAGCCGCGTGTGGGCTGGAAAGGTGGGCTTATTGACAATCTGATCATAGTTAAGGTAAATTATAACTCATGATATGAATCTCAAATGCAACTCCAAGTTAAACTTCCACACAACACATAAATGCAGCCACTTTAAAGGGTAAATGCCATCATGTTGCAATACAAGTTATTCTAACTCAATTCTGATAAGAAAATACTCAATACTTGATGCCAGTTTTAACACTGTGAGATGAAATGACAATAATAAGGGGTTAGATTCACTTTTAAGTTGTAAATTCTATTATAAATAGGAGCCCTAGTAGTTGCTTTCTTTGCAACACATTATCTGGTGCACTGCGTTTCATGTCAGGCGGAGGACACCTCTGATCATCCATGATGACTCCACCCATCATAAGTTCAGGACTCCTGTCAGGGGTTGTTCATTTAGTTGAAAAAAATAGTTTATCAAATTTCATTAAGAGTGACTGTGCTTAATGAACAGACAGGTACCTGCAGATGACAACCACTCTGTCATTACTTGAGACAGGGCACAAAAACAGAGATGAGGACAGGGGAAAATAATAGAAAAAAAAAACCCTGGCCGATTGTGTTGCATGTGTGTCCTCCATCATCTCCAAAAAATAGTCATAAAACCTGACATATTGGTCACCGTTTGAAGCTCCAATGATACAAACAATGTTTAGTTGGACTGATGGCAGCAGCTCAGTGCAGGGAAAAGTTCAGCTGCTGATTAGAGGGTAATGTTTGTAATTTTCTGTCACATGAATTAAATGAAGGTGGCACTACTAGCATTTATACTGCCGCAAAATAAACTTTTCTTTTAATATCAAAGCATTAAGTATCTCAGAATCTGTGGGTCCAACATTCAAATCTTTGCATCCTGTTTTCTTTCTGAATATATCCTGCAAGCATTGATGGGAATATTTTTCTGCAATAGTCATTTGCCATGGAAAATAGTTTGCACTGTATCCAGTAAGCATGGTCTGAATCATGTCAAACTCTTAACCGTTATGTATGAATGGAAAGACAAAATCTGAACATTTCTCCTATTCATTTTAAATAAAGTAAAAAAAGCGGATGATATGCAAAATTAAGATCCTTCACAGTTCGCACACTCACTGACTAAACTTCCAGTCTGTGTTTGATTATTCTGAGTAATGAAGGAGTTTAGACCTTGATCATCCAGTACCTGAAAGTGTGGGCTGGACACACACTTCGCCAGCTGTCTGAAGAGAGGCTCCTGCACTTTAACAAACTCAGAGGGCTCTATGACATCCAAGATCTCCTCCAGCTCGTTGAGGAACATCACCTCCTTGGGACTGTGAGTCTTTGGCCAGTACTTTAGAAGAGCCATTACCACCTATGGGGTTGATGAGGAAGAATTAACGATAACCGAGCAAGGAAGATAAAGCAACAGCAGCTTTTGGAGAGGAGGAAATGCTAGCAACAAATCTGCTGTATCGAGAAAAAAAAAAGCTTTCCGATTTGAAATCAGATTGCAATTTTGAGTCTGTGTAGATTTTTTAATGACATACCGGCTCAGTTAGAGTGCTGTCTTTTTCCAAAAACTGCACCACACAGTAAGCCAGCTGTAAAACAAAAACAAACACAATCACTGAGCTGTAAGCTCATTTTCATTTAGGCACAACTAAACAAAAAAGCAGCACTGCAGGGGACACAAAATGCCTAAGGGGAAAAGCTGGCTGGGACACATATTACCGTTTCTGACACAACTTGTACAGCAAACTAAGAGGAGTTCACTTGAACAAGCTGGAACAAGACGTTTAAATACATTTTTGAATGAATTAAGATTCTTGTGCTTCATTTGTGAGTTCAAATACATACCTGCGGATGGTAGACACTGAGTGATTTGACTTTGTGCAGAGGCAATAAAACCTTCAACAGGAAAATCTTGTGCTCCTCTTTTAGTGGTAAGGCAAATCCGTTGATTATGCTAAAAAAAAAAAAGTTATATATTTAAGAGTGTAAAAGAGCAATCAAAACGTTTAAATAATGGCATGAATATACAAATTGAAAAACATTACAATTACTTATATTTGGGATTATGACAATATTCACAAATTTCAATATTTATGGACAGAATAAAGAACAAAAAACAATTCGATTCATGCATTTTTGGCTGTTCAGAACTTAATCTAACAGCATAAAAGCTTCTCCTAACCAGCATTTGGAAATTAAGCGGCATGCTTTACCTTCCAAGTATTTCCAGTAGTTCAGCTATACCATTATGGTGCTCAGTCTCATAGATAAACCTGGAAGAACCACAACAGACCTGCTTAGTGGCAGTGACACGCTACACCACAAGGGATTCATACAATATTGACTGTTTATCTTGTTATGCACGTTAATCCATGTGTGGGCAGCAGCACTGACCTATAGAAAATGTTATTGATCTGTTTTCTGATGTACGCTCTCAGTCCCAGAAACTTTCCATAGATCCTGTGAAGAGTAGTTTTCAGGAAGTCTCTCTCTCTGGGATCTTCGCTGTCAAATAGTTCTAGGAGCTGCAATGGATGGAAACAGAGACTTTATCACAGTCCATGTTGAGTCTTACCATAACTTTGTCATTTCTATGGTTTTCTTAAAGCACAAATTAGTGTTTATCCTGAGAGTGCAAAGTTGATGAAAAATGTTTTTCTTACCTGCATAACAAATTTCTGATCAATGTATTTCTTTGCTATGTTAGGCTGGAAGTCAGGTGATTCTAAAAACCTAAGGAAAAATTCATAGACGAGCTGCAAAACAAATGGAAACACAGGTTTAAATGTTGGGATGGATTAAGAGAAAGGTAAAAAAAAATAAAAAATACAGAAACCAACACAGACATGAGATTTGAAAGGCTTAAAAGTACAAATCGTAAAAAAAACCCAGAATGCATCCTGCTCTGAGACTTTTCTAACTTATAGATAACTGATGGTGAAAACATCCACCTGGAGATGGGGCCATGCAGCTTCTAGTGTCGGCTCATCCTCTTCTGGATCAAACTCTGCTCCAGTTGGGTTGGACGACGGAGGCAACGTCCTAAACATGTTCACAGCAAACTGAAGAATAAGAGAAGAAAATGATACTGTGACTGTTTATTCCCCTTACCGTTTTACAAACATCCCTTTACTGTTTTCTATGGTTGCTAAATAAGCTGTGACTCTGGGTTATTTGAAATATATACATATATACATAAAATTATAAAGTGGAACTGAAATTTTCTGAGGAAGAAAAAAAAAAAATCCCAAAACAAAAAAGTGCTTGACATAAGAAATTTCCCTTTCAGGTTAATGTTAACTTTGTCCTTGCAACTGGCCTCCAAGGGTTTGGCCTACAATAATCTAAGTGTCTTGTGTTTCTGGTCTCTCACAGTGTCAACTGACTTCCCTGTGGGCTGCTGTTCCCTGCCAGGCAGATCATGGGACAGTGCAGGTGGCCTACTAAAACACTAAGAGCCTTGTCTGTAAAGAAAAGCTACAAGGTAGATAAACTGTCCTGAGCTGTGTTGCACTTCAATGCATTACAGCCGTGAAGATGACTGTGCATCGACTCCACAGACTATAAAGAGAAGACAGCGGTTCAGCCTAAGGGAGAAGAACCTCAGTGTTTTTGATCGAAATTGTCCAATTTCTGTAATCCTGCACATTTAAAGACTTCCATGAAATGTCACAAACATCTCAGATGATCATGTTTTACATGGATTCTCCAATGTTTGAGCAATTGTACAAGTGATTTCCAACAAACTGCTGCAGCCTCTGAGTTGCAGTAAAAGACATTACTCTGGACAAAAAGTCTCCTTAAGTGAAAACGCTTTCATCCTCCCCAGCAGCTCAAACCTATCCCATCCTTTAGTAAGGCTCAAGAAATAAAAGCACTTTTCAACCCTGGTGAAGTTTACTGCATCTAACGCTTACTTTCACTGATGAATAATAATTTTCTCTGCAACATGATAATCTTGTTTTGCTTGAAATCAGTCAATTAAAAGGAAATATTTAATCCTAGATAACGTGAAAAGCATCAAATTGCCATAAAGACAGGAGCCACATTTTACTTAAAATAAATATAAATGTTGGAATATCATCATTTAACAATAAAATAAAGCTAATAAGTATAAGTGGGGAAACAAACCCACTGTTAAATCAAAACCTCTCTGCTAAGTTCCTTCCTCCTCATTCCTCCTCCAACCAGCTCTGTCCTGCGGCTAGTGTGCCCATATTCTCCACATTAAATGCAAACACAACCTGCCTCCCACTCTCACTGACCATGTGCACCACCTCTGGGTAGATGGGCTCTGTGATGACATTCCTGTTGTGGGTGATGTATTCCACCATTTCGCTCAGGGCCGCCCGCTTCACTTCCTTCCATTTCAGGTCACTCAACGGGTCAGAAAGGAAGTCGAAAAGAACACAGCATTGTCGCAGCTTCTGGATGAAGAGCTTCTCCTGCTCTGCGGGGGGCACATCTATGACAAAAAGATAGAAAAAAAATAAATAAGTAAAAAATAAAGTGAGGTGGCTGAACAAGGCAGTTGAGATAAAAGAATATGGGTTTCAAAGAGTGAGGGAGGGGTATCAAAGTAACAGGTATGGTCGAACTCTTAAGGGTGACAGTTAAACAAAATATATATTTGAAGCCACAAAAAAGTGATGAAGACTAGCAAATGAGTCATGAAGGGTAGGTGTGCTGGTTCGCACTCAAGAGGAAGAATAAAAAAAGAGGACGAGGGGGAGGATTTAGGAACCAGGTGAACAGTTACAGCCCATTGATTTCTCTTCCACACACAAACACAGATTACATATATTTAAAAGAAGCCTGGCGAGCACTTATATCTCCTCATTGTGGTCTGAAGACTCCCCGCTTTGATTCATTTTCACCTGAATTTTCACGAGCGCAGGCCTGCAAACAAATGATCTCTGCCAGAACGAACGCTTCCCACATGACAACACAAGAAGGAAACAACCGTCCACAACACTCTGAATTCCAGCCAGCTCATGTGGTGCAGTAATAACACACACTGACACCATAATTATGCAGTTATGTCACTTAACTTTGATGTAGCCTCTTTCTCTTCTGAAGCTCGGTGTTACTGCAGACATAGCCGGGCTTTCTCTGTGTTAGCTGACTTGATAAAACCTGCAGCCCCACTGGGGTAAACTGGCATTGCTACAATGTTATTTGCTTTGTTTTGGTTGTCTTCTCCAAGCTTTGCAGGCACATGACATATCTTTTGCATAAACAAGGCTTATTCAACAGAATACAACTGTTAAGAATATAGAAAATGATGGTAATAAACCAGCATGACTCCAAACAGAGCAAGAGATGAATTACAAAACCTGTTAAATCTCAAGTTAATATATTCAATACACGTTCAGTCTAATTTGCTGCTCTAATTTGGCAGCTGTATAGAGACTTAAACTTAATGAGTATTAATTTTAAATGTTTCAAGTCCAACACTGCCCTATAATGAAAGATCAATTTAGCTCTTGCTAAAAATTAAATTCAAATTAGTGCAATTAACGGATTATTTTGTGTAACACACAACACATTTATCAATTTTCTAATCACTGAACTATTACCTGCATTCTCAGCAATCTAAAGCAAACTTAGCTAGGAATCAGAACCAAGTGCAAACACATTTGCCAAGGAAACATGACACCTTCAATCTATGCTTCTGTAACTCCATAGTTTGAGAGCATTAATGTACAGCTCAACAGGTCTGCTTTGTGATGGACTCCTTTACACAGTATTAGAGAAATAATCCGTGACAGGACAGCATTTTTAGCCAAATTCATCTAAACTCAGAAAATAACCTTCAAAGCAGATTAAATGTTTAGCAAACTGTATGTCATGTTGATGCAGTCTGAATAAAAAAAGCATTTATAACATTGAAATTTCAACATAACTTGCTAAAAGTTCCTGTTCACCCTTAATTCACAAAGAAATAAAGATCTTAATATTTAAAAAAAAGCCCCCCTAAAGCAGGTTTTTCATCTCTGGTCCTCAAGGGCCACTGTTGCAGGTTTTAAGCCCTCTCCATGCTTGCATTCACCTGGCCAAATTAATGCCTCATTTACAGGCTTGTGCACAACCTATGAAAAAGGTGTTGAGGAGATCTGCTTCATTTGAACTGGGTGTGTTGGAGCAAGGAAACAACTATTGTCCTGGAGTGAGGAACCCTGCCTTTTCAAGGACGAGGCTGTTGATCAGGCTAAAACGGACAAAACTTCTAATGCCCACTATAAACATAGAAGGTTCAAAATCCAGATACTTCTTTTTAATCTCCACTTTACATTTGCAAAATATACAACTGCAATTGAACTGGCAAGTTCAAGCAGTTATTGTGTTACTACATCGAACACAGGTGTGGGCCAACAGATGCGGCTGCATGAGACATAAATAAGGGGTCTGTCGGATCAACGTGCTCTCATTTGGCTCTACATAGAATCAGCTAAAGAGACTCCAATTTGGTTAGCAAATCTATGCTGTCATTAGTGTCTCTGCTGGTTAGACATGTTCTGTATCTGATGGAAGAGATGCTCCGTCTCAGTAATCACTGCTTACACACAGAGGACAACACACTATAACAGGCATTTCTGCAACAAGATGCCCTCATGATGTCACATATAATAAGAGTTTGATTACTTTTTCTTTTTTTAAAGAGAATTCTGCACTAAGCAATTAAACAATTTATCATTGTTGCACGGTAATAAAGCATATGCAGCCTTTCTGCTATAAAACCTTAACAAATCATTTTAGTGCCGCAAAAGCTGCATTTCCTGCTCCACATAATAACTAATCAGAAGGGGCGCTGAGCTCGGACACTGTATCCGCGTGATGGAGATGTTGGCGACATGGGTGAACTGAAGCACATCTGATATCGACATGGTAAATATACCAGAGGGAGGAACGAAAAGGAAAAAAAAAAGCACCCCATTCCTCCTTGACTGTACTATAACCTGTGGGCAGAGCACAGACAATTACTGAGATAAGAAAATTAGACCGTGAAGCAAATGATGATTTATGGTTTTTACTTAATGAGAAAGAGGTATAAATAACCAACCGATATGTGATTGCTGAGCACAGCAGCACTACGAATTCCATGCAGAAATATCAAAAAAAGAAAAGGATTTTTTTTTTTTTGTATTATTTCAAGTTTGTTTTCATTAGGACTGACATTAATGAGCTAATCTAAAAAGCTGTGGATATTTTCCATGCAGTTTTGTAACAAGAAGCTAATCTCAGCAGGAAAAGACCTGACCTAGTCGCTAAGGAGCAAAACAGGCAGTTAAACCTTTTCACTCATGCCCTCATTTCAGTCAACGTGCAGAAAGAATGTCAAAGCCTAAGGTACAGACTACAGCAGGGTGAGCACGTGCGCACACATAGACTTGGTGCATATCATTTCTGCTAACAGGCAGGTTCTAGGAAAGTGGAAAGATCTCCTATTCAGACATAAAGGAAGACTTGGCTCAGAGACACACACACACTTCTGCAGTGTCAGTTTCAAGTTAGCCAATTTATCTTGATGACAGCGGCTGGGAATTCCAGAGGAGAGGGCAAGTGTGTGAGCTGCCATTATCAGCCATGTCTACAAACATTTCACATCCAACTTGGCTGTCACTAGTGAGACAGTGGTGGTTCCTCTATTTATCTTCATTTCATCAAAAGCAGCTAAGAGTTGTTTTTTGGGTTGATTAAAAACCTCTTCAGTGTAATGTTAAACGCAACATACAGTACCTGACATGGCACATGGAGCTGGACAGGAATGAGGTGCCATGCCTTGCACCTCTGACCATGTCAGACTTAAGTAGCTCCTATTACATAAGTCTGTCTGTGTGCGTGATAAAGTTTCTGTACACTCCTAAAATACCCAGTGGGTTGTTGTGCAACAGATAAAGGCCCAGTGTTGTGATCCCAAAATTGATGTTTGCTACAATGTGACTCCTATAATGTAATTCATACAAGCCTCGGGTGGGAAACAGGCATGCGCAGTGGCAAACACACACACATACACAAGTATTATGCCTTGTGGAGAACAGAGGGAGATTTATCTTAATGCCCCCTGTTCAAAACAAAGATAAATAAGTGGAGTCACACTGGAAACAGTGTTTAGTTTTTCCCTTTAAATGGGTCAAATGAACAGCTGCTAGTCTGGGGCTGAGACTAGTTTGGCAACCTGCTTTATCGACACTATGTTAATGATCAATGTAAACATTGATCAATTACTATTTATAGCTATAAAGACAGACAGTGTGTCACAGATTTGAACGCATGTGAGCTACTAGTTTGGCAACAAGACTGATAAAAATCTGTTAGGATGAATTGTTAGAAACACGAGTGTATTCATGATGAATCAAATCCTCAAGGTTTCTTCTCATATAGGTTTTAGACAGTTGCTGCACTTGAGACACATTCCTAACAGCAATTTTGAGCATTTAATGTGACCACAGATGGAAAGAAGTGCTTCTCGATGCTCTGTGTTAAAACTGTGTTTCTTAGAAAGACAGCAGGAAGGTAAAAAGGACCTGCTCACACCTGCTGCTAAAATAAATTCAGATGCATCATCAGAAAACCATACATCTGTGATAACATGAACATGCTAGAAAATAGTCATGCATCCAAGCCACAATGTGGATGCAATGAGATCCATGATAGTCTGTATAACTAATTTGACAAAAGAACATGGTGTGAATGGATAATGTGCTCCTATGCTTGTTTTGTTAGTACAACCAAGTTAATTTGCCTAAACAAAAACATACGTTGGAGCTTGATTTCAAGTACACAGCTTGAGGGGGACGACATAATCCCATATACAAAAACATATTCAAAAGATGGACATCAGGACAATAATGGGAATGAACTGCAGTCTGATTAAACTGGACTCTTTTTGTGAGGGCTGAGATATAAGACATCTGATATGAACAGAGAGACTCACAAAGAGAGTGAGACAGTGTGTCTGACTGTTCCCAACGCTGAGTTGTCATTCAAGGCAGTCGCCTGTATAGCTCAATAGAGTGTAATCAATAATTGCCCGAGGCTTCATCTAACGCTGGGCTGCACCCAAGTACAGTGGTAACAAGCTGGGCCTTTCAGACATGACTGAGTACATTGTACACACATTCACAGAGCGAGTCTGACTCTGTTATCCTAAAACATCAGTGCTCTGCGCTGACATTGATGGCAGGATCGTTTCAATAGCAGAGCTTTGTTGACAAAGACGCACGTACGACATGCCAAACAACTTCCTCAGTTTCTTGTTTTGACAAAAACAGCTGAGAGGTAGAGGAGCATGTCACGCACAGTTCAGGATGAAGAAAAGGGGGGTAGGGAGCTTCAGCTTCTGCAGAAGTGGCTGTCTTCAGCCTACACACTATGACCAATTTGTGTCCAGATGAACTGAAGTGTGAGAAAAAATGCTGGGCTGAGCAGAGCTGCTAAAAAAAAGGGAGATAAAGACAACAAACACTTGATTTGTGTAAAGCTTTCTCTTGTAGGCTACAATTAAAACACAGAATGATACATTTATAGTAAATTAACTGGAAAACCTAAAGGAGAAGAGATCCTTTCCTTGGATATGACCTCACTTCCTTTGACATCACTAGCTTGGCGGGGGGATGGGCAAAGAGCAGCTAGCTAGTAAAACCAGATTTTTATGTAGCTTCTGTGTCTCACAGCCATGCACAAAAGCCTTGCAAACAACCAGTCATCAGCTTTCTTTCAAATACGAAAAAAAATGCTTTTCTAAAGAGAAAAACAAAATCATTGATCTCATCTCAAATGGCTGAATGCTGACTAACCAGGCAGTTACCAGTGGAGGGGAACAGGAGCACAGCAACACATAGCTCTCTGCTCTTAATTCCCTAGGACAATACAGGAAGAACAATTTGTCTCCACATACCTCTGAAGTGCAAAAGAGCCACCGGCTGAAAAGGCCCATTGGAATTGGGTGCGTCCACAACCATCCTGTCTCCAGATTTACTGCATGTCAACATCTAAACCTAAACCAGGAAGGCGATCCACTCAGGGCGAGAGGCCAGCCTCCATTTTAGCACAAAAGCAGATCAGAAAATGAAGCTCTCTGCCGCTGGAGGGAACTGGCTAGTTAGTGATGTAAGCAGTGGAGGAGCCAGCTGATTGGCTGAGCTCGTACTGCTCTGGAGCAATAGAAGCGCAGACTGCTGTGAGAGAAGGAGAGGGATTGGATGAGAGAATGAACAAGGGCTGGGCTATGCACTGGAATTTTCAGTCCAGCTCCTCCTTTCCACTCACTGGTCTCTGGTGGCGGTGTGCAAGGCAGGCCCTGCAACAGATCTTAGATCAGATTGACTTAAGTCTTTTCCACAGTTTTGCCATTAGCTGGGGTTTCAACATAATCTGACTTAGGATAAGCAGCTGGATATAACTTACTGAGAGGGCTCAGACACTGAGGCCCTGGCTGAATCTTCAAAGTCTTTCATTGTCATCTTTTCCAGGTTCTTCATCAAAGGGAGGTGAAAAGGGGGTCAGAGGGGGCCTCAAATCTTTGGATTTATTGAATTAACAGAGACAAGAAGAAACCACATGAGGACAAGACTGTTGAAGACTCTAACTCAAGAGGCCTCCAGCAAGACGAACCACAGAAATTCAGAAATACTCACTAAAAAAGATGAAAGGCTACGTATGACATGATCATTTGATCTGGTGTTGAATGACAGTTTAAAAACACATAAAAGAGATGGCTGCACTTTGAACAAAATGAAGCCACAATCAGCCACTTTCAATGACTGCATGCAATGTAGAACTTAGCCAGTGTTTCGTGACTCATAACACTATTCAAGCAGCGTTTTGTTATTGTAAGTGACGTGTACGTGCTACGCAAAATTAACAGTAAACAGGAAATGAAAGTGAGAGGTTTGAAGATGAAATGCACAGGGCCACAGCACAGGAAACTGCTGCAGCAGGTTCTCAAAGTATGTCATTAATACTATCTGATCAATCACATATAAAAGCTACAGATGAATAATGCATGTCGTGCATCACTAAAATATCTGCATTTACTTATTTTGACAGTGATAGCTACTGACTAATCCAGAGGCACTTCAAGAATGTGTTTCCAGTAATGTAATCCTGTAATATTTTGAAACCCTGAATGGTCGATCAGCCTTTCATATTTTTCTATAACCAAGTTGCTGTCACTTTCATGTGATTTATCAGAAGACATACAGAGTGAAACCACATCTGCACCACAAGACACACCAGACTTTTCATAACCGTGAGGCTGACTAAACCATTTCCACAGTCATTTAATAACAAAGGGACTGTCATGTTTCTAACAAGAGACACACAATTAATCAAAATGTAATAAATAATTCTCTGGAGAGGCTGTGATGTGTAGTATTAATCTGTATATATCTGAAATGACCACTCACCAGCATCACATCCAAGTAACATTCAAAGGCTTTCAAATACAAAATGACTTCATCCTTACATGTCAGTTTTGCTCCAATGGGTGCAACATTTAATACAATTTTTACTATTTTTCATTGCTTTTCTTTTGTTTCTTTCTGTAAACCAGGGGGAATAATAACATAGACAACCAAAACCATGACACAGTGGAAAAGGCAAAACAATGCAGAGCAGGGAAACAGGATATTAATAAAACAGGAGAGGAATGGAAGAGCAAGTGGACCACGGTCCTCGGTCTTGGCATTCTCTCACTGAGGGGCCAAAGCCTCTCCAAGAGGTGCCATTACATTCCACAGCCATGACAACAAGTGTCGGTATTTTCTGAAAGCTGCCACTAACATCTTACTTGCTGGGCTTCAAGAGTCCATAGTTTAGAATGAACCATGGGGGTCTGCTGGAAATCTTTATAGGCATTTATATGCATTGATTTTCAGTATTTTCTTATTGATAACATATAATAAAACCAACAAGCAGTGCTTGTGCAGCTTAACAGTCTGCTTCTTATCTCTCAACCAAATATATATTGTTTTAAAAACACTGAGACATTGTTCAACCTCTTTGAACAAAGTTCCTTTAGAAATATAGACATTTACAGACATAGTCTTTAATTAGCCTCCTAAAAGCTGCAAATACTCAAACACATTCATTAAACAGATATACAAAAGTTAATAAATTCCATTTCTGTTCATGGGACTGTTTTCTAAGGACACACCTACAAACAGTACGTCAACTGGCTGGAGTCATAAGAAAGACATACATTTGTATGGATTTTTGGCCAATTTATGGGATTTGGAAACAAATCTAAATAATGAAATGAAATCATGTAACAGCTTCACACTAACATAAAGATAAAAAAAAAGAAAAAATGGAAAAAAAACGGAAAATAAAGATGTAATACTTAAAACTTGAGAAAAAGCTGAAATTTCCATTCAAAACACAACAAACGCCGTTCCGACCCCTCGCCAGCAGGTGGCAGCACAAGCAGGGTCATTTGAGCAAGAGGCTCCTGAAACGCAAACCCATCACTAAATGTTTTACACACACCTGGCGGAACATGCTGGTTAATCCTCTTCATCAAACATGCATCGTTGTCCTACTGACAACATTTTGTTTGAAGAGAAAAAATCCTGCAGAGAATTTGTCATCCAAAGTAACACAAACTAGCCCTCAGAAAACAGTCATGCAAATAAAAAGGAAGCGAAACACTTATTTCCATATTTGAATGAACTGTAATCGTTGTTTATTTGTGTCACGCACACATTAATTAGCAAACATATTCTGTCGAAAGGGATTGCACGTGGAAATGTGATATTGTGTGATAAATATCAGTCAAATCTTGTTATAAAGTGAGCTCAAATCTAATCATCTGTATCGACTGTCAAAGACTGCAACGAACAAACAGTTTTTGAGTGTGTTTTCTTTTTTTCCACCAGTCCAGGGATGCGTATGAATAATTAAACATCTTCCTAGTTTTGATGACTCTCTCAGGTTGGAGTACTGCAATGAAGGACAGGTAAAAGTCCACAGTGCAAAGGTTTATTTCCAGGCTAATGCCAAGCACAGGGAAGTAATCAGAGAAGCAAACACACAGGGCCAAGTACAGGTAAAAAGGCAAAGTCCAATAAAAGTTAAAAAGAAGAAAAAATACTAGCAATAAAATATTCTCATCAAAATGAATTATTATAATGACAAAAAAAATTAAAATAAATAAATAAAACTGGGAATGGAAGTGACCGGGTCGCCCGACTGGAATAATGCAAATGTATGAAATGAAACTATAAAAGATGCACAAGGATAGAACATTTAAATAATGAAACCAGAAATTATTGTTCAAAAACAAAACAAAAAACAAAAAACATAACATAACATAACAAAAAAAATTAGGGCATCAGGAAAAGGTGTTCCTTAAATAATTTCCCAGAATCCACTTGTGTCTAAAAATGGGTCCAGAACAATAACATAATACAAATATCAAAGCTACTTGTATAGTTACTTACAAGCAAGTCATAACCAGTGGTACTGCTTCTTTTCTTTTGTAAAAACTTCTTATTTTACGTTTCAGGGCGTTTTAGGGATTTAAAAGTATTCTTCGTGCTTTTTATTTTACCATGATAGACACGTAGTAAAGGACAATAAATATGTTAATTGCAAGTTACTAGAATCCTTGTTTTTACATAAACCTTTTACCTCTTAAAATAGCAGCTGGGATTTAAGTTTGGGAAGAGGAAGCCATAGTTAGTGTTTACAGAAGCAAACAAACAAAAGCTCCCGGCTGGTAAACATTACCTGCACAAAAATCAACCCACCAAAAGGCCATGTTCAACACGAAAGGTACAAAACGACAAACAAAGAGCCAAAATGACCATGTATTAGTGTTGCTTTTCTTAGATATGAGACCAGCCTGCCCAGTATCAGCTGGAAGATCAAGACCAAATATTGAATTGACAAACAACAGCGCCGATAAACAAGAGGGTTTTTTTCTGTTTAATTTCCCCTTTCATTACCCGATAGGCTGGACAAAAAAAAAAAAAAAAGAAAAATTGCAAATGAATCAACTGATCTGGGATAGGAAGGGAGACAAATACTAAACCTGGTAAAACTTCATGCATTGATCATTTTCAAAGAGAAAAAATTCCAAACTCCACCTTTAAAAGACCTGCTACATGTTGGCATGCACCCAGCTTGTGCTGCACAGATTCACAGCGTCCTCCAGCTCATCCAGGTATGGGAACAAAGAATAGCTGAGTATAACTTACAGGAAACCACTTAAGCCATCCCCTGCTTGTAATGTTGCGTGTAAACAAAGAACCCATGAAAGATTGATGCAAATGATCAAAACCTCAGCCTCACCGTCTCTCACTGTCATATGCACAAATTCAATCAGCATGGTACTCTGATTAGTCATGGTTTAGTTTGCCGTTTGGTGACCACCAAACTCTCCACTCAGGTTGCTGGGCCTGACTGTATTATAACACAAACCTATGCAAGAATATCTAGAAAAGCCGATGCTCCAAGGTGAGTTTTTAGTCAGCCTCTGTCTGATAAGTTTGATTTGGAGCTACTTTATGAGCTATTATCCGATGGCCCAGATTCCACAATTGCCTTCTGGTGTCTTCTCAATTCAGCTTGAGTCACAGAAATCTTTCATGAGTGAGCCTTGTGGGGGGTAATATCTATTTCTCCCAGGTAAGGCTGGAGATGCAGCTCATTGCACATCATTTGCATTAGAGCTGAAGCTGATGGGCAGTGTGAGTAGCTATAAATAATGTAGTAAGCAAAGATCTCAGGGTTAAAAAGGTGGTTATAAGGATCCACCAAAGCTATGAATTGTTAATACAATTCCATTCATTTATCCATACAGGCCAAACATCATCTTCTCCAGAAGAAAATGAGTTTATCTCTGAAGATAGCGTAATACTGATGAGGGAAATGTTGTGGAGAATATAGCATTTTAAGTATTGTTGCTTCTTATTAATTTCCTGCATAATGAGGAGTGCATACCTGCCAGAGCAGGTAGTTTCTGCAGCTCTCTGTTAGCACTGACGGGAAAAAAAGAAGTGCTGAACCTCTTTTCCTTCTTCTGGGCCGAGTGGGACCCCGGCTGCTTCACTCTCATCAGTTGAGTTGCAGGAGGCACTTTCTTACCAGAGCCCTGTAGAAATAAGAACACAAAGGAAGGGCTCTTGTTACTGGATCTGAGCAGGGCAAAATATTTCCTGCACCAAAGGAAATTGTACAGGAATGACTCTAATGAGGTGTCTCTGTAGGGTTCAGAAGAGGAGAGGAGATGGGTGAAGGTGTTGTGGTTAAGGGTCAGGTTCCTTTCCGAATCAGATCAGGTGACTCTGTGTCAGGCAACCTGATCGCAGCTGGCGGTGTACTGTGCTGAATCTGTCCACATTGTTGTTTTCAATGGACCTCGGTGGGCCGAATAAATTAGCATAGATGGAACTGATGAAGTCGTTATCCTACAGATCTAGCAGGGAGTCAATCAGATTACATCCCATCTGCATATGTTGCTCTCATCAATTGATAAACACAACCTTTGTGTTCTAAAAAGGATGCCAGAGTAGGTTCACCCACTGGTCTCCCCTGAGTTCAGCATTTGCAATCGCATCATGATTTTTCTTTTTTAAACCAGAAGTCTTCATGTTCTAACAAGAGTGAAGTTGAATAGTGGCATTTAAAACCTGACTGGCACAAAATATATACATTTAAGTTTAATATCTAGTTAATTATTTCATTATATTCCAATTGATTCGTTAATCCAGCGAATGGCAAGAGAACGACTGATGGGGAAAATAATCTAACCCAGTATTTCAAGAGAAAAGTAGTTTTTTTTTCTTCTTTTTTTAAATGAAAAGTTATTTGAGTTAGAAATGTTTTGATGCCAATCAGCAACAGCAGTCAATAGACTCTTCTCTCATTGGTTTCACATCTCCAGCCTGGTGGCTACATACATCTTACGTATACAATTTATGTGTGCTCCAGAAATAAAATGGACAGAAATAACTGTTTCAATGGCCAGCATTATAATTAGAGGCCAAACAAGGCGTGATGGTAGAGAATGCAGAGTTTGAGTACAAGTATTTTCAAAGAAAATAAAGTCATAAGATCATGCCACATGTCACATGAGCAACCTTGCCTCCTTTTCAGGACAAAAAAGTGATTAAGCTTTAAAAAACAGCTCATGTAAAGCTTGTGAAAAAGCAGCGGATGAAGTTATGGGAGCATTACAGTGTGGTGGCTGCATTTAATTTGATATGTGTGAATGGAGGACAAAAAGAAACAGTTTTACACAAGACTGAAGTTAGTAATAAAAATTCAAAGGGAAGTCAAGAAGTTTTAGTTTTCTAACTTGTTGAGGCTGTTCACTCATTCAATAATATTAATACCATGAACAAATAAATGAATATATCAGCAATATAAAAGTAAACTAAGATGTAGAGACACAAACAAAAAGTAGGGTATCTGTAGCACTTCTTTAAGAATAAACTATCTTCTCGGTAATACTAATAGCCTACACGTCATCCTGAGGATAATTAGCCTACTTTTTTCTGTATTTACATAAATAAGTCAACACAGTCCCTGTTTTTCTTTTAACTGTGAAAGGTTAAAAAAAAAAAAGACAACTTACATCTTGGTCATCTGCGGGCCCATTTTTCCCTCCAGACTTTTTAGATCTTCCAGATTTCGAGGATTCCTAAGTAGTGAGAAGAAAAAAAAGTCAAACTATGCAGAACAGTTTCATTGTGCAAAGTAAACTTCTGCTCTTACAAACACGTTACCTTTTCTTTTTTGCTCTTGTGAGGCATCCTTAGATGAGGGATCCCGCGTGTCAGCAGGTGGAACTGCGGTTACAGGCTCACAAGCAGATGCCTGGTTCACCACGGCTGTACGTGCACACTGCTGCTGAGGCTTCACGGCTGTCCCGCCGCGCACCATGTGACTCAGTCTGAGGCGCGTGAAGCTGTCATCCCATTTCCGCGGTGGCTGCACACCGCGGGACACGCTTGCTTAAAGAAAAATGGTTCATAACAGGATGAGACGCGGTCAGTGTCCGCTGATAACGTCCAACTTGCTGTTGCAGTGGCAGGACTTTGTGGCTCCTTCCACAGTCAGCAAACTGTGATGATGTGAGGCGTGGGTTCTGCCACAGGGGGGCGGTGTTGCATGAGGAAGGAGTGGGAGATGCCTGCGACGGGACGCTTCTGTCATACATACTCAGAAGAGTCCATAAATGCTTACATTTCATGTTTGTGGAAGAGGCCAGTGAACGGTCGGAAACGATGTTCTTCTATATGTGTGGGCACTTCTAGGAAAAGTTGTAAAACTCAAAATGGCTGTCTTTGCAATTGACCCCCTGATTGGAGCAGAATCATGCTCATTGATCCCGTCTCTTGGTGTACAGCTGTATTGCATCTTTGCCTCTTTAAGATTGTTTAATGTCTTTTATGAGTAAACTTGATTTGGACTGTGGTGGCTAAAATTCTTCTAGACATGAATATGTTTTCATTAGTGAGTGGATGCAGTGATGATGCTCTCGCACAGGGGTGTCCAGCTCCGGTCCTCGAAGGCCATATCCTGCAGATTTTCTGTGCCTCCCTGCTCCAACACACCTGACTTAAATTAATGAGTCATTGTGCAGAGCTTCATAGGCTGTTGGATTCAGGTAATTTGAGTCAGGTGTGTTTAAGCAGGGAGGCATAGAAAACATGCAGGACAGCAGCCCTGGAGGACCGACCTGGACATCCCTGTGCTAGCACCTATCAAACACTGCTCTGGACAAAGCTCACTTCACACAGGGTGTCATTTTTCCATTCACAGACACTGTAGTAAAAATGTAGAAAAAATATGTCAGCTAATGTATGAGGACACAGCCAGGTAAATATGAATGTTTCTTTTGGAGAGAAGACAAACATGACATTTTAATAAAGCAGTAAATACCAGTTGAAACAATTTTTAATCATCTATCACTTTTTATCATTGACCTTTGATTTTGTTACTCACAAACCTTTAAGATAATAAGCAAAAGATGCAAAATGCAGCTGCTCATGAAAGTTTTCTATGATTTTGTTTATTCTGTTGATGATAAGACACAGTGCTACCTTTTAAATTGATTTCTCTAAGGTATTTGATTTAGTGGGCCACACACCACTAATGTGTAACCTAGCTAGAGTAAGTCTGTCTCTTAAATCTGTTTTCTGGTTCAAAAGTAACTCAGCAAACAGAACAGGTAGATGGCTATACCTCTGAGTGTCTTAAAATAACAAACAGAGCACCTCAGGGGTCAGTTGTAGGGACACTTCTTTTTAATCTTTATAATATTGACCAAATGTCCTCAATGTAAAGCTTTCTTTTTATTCTGATAAAATATTTTTTTAGACTGCAAAGTCCCCTGACAAATCCAGACTCTTGCAGTTAACTTTGAACATAGTTGGGCTAAGCTTTTATGATTCAAAATATGTGATAAATACAGACAAAACTAGTCTTTTTTAATGCTAGGGACAAATCAGAGAACCTGCAATCAACTGTCACTACTCAGGGTTCACAGATAACATGGCCATAATGTTAGATATCTGGGTATCTTAATCTATATATCTCATTCTTTTACCTCACACATTCATCAGCTGGTAAAAAGGTTGAAATTGAAGCCTGATCTTTTTTTCCAAGATTGAATCTTGTCCTTTATTTGAGTCCAATAAAAATGTCACCTCTACCGTTCTGTCAGTTTTGGTATATGGTGATATCTTGTATTATGCATTCCTGTAATGAGTCGACTCTAGATGCCCGAGACATACTGTGAATCACGGGGCTCTGTGGTTTATTCCAAATTTTAGATGTCTCACAAATCACTGTTTATTATATGAGTGTGTTGGATGGTCCTCTATAAACACATAAGCTAAGACACCAACATATTCTTGTTTTCAAAGCTATTTCTGGTCTACTTCCTTCCCACCACTATAGGCTTTTGTCCATCAAAAGAGCTTGGGGCCCTTCCGCTTTCATTTGCAGGATTTTTATAGTATTATTATGAGTCCCACCGGTTGGAACAGAGCTGGTAAAAAAGGTTTTCATGTACTGTATGCTGCTCCCTTTGCCTCCCGTCCCTATGCCTGGAACAAACAACAAAAAGACTTGAAGCTTCATGACCTGGTCCCACTGGACACTGTTAAGAAAATGCTGGATGACAGGGAGGCAGATGTCTAGATGTTCTGCTTGACTTTAGGGGGCTCTGCAGTTGTGAAAAAATAGTCAAGTGTGTGTGTGTTGATTGCCTATTTGTACATTTTTAAATATGTTGCCGCTGTCTTGACAGAAAAAAAATGAAGAGAAATTGCCCTTAGTTTATTCAGGTGAAGTCCACATTACATGACCTCTTATTTGACCTGTCTTGGGTAATTAGAAACAGGTTGTCGCTAATTACTTCATAACCTCAATGAACGAGTGTTTTCCTCTAGTTGGTTATACAGTACCTCAGTGTTTTTTCTCTGTTGCCTCTGCTAAGTTGTCATGTCTGCATCCATAGGGTGGCAGTGTTGTACTATCTTGTAATCTGTTTTATATTCATATCTTTTAAGTTTAATTTACATGAAAAGAGTGGTGCATGGTGAGGTCAAGTAATCTTACAACTTGAGCATAGTCTTCATATGTATTGAAGAGGTCTGCAATGTTTGTGTCACTTTTATGGTCGAGAATTCTTCCAGATGAGATGGCAATAATGTGATTCATTTATTTTGAGCCAACACTGCTGATTGTGTCTCTCTGGGTTTCTTTATTTGCATCTGTATGTTGAAACCTGCTGAACTTTGACCAAATCCAAATGGAGAATTGCTGCATTGACTCTTGTCTTTTTTCCATCTACAGCAAGCATCTTTCATCAGAACTGATTGGAGAAGAAAGTACAGATTGACATGAGCAGTGACGGAGTGTGTGGGCTACAAAAGAGTAGGATTGTTTTCTATTCTGGTTGTCGATGTGGCACTCTGGTGTATATTGATCAAGTCATGAAAACATTCTGTTCTCTGAATCATTGTGTTTCCATCGCTCCCTGTATCCATGATCAGGGCTTCATCATCAACCCAGTGTTATTACAGTATGATACGGCTCCCTTCATTTCCTGTCTCAGCAACAACACTGAATGCATGGACATGGGAGGTGGGGGTATGCTAGCTTTTTTCTTTTTCTTTGCTGGCATGCATGTGTGTGTGCAAGTGGTCAGTTTAATGACTGTGAAAGAGACGGCACAATATGCTCTTTCCTTAAAAAGATATTAAACAAATAGAATAACATTACTGTTAAAATGTTGAATAGCAGTGGTGTTGGAATATTAGCTTTTCTAGTCTTTTTTTCACATAAATCTGCCAATAAAAATATCATTACCTTTTGTCTGTCTGCTCATTAGACATCTCTTTCGAGACTATACCTTCTATAAGTTCTTCAACATTTTCGACAGGCACTGAAGCCTTTTTTTTACACGGAGGCTGTGTAGCACAGTCAGTGAAGTGAGAGTTGCCATAACAGGGTTGTTCTATAGGAAAGCTGTGCAGGCAGTGGGGCTAATGAATGGAGCAGCTCAACAAGGGCTTGTTTATTTTTCCAGGAGAGTCAGAGGGAGGCAAAAATGAGCAGCTTGTTAGAAATGGAAGAACAAAAGAGAACCTGAAGGTAGGCATAGCTTTGTTGACTGTAATCGCTGTCTTGGGTGCCAGGTGCAAGATCACCAATGATAACACTTATATGTGGATTGACTGTGTCACCGCTTGTCACACTCAAGCCAACAGTCATCTGCCTGTTTACCTGCTCTCATTATGAAAAGAAGTTATAATTGCACAGTAAAAGTATTGAGTTTTTTTTTTTTTTTTTTGCTTAAAAGAAAGCAAATAAAATCAACAAGCCAGTCTTTTAAACTCTGGTCTAAAGTTTCCATCATTTTGGGTGCAAATTTATTGATCAAAAAGGGATAAATGGCTCAGAAATCTGACCCCCTTTCAGCAATGTTGCTATAAACAATGGCTGCTGGAGTGTAATCCCAGGAGGCAATTATGCTGCATCAGAGTAGGTGGCTTGTTTCGCCTCTTATTGGTTTGCATAAGTAACCAAAAGGTAAACACTGAAATCAGCTGCCCAGAGACAATCTTCTTTCTAATAAATTAGATCATGCATTCAGACTCAATTCATACTGATGCTTGAAAAAACTAGAGGTGATGAGAGCAATTGTCTGTTATCCACCGATCCATCCATTCACTTTCTATAACCTCCTTATTTTGATCAGGGTCATGAAAATCTGGTGCATCTCCTGGATGGAATTGTTGAGCAGCAAACAAACCTTCAGCATGACAGTATTACTATTTCATTATTACAATCACAGTTCTATGATGTAGTCTTAAATTATCGAGTCTTACAAAGAAAAATGTCTTTAGACACTTTATGTGGATCTGTTTAACGCCAGAAAACAGAACTATTAGATAAGTGGAAAACAGCTACACAACTGTGCCATAATTGCTTAGTGATGAAATAGCTTTGATTATGATTTGTTGTGTTTTTATTTCCTTAAATGAATTAATTAACACATAGCAATAAAAAGTAATTTGTCTGTATAGCTTTGCAGGAGGAAAACCTTACATTTTTGGTTTTAGACTGTTCTGGATCTTAACTGCAAACATCAGTTTTTATTGGACAAAACTCATGTTTGGACTCAACTCAAACAAAAAACAGTTTTATGAACTAAACCATGAGTCAGTTTTGGAGATAAAAAAAAAAAAAAAACCTTTGATATCTTTATCATAATCCCAGCACCCCTGGAACAAGATTGTTGCATGAATGATAAACAGAGACAAACTGATACCTTTATTCTTCCTGTTATTTGGTAAAAGCCATAATTTAGCTTGTGAGGGTCAGCAAGGCGGTTAGAAGGACTTTGCACCTGATGTATTGTGCTAATGGGAGGTTATGCATTATGTAAACTATCGGGTGATGACATGTTTATGTTTAGCATGATTAAGCGCCCTCGGTCTGTGTACAGAGATAGCATCCTGCTGACCTCACCTTGCCCTAGCAGATGGATGTTTGATGGGTTTGGAAGACATCATGTACCGCCTGCTACAAGAACATCCTCCTCTGGGATGCATCTTTCTAGTCTTTCCAAGGTGACTTTATCTTTTTACCTGTGGCTATTTTCTAACAGCCACTTTACATTTCCTAAAAACTCTACTGGATTTCATCTCATTTTCTGCAGCTAAAAACCAATGCGGTGTCAGCTTTAAACTTCACCCCTTTTCTGGGGGGTTGGAAGGCTTCAGAAACTGCAGCATTTTACTTTTTTCCCCCACCATTTACAAAGATGTTCTCATTTAAGATGCCTTTTATCTATCAACTTGAAAACTTCACATAACGTTTCCTCAAGGAACTATTTAAGTTTAAGAAAGAAGGGTGTGTGTGTGTGTGTGTGTGTGTGGGGGGGGGGGGGGTCCTCTTCATAAAGCTTACATCTGAAACACTTCACCCATATGTTACCAAAATGAACCAAAGGAAGTGATTTTCTGGCTTTCACTGAAAAGCAAATGCTACAATGTGGATTTTTTTTTGTCATTATTACATTAGAATATTAAAAATGAAATGTGCAACTTTTATTTTATTCTCCCCAGATACAATTAACCATTGCGTTACTTTAATACTTGTAGTGAGATGGTGTCGTTTTATTTTCAAATCTGATTTATGCCCAATATCTATTTTCTTCACTAAATAAAACCAAATGAAAATATAATATTTCACTCGTGAGTTATGCATCACATCCAACTTTCCTTTACTGTTTGGTTGCAACAGAAAAGAAGAGAGGGCAGTATTACATGTGGATGAAAGAGGGTTGCATGGCGACTGATGCCTCACAGAGAGAAACCCTCTGGTTTGAACCTGGCCTGGGACCTTCTGTGGAGTTTGCATGTTCTCCCTGTTCAAGCGTGTCTCTCTTTGAACTCTGCTAAACATATGTACATTTTGCATGAATTGTCTAGATTCTACGTAGGAATAAGCGTTAGTATGAGTGATTGTGTCGCCATGCAATAGACTGGTGACCTATCCGAAGTATACCTTGCATCTTGCCGCTGGGATAGGCTCCAGCCTCCTGGCAACCTGCACTGGAATAAGTGGGTTTAGGAAAAAGGAAGTTGATGAAAGGTTTGTGGTGCTATTTGCAAATTGTTAAAAGTTTATATATATACTGTATATATATATATATATATATATATATATATATATATATATATATATATATAGCTAGAAAAGATCGTCTCATTTTGAATTTTATTGTAGTAAGTTGTTTAAAAGGTTGACAAAGAAGTGTTGTCACTGTTACTGTTTTAATGTACAAGGGGCGCATTTTCCATCAGTATCATTGTGGTTTATGTAAAAAAAAAAAAGAAAAAAAAAGTCCCTTCTAATCTATAACTTCATCAGCAACATTGATGCCAACCACTGAGCTCTGAAACAGGCTTAATGACTATTGACCAGCTGACTTATACTTTGTTTTTGCAGCATTTTACAGCCTAAGAATTGAGATTGTACTTTCCTCCCTGAGCCAAAAACGTTTGCTAGTTTATGAAAAATTGGGAAATAATCAGATAAGTGCAGGATCCTTGACTTGAATGGACCAGAATACACCTTACAAGGTGAATGACGATAAATGTGTATTTCATTAACAAGTCAGGGCAAAGTGCGCTTCATCTCTCCACAGTCAGACTCTGAAATGCAGAGAAGATGGTGAGCCAGTCGTGGAAACAACACACACCTGACAGGTTAGTTCATTACCAGATGGTTCTCAACTGTCTTTGCTGGGTGACCTGAAGGTGATGAGGCCAAAAGAGTTATCCAGAGATTATCCTGGATCCTGAAGCCCAATGGGCTGGGTCTGATCCAGTCACCCAGGCTAGGGTCATGCACAGAGGAGATCTGAGGGGAGCAGGATAAGAAGGTCCAAGGGCTTGGCGATACTCTCTAAATGTGAGATGATGTCTAGGACAGTTTAGGAAACGCTGGAATGCTGTAGCAAAGCAAACAGACAATCTAGCACTGGAGAAGTGACTGAGGAGGGTTTAAATGCAGGTAAACAGATGCATGGCATGAGTAATTAAACCCAGCTGGAAGGCATCTGTGATCAGAGTTATAACTTGATCAGCATTTTAGCTTCTAAAATCTGTAACAGTGGAGAAAACTATCTATAAAAGATATCAACAAGAAGTAACACTTTTATTTGTATGGTTTTAAATGAGATAAAACAGGTCAGTGCAAGTTAAGCTATAGATGCTTGCTGTTTTAATACAATAGAAAGTCCAAATGTCCTTGAAGAGAGTAAGAAAAAAATATAATTTTTTTTAAAGGCTTTCTGAGAACTAAACATGCTTTCAGCTTCAGGCCTTTTCTCATCTTAAGAGCACAGACAACATCTCCTCAGTCTTTTTAGTTTGTGGGAGGTCAGAAGAGCCTGGCTTGTGAAAAATATCAAAATATTTTTTCTCTTTCTCAGAGAACACAGAGATATTGGTCACATCAATAAGAACATACAAATAACATATGAAACATCTATCATGAATAATCAGTATGAAGTTACAGTTACAGTGCCATTAAATTCTAAGTCTTGGATTTAATAAAAATTTGTTGAGCTCCAGTTTGATCTGAAAAAATAATCACACTTATTATTTGCATTTAGTCTCCTGTTAAATTCATGTCAGAGATTACAGTAATGTAGAAAAACTGTTAAATCTTGTTTTCTTGTAAATGATTCAAAGTAAATGTGTATAATGTGCCTGCTATAAACATAGAATAATGTGATGCAAAGGCAAACAGACACAAAGACAAAACACTCCGAAATGCAAGTCAAGACAACTGTGTCAGCATTAAAATAGCACCATTGGCACAAAAGGATAGTGCCATCTGGATGAATATTAATCTTTATTTTGTCAAGAGCTGGATGAGAAAATCAATACCACTCTCAAATCTGTCAAACGATTCATTTTAAGCTTAAATCCAACATTTTAACGCCCAACACAGCTTCATCATAGATTCCACCTCTTGCTCTTGCTGATTATGGAATTTTTGTAAAAAGAAAAACAAAAAGAAAAGAAAGGGGAAAGGAAGGAAAAAGGGAAGAACCTGACTTACCTCTGCTGTTGTATACTTTTATCTAACATCTTCTGCTGCAAAGGACTCAATACCCTAACAGTACATGCACTTTTGAGCTCAGCTACAGTTAGAGTTTGACCTGGCAATTCAATTGTGCTGTGTGCTCTGATTGTACACAAAAAGATTTGATTACTCACTGTTGTTACTGACTTCTTCTTTTATGTACCAGTCTGTTCTATTATTTCCAGGTCAAAGCCTGGGACTGGAACTGCAGAGCTTTTGCAGCAGCACTAAGGAAGTTGGAGTCCTGAGCATGCATGAGTAATTCAACCCTCAACCACATTATCTTAGAAGGCAAACATTTTTCTGAAGAGGGCCTTTTCAGTGCCTTTCAGATCAAATATAAACTGTTAGACCAGGAAGTACAAACCCCTAAAAAATTAGGCACAGATAGTTAAAAACTATCACAGTTAAAAACTCCTTTTAGTTTTCATTTATTTATTTACATTGTGTTTCAATGAGTTTCTTGCATATAAACAGACAATGTGTGAAAGTTTTTATGGAAGGATGTTGTGGATTTAAGTGAATAAATTAGGGTTTGACATTGGAGAAATAGAGAAATAATCTAAAGAGAGAAAACCCAGATTGCCACTGTTCCTGTTTCTGTACTATATAAAGAAGATGACGAACAGGTTATCCAATAGAAGGGGCGATATTACATTAAGTCTTAATTTAATGTTTTATGGAAGTATATTTTATGCCATCGATTTTCACGCTAGGGGTTAGGCGTCCTTACTGCCTATAAAAACACCTTCCAGATACTTCAACCACATACTGTATTCAGAATGCAGTTGAATTTGCATCAGATAGTATAGCAAGAAGTAAGTGATGCACATAATACACAATATGAAGCAATTTACTGTATAAAAATAAAAGATAAAGATTTATTTTTTAAATTAGAAAAAGGAAAATGAAGTCCCTAATAATGTTATGCACTGATAAATGATATGACTTTCCTGTCTCTTTTCTTTTGGGACTAACCTAATCATTACGCTGCTCCACATGTGCCTGTCAAAAGCCCCTGGATGGAACCATGAAACTCGGCTGCTTCACAGTCTGGCTTGCCTGTAGAGCAGGGGTGGCCAAGTCCAGTCCTCGGGAGCCACAATCCAGCAACCTTTAGAAGCATCCCTTCTCTCACACAGCTGAGTTACCTAACGCGCATGTCATTCAGCTCTACAGAGGCCTGCTAACGAGCCATTCATTTGATTCAGGTGTGTTGAAGAAGGGGTGCATTTAAAAGTTGCAGCATAATAGCTCTTTCAGAGCAGACTTGGCCACCCCTGCTGTGGAGCCTTTGGAAGATATTGTCAAAATGCTTTGGATGTTGATAAGTCTTTGACCTCAAGTCCAAGTCAAGTCTAAAGTCACTTTAAGTTGTACAGTAATGAGTATTCTGACATGCGATGCCTGTGGTCTGGTCTGCTTGAAGGACTCCATCATTATATCCAAGGAATTAAAAATGTGTACTCACCCTTTACCTCGCAGCAGCCTGTAACCGCACTGATCTTTAGCTTTACATGACAAATACTCTGTCCCTCTCCTCTGGAAGATGTCTTTGCTGTACCGAATTAAGAAAACCTGTAGATCAACATGGACATTTATTCAGACTACTGTAAATCTGCTCTAACTTATCTAAGGGTTTTTAACGTGTACAAAAATCCATCTGGACCAAATGAGAATTTTTCAAAACTAATCCTGCAGTTCATAACATTATTTTTTTGTCTGAATGTGGACAGGAGACCAATATACTGCACCTTGCTGCAGCTGTCCTGCAGGTTATAAATGTCTTCTGCTGTAACACACATGACAGCTTGTAGTCGAACTCTGCACAAGCCTCATAATGAGCCATTAATAATTGGACTCAGGTGTGTTGCAACAGGATAACATGTCCAAACCTGCAGGACAGTGTCCACAGCTGGTGATCCTGCACCAGAGCTAAAATCTTATAATGCTCAATCTAACTGTGTGAGCTGAGTGCAGAAAATATTATTGATTTTAAACTGAAAAAGCCTCAACATCTTAATCAATTTAGATTCAGTACTCGTTTAGATCCAGTTTCAATATTTCTGATATTCCTAAACCAACAACAGCTGGACTTCTCTAATAAACAGAGCCAGTACAGCAGGGTCTGATTCCAGCAAACATTCAATAGAGCCAATCTGATAAAGTTGACGTGACTTTAGTACAACAGTTGTAACGAGCTAACGCAGCTACAGTGCTAAGCTCGCTGCTAATCCAGCTTTAATAGGCTAGCAGCTAACATTAAGCTCTTACAGTAACTAACCTGTCCAGGTGTGTTTAAGGTGGACGTGGGGAATCCAGCGTCCCGGACTTTTAGATCACAGACGTTGCCGCTTGATGCTCACATGTTTGTCACTTTTATTAAGTTTTTAATACCCAAAGGGGGTTGTTTAATTATGTGAAACTGCACACAATGAAAAGAATGAAAGCACACAGCATTTTATAATTATATTTATTATTGTCATATATTGTATATTGTATATTGTATATTATCATATCATGTAATAGGTTAATTATCATTATAATATAATTTTATGATATGGTTTATAAAACAAGCTACCAGGTTCAAATATTCACAGCCACTTTAAAGTTGGGCGCTTTAAGTTGCAGCAATTTTGTTAATGTTCATGACCACTCTCAGTGATGGATCTATTGATACAACAATTTTACATGACTTTACAACTGAGGCTGTCCTGATTAAAAAATTCTTGATATCAATTGGGGTTAAAAAGATCGAGTTTCTACATGCATTAGTGATTCAGATACATTGAGTTTTGAAAATAGCCACACACCCTTTTTGTTCATGCAAGCTTTAAATCCTGAACTTCCCCTTTAAATCAATCAATGACGACGACCTGACAAACAGTCAAGACCACTTACAGCTATAAGCTAAACTTCTGATAACACATGAACTTAAGTTCTGTGTCCAAAACTTATTAAATTAAGTGGAGTTAAAGACAGAAAATAAGTGGATGTAACTTAACTGGACTGCCTCTTTTTACAGTGTAGGTCCCCACTCCAGCATATGGTCTGACAAATGGGTCGGAGGATCTAACCCCGACAGTACCTGGTGGCTTTGAAGTCTCTGGCTAGAAGATGGAGGTCAGTGCTGCTCTCCAAGGAAATGCCTCCTCAGACCATCACTGACCCACTGCCAAACAGACATGCTGGAGGATGTTCCAGGCAGCAGAAAATTCTCCACAGCATCTCTACTTTTTTGCATGTGTCATATTTGCTCAGTGTGAATCTGCTCCCATCTGTGAAGGGCACAGGACACCAATGGCCAATCTGCCAATCCTGCTGCCCTCTAGCAGATGCCGATCAGGATGGACAGTGTTGGGCTGTGAACACAGCCCCTACATGTGGATGTCAAGCCCTCAAACCACCTTCATAAAGTTTGTTTCTGATGGTTTGAGCAGAAACATGCACATTAGTGGCCTGCTGAAGGTCAATTTGTGTTGACCTTCAACACAGGCCGACTCTGAATAAATAAAGTAAAACACTGTAAATGCAAAGACTGAATTAACTTGATTAAATTTGAAAATATATTCTAAGTTATTGGAACTCTCTTCCAAGTGTGGTAAGGTACATAACAGAAGGCCCAGGCAGGATTTGATCCCCAGACTCCTGGGTGAGAGTCATGTGTGCTAACCAGTCAACCAAAGGGAAATCACTGTGGGCAAGTAGCCAGGGCGCATGATCTATCGGAGGCATAGTAACAGGACCCCGCACTGTCACACAAGCATATGGTACTATACAGCAATACTGTAGATGCAAGCCTGTAACTAGCTATGAGCAGTAGTCGAGTTGTAAAAAAGTTTCAGGGGGGATGGAAAAACTCATTGGAGATTCTCTTTAAAATCTACTGTCCAAGCATAGTTTTTACCGGCCAAAATATTAAACCATTTTACACACATATATCTTTAGGCTGTTAATACAGTATTATACTGGATGGCCCTCATGAAATCTGGCCTCCTTGTCCTGACAGTCCTGCAGCCTTACAGCCTGATGGGAGCAGAGCTACTCCCTGATCTCTGGAGAACACAGTTGGACAATAAGGAGATCTAACAGTGTCTCCCAGTCTTTTTTTTTTCTTTTTTTTTTTTACTAGTTTCAGTGTTTTGAAACCCCCTTTTACAACATTTTGCTGCTTAAATGGAGGGGAAATCATTTACAGATGGAAAGATGCTTTAACAAAACAAAATGATAATTAAAAAGAATAAAAGATTATACTAACTGATAAGTTTGCACACATCTGTTTCAGGCTGTAGTCTCAGTGCAGCAGAGATCCATTGGAGGTCTTTTAACAAACGAGGACAATAACAGTGTAAAGCAGGTGGACTGTGACATGATGTTGCTGCTGCTGCAGATGAACAGAATCAGAATCCGACCCCCAAGTTGTTCCAGGAACCATTTTAATGCTCATACTTATCTACTGAGCATCAATAAAGGCGCATATCAACGTTATTTATCAAGATGGAACAACACGACGTCGGATCTGAGCAGATGAGTGAAACTCCGCCCACCTGACTCGCTTTTCAGTCGCCAGGGCAGTAAATGGAGCGGACCCAGACTAGTTTAGCCCTCTCCAAAGCGCCGCTTCTCACTGAACTTTCTGGTTGGCGTGTAAATCTGCTGGTTTATTCTCCAGTTCACCGTGCTTTCTTATGGAAAGCTCACCAGCTCCTGATAAAAGTCTCCACATATTTCGCGCCACTTAATCAGCCGGAGCTAATCACTAGTTTTTAGTAAACGGAGGAAACGTAGTCGGGGGGGTCTCATGCTCATGTCACGAAGGTGCGTTTGTGTGTGTTTGGGAATATGCGCATCGATTAAACGTGTACACGGTAGAGCAACATAAAAAAGAAATCCAACAAAATGAAGGTTTAAAAACATAAATAATTTGATATAAACATTTACTCACCATGTGGGACAGACCTCTGAGATTTACTCACCAAAAAATTAACTCGCATTTGGCGCCTGGCGAGTGTTAATTTCGGACCCTGGCTGTGTTGTTATTGTGCAACTTGTGACGAGTTTAGCGACTTTTGTATAGATTGATCAAAAGTAATGATTGAGATTCTGAGTCTTGAGTCATTGCTCACCTGTGACTATCATCCTTTTAAAATACTCTCCGATATCATGTTGTCCAGCCGCTCGTTTGGCCGTGCTGACATTGCAGCGCAGTCCTTCTCCGCTGCAGCTTGCGCGGCTCCCTCTGGCATCGGGCATCAACCAATCATGTTGCGTCATTGCATGTGCGCGTGCCCCTGTGCCTTCAGATTTGATTTCTTTTACTCAACATCCGTACTGTTTTCTGATAATGAAACGGTTAAATGAGTATTGGTTATATTTCCAGAATTTACTGTAAAAAGAGAGGGAATGGTATGGGGGGATGGCAGTTCTACAGGGGGGATGATTTTGATCGTTTTTTTTTTTCAGGGGGGATGCCATCCCCCCTCAACTCGACTACTGGCTATGAGGTACCCAAAGTAAGTACCTTGGTTAACATTTTATGAGATTTTTTTTTTTTCATTGAAAAAAAATTAGTTTCCAAAAAAATATGAAAATCTAATTCAACATTTTAAAACTGAGGTTAAAAAAAAGCAGTATTATTTGTCACATTTGCATTAACTTATCACAATTCTGTATGTCTGTACTTTTTATGTACTTTCAGTGAGTTGAACCCTCTGGAGACAGGATCCAGCCAGGCCTCCGTAAGATCAATATTAGGGATGCACTGAAATGAAAATTCTTGACCTAAACTGAAAATAAAAAATGAGCAAACCAAGGCCAGAAATCGAAACACCGAAAGAAATTATGTCTATTATTAGAATCACACCATTTTTGACTATGATGTGTGCTAACCTCACTAAAATCAAGGCATTGCAATGAATCAAATACAAAAGTATCAAAATATTTATTTACCACTGACATTACAGCAATGCAAAATATAAATCAAAATTCAAAATAAAATATTTAGTTTGACTCCACTCATGTACATTACATAATGCCTCTTTAAATTTTTCTCTGTAGGACTACAACAAATAATAATATACAGGCTGATAACTGACTGGCTGCTGGAAGACTGAAATTAAATATGTTCTCACATAAAAACACAAAGTGCATAAGTTGTGTGCTGGATGCGCTGTCTGCCGCGTCGTTACAAGTTTCATCTGTGTTGTTTCGGTGATTTATGTCTTTTGGCTGAAACCTGAAAATGCATTTTTGGATAATTTTCGGCTGAAAACTTTCGGTGGCCGAAATTTCGGTGCATCCATATAGGATACAGTATATGAGAGTGTTAAAAGTTATAAAAACTCCAGTCAACAACATTATGTGATGCAATTACACAGTTTAAAACATTTTATCTGACTTTTTATTCACAAATAAGCACTCAAATTTTTGTCACCTGCACATTGTGTGCTCGCATGGTTTTGTACCTCACTTGTCTCATAACCGTGGTTATGGCCCTTCGTAGATGTCACACAACACAAGTTGAAGTTACCTTTTCCCTCTTTTCACCCCTCTCTGACTGCTCTTTAAGGAAGAACAGAAGAGAGCTTCCATTTGCCTGAGTCTTTATCTGAGTGAGTGTCTCTACTTGGTCTCCTCTGCAGAAAGGGCAGAAGTCTGTGGCAGCAGGTCTGCTGCAACAGCAAGGGGTAGTAATTGAGCACTGCCCCTGGAGTACAGCAACCATCAGACTGTATCACGGCCAAGCAGGAACAGTCACACTGCTGGATGCTTTTCCAGTTGGTGAGTTGGTGGGCTTTTCCATTTATTTCCCCCTATTTTCTGATGTTGAACTGGGTGATTATAACACTGTCAGTTCAATAAGTTCAGAGTTGTTATAAAGGACCACTGTCCAAATCTGTGTCCAGCAGACATACAAGTGAGTCGCTCTCAGCATAACAGGTCCAGCATGTCAACACAGGAATAGCGATCAAAGGACCAGGAAACACAATGAAACAATATACAAATTCTAGAAAAGAGTTGCATGCATAAAAAGAAATTTATTTAAAAAAAAAGCTATCTTTTCCACTCTTGGGGAAAAAAATTTGAGACGAAAGGCCCTTGCCTGCCACTCCCTTAGATGCAATATTTACAGATAAGTTGCAAGAACCAAGTAACCAAAAAAAAAAACAAAAAAAAAAACTTTTATCATACCACAGTGACCCCTCCAATGGAGCCCCAATGGGGCACAAGCCAGCGTCCTCCTTGTGCCGGTCCCAAGCCCAGATAAAGGTTGTGTCAGGAGAGTCATCTTGGAGTGTCTTGGAGATGGAGTCAGATGATTAATTATGGCAACTCCTTAAGGGAACAGCTGAAAGAAGAAGAAGATAATCCAGTGACTTCTCTAACAAAACAGCCTTTTGTGGTGCTGAATATCTTAGTTTGTGTTATTTGATTTGGACATTTCTTATGGGATCATTGGATTTACAAGACTTAGCCAATGAATAAATTTGCCAATGACATCATGGCTGAGAAGGAAACATGTGTGGAGTGTGATAGTGGCTCTTCAGAATGTCTTCATTTGCAGAGTTTCTTGCATTCATACATTTAATCAGAGATAAATTCTTATTGAAAGGTGTGCTTCTGAAACCAAATACCAGTCCACCCTTCAGTCAATCAGTGGCTGTTGCTCTAACTCCTCTCTTCTGCACCTCAGACTCTGTCTTATCTTTCTTTGTCCAATCACATTTGCTCATGCTATCTCTTCCTCACCCGATCTGCTGTATTCTCTGCTCTGTTCCACTCTGCTGGGGAGTAACTTGGGTCAGAAAACGGGCCAGCTGCCTGCGCTAATCTGAGAGTACAGGTGGACGGAGACAGAAGCTGACATAAAGGCCAGCTTTGCCATGCTGATAAAAGGCTGTTCTTGTGCTTCAAATGCGATACCATCCAAGTTGACCTATAAATGTACTTGGCCTGTCACAGTAGAAGAAATACATCTTTATGTTTGAAGAGGCTTCATTGGCAGATATGAAGTTTAAATCACCCTGAGGAAATAAAAAAATTAATATGGCATTTAAGACCTGAGAGTGATTGAAGAGATATTGTGTTTCTGCTGTTTGGAGAATGAACAATGCATACCATCAACAGGGAATAATGTGTAGCTTTTCACTTTTTAATCATTTGCCTGTACATAAACAGCTTTTTGAATGGGTAATTATATAATGGTACATTACTGTATGCGTGGGAGTTGTGCTTTTTTAATTAGAGTTTTGTTAATTCATGCTGGAAACCTTTTATCACCGCACTGGGTTTTTTAATACTGTATGTTTAGTGTCTCAGCTCCAGGAGTAGATTTAAAACTGTGAAGAGGGAATCCTGCCAGGTATTGATTCAGATAATTAACCATTATTTAAATATGTTCAGAAAAGCAGTCTTTTCTAATGTCTCTCTGCTCTAATTAATCCCTCTGTTACTTTGCAGATATTACAACTTGAAAAGAAACCATTTACCATTTTGTGTTTTTATGCTTGTGTTGAAGCTCTCTATGGAGATGGGAAATCAGCATTTCTTTTTTTTCAGTCCAAGTTCAAGGAAGACATTTCTCCTAGGATTTTTATGGTACTTTAATGGCAGTGTGTTTTGGTGCGTTTGCTCAATTTGGCTTAAAGTCAGCAGATTTTCAGGGCTGTTAAGAATTTTTCATTCTTAAAAGTTTCTGTGAAGGCTGATAAAGGACAAAAGATGTAATATTGCTGGAATACAAACAGGTGTAAAAAATGACTGCCTTTGTTGTAGTTATTAATACTGTATGTGGCTTCTCTATAGATCGCAGTGACTTACTCATTTATTATTTACCCAAAGGTGTGGAAATGCCAGCCGGATCTTTAGTCTAGCAACTGTCAGAATGCAGTATAATTTGCCTTGCATTGCTGTGATTTTCAAAACCTTTTTTTATTGTACTACGAAAAGGTTTCTTTTCTATAGTGATTTATTTGGTATATCAACATCTATGTTGTCATAAAACCTCTCTCAGGTGTTCATGTTCCCTTTAGGATGAGAAAGAATCAATCAGGAGATGGGTTTTTGTGCAACATCATCACAGATGCGTAAATAAAGCTTCAGGGCAAAGCCAATGTGGTGGAACAGAGACATAACAGACAAAAGTTTCCCACTACCATTAGTTGATGACATCCTGTTTGCTGATGGGCTGACTGCAGTCAAAACTCATCATTTCTATGGATGGAGATTTCTAGTTTAAATCTGTACAGACAGCCCGTATGTTCTATGTAAAATATGACTTCATAGGAACTGGTAATGAGGATATGTTGAAAGAACTTGCCCTGAATACTTAAGGCTGTCCAGTTAATTTGTATTTATTGTGAGAAACAAATGGAGTGACACAAGCGGGGTAGAAAATCTGCTATATATGTTTTACTCTTGTAGAAGGGGTGGGGGGAAATGTGGTGCTGTTAGCCTTCATGTCTCACTCCAACATGATCGACCACAAATGACAGGAGTGGATTCTTTTGTCCAGAGACATCACAGCTGTCCAGCCAAAACATCCAGAGAGGATACAGTCCTGGCTGGGGCTTTCCTTATTTGGGGTATCCTTTCCTGAATTTGAACCCAAAGCAACTGTGTTTTGTTTTCAGTAAACTAAGTAGGCACATCTCTCAACGGGTATGTTTGTTTGTTCTCTGGTTATCTCTCTGTCCTGCTCTCGTTTCACAGATACTACAATTAAATGACATGTCTTTAGCAGCATGGAGCTGCTGCCGGAGATTATGAAGCAAGCTCAGGTAGAAGCTGGACCACGCTCCCTAAATAGACAGTGTTCAGCAGTTCATGGCTCCATCCCCAGGGCACATCTAGAACAGGATATTGTCACTGCCTCTTACATTTGATGAACAATTCCCACTGCAATTCTTGCCAAATTCCATAAATAAACCACATATCAAAGGTTCCTTTGATCATTTGTGGTTTGCCTTGTTTCAACCAATTTTACTTTCTCACTTATGTTATTTTTGTATGTATAATTCTGAAAAATAATATTGATTTTTACTTTACTGTATTAGTCCCAATTGGGAAATTAGCCTCTGCGTTTGACCTCTCTATAGATCCATGAGTAAGCAGTGGGCTGCCATGTTTCACCACTCAGAGCGTGGTTTGGGGTTAAGGGCACAGGTTAAGTGAAACTCATTTATCAAATATGGGCTATATGCAAAACTCTACTTGCTGAACTTAAGCCAGATCCTTTGTTTCCTGTCTTTCATTACAGGACAAACTGATTAATCCAGGTGTGCCTGACCTCAGTAAGCATGATGACAATGGCCAGACACATCTAGATTAATCAGTTTGTCCAGTAATGAAAGGCGGGAAAGAGGGAGCTGGCTTAAGTTCAGCAATAGGGGATTATCACGCTTCCGTGTTCCGAACTTCCGGTTTGAAACAGTAAGACGGCCCACTTCCGGTCCAGTTCAATGTCCCTGCTTTACTTCGCAGATAAAGTGAATAAACGCCAACCCTACTGAAATTTTCACAGATTCCAGACTGAAGTGATACTAAGGAAGAAGTGGATCAAAGCGATTCTCCAGAGTGAAGGGCCGAACTTTATAATAAAACAACGTAGCATGTTTGTTTGCAGCCGGTGGGGCACAACACCGGCATGCTAGCATTAGCCAGCTAGCGTTTACCGACGTGCTTAACTTTATGCGTCTTAAAACACACATACATCTGAAAATCGGGTCTGTACCCCCCCCCCCCCCCGTTTCCAGTGGAACAACTGGGGACTGCCAAGAGAGGAGACGCTTTCAGATGCTTGTGTGTTTTCAGCCGCACAAAGTTAGGCACGTCATCAAGCTGGCTAATGCTAACCTGCTAACAGTAGTCCGCCAGCTACTACTCTGTTAAACTTTGTAAATCGGATAAACGCCAATGCCAAGTTTTCATTCCAGACTGAGTGATGCTAAGGAAGAAGTGGATCAAAATTCCGACCGATTCGCCGCGGTGAAGGACCGAACTTTGTAATAAAACGATACGTTTGTTTGTGGCCGGTAGACTGTACAGTCGTGTTAGCCTGTAAGCATTAGCCAACTTGGTGACGTGCCTAACTTTGTGCGGCTGAAAACACACAAGCATCTGAAAGCGTCTCCTTTCTTGGCAGTCCCCAGTTGTTCCACTGGAAACGGGGGGGGGGGGGGGGTACAGACCCGATTTTCAGATGTTTGTGTGTTTTAAGACGCACAATGTTAAGCACGTCAGTAAACGTTAGCTGGCTAATGCTAGCATGCTGTGAAGTGCCGGTGTCGTGCCCCACCGGCGACAAACAAACATGTGTTTTATTATAAAGTTCGGCCCTTCACCGCGGCGAATCGATCGCTTTGATCCACTTCTTCCTTAGTATCATTTCAGTCTAGAATGAAAACTTGAGTATGTTTGGAGTTTATCCGATTTAAACAGTATAACAGAGCAGGAACGGCTGTCGTTAACATGGCCCGGAAGAGGAAGTGTCAAAATCCGTGAACTTCCGGTAAGCGTGATAATCCCCTATTAGTGGGGTTGTGCATATAGCCCATTGACAAAGAAAATTCACATTATTGAAAAAAGATTATTATAGTGTCAAAATCAGTTAAGGTTATTCTGCATTTTAATAACACCCAAAAATCCATGTATGTATGCATGTATGTGTATATAGGCCTACAGTATATATATATATATATATATATATATATATATATATATATGAAGAAAGGGAATTCTTACAGTAAATCAACACTTCCACCCTCACTCCTGATCACAAGGTTTGGGTGGAGATGGAAAGAATAGAACTGCAGATGAAAGCGTCTAACATGAGTTTCCTCAGTAGAGTGCCTTGGCTCAGCCTTAGAATCGGGAAATCAGCCATCCATGGGGAGCTCAGAGCATTTGCTCCTGGCTTCCCTCAGAGAAAGCCAGCTGAGGTGGTTTTGGCATCTGATTGGGATGCCTCCTGTGCACCTTTCTTTGAAGGTTGTCCAGACACATCAAGCTGGAAGAAGGCCTTAGGACACGACCAAAACTTGTTGGAAGGATTACATATCTCATCTGGCCTGGAGACATTACCGGATTCCCAGTGGGAGAAAGTGGGAAAAAAATAACTGAGAAGAGAATGTCTGGAATACTTTGCTTAGCTTGTTGTCACTGTGTGATGAGTAGGGGAAATGTATGGATGTTGTGCACTGAAGGCCCAAGATGAGCTTTCTAAAGGTGCAGGAGCCATGCAGTATTTATTGAAGCTGTCACTGGACAGCGTAGGAGGTTCTCTGTGGTTGGAAAAGTCCACTCAGCTTTGCAGTAGCAGCCAGGATGTCGATCTGTACGAGAATTTGAGCTGAAATTGAAGCAGGTATTGCAACAGAGATATAATAAAGCACAATGATTTTCTGAAATCCATAATGTATACACTTTTGGATCTCTGGACTTTAATTGCCTTATAACTGCAAAATACTTCAGTATTACACATGTACAGCATGAAAGGAAATTGCTTTGCGTCTTCTTATTCTCCAGATCCTCCAGATATAAGGCTTTCTTCCTACTCATGAAATATAAGAACACATTAAGGCATCTGTGTGTATATGTGTGTACTATACAGTATCTGGCCTGTGAGCTCTAAATGAACACTAATCCAATCCACTAGTATTGGCTATTTATGGATAAGCGTCCAAGCTCAATTCTTGATCCACAGACTTTGAAGACATCTGCTTTCAATAATTTGAACAATGAATTCTTCCCTGAATAAAGATGATTGCCATGCCTCATTCCATTTGAGTTCAGCTGTGGTTCATCTGCTCTAAACTAGATGGATCACTGACTGGAACAGACAACCCCAGGGCTGTGTGTGCTTGTGTGTGTTTCTGTCCTAACTTTCCTTCATCCCCCTCTCTTGTCTCACCTCAAAACCTTGCATTTTGTCAGCCAGAAGCTCCTCTGCATGATTAACGTCGTTGTTGGGTTGTTATGGTAGCCATTTTTGTATGTTCTTCTGTTTCAGTCTGTCTTTATTTGTGTTGCTTGTCTCCTTGGGTAAAAGTGTTCATGTACAGGATGTATTTAAGTTTATTCCATGTCAGTGTTATGAAGACTGACAATTCTCGTAAGCGTATTTTCCAACACAGTCCCTCACATTTATCCTTACTGAGTAAGCAGGAGAGTGGTTTTAAAAGTTAATTTGTTCTTCCATAGTGACTGCCCATTTTCTTCATGAAAGACTTTACATCCCTGTCATGTTTTTACTAATTGCTAAAGCCTTGGTGATCAAACTGTTACAGGGACCTGCAGTCACCTTTAATATCCTGACCTTTTCCTGTGCTGCATTTCAGACTCATTTAAAGAGAAGACTATCCAAAGCTAATAATGGCATGACAATGCAAAGGCTGCAAGGCTGATACTCAAACTCCCAAACCCCTTCAAGTCTGTACAGTGAGTCATTGTTTCATTGTAACCCCACCCCCCCCCCCAAAAGAAAAAAAGTCCTCCAAACTGGAAAGATAGAGATTTTATTGTGGGGAAATTGGTAGAGTCCAAAATTAATCTGAGAAATGATCCATGACACAAGACAGGAGGGACAAAAGTTACAGGGCTGGGGCAGGCAGATTCAGAATCTAAGGAAAGGGAAAAATTTAAATAAAAACAGTTTAATAGTAGATCAGGGACACAGAGTTTAACTGGATGCACACAAGAGAAACCTCTGATGATCTGGGAGTAGACCAGGGAGACTGCTGCTTAAATAGAGAGCAGTACAGGTGAGTGGGTTAAGCAATCAGTGCTGAACCCAAGATGTGTTCAGGGGCAGCTCAGAAATCTTCCTTTAAACAGATGCCATGGCAGTTCTAATCTACTGTAAGTTTCACATCTGACTGTTATAAAAAATGTACCCATCCCCACATGACTTGCCACTGATGCACTTTAAATATTTCTTCTTTGCTCTCTACACGCATTCAGATTTCAACAGTTATTCTCAACATCATCTCACTGGGTCAGGATAATTCTGCGTCAAGATCATCTGAAAATAACAGGCAAATAAGAGGCACAGAGGAAATGTTTTCTAACTATTTACTCAAGGAGTTGTATCTTGTTGGCTGAATGGTCAGCATGCATGATTTTTACCTTGGAGACTGGGGTTCAAACCCAGCCTCAACCCTCCTTCGTCCTGCTGCATGAAAAAAAATGAATCCATATAATCAGTGGAGGACTGTGCACAATGGAGCCCATCCCAGCTGTTAAACATAAACATGAAATTCAAAATACAAACAAGGGGATGAGAAGTCTGAGATGAATGTACTGTACAATATATTAGTTTTCTGTGAAGCTCCCAAAGGTGACATATTTACCTAAATATTATGGTAATGATGTTCATATGAACACACTGGATCTCACAGAGCTGGTACCTGAGTTTTTTTTTTTTTGTGTGTATGTGTGTGTGTGGTTTTTTTTATATACTGTTGAGATCCTTGAGGGGAAATTAGGGCTCTGCATTTCACCTATCTCTGTACTGCAACTGCTAGAGAGCAGTGGGCTGCTACTTAAAGCGCCCAGGGAGCAGTTGGTGGGGATTAAGGACCTTGCTCAGGGGTCCACAGTGGTTCGCCAGAGTGGCGTGACGGGGACTCAAACCCCGGTCCTCTGCGCCAAAGCCCGTGATATTACCACTAGGCTACCCACTAGGTTTGTGCCATTCCTCACACTTACTGTAAGTCAAATGTGCTACTGAACTTAACATCACATAAAATATCGACAAATTTTGTGCAACAAAATGATTTCACCATTTCCTCATTATGACACAGTAGCTAGGAAGTGTTGCTGCCATTTGTCCTGTAACTTTACAGCACTGTTGTATTTTAAAGTTAGCATGTGTCAATTCAGACAAGAATTCTCTTTAGCTAAAAAAAAAGCTATCAGCCATAATACAGCTGACAATGTGAGTAAATAGCTAATGAAACAGCTAACAGCAACTCAGTTTTGCTACTTGGTTAATCTTCAGTCCAATCTGCAGCTTCTATAGTCAGTGAATAGTGCTTTCTCAGAACTCCCTGATGCTCTCTACAATATTCTTATCATATTATATGAAAATCAAAGTTTTAAAATCTACATGATGCACTATCACTTGTTTACCTTCTGGTTTTACATTATGCATTCTGCAGGATTGAAAGCTCTGTGGTCAGTATGACAGAGGTTTGCAGAAATCTTGCTTAGGTTTGTGTGGTTTTCTCTCACCTTTTTATCATCCCTTCCCGGTCTTGGTTCATGCATTAATCATAAAGTCTGAGCTTTGTTTTGAAAGATGCGTTGGCTGTATTATGTGCACTCGGGTGAAGGAAAATAACAAACAAGAAAAATAACAAATCTCTGAGATAGTCCATCAACATTTGCACAGTTTTGGATGTAGAGGGATCCTCAGGATTTACTTGGGATACTGATTCTTCCAGCTTCCCCATTTAAATGCATTTCATCAAGTAGAGACTGACTTTATGTCCAATGATTGTTTTGTTTATTCTTGAGTAAGTCTTACCTCTTTTTCCTGGATTGTTTAGTATGAAAGAAGAACTCGAATCCTTCTTTGTATTTGAAACTGCCATTAAAGTATTTTGAATCGAACTGGAAATGTATATGCATATGTTTATAAGTAAATGTGCTATACATGCCATGGATACCACACTGAATATGCACATGTTTTGAACACGTGGATGGAGTGCAGTAGAGGGAGGCTTGTCAGATCACATCGTGTACGTTGACCATAACGTCAGCCAGTTATGCACAGCTCTGTACTGCATAATTAAAATACTGTATCCCCTCTCTCTAGCCTGCCACAAATCTTTTTCTCAGAGAAGGAGAATGTGAGAAATAATCCCTGGAAAGTGTATCTCCAGCAGATAGATTAGATCTTTGGGCATTTGGGAACAGTCTCAGTTTATCATGAAATCTGAAGAACACAAAAATCGTATCTTTGCTGAATTGTGCTCTTTTGTTGTCATTGCCGTGTGTCAAAACATAAAGCAAGAAAAAAAAATCAGTATAAGTTTAAGATGTAATGATTTTTGGGAGGGAGCTATCTTCAGTGTCAACACAAATTTATTCAGTGGAAACAAGGTTCATCATGGTAGGCCAGGAAAAATGCAGCAAACACTGTGACAGTGTTCATTTTAAGGCGCGCCATATTTACCTAGCACAACATATAAATTCTCAAAGCCTTCACCAAAAAATGTTAAAACTCATGTATCTTACCAACCAAAAAGTGGAAGCAGAGGTAATTGCATACAAAAGTGAATGTTTTTTAAGCTATAAAGTGTGTGGCAAGCTTGCATGGTTCACAGACTCAAATTCAGTTTGCTGTCATAAGGAATACAAAACAACACACAAAAATAACAATCAATATGATTATCCATTTCCATTTAGACATCTTATGTCATTTTTAAAATACCATAACAATGAATAAGATTTATAGTATATTACATTTTTCAAGGCACCGCCAACCTTCTGGTCATTGGATAACTTGCTCTACCACCTGAGCGACTTATGAATATTAAGTAGATGTAATAAATGGTGAATATTAGCACAGTACAACAGCTAAACACAAATTCACCAAAAAACGGATCTCTTTGTAAAACAAATTATTTGCTAATCATTGCAACTAATAGGCTATTTGGGTTATATTTGCACATAAAAAAATATGTTGACAGTGCAACATTTCACTATGTTACACATGTTGCAATAACATGTTTTTCTTTTCTTTTTCTTTTCTTTTTTTTAGTTGGGATGGGGCAATGAAAAACTGGGAAAATAAGTAGTTCCAATAGGGGAACATGATGCAAATAAGGTAAATTGACATCAGACCAATACTATGGTTGGATAAAATAAGAAGAGGCACACAGTGAAATCTCCAGCGTTAAATTTGAGTTGTTAAGTCATATTTACTCTTTCAGAGTAATTCTAACACCATTGAGAGTAAAATAACCACCAGTGCCGGTGAAAATTTCAGAGTTAAAACAAGTTTCCTCTTTCAGTGTATAATTAACTCTATGAAGTTTAACTAAGAGCACCCAGGAAGACTGCCTTCTTTGGCTTGAATATTTCCCATCATGCTTTGTGACTCCCCTGTATGGTCCTGCACCGAGAGTTAAGTGCATACTGTATGTGATCCCTTTGGGTCTCCTTGGTGTGAACAGTGAATCAATTAAAACATGTTGTTGAAGTTGGTAGTTTGTGCTGACTATCAGTATTTGCTTGGTAGCTGTCAAAGTACCAACTAATCTTCACAACTCTCCCAAATTTCTGTGCTGATATTCAGGACAGTAATTTGGGGTCAATGCATGATGGGAAATAATGTGTTGATATTAATACATAATTCAAAATCCTTTAGTTTTCACCTCCGTTACCTCAAAGCAGGCCTATTTTCATTTTTATACTTGAGAGCAACCCTAAGAGTTCATTTTTACTCTTATAGTGTTAGGCATTTAACTCTAGATTAGTGTTGACTTAAAACTCTGAGAACAGTGTAAAATGTACACTGACTCCTAAACACCGAAATTGGTGTAAAATATACTCCTATAGTTGGATATACACCCTCAAATTTGCTGTACAGAGTCTCTCAGACATAAAGATTTGTGGAAGTTCAAAAAGCTGCCATAAATAAGAGAAGTCTCAGAATCACGTCACCCAATTTGACATTCAAATAAGACCAAGACTTACAATATTCCATCTACAATTCATGATATCAGTCACACATCTTTTGTCCCTAAGGGCATTGGATAAAAGATGCTTAACGGCATCTTATACAGCATGTCTATAGATGGGTCAGTGTACTTGAGCTTTTACCCTGCATCATAAGAATGGGACAATATTCCTGTCCTAATTGGCCTCAGATCCCTGATGTTTCAACTTAGTAAAAAAAAAAAGAAAGGGAGGGGATGGTACACCATGGTAAACATGGCCCTGTCCCACCTGTTTTGAGATGTGTTGCTGCCATCAAATTCAAGATGAGCTAGGCCTATATGTTTTTCATGAAATTGAAAAACGTTTTACTTTCAATATTATATGATTTCTATTTCTACCATGAATGCTATATTGGCTGATGAAGTTTGAAAATAGTTTAATTCTGTTTGATTTATATTTTACACAAATTCAAAACTTTTGTTGGTTGAGGTTGTATTAAAATGAAGGTTCGAATGGAGCTGCTTTGAGCTAGGAGTCTATTTACATTGACATTTTGTATAACTTATATGTCCTAAGTGCAGAAATGTCTTTAGTTCATAATTTTGTTTTGTTTTTGTTTGTTTGTCGTAGCTGTGTTGACAGTGCTCTCAGTTAAAGATAGTTCCTGTTGTATGAGAGTGAATTCCTGTTGTCTAAGGGGAAAAAAAGAAGATAGCTGCAGTACTTGTAAAATAATAAAGAAAAAGCTCTGCAAGTGAGGGTACTGTGTAACAAATAGTTGCATGTATTTAGACGTAGACCTTAAGAACTCCAAGAGCCATGAACTGAAAACCCGAAAGCTCATTGCATAGAGCAGAGTTTTTTCAGTGTAGAAAATGATGGCACACCAAATGCTTGAATTTCAAAGCTAACTATTATCTGTAATTACGACTCACTAATCATTAGCATATTGTGAGCATGTTAGCATAATACCACTAGCAGTAACCTGTACCTCTACTTTCTGAAAACATCAGACCCAAAACTATCTACTTCAGATCATTTATTAGAAATGAACCAAATGGACATTATTTAATAGGATGCATTGAAGTTTGCTATATGGTATTAAGGTAGAAATAGCCTTTTTTTCTCTAACCATTTGAAAATCCTGTCTTCCAAATGTGACTGTGTGCGGTCCAATCCAGTCACTAAGCCTTCAATTGATCATACGCCCTGGCTACTTGGCCACAGGGCACAGGGATGTCCCTTTGGCAGACTGGAAAGCGCACATGACTCTCACCAAGGAGTCTGTGGGATCGAATCCTGCGCAGGTCCTCTGTTGTGTACCTTGCCACATTCTGGCGTTATCGGCAGGATTCATGTGAGAAGCTGGTAAACAGTCCATGGATTCGAAATTGGCGGCACCCTACGCGGAGCATGAGGATGTTCTTGTGGAAAGAGGGAGAGAGATGTGACAGTGTGGGGTCCTGTCACTATGCCTCTGGTTGATCATGCGCCCTGGCTACTATGCCACAGGGAGGTCCCTTCAGCTGACTAGTAAGCGAACATGACTCTCACCCAAAAGTCTGGGCATCAGACTCCCTGCCTGGGCCCTGGAGCATGTGTAATTGTTTCCTTAATAAACAGGATCCAGTTGAGCAGGTAATGAGACTGACTTCTTAGACTGATTGAACTCTCTCTATATATAACAATATTTTAAATAAATTTTTAAGATAGCACCAGTTCTTTCTAAAGGTGGTACCTGTATGGCAACAACAGTTGTAAAAATGTCAATCAAGCCATGGATTTTACACATTAATCCATCCATTCAGACCTGAGAAATGACATGTGTACCTATGCCAGTGCAGAGAGGAGCTTAGGTCGTTACAGTATGGGTCATCAAAACATGAGATTTACATCACTAGAATCATTGTATTCATATTCTTTACCATTAGAATGATTAAATCTCAGAGATTTTATCGGAATTTCGGGGAATTTTTCAGGGTGGTATACATTTGTCTGAGCTACATGGCATTTTTTCCAGCTAAGTAAGGTATTGTGTGTTTGAGTTGTAGCTTATTACCCTTTATCATCACTAACAGCACCTCTGGTACTCTGTAATTTGGTTTGTTTGCAGAACTGTCACTCACTCCATTCAGTTATCGTCTTGTAGCGTTTTCCTCTGGGCCTCCTTTCAGTCTTCCTCTCTACACAAGTTGGGAAGTGACAGATCCCATCTCAGGAGGTTAAGTGCATCCTGACCTTTTGGTGTCACTGCTCAAGATGGCCTAATGTTACCTGAAGCATTCTTCTATCCAGACTGATCTGGACTGACAGAACTTATTTTTCCTTCCTTTCCTGTTTTAAACATGTAATAGTGGGGTAAATTTCAGTTTTTTCTAGATTGTAGAGAGGAGAATGAGTTAGACAATCATCAATTTCAACTCAAGTGGTAGAGATTGTGGTAGGCTATTTGTCTGACCAATCAAAAGTTTCAAAATGCTTTGTTTCATCTGACTTAGACACTTCACTGTAATATCTTTGAAATTAGACTCTAGATACATAATTGGAACACATTTGCAGACTTTAGCGATTCCCAGAGGCATAAATCAATAGCTGGGTGGGTGCGGGTTAGATATTACATGCTGTATCCTGAATAATTGGGTTTTATTTGTCTAACGGTACTAAATGTGTGCCCCCTATAAATTCAGTCAGCAATTGTGTGCTTTCTTCAAATGGCTTAGTGCATTTAACTTAAAAGTGATTTGGCAATGTGAAAATTGCATTAGCCATTAAGAAGAACAACAGCTTGTTGTTTATTAAAGCACAGTATTTCAGAGAAAATATTCCACAAAGGTTTTTTTTTTTTTTTTTGTCCTTTTTGTTATTTCAATTAGTGGTCAATTTGCCACTGATCATCATCTGAGCAAAGTGAAGCTGTTTCCTTTGTTCCAAAGAGTTCATTACTATTACAGTGGCTTACAAATGGGCTTATATTTTCTTTGTGTCAGAGAGTATTTGGGTAAGTCATTTTCAAGGCTTTTTCTTTACTATTAACAGAAAATAGTCAAAAGTGGTTATAAAGTCAAATTTATATAGATGGCAAATATGACGGTGATGCTTTTGCAAGTACTTTGTTCAGTGTTTTAAATCCTGACTTGCAGAATGAATGAATGAATGAATGAATGTTTTTTCCGTTGCCTTTATGCTCACTGCAAAAACTCAAATCTTACCAAGTATATTTTTCTCATTTCTTGTTGAAATATCTCATTACACTCAAAATAAGACAAAATAACTTGAAGAGAAACAGTAAGATATAAGATCTTGTTTTAAGGAAATGCATCTTATCTCATTAAATCTTATCAAGAAAATATAAAAAGTTTTTATATCTCATTGAAGTTTCTCTATAAGTAGTTTTGTCTTATTTTAAGTGTGATGAGATATTGACTAGAAATTAGAAAAACATACTTGCTAAGATTTGAGTTTTTGCAGTGTTAAATGTGCTGCATTTATGAAATCAATGAAAGGACAGCAGAGAAAAGGAAATGACATTTCTGCTTAGAGCAAAAACATTTTAAACTCTTTCAAAAAAAAAGAAAGACGCCGGTTTGATGGTTACTTTCAAGGAAATGTCTTTTTGAGTCCTTGTATTTGTGGAGGGGGAAAAAGGCTGCTGAACTTAAATTATCCCCCGGCAGCAACCCAAACATGCCGCCCTGCCTGTATGCCGTCATCCTCTCACAAATGCGGGCAGTCAACTGTCTACCTGAAAAATAAAAAGACTATTTCACAAAATATGAACATAACTACGCAAAATAATCTGGTCAGCAGTGAAAGCAAATTAATCTGCCTACACAGCACTGAGCGATCTGTTTTCAGACACTTTTCTTCTAGTTGGCCTACCTGGCTGGGAAGTGATCAAAGCGCAGCACATGACAGGGTCAGACTGGCTGAATAACCTTTTGCTCATTTATTCTTCACTTTTAATGCTGTAACTGCAGCAACAATAGTGCAATGTTGCGATCCTTCTGTAGTGACGAGTCCAACCACAATAGAGATGCTTGGCTCTGAGATGTTCCTGGAACAGGGCGCCAGAAGGAAAGCTGCAGCACGTCCACACACATTTTAGTGAGCCTGTTTATAATGAATCCTGTTTTTAATGTTGAATTCTGTGATTGCTGATTTAATAGGACTGTATGCTGCACAATTGTGGCATGTGAGCATGAAGTGCAGTTAATAACACTGATTGGCTGTGTAAAGATATGTGAACCACATCATCTCACATGCTGGACTGTGTTACTCGTTGTTTTACTGCAGTTACCTGCTTGTTGCACCTGTCACTCACTCAATGGGATGCTTTGCAAAATGGTACGAAATAAATTACGTCTTTATTTTAATAATCGAGTTGGGTTTTATTTCATGTGCTGCGTTTGCTGTGCTCAGAGAACGCGGGAAAAGTGCACAACTGCACACGCAATACTCAGAGGGACATACAAGATCACCATAATCTTCAACTTTAGAATAAGATAAGAGAAACTTTGTTGTCTCACAAGGGGTAATTTGTCTTGGGTTTTTAGAATATCATTATTAAAGCGACCGAACCAAAATAAAATACATTTTAATTAAATAGTCATTAATTAGAAGAGCCGCATGCAGCTCCGGAGCCATGGGTTGCTAACCCCTGCCCTAGCGGATGAAGAGTGAGTTACAACTGTTAAAATGTAAATGAATAAATTGCACATCAGCAGCAATTTCATCATAAGTGACTGACTTGGTGGTCTACAATAAGTGAAATACCAGAGTACAGCTGGTATAGTGTCACAAAGATACATTCAGATACAGCTGATACTTTAAGAAACCGAGAATTGAGGAGCTGATGGCAGTGACACATGATTACCGTTGTCATATTCATGACAAGTTGCAGGAGGATTATCTTTATTTTTGTTTGTTTGTATGGATTTAAACATTCTTTGTTTTGTTTTTTGCATCCACTCACCTTCAGTTACACATCCACAGAGAACCATTAGTCTGCAATCCTGAATCAAAAGTTAAATATTAAACAGTTTAATTCATTGTGGCTTTACCAGTTTAAGACAACCAGAAATCTCAGTTTTTCATGTTTATCGTCAGTATATTTTCCTGGTAATCCATTACATGTTCCAATGAGACTTTTTCACATGAAGGTAAAATAAGCATAAAGCAAACAAACGTGTTAAAACCCTCCCATCATTTGCACTTAACATTCAATACCCAGTACATTTAGCCTGTGCCTTGTCTTTTTAGCTTCACCACATAGTCTTATTAGAAATTTAGGGCCAATATTTGTTGCTATGACATTGTGTGATATAAATATTCAGAGCGGGAATGTTGTTGCCCATTTCAGTTTCTATAATGAAAAGAAACGCTTCGCTGGAGAAAAGCATGTAGAAATGTGAAACACTTGACTACCTTCCCTTCTCAAAACACGCATATATTACAGTAAGTATATCTCACACATACACAAACACACACACACACAGCTCCCTCAAGTATAATTTCTCATGGAAACAGATGCTTTAGAGTTTGTTGTCTATCTAGTTAACTGTACCATGGATACATATGGGAGCAGCAGCATACCATATCACACAGAGATTATGACAACATACATTTCATGGCTTTTCATTTCTGCATTTTTAACTCCAGTCACTTTGAGCGTGCTCTTTTAACACAGTCAAAAAAGTCCTTGTTTGTTTGCAACTGTTGCATTCATCCAATTAGCTGCTGTGACATTTAAGAGCTCCCATGAACTGTCCTCTTTATGCAACTTCTACAAGTCATGTGGTAAATACTTTCTCTTTTAGAAATACATGCTTAAATCTTTTTGACAGATGTATGAAGATCTAAGCCACATACAGAGAAAACACATTACTTTTAGCAAGTGTAAGATGAGACTGTCATGAGTTTTGGACTTTCTTGCCATATTTGTCTCTTATATTTTCTGCTCTCCTGTCGACAGCAGTTTAATTCCGTTTGAAGTTTTCAGAAGTTTCTTCTGCATTTGATGAGTTTTTGGAAGGCCTGCTTGAATTCATCATTGAATGCAGTATATATGACAGGGTTGATGAGAGAGTTTAGATAACCCAACCAGGTAAAGATATCAAAGAGCACAGGATCAAACCAGCATTCTTTACATATGGCCATGACAAGCGTGACGACAAAAAACGGGAGCCAACAGACAATAAAGGCTCCCAGGATGATGCCCAAAGTCTTGGTGGCTTTCCTCTCCCGCGCTGCACAAAGGCGCTTCCTCTCCAGCACGCTGTCTGCCAGCTTCACTTTCACACTATTCATGAACAGAGGTGATCCTCCCCCTCCCCCTCCTCCACCTCCTGCACTGCCAGAGTGTAGGTGTGGGTCCTGGTGGGAGGCAGAATTAAGAGAACAGAGGGAAGAGCCTGCAGAGGTCTGGATGAGCTGTGCAGTTGTGAAGCGCTTCCCAGATGATGATGGGGTCTTAAAAATGCGAGAACGGGCAGCAACATAAATCCGTCCATAGAGGATAATAAGAAGCACTGAGGGAACGTAAAATGCGCCGAAGGTGGAGTATATGGTGTAAGAGATCTGATCTGTATTCACTACACACTCTGTCAGCTCCTCGTGGGCTTTGGCTTGCCGCCAGAAAAGTGGAGGCATGGAAATAGATATAGAAATCACCCACACTACCCCAACCATCATCCCTGCTCGGCGCATAGTGCGGCGCTTCGAATACTCCAGTGCATCTGTGATGGCCCAGTAGCGGTCCAATGCAATCACACACAAGTGCAAGATGGAGGCTGTGCAGAAGGTGATATCAGACGACAGCCATATGTCACAAACAATCTGCCCCAGTGACCAGGTTTTGCTGACAGTGTAGACGATGCTAATTGGCATGACCAAAATAGACACCAGCAGGTCTGTTACGGCGAGAGAGCCTATGAGGAAGTTGGCAGGGGTGTGGAGCTTCCTGGTCAGAAAGATGGTTGCAATAACGAAGGCATTTGAAAGCACAGTAGCTAGGGTGACTATAGCCAACAGTGCAGACAGGGAGACCTGGAGGCTGAGGAGTGTGCCCTTACTCCAGGGTGGGGCCGCACTGCTGTCGGGAATCTCTGTGAAGTTACTGGTGAAGTAGTCCAGTGAGTTGTTATCCAACGCCATCTCACCAAAAGTCCTAAAGCTTTTATTTGTATACAGTTTAAACCAGCCTCATGATTATGATTTAACTGTATGTGTGGATCAGTTTCACACACTAAACAAAGCTTTGTGATGTGGCACCAATGCTTTGATACTGAAGCTTTTGTTTTTTAAACCTTTATTTTGGTGCAACAGGTTTTTGGTTGTTTTGTTTTTTTTGCTTCTTTTTTTTTTTTTTACATCCCTGTTTCTGTCATCAACCAGTAAACATCCAACTCCATCATTTCAGTTCAAAGCTAATGATCTTGATGATTTAATCACAGGCTAATTTGTCCATTTCACCCTTTCAGTATTGACTGGCTTCTCTTGTGTAGCTGCAGAGCCAAATCCTAATTTGTGCTTGGCTCCGGACACACAGGCACTCTCTTATCTCATCTCCAACAACAGCCAGCAGGCAACCACACCTTCAGACCAAGCTTTCCTATCTATCAAATGCTTTAATGGTCTCCTCCTTTTCAATAAAGCTGCATGTAGGAAGACGATGTCGACAGGCAAAAAGGTTTTCTTGTTGTTTCTTTCTTATCCTTTTCAAGGTCCACATGAGTCCTTCTGAATTGAGGTCTTTACTGAAAGTTGGCGGCGCCTGCTGTTTCTGATGATGCTGGGAAGCTACAACAGCAGAATTAAAGCATCAACACCAAAACAAGATGAGGAACAACTGCAGTTATAATGTCAGCTCAGAGATAATTGTCCAATATCCAGAGGCATTTTTTGCAGTTATATTCAAGTTTTCTAGATTGTGACGATCAGCAAAACCATCTGTTTTGGATCCCAGGGCTTTTCCATTAACCATTCCTCATTACAGTACTGACTGTGTGGTAAAGACTGAGTTGTAGCAGTCGTGCCGATCATAAAGTTAAGTCGGAGTTTAATCCAGCATCCGGAGGCATTTTCATCCTGCAAGAGACAAATGAGAGAGAAAGAAGGATACATTAGATTTTTTTTTTTTATCTTATCTTTTAGCCTCCCTGTATTTTGTACAGATTCACACAAAACCAGCCACCTTTATGATTCTGCCTGCAATTTAGGAGACATGAATAAGCACAGTGCAAGTTTTAAAACAAATGGATATTTACTCCATTTGTTTGAAAATAATGTGCACTTCTGCACTTGGCAGAAGTGCACATTATGGGTTGGAGTTTGCAGGTTGCAAATGCGGGGAAAAGGCAGAATTGGGACAGTGATGGTTCCTCTATCATCTTGCCCAACAATGTCATTTTATGTAACTGTGTAACTCAGCCTCATCTCTGTTCCTGGTGAAAAGATGTCATTTTCAGACCTAAACAGAATAAAGTTAATTTCATCTGTTCTTGTAAAATATGCGTCATGAAATCCACACGTTTAATTAATAAATAAATAAATAACTGAAATAATTTATTTATGGTGGCTGTATAATTTCACCAGTACAGGGTTAAATAACTGATTAAATTTTCTGTTCTGTGACTATTATTGTTAGCATAATGGATTAGATTTATATCGTACTTTTTTTTCCCATCCAGGAACTCAAAGCGCGCACAGTAGGTCCATTATTCATTCTCTCCTCAGTCATACTTGGTGATGGTAAGCTATGTGTGTAGCCACAGCTGCCCTGGGGCAGACTGACGGAAGTGTGGCTGCCATTTCACACCTACGGCCCCTCCGACCACCACCGGAACATTCACACACATTCATACAAGGCAAGGGGGGTTAAGTGTCTTGCCCAAGGACACATCAACATACAGCTGGGGGATCGGGATTCGAACTGCCGATCCTCCGATCATTGGCCGACCTGCTCTACCACCTGATCCACAGCCGCCCCAACAGCTGCATAGAATGTCCATAAATGTCCACATGTCCATAAAAACATTTATGTCAGGTAAACAGGTCTCCCTTGTTAAAGACGCTGTGCCCAATGGGACTTATCTATGTAAATAAATTTCAAATAAGAATTAAATATAGCTACTTTTATCATAAACTGATAACTTTCATTATTCAAATGCTTTGAATTTTAGTATTCAAAGCATATGTCAAAGTAACAGGGCAAACTTCAGTAATTATTTCACCTACAGCAGTAAAAGAGGAAATATTTCAATATTTGCATCTGAAACTGAATTTTTTTACCACAGGCAGGAGGTCCATCACCAAACATGGCCATGTTCCGCCTTTATGGTTCAAAATGTCACACGCAGCAATGACTTATGGGCAATATGCTTGATTGTGGACTTCACCAAAGTGTAAATTGAGGGCGCAAGGGGGGGGGGGTGGCGGACTTCCACCCTGAAGCAGCCCTGGAGAATTGGGACACACTACGCACTTGAACCCCTCAACGGGAGAGCACATTCTAGGGATCCAAGGGTGGAAGTGCGGGTATTGAGATAGGGCCTTATATATACTTGTTAGGGGGTGCACATATGGAGGCTATTTGTTCCACCATTTTTACTACGGTGTCCCTGAATGGACAAAACAATGTGTGTAAAGTGAGAGTCCTCTGAACTTTAAAACTGCTGTACCAGCTTTGTTCAATGGGAGTTAGAGCGATTTTCGGGATAAGTAATGCCTTAAAAAACATTAAAAATAATTACTCATAGTACAGTTATAGTTACATCTGAGACCACTGGATCCACTCACAGATGAAAACATCTTATGTTTTGGAAAATTTTGGCCACTAACAGCCACCATACATTCACAACAGTGCTTGAAATATGAAGTCATTTGAAAGAAAACATCTTTTCTTTCAAATACCCATCTTTACCACTAGATATCAGTAATTCTTACATACATTGCACTCTCTTTTGCAAGGGTAACCTGTTACCTGGAGTACTTATACATACATGGGGAGAACATGCAAACTTCACACAGAAAGGCCTCTGTTAAACCCCTCCCCAGCCGAGGTTCAAACCAATAACCTTCTTGTTGTGAGGCCATGCTGCTAACCACCACACCACTGTGCAGCCCAACCCACCCCCTCTCTACATAAACTTCAACATTTTTTTTGCACTTTCTGTCTCTTTAACTGAAACATTAATATAAAATATAACTCCTAAAAGTACTGGCTAATTGGAGCAGTTACACAGTGGAAACTGACCACGTTGCCTTCAGGTCACAGTCACAGAAAATTATCACAGGATGATTACGAGACTTACTTTCAAGCACAATGAGACAGATTGTAAGTGAAGTGTGGAAATGGGTCATTGTGTCCCAGAGGGAATAAAGATGTTAAATGATGTCTAATAACCTTGTAAGACAATTATATTAGATATTCTTTAATTTAAGAGTAGCACAATGAATATTGACAGCTTATGCTGCATATGTTTTCCTACAAGTACTTAGATATACTGCATGCTAGCAATACATATTGACCTAACATTGGTATCAGTTGATATACAATTTGTTGACAGCTACTGGACAATTAGCAAAGGATAACATCAACTATTAGCAGTTGCCAATGACCTGACATGTCCTGGTTGTGTTGCATTGGCTTGGCCCTGGAATTTACAAGATTTATTATTTATTTAGTTCGCATTAGACACTAAGATGGCTGTGGTTTAACTGACAAAATAGTCTTTTGAAACAGCTATTTTCTGAGGTAAGGCTCCGCAGTTTGCCTGATGATTAAGGGCAAATAAAACACTCAGTATCAGCCGATTATATGAAGTTCTATCAAAACTTGATTTAAGTTTGTATGTTTTTCATCAGTACATCAAAATCAAAATAATCAAATAGAATTAAGTTTTTTCGCTGAAATAAGACTTTATTTGAGGACTTTTTCACATTTCACACATCTGAAAGATATGAAGTGACGTACTGTAAAGGACCAAAGCTGTTAAAAAGCAAAGACTGGTGTTTACCGCTGTAATTGATAATGTTTGGCTTTTCACATTTAACACATCCTTCTGCCAGCACATTCTGAGTGTTAAGATTCCCCAGTGTATTTGTGTTTTTGATACAACTGTGCAAATCTCCTTCATAAATTTAAGGCTTGATTGACATCTGGACTCTTGAGCAGCAATTATTGTGCTTTGGCTGTGACAGCATTACTGTATATGGTGAGCTTGTGAAAATTGTAGTTTCATAAAATGCAGGGTAAAATGCAGAGCCCTAATTTCCCCTCCGGGATCTTAACAAAAAAACAAAAAACAAATGAAAAACATCTGAAGAATTTGATGAGTTCCATCATAAGGTGCTCCAAATGGAATTTGTGGGGCTCATCACTGGTTATTCTAAACAGATCTGGCTTACGGTACAGTCGCTGGCCACTTTACTAAGAACATCTTTTAAGAAATAGGTTGGACCCCATTTTGCTTTCAGAACTGCATTAATTCTTTGTGGCATTGATTCAAGAAGTTGTTGGAAATAGTCCTCATTTTGCTCCATATTGACATGATAGGATCACACAGTTGCTTCAGATTTGTTGGTTGCACATCCATGATGACAATCTCTTGTTCCACCACATCCTAAAGCTGCTCTATTGGATTGAGATACAGTGACTGTGGAGGCCATTTGAGTACAGTGAACTCATCGTCATGTTTAAGAAAACAGTTTGGGAAGATTTGAGCTTTGAGGCATTGCGCATTATTCCATTGGAAGTAGCCATCAGAGTATGGGTATACACTGTGGTCGTAAAGGAATGGACAGTCTGTACGTAAACAGGTGATTCACAGCATATACCAGTTCAACAATGGCCGCATTCGGACAGCGCAGTTCTAAGAACGCAGTTCTAAGAACGCAGTCCTTGAATTTCGTTCTAACTACCCTTTCCAGGGGAACTGTTTCTTTTGCATTCGCACGAGTCGGGGATCTTGATGGGGATCGATGCAGTGCAACTGTCTGTGACAGTGATGTGTTACTTTTGCGCCCCAACAAAATAAAACAAAACGTAAGAAGAGAAGATAATGCCACTGTTTTCATGGTCTGCATGATAGGAATTATTACGGACGATCGCATCAAGGTTGGAAGAACACAAAAAGAGCCAGGAGAAGAAGAATTGAGCGGCAGGCGATACTTCATTTTAAGGGAAAGGAGAGCAGAGCACCGCAGATTAAGGAGACAATGTGTAAGTTTAACTTATCAAACATGCGCCGGTTGTATCCCTGTTGTATCTGTAAACATTTGAGACGTTATTCTGTTATTTACGTTCAGTAGCGACAAAATACTAAACTCCCTCATCATATTGGTTCCTATGGAATGATAAAAAAAGACCCTGCCTCAGAGTAGGAGCTAAAATGGTTATAGGAACTGAGGGCCGTGGTCCCTGGTTCCTGTCTGTCCAAATGTGCAAAAGACGGCCCCGTTCCTGAAAAGGTTACAGGAACCTTATGATGCACTGGGCTCTTCCTTTCCCACTCATCTCTGCTTCTCCATGTAGAAACTTGTGACAGTATTTCATCATTAACTGTGTTTCTCCTCTGTCAGCAGGTCTGGCTGGATAAAAGTTGAAGTATCTGTTGGCCTCTTTCTGTCTTCTGCACCCCATCCGGTCGAGGCAGATGGCCGCCCTACCTGAGCCGGGTTCTGCCGGAAGTTTTTCCTCCCTGTTAAACTGAAGTTTTCCTTCCCACTGTCACCAGCACTCCGTGCTTGCTCAGTATGAGAGATTGGACCGGGTCAAGTCAAGATTTGATCCAATCTGTTGGCTTCTTTAGCTAGGCTATTATGAATCTGACCTGTTTTTTTCTGTTTGATAAGCGCCCTGAGGTGACATTGTCACGAATTGATGCTATACAAATAAAGTTGAATTGAATTGAATTGAATTGATCCTCCAAAGGTTCCTAAAGTGCGAATGCCCCTAATAAGTATTTGTATTGAAACAATGTGTTCATACCCTGAAATACAACCCATATCAGCATCCAGTAAAGTAATGCCCAAAAAGAAAAACAGTTCAAGAATGCCATTGTATTAAAGTGAACATTATTCTCTGGCCTTTCCTTTGACAAGCCATAACGTACTTATAGGGAGGCAGAAGGGGTCGCTATACGTTCATATTTAGGTGGGCTGTTGTGTTTAAATAGTGCTAAATTGGTACTAAGAGGTCCAATATGTCAGGAAGATACATTCCCCCCATTCCACCATCAGCAACACCATGAACCATTGATCCATGTTTTCATGTTGTTTATGCCAAATTCGGAGCCCGCCATCTGCAGCTGAACTGGTGACTCATCACACCAGGCAATTTTTTTTTCAATCTTCTATTGTTCAATTTTGGTGAACTTGTGTAAATTGTAGCATGTTTCCTGTTCTGAGCTAACAGTAGTGGTACCAGGGGATGAAGTTTTCTATTGCTGTAGTTCATCTAATTCACAAAAATCAAAGTGTTGTGCGTTCAGAGATGGCATTCAGTTGTAATCAGTAGTTATTTTAATTACACACTCATCTCAAGCCAGTCTGTCCATTCCCCACTGACCTGACATCAACAAGGAATTTTATCCAGACTGTTTGGACCATTCTTGGTGAACACCAGAGACAACTGTGCAAGAAAACCCCAGCAGATCATTAGTGTCATCTGGCACCAACCACAATTCCACACACAGTCACTAAAATCTCCTTTCTTCCCCATTCTGATGCTCAGCTTTGACTTCAGTCAGTCATATTAGCCATGAAGCCAGAGCTACCATGTAATCGGCAGGTAAGCAATTTGTGTTATAAGTAATTTAAGCGGTGTACCTGATAAAGTGGCTGATGTGCATACATCATACTCAGTCACCAATGGTATTTCATTATGTTTAACATTTTTGCTGATGTCCTAATTTTGAATTAAGATAATTAAATTAGCATGAATGCTACTTATTCATCATTCAAGCTTTATGCATCATGTCACTTTTTTAACACAGAAAATTGATCTTGGGGAAAAGTTTCAAGCTTTTTTGTTCATGTAAGAAAAAAAAAGGGATTTGTGTATATTACCAAAAATTTACTAATTCAGCAACAGATGATGACAAATAACTTCAGTAGTGATCGTCCGTATGCTAATTAGCCAAGTTCTAGTTATTTTATGCTGAACATCTGTATTAAGATTTGGATTTGGTGTGTTTTTAAAAGTCACCATGCTACTTGTGGAGTTGACATTATCTGAAGTTTTATTTATTTATTTTCTATTATATTATGTTTGTGTGAGAAATCCGATTTCAATCCTGATGTAGATTGAATCCTTTGTCTTTATTTACATATAAATATTAAAAGATAAAAAAATAAAAAAAAACATAAAAAAAACTGGAGCAAATAGTGGCCAGAAACAGTCAGTACCCAGTTAACTGGAGCACCGTCACATCCCTCATTAATATGAGGTTGAAACTATTATAAGAGATATGATAGCTGTACCAAAAGGTGGTTTGATGTAATGCTAACATCAGTGCGTTTGCATCTTCACAAATCCAATTACATAGTGTACATCATGCTCACCATCTTGGTGTAGGCTAATGGGCTATAGGGTGAAAATACTGCCAAGAAGCACTGAACACATTACTGAAAACAAAAACATTAAGCTAAATGTAATTTAAGCCCAATGATGGTGCTATAAACCATGGGATCAAATGTTCTAAGGAAAATATCAACATGTGCAAATGTGATTTACAAAACATTCAGATATTTCACTAAAATCACAAATTTCAATGGCATTGTTTCACATTTTTATCATGTAACAGACCCAGCAACCCACCCCTGCCCCTGCCCCTGCCCCTGCCCCTGCCCCTGCCCTAGCATCTGAAGTAAGTAAGCAAATAAATTTAACATAAAAAGTGTCAACAGCAAGAACAAGACAAACTCTTTTTGCTGAATAATGCAAGTGGTCATTATGGAAGCTCAGGCTGTTTGTCTCTCTTCCAGGCAGAGACAGTTTTCTAATTTAAAGAGAGCCAAGATGAGCCGTCTTACACAGGAAGCCACAGGGAGGACAATATCTTTGTTATAATGGCCTCCAAGTTCAAACTTATCTGCACATATATAAGCAGCATAAGACACTGATAACCCCAGTGAATAAGTGTAGCAAAATTATATAGATGGAGACATTACAAAGCTTTATTTGGACCCTGTAGGAACATTTTGAGGGTCCAAATGCTAGAACTCCTGAATTTCCACTGCTGGGACTATAGAGACAAAACGTCTTATGGTGTCGATATTTCACTCCTCAAAATACACAATACAGGAGCTAATGCTTATGATTTTATCTCAGACTTTTTTCTGCTACAGCTCTGAAAAGTTATTTAATGTATCATGCACTGCAAAAGCTGCTTTATTTGTGGACTAATCCAATCAAAGCAAAACTTGACTGCAACATAAGTCATGACAGTCTGTTTAGCCCCGTTTCCACCAGCGGGTCTGGGTCGGGTCGGGCCGGATCGGTCCACGTTTTTTTGCGTCTCCACAGATAAAAACTGTGACGGGTACCCTTATATCCGACCTGACCCGGACTACTTTTTTGGCACCCTTCGGTAGGGGTACTGATCTAACCGATCCGGACCAAAGACGTGGAGCTAATACACAGCAATCAGCTGATTCATTGAAAAATCCGCCACTTCCCGCGTGACCCAGCGTAAAAACAAAGCCGGGGTGACTCCTTTTTGTTTCTGTCACGTGTGGCGCCGGTGTTTTGGTTAAACGGCGTTACACGGCGATGATGTCACACAATCACGTAGCAGCGCTGTCCAGCTAATTCTCCGCCTCCAGAATAAGGGTACAGGTTGCTGTGGGGACACTGCGTGAAATCAACACATCCGTACCCAAACCCACCCGATCCGGCCTGGCCCGGCCCGACCTGACCCAGACCCGCGGGTGGAAACGGGGCTTTTGATATTTGTTGAAAAATAGCATACTAGGCCAGTGAAACCAACTAAGACTAAAATGGCAACAGAGCACTAACTTGGCTCAAATAGAAACACTGGAAAACGTCAGGAGTTGTATTGACACTAATGTGAAAGTTCACCGTCTTTCGGCCTTTGCAAAAACATACCACATTTTAAATTAACATACAGTAATTTATCATTTTCTTTTGTAGCCTACTTACACAAACAAGAAAATGTTAACTTAATCTTGGAATGTGCCATTCTGTCTCCTGTATTTCAGGCAAAGAAAGCTGTAGCTCTAAAGAGCCATCTTCTTAGGTTGTAGTACTGATTTTTCTTTTTAATGAGCTGTACCACCAGAACAAGCACAATCATTGGGTAGTAATGACAGAACTACTGCAGATAAAATCTTCAGATATAGATTAATCAATTCAAAATCTTCTCAGATCATATGATATAAAAACATAAATTATGTCACAGCTTTTTTCTGCTCCCAGTTTGCACTGTGGCATTTAAATGGCTAATGGCTGCCCTCCATTTAAGACCTGTATGTGCGATATGACAGCCAGGAAAAGGGCACTAGTAGTGACAATACCCAGGTAAATGCACACAGGAAGACTTTAAAATATGCAGGTGTTGGTCTGCCAAATGAGCCTGTAAATGAAGTTTTTAAATGTTTTCTGTAAAAGAAGGGAGAAAGACAACTCAGTTTTTGCTTAAATAAAAAACACCACATGAGCTACAAAAAAGTTACTAAAAAATAAGCAATGATGCTGAAAATTGTATTTATTTATTTGATAAAAAGAGAAACTCTTGAACCACATCACACAAGCCACATCTAAGTAATTCTATATAGAATAAGACAATTAAAATTCATAACATTGCTCTTCACTTTACACCACATACTGCTTTCTTCATCATTAGCTGTCAGATCTCAAGCCCATATAATTGAACCTAATGAAGACCACCAGTGATGACTGGGGAATGAAAAGACAAGCTTTTTTTTTCCTTTTTTTTTTTCATAGAATGGAGCATCTTTGGCATGCACAGCCAGGTCATCCATGTATAATTCGACTGCTGTATAGGGCCTAAATTACATTAAAGTTGTACATTTCAAATATCAAAGCACAACATCATGTTCCAGAGACGACTGTAACCACTGACGGTTGAAGCATCGCACAACTTACACTGCATGAGTAAGCCACACTTCACTGAATCAGAAGAGACTGATGAGTATCTGTTAAAAGTGTTCAGCTTTATTCTTGAAAGCACCATGCCGTCAGCTAGCAATGGGATTGTTGTGGATGTAACTCATTTATTCACTCACTTGTCCCTGTTGTGAGCTGCCATCCTGTAATATGATTCTAGTGTGTATCACCAGACACAGTTGCAGTTGCATGTTTGATAGATGGTTGAACGGTTTATCTGTTTGCACATCGAACAAGTCAAGAACAAGGCCTTAACAAGATCAAATGATCTGGTTTAAAACATTTAGTCAATGAGACTCATAATGAATGGATGAGAGGATAAGATTTATCATCAAGAACAGGCAGACGAATGGGCTGGATGCTGTTTTTATGAAATATGTTATGGAGACATCTGGATTTGAAATTGAAGATGTAATAGTGAAACATGGCTCGAGCCACCACAGTGAGATTTAGCATCCTTACCAAAAGTGGTGACAACACAGCAAAAGGACAATAAAAACATTCACACATCTTTTTTTTTTTTTCTTTTTTAAATTTCTGCGTGTGGGTCTGATAAATAGCAGAACTGGAACACACCCATATTTATGCCCAGTAGGTCCCATTGCCTTGCACACCATTCACTGCAAATCCAATTCATTCCTTTTAGGTACGGGCCATGTCCAAGCAGATGCTGCTGTGAGTTCAGTAGCCTGGTTGTTGGTCTGGGTGAAACAGTAATATCCTCTGAAGCCAGCAGGCCCCGGTGGAGATAGGATAATCGAATCAGCTTAGAGAGGCAGAGTCATCCGCTGTCAGCTAATGACCGATGTTTACTAAAGCCTGCTGTAAATGGTAGGTGAGTATGTATGAGCTCTGTGTTTGGATGGGGAGGAGTTAACATCTTTGGAGACAGACCGTGGGCTTTTAGGTTCATTTTAATTCCACAGCTCCTCTGAAAGTGACTTACTATCCTTCCTCTGTAATTCAGATGAGAGATGACCCAAGTTGAAAATGTGAACAGGCTCGTCTCAGCTGCTTGCAGCAAATACATTTTCTTGACATGAGATAATAACAGCTGAGTGTCAGTTAGTGGCTGAATCAACTCTACACACACTCCTTTATGAGGCAGGGTCACACTTGGCACGATTGGTTTAATCCCATTTCAACTCACTTGGTGTCAAAAGTCTGGTACAAACAACGGCAGATATGACGTCAGTGTGACAACACGCATTGGTCTCATTCACAACAACAATTAAGTTCATTGAAAAAAATTCACAACAACAATGGCGTCAGTCAGGGGCGGAGCTAGACATTGTCATCATCAGGGGCTTAGCCCACAAAAATATTAATCGTCACAAGGGTGATCCAGTACACCAAAAACGTAATAAAGAATTTAATCTACTGGTGTGGTTCCAAAAATTATTCAATATTTGCCTTTATCTATCTAACGTTTAACACGTCCTGCCCATGTTCTTTAATAATCATAACACTACATTGTGTTTTCATTTTAATGTATTAATAGATAACCATTAAAGTTAAAACTCAGTCTTGGTGTCACACATCTTACTCATAGAACAATACCAATACATGGCTCAGGACCAAACAAGACTCACTGAGCAGAATTCACAGAACCAGTTCTAAACCAGGACTCATCAGGACAGACTTTACAAAACCAGGTAAAACCCAGGGCTAAACCAGGACTCAGTCAGGGATATATTCATAAATTTAACCAAAAATAAATTTAAAAAAAAAACTGTTTTTAAAAATGCTACCTCACCCAAAGTAAATATGTCCTGAAATATAATTCCATTTTCTTCTTCTTTTTTTAACCTGGTTCTTGTTCCACCTCTGTGTTGTTCTCATTCTTGCTTTTATCTTTCCCTCTTTGTACGAAAACACAAAGATCAACCAGAGCCACAAAAATATTATTGTGAAAGTTGACACACCAATATATTCCACACAATTATAAGGTTATTTGTACCTTTGTTTTGGAGTTAAAACAAGTAAAAGGTCATATCTGCATATAGTGGTGGGCTGAAACCACAATATCACCAGGTAAGGTGTTTTTGAGGTTGCTATTAGTCCAACATTAAACATGACATCATTTAATCTAAACTTCAAAAGTAAGTACACAAACTAGGGTACGTGTGTTCTAAAATGCTCATGCTGGCATTTTTCTCTCCTTCTAACATCTCTCTTTTTGTCCTTCATTCATACATCAACCAGAAAAAAAGTATTATTATCCAAAGATTTATGACATATATCATTGAGAAATTAACTTTAGTTGTTTTCTCTCACCTGAGCAGTTCTCTCTCTCTCTCTTTTTTTAAAAGGACCTGATGTCCACAGTTGGCAAATCAATAAAAATAGTATATATAGCCTAATGTATACGTTTATATGTATTCAAAAGTTATTTCAAATTAATTAATAATTGAAGGAAATTTATTGGGATTACCCCATTACTGTACTTGTTTCATAAACCAATGCTTATTACTGTTTCAATAATTACTTTCACTTATCTTGTTGAAACAGTCGCATCTCTGCCCACTGTATAATGACATAATGCCATCTGACTGTTATAAAGTTACCAGGGAAAAGTAACGGACACACCATCGTCATTCATGACAGGTTTGTTTACATATAACACGTGACCACTACCGACCAGATGAACGTTAGATTAACGTCCTCTGATGCTCTGACTCAATGAGCACACGGGAGCTGCTGCAGGCTGCGCTGCGCCGCGTACTGGTGAGCTCCTGAGAGGTAAAGTGCCAACACAAGGCGCACACGGCACACATACGCCACAGGTTTGGACCATACCAAGTTTAGAGAGGGGGGAGCCTGGTAACGACATGCAGCCTCCCCTTTTTATTACGTTTTACACATATTGTAGTTGATGAGAATTATTTAATCAAATCTAGAATAATAAAAAACATAAAAAAGAAACGTCAAAACAGATCCGGGCCTTGTGAAGAATCATTCCAGGTTTAAGCCCCCTAAGCTGCCCCCCCGCTCCGCCAATGGCGTCAGTAAGCAACTGTTTTCAACTGTGTTGAAAACTTTTACGTTTGCCTCGTAAATCCTCAGCCATCTTTACCTTTCTGCTTTTCCTTTGTTGCCTTTCCAATGACACGCGGTGAGTCTTTATTTGCGCATGCGCTGTTTCTTTGGAGTGTCACACTTTAATCATCATTGCGCCATCCAGAGCCTTGTTAGATGTACTACAGCGGTTTCATGGGGATGGTGAAACCTTTCCCCAGATTTCTGCTATCGGTTTCACACCTGTACCAGCTTCAGACAGCGACAGCGGACCGATTTTGAACACCCCTGCTTTAGGGTAAAGAAATTCTCTGTGGTTCCTTGTTTCTCCACAGACTGTTTTGAATACCTGTTTATATCCATAAATACAGAAGGTGCCATTCTCCTCGCAGCAGAAGCATTTATTTCTGAAAGTGGTGGCAGCTGCTGTGCAACCAGCCTGGCAGTGGCCACAAACAGTGGATGCAGTCTGCAAACATTTTGAGGCAAGATACGCAACGGAGGGCCCAGGTGGGATTTGATCCCCTGACTGAGAGTGATGCGCGCTGACCATTCAGCCAAAGGAATATCCCTGTGGCCAAGTAGCCAGGGCGCATGATCAATCAGAGGCATAGTGACGGGACCCCACACTGTCACAATCTGAATCAACCAGCTTCAAAGGGGCTGTAAACATCCTGAACTTAGTAGCACGTTCTGTAAACCACTCTGAAAGATGCAGCAATGTGTATTATTATTCTCAAAGTGGTAGCAGCTACTATTAACCACTCTGAAAGCAGTGGCACTGGGTGTGTAGCCGCTGTGACAGCAGCTGTGATAACTTCAAAGTTTACAATGGTCTCTAAGTAGAATGACATTGCAGTGTGACCTGCATAGGCCTTCCTTGTTGTGAGATAACACTCAACTTTTTGCAAAAGAACGCAAAATTTTATTGTGAGAAAACACAAAAATATTTAGGGTATGCAACAACTGAAATTCTCTGTGTCCCCTGGGGGCTCCGTACTGATCCACCTTTTCTTTTGCAGAATGGGCAACATGCACAACTCCACTACTTCCTGAATTTAAGCCAGCTCCTTTACTTCCTGTCTTCCATTACTGGACAGACTGATTAATCCAGGTGTGTCCGGCCATTGTCCTCATAGTTACTAAGGTCAAGCACACCTGGATTAATCAAATCATCCAATAATGAAAGACAGGAGACAAAGGAAAGGAGCTGGCTCAAGTTCAGGAAGGGGTGGAGTTGTGCATAAAGCCCATTGGTTATGAACAGGTTTTCATTCATGATGTATACAGTATTTATGTGTTACGTTATTATGGAAGGCAAATGAGCCAATTTCATCATTTGATTAAGTTTGATTAACTCAAATACTTTTTAAATCCTGATTTTAAATCAAAACTCATGACTCTTTTTTGAACTCTCTAGATATAAATGGCTCTACATATAAATCAGTACAACTGTAAACTGCTTTCACCACTCTCTTTGTCAAGCTAATGTTGACAACCCCACACCTTGGCCTCCTCTTAAAAGTCATTAGGGAAATCAACCATGCTAATTGTCATTTATTTCATCAAATATTTTTGCAATATATCTTACTTTCTGCCATGAACTGACTCAAAGATGTACCTGCACTTTCATTGTATGAATGAAATCAAAACAATACAACACAGATTATTATAACTCTCTGAGTTGAAGCCCAAGCTTTATAAATCTGATCCACAAAAAAAAACCCCAAAAAAGCATGGCTACACAGATTAATGGAAACGTGTTTCATGAATGGCTGACATTGATGAATGGTGGGATGCCAGCATTTCACGCTGCAATGAAATGAATAGGGAATTCAGTCATATCATTTCTCAAGGCTTCAATAGTTTATGATATTTTTGGTAGGTGCAGCTTCCTCGGAGCATGAAAGTAGGTGGTTTTTGTCCAGCTGCGTGGGTTGCACATGCACAGTACATGCTCCATCTGGACCACCCCCCAACCATACACATAATTTGAACAAAACATCCAATCCCTAAGGGAATTGGCAGTGGAGGATGCAGGACTGGCTCTACAGGTTTCTGTGGATTTATGGTGATTAATTCCAGTGCAAGAAAATTAAAAGCAGTGGGTAGGAAAGGAAGGAAAATTAACCAGTAGTAAAGGGACATCATTCAGTTCAAGTCTCGAGACTCATTATAAAGGCTGAGAAGGATAATCTCAGCGCTTATGTAAGCCAATAGGAAAGAAACAGATTGTTGAAAATGGGAAAGTTTATCTTCTTAGCAGGGAAATAAAGATATTCCGTTAATGGAAGATCCCCAATTTGTAGGAATCTGCCAAGTTAAAGGACAGCCTGTTAAAAGTGGATTAAATGCAGCATCTTACTTCTCTTTGTTTCTCCATTGCAGCCAAAAATAAACTTTATCAACATATCAAAGCCAGCTTCGGACACGCTTATACAGTACCGTATAAATATATCTTTTATGCCATGCCACAGCAGTACACTCATTACTGTGTGTTCTACCCATCTACATGATGCGTACCTCTGAAAGCAGAAAAGGCTCTGTTCGTATAAAAAAAAAAAACACCTGAGAGAGTATCTGACACAACCAGCTGTGTGCAAATACACATGAGAGTAAGGAGGAGAGAGGAGCCCAGGCAGGACACGTGGAGATCTGGTTTAAATCTGGGGAGATGATAGAAAATCTTGTCATCAGAGCACCGTTACTGCTTATTTATTGGTAAAACAAAAGCTAAACTTTAGGATGCTGGTCGAGTCGCACAGCTGGAGATTTTCTTTCCTCCACTGACAGTTTCGCAAATAGAGCTTAATCACAGGTTTTGTTTTGTTTAAACAAACATTTCTATTTCATTATTCAAAAGAAAACTTTCTAACCTTAAACACAGAGCCCCACAAGGGAAAACACATGCATTACTTTTATTTAAAACAAAAGTAATAAAAAAATTATATAAAGAAATTACACTTATGAACACTGAAGTTTGCTATAGTTTGTGCAAAACACTCATAAGGCTACCTGGGTATGATTAGTGTTATATATATATATATAAAAATGGAGTCCTTGTCAACTGTAGTATGTAAATCAATACATGATGCGAACCTCCAAGCAGGGTAAGTATCATCACAGCTAACTTACAAAGCAGTCCAGTTCCAAAAGGCAACTTAAACTAAGATGATGTGGAAACATATTTTATGATACATTAGCATTAATTTGAAAATGGCACATTTATCCATCACATAATTCAGTAATAGACTGTTAATAATAAAAATAGAAGATATTTCCACTGCAAAATGACCAGGATTTTGTATTGACAGTACTATTTGCTATATTTTTTTAGTGATAATATCAAGGACATTAAAAGTAAAATAACTTCACAAGTGGAACTTGTGCAGTCAACTGGACACCCAGAGCTGACACATTTTACAACCGTCAAGGAAAAGAGTGTTGAGGATGTTATTTCTGGCCTGGGTTCCTCAACATGTTGCTTTCTTTGATGAGTTGCCTACGTGTCTTTTTAATTTGTGTTGAGTAGTGTGTTACCATAAATTGTTAATATCATTAGCATTTCAATTGAGACTGTAACATTTCAAAAGGTCTTAAAACATGTCGTTAAGTTTCCTTTTTCAATTTTTATTTTTATTTTTTTTAAAGTAGGCCTCTTGATAGCACAGTACTGAACAATTAAAGGTTGAATATGGAACATTTTTATTAAAAGCTATATTTTTTCAAAAATAATACCTCCACAGGTTGTTTGGGGGTGTACAGAATGAAAGTACAACATTTCCCAGAAAAATTATATTTAGCCTAAAAATAATTATAAAATAATTTTTTACGGGTTCGATAATGGCATTTTATTTACGTCTATAAGCCAATACACGCCGCCATTGCAGGTTGCCAAATACGATCTCTGTGTGGAAACAATATTTCGGTCATAGTCAGGCCTGTTCAGGGGAAAACCGTGGAAATGCCGAGTGAAGCAGCTGCTTCAGAGCCCTGGAGATATTTGTTATCTGTTTCTGAGGAGGAGTGACCTGAGAAGAGCAAAACCTGGAGTAAATTTAGGTGAAGACTTCACTAAATTGACCCACATAAACGTTTCCCACGGAGTCAAAACACGGAAATGGCGACTTTTCTCCTGGATCGGTAAGCTAACTTGTTTGCTAACATGGCTAACGTTAGCTGTCAGTTATAAACTCCTCTGCGTTACTTGTTCGACATGCAGCAGACTGTTGGTCACTTGCGTATCGGCAGTAAGTCTGGCATCCCAGCGGCTGGAGTTGTTTTTCTGCCGTTGCAACTACAACCTAGACACACGTGATGTCGCTGTTCTGTCCGTGTTCCATATTCAACCTTTAAGGGCCCATTCCAAATCTGCCATTTTCAGGTGAAGTCCTAGAAAAAAAATTATTTACTAACAATTTAGGGATTTCAAGCCATCAATGTCTTTGATATATTTCAATCAGGCTTTAGACCCTATCACAGTACTGGGACAGCACTAATGAAGGTGACTAACGATATCCACCTAAGCACAGATGCAGGTAAAGCCCTAGTTCCAGTTTGGTTAGAACTAGACCTAGTGCTGCATTTGATACAGTGGACCATGAGATTCTATTTCAAATGAAAAACTGGCAGTCTCACTGAAATGGCTGTAAAATGATTTAGGTCCTATAAAGGACAGTACATATTTTGTTGAAACTGGAACTGGATCCCTGGGGACAATCCTTGGCCCCTTTTGTTCAATCTATAAATGTTCCCTTTGGTCATCTAATAACTAAATGTGTCCTATCACAATCATACAGACGGCATTCAGAACTATGTGTCACTCACGGCAGGTGAATACGGACCCGTACAGTCACTTTGTCAATGCACTGAACAGATAAGTGTGTGGATGCAAAAAACTTGCTCCAGTTAATTCAGATAAAACTGATGTAATTTTTCTGTTTTATGGCCCACAGACGCAAAAGACAAAGTGTTATTAGTCACCTTGAAAATCTCTGAAACCAAAAAAACAGGTCCAAAATTTGGGGGTGATAATGGACTCCGACCTGAATTTTAATAGCCAAGTTAAATCAATAACATCAACAGCTTTTTATTACCAAAGAATATTACCAAAGTCAAAGAAATTTTTGAAATTTTCTCTAAATTTGAGAGTAGGGTCTATCTGCGGCTCGCAAGAAAGAGGTGTGTCGTGAAGTGGGCCCACCAGACCTACGAGAGCACGATAAAATCTAACCCTCCCCCTGACCCTTCCCCTAAACCGAACAAGACCAACCCACTATACGACACGCCACTATGCGGCATGTCCACTATGGGACATGCCCCTTTGTGGCAAGCTGCAGATAGATACACTTGAAATTTGACCTATAGACGAATTCATGCATTTGTTCCTTGCAGATTAGTTTATTGTAATTGTTTTGATGGACACACATCCAATTTTTTAGCTTCAAAAAAACAAAAGTGAGAAGTAAAAATAGGATTTTTGACAACTGTTTAACCAAAGAAGAAGAAGAAGAAGAAAAAAAACACTTGCTCTACTGCTCCTTTATGTTCATGTTTATGTCTATTTATGAAGCACATTTGGACAAAGAAAGAAAACAATAGAAAAAAATAAAAACAGCAAAAAAAATTACATATAATTATAATAAGATTAAATGAAACCAAAAAAAAACTGTGTCAAGCTCAACTATGTTTAAAAACCAATGAAAAGAAGTGGGTCTTAAGCATTGACTTTGTGCTCTATCCTCAAATTTTCTGTGTTGTTTAAATGTGTAAACCAGAATAAATCCTTTAGGTTGTGCTTTCTGAGCTCGGGTTTTTGATGGTGTCACTACTGTATGTTGTGGAACACACATACCCTCTAACTACTTTCAGCATATATGGGTCTAATAGTTTGGACTGAGGAGTGCAAAGCCAGATGGTGGTGAAAAAAATACATTTTTTATTCAGAACAAGATTCTGAATGAGTTCAAACTCAGGGCAGAGAAACTAAAAAAACCACCGGACCACTGACAGACAGGACAGTCTGGCACAGAAGGGATGGAGAGCACTGCTTAAATATCTGGGGGGGGGGGGGGGGGGGGCAGTGGATACAGGTAGAGACTGTTAGGGAGGGAATCACACAGAGAGGAAACTAGACATAGGAAAGAAAGATATTTCAAAATAAACAACTTTATAAGGTCTGAAAGTTACTGAATCTTGATAAAGCGGTTTTACAAATAATGCTGGCATCTATTATTGAAAAGAATCCACTCCTAGTGGCAGTGAGCTGTTCCCTGTGCTACTGTACAACACAAACCCAAAGCTCTAGTTTCAAACACACACTTTTTTTTTTCTTTTTTTTGGCAAGGCTGCGTGAAAGGTTTAATCCTTTATGGTGGTTATATTGGTTTATATATAATATTTAGCTGTAGTTATTTCAGATCTCAGCCCATCTAAGCTTTTTCTTACAAAGAAAATGTTTTGCTTAAATAAACATTTCCACTCATGGAATCCTCTTTCTCTGCTGTTTTCTGTCGTCTGCTCTGGTCGGGGTATATCAGCAAATATGAAGCGTAGAAAAGCTTACTATCCTAACAGAAACTCATGTAACCTTCATCTGTGCAGTCGCCAACATTACATAAACTGGTGGCAAGACTGCAGAAAGATAAATTTATAGAACACGCAGTAAAGACAGAAACTAAGGGAGAACCTGAAATAGGAATTAGGATCTACAGATGGGGTCAAAGAGGAGAGCCTTCATCTTTATTGTATATTTTTGGTTGTGTGTGTAAGTCATGATGTGAAAGGCCAGTGAGTCATCACAGGTTAGGAAATTATGATCCATCCAGAAGATAAAAGCACATGTTCGGCAAGAGCACTTACGAACAGGATAGTCTATTGAAAGTTTAGTTATCTGATGACAGAAGCTAATGATCCATTGAAGGTGAAAAAGTGAAAAGATTACCAATCTTAATAAAGCAACTCCAGCATTTTTTTATGAAAGTGTGGTAGGCTACAAAAACTGTATTCTATGAAACAGTTCAATTCACCAAAATTGCCAGAAAAAACAACAGCAGAAAAAAAAGAGAATTAATTTTAAATTGAATCAGTCTGGATGTCTTAAATCAACACTTGGTAAAACAGAACATGCTCTTTAACAGTCATCAGTGGGACAGTGAGATGTGAAGATTCATTAGCCTAAGGTTAGCATGTACACTTTAATTGGATCAAAAACTGAACCCTGCAGCTCCTCGCACGTTTTAAGGACAAGCTGCAGTGGTGAGAAATTGTTTTGTAGCAAGAGCAGGAAATGAATGTGTGTTTGGGTTTTAATAGACTTTCGCTGGAGGCTTATCCTGAAGCCGCTTGTGCAAATAGTGAAGAAAAGGTTATCAGCTCAGTGTGTGGTTTGTGCCAAATGCACAAATTATGTTATCTTACAGCATTACAAAAAAAATGTGACAACTTTTGAGGACAATAGAAAAGCAGATATCAATTTTTCTAAATTGTCGTTCAAATGAATCAGTTTCAAATACATTTGATGTATTCTTGCTGAAATTTTTACTCCTTGTACATGATGGGTACACACATTGATGCTCACTTCGTTAGATTTTAAGCTCTTAATGCACTGTGATTTGAATAATGAATTCTATTATACTTCAAGCATTTTCTTTGCATGTTGCCTTATGTAAAACGGTTTGAAATTGCACTGTGTCCAATTAGATAGATATGTAGATACATGCATGGACGGACGGACGGACGGACGGACGGACGGACAGATAGATAGATAGATAGATAGATAGATAGATAGATAGATAGATAGATAGATAGATAGATAGATAGATAGATAGATAGATAGATAGATAGATAGATAGATGGATGGATGGATGGATGGATGGATGGATGGATGGATGGATGGATGGATGGATGGATGGATGGATGGATGGATGGATGGATGGATAGATAGATAGATAGATAGATAGATAGATAGATAGATAGATAGATAGATAGATAGATAGATAGATAGATAGATAGATAGATAGATAGATAGTAAAAATAGCCAGAGAAAATGATTAAATTATTTGACATCACCTGCATCAGGGAGTGGGTGGCCTAGTGGTGGAGTCGTGGGCTTTGGCGCGGAGGACCCGGGTTCGAGTCCCCGACACGACCCCTAGGTTAAACACTGTGGATCCCTGAGCAAGATCCTTAACCCTCCAAATGCTCCCCGGGCGCTTTAAGTAGCAGCCCTCTGCTCTCTGATACTCAGTACAGAGATGGGTGAAATGCAGAGCCCTAATTTCCCCTCGGGGATCATACAAGTATAACAAAAAAAAAAAAAAAAAAAAAAAAAAAAAACGATGGATTTTGCAAATGCAGCCAGTATTGCTGAGCATTAAAGAAATTAAAGTCATTTAAACATAGTAAGAGCAAAAAATTGAGCTGTCAGTTTACACACTGAGGTACTTTAAATGTTTCAGCGCAAATAACTATATCCAATTGTCAATGAAAAATAAATTTCAGTGCACATTGCAACTTGTCAATTAAGGCAGTTCTACTTCATTTGTGAGACCTCATTTGTGATTAATCAATAAGAATTTTCCCCTAGAGCAAGAGTTTAGCAGAGTTACTGGTGGTGTTAAAGGTATAAACAATACAGCCATTATAAAACAGCCATCTTTCTTTTATTTTCTTTCTTTCTTTCTTTCTTTCTTTCTTTCTTTCTTTCTTTCTTTCTTTCTTTCTTTCTTTCTTTCTTTCTTTCTTTCTTTCTTTCTTTCTTTCTCTTTCAACAGACAAAAATGTCCTTAAACATATGACAAAGCATTTTGTAAGACTAAAATAGATGAGATCACTAGTTTTAGCAGGCAAAAGTCAGAGAATCTGTCACTGGTGGCCAGTGTGATAGTAGATTCCACATCCAGGAAACCAGAGGGTTTTGTGTTTGACAGACAACTGTTTGTGCTTTCATATTTGTTTTCAAGCTCTCTTTGAGACTAACGATTATAAAAGTGTGTCTTCATTGCTAAAAGGGAATCATTAACAGTGTTGCAACCTTACCAGATTTAGTTAATTGTCTGACTTCCTTAGGCACCTTTTTAAAAATAAATTATTGGTTTGTTTTTATTTATCCATAGTACTGCCTCTCAAGAGCCGGTTTGTTTCCCACCACAGGATCACCTCTCTAGAAAGGTTCCCACCTACATGTGTCGATACTGGGAGACATCTTTACACAGTGCTTCTCAACAGTTATCACAAACCTTTTTTCTTTTTTTTTTTCTCCACTGCCACATGACTGCAGTTCAAGCAGCTTCCATGTCAGAGCAAATTTTGCTCTGACATGGAAGAGAGCTCATTAGCTTTTGTGGAGAGTGTGCAAATTGCAAAAGCAAGTTATTAAAAAGTTGGATGGCCAACAGAGAACGTCCTTACAGGCGACACTTCTGTGGTCATGATGCCAACAGTTGTGATACTTTCCTGGCTTGACTTAACTTTCAGCTCATCAGTATTCAATTAGTGCGTTGTGTTAGCTTGGTTGGCTTTGTGTTGTCAATTTCAACTGCGCATCTGTCCCTCTGAGTTGAAAAATGACCCAGAATCCTTTTGATTGTTGACAGTGAGAAAAACAGATTGTTACATACACAGAGTGCGGCTCCCAGCTACCAACAGTTTTGTTTCTTACTTTGAGAAAACTGATGTTAAAGGTGCCATGACATCAAATTTAACATTTCTCGAGTTTGGGGGGCATAATATGATCTGTTGTACACTGATGAGGCCATGCGAATGTCCAGAGCGAGCATCAAAAGGAGCATTCAGACAGAGAGGTTCTAGGAACGCAGTTCTTATAACTACCGTCTCAAGTTTAGTTATACAGTAAGATCTGCCCTTCCCCATCAGTTTCCATTCTCACCATGTGTGACACAACCATCTGCGACAGTGACAAATTTATGCCCCAGCAGATCTGATACAAAGCTGAGGTTTCTCATCTCTTTATTCAAAGCTATTATAAAAGCTAGCTTAACAGATTTCCCTTTTCATGGTCATTTGTATCTCATAACAGAACAGCCCCCAGTTGGAAAGCTGCCCGACTAACGTCTTGTTTACCTTTCGTTTAAGTGCGCCCAGTCCGTCCACTAAAGTGTCCGGGCGGCGGGCACAGATTCTACTGCCACACTTTGCAGCTGTATTTGGGTCATTGAATTAATATTAAAATAATTGCTTTTGGACATTTCAAAATAGTAATTGATTCGGGACATGTACCATTGTGATGCATTGATTGAATAATGAATTGGTACACTCCTATTGTAATTGTTCTTGTTGTTTTGTTTTTTTTTTAAAGGATTTTTTGGGCACTAGTGGCCTCTATGTGACAGTGTATAGCGACAGGAAAGGGGCAGAGAGAGTGGGGAGTGACATGCAGCAAAGGGACCTGGACCGGGAATCGAACCGGGGCCGACTGCATCGGGGAACTGTAGCCTCTGTTCATGGGGCGGCTGCTCAACCAACTGAGCTAATCACCGCCCCAATTGTTCTTGTTGTTGTTACGATCTTGGTAAACAGGTAAACAGCTGTGGGACCTTTTAAATATGGCGGGGCCAGAAGAAGCGGAGATCACACAAGGGCCGTGGCTTGCCAGTTCTACCAATCACCAAACATCTACGTATTTCAGTTCCTATTGAAGCCCGAAAAGAGCCTACCTCGGAGTAGGAGCTAAAAAGGTTAAAAGAATTGAGGTCTGAAGTCCCTAGTTCCTATATGTCTGAATGCGCAACACAACGGCCTAGTTCCCAAAAGGGTTATAGGAACTCCAAAAGGTTCCTGCAGTCTGAAAGCACCTAAAGTCCCCGTTCATGGTCACTCAGCTTTGCGTCTTTGTTCAGAAAAGGTTGAATCAGACAGTAACTTACTGTATCATTCTATGTAGGTTATCTTACTATGTACTTCATATTCTCCAATTAGAGCACACTATCTACCGAACAGCTTCCCCCCTCCCCTCTCCTTCTATCCTCTGCTCTGCTCCCCCCCACCCTCCTCCCACAGGGTACACAGTACATCTGCTGAGTGGAGCTAGTCTGACACTAAACATTGATGAATTCAGGTCCAGGTTTTCAAACAAATGGCTTAAAAAAAAAAAAAAAAAAAAAAAAAAAAAAAAAACTTCTGCAGCGCAGAAATTCGGACACCGAATTGCAGCACATTTTGCAGCACACAGGCAACAGAGAGAGACGTGGGTGGAAACGTTATTTTTGGTATCTAGCGCTTCATCACCCGTTAGTATTAAAAAAAATGGACATGCATGTTTGTTTGTTTTTTTTAAATTCCTGCCTCTAGTCCCTTTAATGCAAAGCAGCAACCTCTGGGTGCCTTCAAGATATGGAAACAGAAGCATCTGTCAACAAATAGTCAATCTTGAAATACTGGCCACTCATAGCCTGAGCGACTACTGCTGTGAACATGAGGAAAATGAGCGTGTATAGATTCAGACATGACCCCTGCTGTCACTTTTATTGCCAAATTGTTGTGAACTATGATAACAATTTTAACTGGAGGGCCCAGTCTTTGGATATCACTCTAATTATATGAATTGCCTGACTTCAGATTATCGAGAGATGGAGGCGTATTGCAATGAACAATAAATAAAAATCAAAGACCAGAAGATGAAGAGAGAAAAGGACAAGAGAGAGAGGAATGAGAGGAGAGACCTTGAATGAGAGAATGAGAGCTTATGAAATGGTTCAATGGTGATTAAAAAAAAGACACAGACCTCTCTGTAGTTAAATCATCCTCAACTTTATATAAAAAAAAAAGAGAGACAGTAGCATTGCCCTGAGACAGCCAATGTGGACAATGATGAAGCAATAGTGTGAAAAGTTCAAAAGGGCAAGAGGAAAACTTGACATTTTACTTCAAGGGTGACAAACTGCTTTCTCACAGAGTCCAATCCCTTGTGAAGAATCCTGCACTAAATCCAGGCGGATTACCACTGATACACTCAGTTTTCTGGCTATGTTTAATTCAGTTAAGAAAAATCCCAGCAGCATGAGAGAATCTGTGGAAAGAAGAAAAGCTTACACTGTACAGACTGAGCTAGTTGTGTAGAGAGCCGTGTGTGCTTCTTCATGCATGTTCGCACGCAGCTTCAAATGTTTATCTTCCTGTGTAGTCAAACTAACATCACCAAAGGTAAATTGTATAATGGAATGTTCATATTAGAGAATCTAAGAAGCCCATACGATGTCGTCTGAACTTTACCTTTCAGGTGTTGAGGCACATTGGTGCATGATGGGCTGCAAAAGGGATTTTCTCCAATAGATGAACAGAAAAACTTTAATAAAAACTTTCATAAAGAAATCTGTAAAAGAATGCACTGCAGGGCAACATCTTTAGAAAGTCCTTGGAAATGAAAATAAAAAGTCCAATAATCATCATAATGAAAAAAGGGCAGGTAACCAAAATGGTTCTAAGACTGATTTGGCAATGAAAATAGGAAACTGGTTGCTATAGTGTTATAACCAACAGAAACCAGACATGCAATTACAAACATGGGAATGAAAACCAACTGCAATGCATAAAGGAAACAGAGTGTCAAGATAAAATGGATGCAAAGCTAGCTGCATGAAAATCCAAAACCCAAATAAATAAAGTCAAAACGAAAACAAGGATCGCAACCAAACCCACAGAGCATGACAGCTGCTCCATTGTTGCCCTGCCAATATCACCGTCAATATTTGGCACTGACAGCAAACATATCCAGTGCTATTCGGCCCCTGTCTGAGATCTGGGAAAAGACTTCATCAGTTTCAAGATATACAGCTTCTGAATGTTTATTTGGGACATCAGATAATCACAGATGCACCACAATATTTTTCTTTCACTACATGATTTCCATGTAACATATTAGCATGTTGTCTGCACACTGGTTAGTTTGGCACATCAAACAAATAGTCTGTAGCTATCACCAGGCTAAAGGCAGGTCACATCCTGAACAGGTGGCCAGTCCATCACAGGACCAAAACTTAGACATTTTGATGGAAGAATCTTGTTTTATGACATTGTGGATCTAAGTTACACAAGAAGAGACTTTACCACACTTTCCCAGAGACTGAGGAATGTAACACCTCTCCAGGGGGTCTTAGTGGGGAGATGAACATGAGCTCCACCTTGGAGATATTCTGATGGGAAATGGACAAAGAGTCTTGAGGAAGTGGTATAAATTGGAATGCTTGAAAATATGTATTCAGTTCAATATTGGCTTTTAACTTGTTCTTTCATTATTTTCTAACACATTTTATATTAAGATAAATAATAAAGAAGATTGATACAGGATTTAAGGAACTATTATTTCTTCATGAGTATGAGAAGCATTATACTGTAATTGTAATTATCTTTGACATTGACTCATTGTAGTAGAGATGAGAAATTTTTAAAATACCATTTTCTGGCAATAGATCTTAGATAAATGTCTAACACCCACTGATGAATTGATACAAGCCAAACTTAAATGTGATGAAGATTCTGTTATATAAGCACTGAGGTGGAGATGATGGGGCTGCTGCAGAAACCAATACAATACATGGTTACAATTTTATCTTCATCAACAAAAGAAACACACTTTCACAGAAGCTGAAAACCTTATTTAGCCATGCCTAGGTTTATTTCCATCTCAGTTACATCACTGGAAACTCCACCTACAAGCTGGGTTATGACTAAAAAAAAGTTCTCAATTTATATATGCTCATCATGAGATCACCGACTGGAAATGAACGCTCTGAGAATGAGATATAAGCCACAGTTGGAGTTCTGTAATGTTGGCAGTCAGCCCAAAGACAAATCTCACGGCATCAAGAGTTTGATGTGAAGACACTCCCCTCCCCGCCATTTACAACCCCCCACACAGATGTTTGGTACACTGGCCACTATCATCACCAGCCAGCACACAAAGTTTTCACCAGGAGTGGCTCTCCCACACAGTCCGGCCTCACAAGAAAATGTATCTGTAACCATGCATATGTTAATAATTAAGCTTTATCATACATTCTTAACAAAGCCCAACCCTGACCATCTTTTTATTAATACCCAAACCCAAGTATACATACAGTATATCTTTTATGACTAACCCTAGCCAACTGCTACTGACAGCAAAATCAAAAACTGGTTTTAAATAGGCCTACTAAACATTCCATCTTACAATAAATGATCCACTCCGTTATTTCTGTTATCTTAAAAGACCCCACTCAACTCTCCACCTTACATTGTTCATTACTTATTGTGAGGCTGACCTAAAATAATTGCAACCTGTGAATCAGGCAGATTTACATGCAACTCGCATCATTAGTTAAAACGAGTGTCACATATGAATTCCATCCATTTTGATGAGGATAAAATAATATGTCCTCACTTTAAAATGCTACAAGAGGAGTTGGATGAGATGACAAGCTCCCTAACAAGCTTGAAGCTTTGCTTGTTAAGTTATTCTTACTTTCATTCAAGAGCTGTTTCCACAGCTTTCCAAATGATGTTAGCCTTGTTTTTATTTCAGAGGTGTCACATTATCTCACTGTAGACATGCAGTAAGATTAGTTTTATAGTCAGCTCTTTTTTATGACAGTAGTTGTGCCAGTTAATTAAGATGTCGGTGCATGCCTTCCTCATTGCATATGTAGTATTTCTAGATCATTATTGACAGTTCTTTGGGACTAGAGCAATCACCATGTGAATAAAACTTCCGGTGATACTTCAAAGAGTTGACATGTTCTTAGGAACGAGTGTTTTACAGCTGAATGGTAAACACATCTTCAGAGACGCTGCCTTACCATCTGCTCTGCTGTGATGCAGCTTCAGTCAACTCATGTGCTGCACAGTATTGTAAATGGCAGACTGCATGGCAAACAATGTTACGTGGACACAGTGTTAAATTATCTCAAGCGTTTTTGTGCATTTACTGCATTATATCTTCTAGAAGATCCTGCAAAGGTGACATGCTGGAACAACACAGTTTATGTTAAGTAATGACAAATAATGAATCGTGGAACAAAGCTGCAACTCTGCAACAGATCTGCTTCTTGTTCTCTCACTTTCAGTCCAATACATAAGCCAGTTACTTCCAAGTTTTACACTCATGAAATTCCTGTCATGCATTGCCAAGCCCAGGTAAACATGCAGTACATTACACAGGCGGTGTTATTCATTTCTATGGTACCGCCTGTGGATTACAATAAAGAGGCTTGGAGGAATCAGATGTTCTTGTCTCCCTGGGAGGCTCTACACTGACCTTCACATATGCTGTGTAAGTCAAAATTTGTCAGCTTTGTTTCCAAAGTCTCCTCTTTTGTTAGTTATGGTTGCTGCATTCTTCTGCTCTCGCCCAACAGTTAGGTATGATGTAGTTTCCTCCCCAATTCCCAGGAGTTGTAAGGAGACATAAATTGGACCCTAAATAACGACTTGGATGAAAGCCCCAGAAGATGGAAATTGGTTGCCAAACTAACTTGTTATCATCTAAAACTGACAGATTTTGATATGACGCTTAAAAAAAACAAATCACCTCCAGATTCAGTGAAACAAACATCAGAGATGCTTTGCTACAAGCAGCAGTTGTAGGAACTAGACCAGGGGTGTCAAACATAAGGCCCGGGGGCCAAAACCGGCCCGCCAGAGGGTCCAGTCTGGCCCGCGAGGTGAATCATTAAATATCACATTTAAAACAATAAAACAAACTCTAGTTTTTAGTTGGTCCGCCAGAGCTTGGAATCTTTTTAAATGTTTAAATATGAAGTATTTCACACACGTTGAAATCTTATTTCTCTTAAAAAGTCCCAAATCATGATGTGAAATATTGAATTTTTTAGTTCCACATACCTGCCATTCAATATTACAGTAAGTGATTTTGTACATCCAGTGTGATCTGTAAGATACAACAAACATGTAGTGTCGTATTTGAATGAGTTGATTATAATGATAATAATAAAAGTAAAAATATAAATACACATATATTAAAAATATTTAATATTTGGGAAGTTTTGTCAGAAAATTAATGTTATAAATTCAGATTTATCTGATTTTATAATAAAATGTATATAAATATTTTGCTATATAAAAATATATAATGAAATGTTGACTGAAATTAATCAAATGAATAAATTAAATAAATTATAATCAAATGAGGCAAAATAATGTTGGAACCAATTATGTTTCTCAATAAATTTCATGTTAATTTTTTCAAAGAGGAAAGTCCATTACATATAAACATCTTGACAATGTGCTAAAATAAAGGGAAACATTTGAAGTTATTGTTATTTCTACGTTATAGTGTAATCATTTTCCCAGTCCGGCCCACTTGAGATCAAATCGTACCGTTTGTGGCCCCTGAACTAAAATGAGTTTGACACCTCTGAACAAGACTAACAAAGGCAGAGATCCTTGAGCGTCCACACTGGTGGAAACACTTCTGCGTCGTCAGCAGGGATCTCAGGGTCACGTGTTTGACCTCTTAACCTGTACACCTCCCCTGAGTGGGGCAAAAAAAAGACTAATTAGCCTTCACCCGCAGAAGGGCTCAAGTATGGGCTCACTTCTGCCACAGCCATCTTGAGCTTCGCTTAGCTGATGTGACTACAGCATGTCTCTGGTGGTTTGCTTTAGTTGTCCTCTGAAGGAATTAGAGCACCAAGTTTTCTGGAAACTGACGGCAGTCAGCTTCAGTGGGGCAGATCCAGCCTTTCAAGACACCTTCATTAATCAAGTCCTGGTACTTGGCTTTTCTCAGTTGGTGGGACGTGGCTGGCCTCTCCTCCCTGGGTACCGTCAGTTCAGCAACCCTGGATAAGAGGACCATGTCTGGTTGGAGAGAGGTGACTACCACATCCTGCAGGAGGACAAGCCTCCTCTATATTTGGGAGGTTGGGCCTGCTTGTTGTTCTTAGCTTTGACCCTCTGCTGTTCCATCCGTTTGGTAATTTCAGTGAGGACCTTACTGTGCCATCACCTGTATCACCTCTCTGCCAGTGCCTTTGGACAGCTGGCTAAGATGTGGTTCAACGTGCAGAAGGATGCTCCACATAGCTCTCAGGATGGGTCTTCTTCTCCACCCCAGATCTTCAGGTTATTTTGGGTTGGCAACAGGTCAGCCGCAAAGCACAAGAGAAAGGCCAACTGCCTTTGGCCAGATTGCCACAACTCCTTCCAAGACAGCGGTCGCTTCTGTGCCTGGTCCCACTGTATACACCCACCCTGGAGGACAAACCCTATCGCCTTCACCTACAGCTCCTCTGCTGATTCAATCACGACAAGGCCTCTTTTGGTTCTGCCATCACATTTGCTCCACCTCATCTCACTGTGGTGTCCGAGGCCCAGACAGCCCTTTCACACTCTGCTTCCGTCACTGCATACCAAGGCTCCATTTTCTGCCACATTTGACAGTCCTACTTACATTTCTAACTTTTTCTAATCTTTGGAGAGAATGAGCTTAACAACTGAGTCAATAAGACTGCATTAGACAGCTACTCCCTATTACAGACATTAGAGTGATTAATGATTGATTTGCTTTTAGCTGTGATCTAAACAAAGAAAAAAACCTCTCCAGATTCAATATTTAGCATGAAATTACTTCCTAAACATGGTAAACGTCTACTCTAGCCAATTTTGTTTACAGATCAAATTGTGACAAAAAAAAAATAAATAAATAAATACTGTTATAACAATACGGTTATTGAATTGGTTTGAAACACAACATGGTTGACAGCATATGATTCTTACCACTAACAGAAATAATAATAATAAAAAGATTATTCTAGTTTGGACTAGTAAGGGAGCTGAGTATGCTAAAGATTGCAGTTTGCAATTAAGCAGTGCAACATGTTTTCATGAATGAAAGTATCTTAATGAATGAATGAATGAATGAATGAATGAATGAATGAATGAATGAATGAATGAATGAATGAATGAATGAATGAATGAATGAATGAATGAATGAAATCAAATTAAATTGAACATTAAACCCAACAGGACAACAGCACAGAAAATTTCTCAAAGTAAAATTGCCTTTATTGTGTTTGCCTTGCTTAGAAAAAAAATAGATAATGAACATTTAAATGTAAATTCATCTGCCTGAAACAAGGTGTTTATATACAGCATGAGCTCCATATGGTGACAACGTAAGCAGGAAAGTTGCAGACTGTGGCTGCAATAAAGCTGAGTGTGTGGCATGGCTGAGCATCAGTGCGTAGGTGTATCTGTCAGAGTCAGAATTGCTGACTTTGTTGCAAGGATTGATTCTTGTTATATTACATTAATTTTAAATAATCTGAACCCTTGGCATCCCTTCACTTGTGCCTGAATGAGACATGTGATCGCCCCAGCAGGGGGCAAGGATTCCAGTTTTAGCTTAATATTCTAAAGGTAAACACTAATAAGACTCCTGGCATGTGAAGGGTTGTTTTTGTTTTTGTATTTCTTGAGTTCTTTATTCCCATGTGTAAGCTTACATGTTTATAAGCTGTGTTTTAATATGCTCATTATTTGGTAAACCCTTAAAAGTATCCTGTATTAATTGCTTCTGTCAGTTAATATATTTTCTTATTTTATTACACTTCGGATATTTGAGCCACAATGGATCCATCTTTATGAAACATATCACGCCTGAGATAAACAAGAAAATTCTATAACTGTAAAAGAAAATGACTCATTTGATAAGATCATATTATATATGAAGTTTAAAGTTTCTGTTTTTATCTACTCAGTGACATACTGTAGTTCAGTGGACATGGACTGCTTTTCTGGCATTTTAATGTGACTCATTCAATTCCCTGTTGACAGTCCCACCCTGGTGGTCAAGGTGTGTGCAAGCTGTCTGTGTGCAAAGCTGCTGACTGTGAGAGTGGAGGAAAAAAGTGTCACTGTAAAAAAGAAAAAAAAGCAACGGAGGAAATGCTATGACTGTGATCCCTCAAGCAAATTGGAAGGACAGTGTTAGCAAAAACAAAAAGAAAATGAAAATGAAAGAAAAAAAATCATACTTCCCTTCAGAACACTGTGGTGGTGGTTCTTAATAATTTTGCTTCTCTCTCATCATTCAGCTACTTAAAGCATAAATGCACCACTCTCTCTGAGAAGAGATCCCAGGGTTGGTTTCTGAAAAGCTTGAAAGCACAGAAAACAAACCCTTTTTCACATGAAATTGAAATGGACTGGATGGAGCTGCTCACCTTGTTCTCCCACCACCTAATGGCAAAAGAAGAACCTCCTCGTTATGCTCAAATATTCTTTAAACCTCTGCAGCCCACTCTGAAATATGGAAATATCTGCAAGTATTGTGCATAAATATCCTGTGTAAGATACCACCTTATCAGTGTGCAAAGTTTCACACTCAGTTTGATGCTTAAGTAGGACAGTGTGTTCTCTAAATGTGTCCACCCAACAATATGCATCAGACTTGTAGTGATGTATAGCCTATGTGTGTTAAATGACTTCAGCTGCATCACTGCTGCAGGTAAAGACCATCACTATTATTGTCACCATCACAACCTGTCCATCACTGGCTTTTCTCATAAACCCCTGACATGTTCGTTGTGGACTTAAATGACACACTCTGAACAGTTTAAGCCTAATGCAACAAAATTAACACAGAAAAAAAAATCTAATTAAAAATCCCATACTAAACTCAGAGATTAGCTGTAATTTTCACGTTACAGAAACAGAAACACACTTCAGAAGAACAAGACGGTAAATGTTAATAAAGTTGTAATCAGTGAATAAAAGATTAGGCTTTAAATTCTCCGTTGGAGATAAAAAAAATCTCAGTTCCTTCATCCAGTTAATCAGTTGTGGCACCGTGGAGCTTCATGCAAGTTTCCCCTTAGCAGCTATACTTTTGTTGAAAAAAATTCTGCCAATATACCAATTGCCGTTATGTTATGACCTTATCATAATCCATTTGCCACATTTTCACCCCGCGCTGTCACTGAAATGGATCTGTGAACACTTGAGCAGTGCCAGTGATGATCACAGTGACCTTTTCACACACCGTTACAAATTCCCTGCACGGATCGTTTAGATCTCAGTACTTGTTTTATTTCTTATGCAGTTACAGCAGCTAGAGTTGTGATATTTAAATAAATCGAGCTCTTTTTATGAGCAAACTCGTTTGACTTATGTTGTCTTTTTATTATGCGTTTTGCGCCCTCGGATCAGTGCGTAATGGTTAAGTTACTTGCGCTCATGAATTTAATGAGAAAATGAAAAGTATGATAGACTTACCGTGTTTGTTCCCTTGGCTGATGATCGTCTCTTTTTGTTATTTTAGTCTTTCTGTTTTTGTTGTGTGTTTTTTTTTTTTCAAACAGGGCACAAGACAAACAAGGGAATCCAGGCAACAGCGTCTTTCATTTACGCATGTCCAGTCCAAACACACGGACCGTAGATTGGCTATTCAAAGCGCATCGGTCTCTGTGCATGTGAAGCCGTAGGTTATTATCGCTTTAATATTCAGAATGCTTCGTTTGTTAAATGGAAAGAAAGTGTGTCTGTGTACAAAGAGCGTTATTCCGATCCCATCAGCAGCGTTCAAAACCAGCTGTCCTGCAAACTTGAGCGATACAAAAGTCCCAGCTTGTTGTGGGATCTGGTAGAAGGTCCGTGGTCCTGATTCCACTCTGCTCCGAAAGAAATATCACAGAGAAATCAACAAGTAGCGTCCAAATTTGCGTCTCATGTTTAGTTTTGGAAACCTAGTAGGTCAAACGTTGCAAACCCATCTCTCTCCGGACTCATAGACCACCAGGCACACGCGAGAGAGAGAGAGAGAGAGAGAGAGAGAGAGAGAGAGAGAGAGAGAGAGAGACAGAGAGAGAGAGAATGGGATTCTTAAGATCGTATACAGGGACCCCCAGTGGACCTTTAAGATTTAAATCACTGTACGCCTTACAATGTTCATGTGCTCTGTCTCTGTGGACTACAAATGCGTACAGTTACCTGCAATGGATTCATTAAAATTTCATGATTTTGAAGACTCACTGGAACACATTCCTCTTAGGAGCAGCAATGTTGATGTTACTTACAGTGACCATGTACATGTTGACAGTAAAAATGCATGTGAACAATGTATTGATGTAACTTAACATCACTGACTTAGCTGAAATCTGCGAGCCGGCATATTATCCTAAATGAGAGTCTAAGCAACTCAAACTAAAGAACCAATTTCCCTTTTCTATTTGTCTATATGTGTGTGTGCTCCGTATGCATGTTTGTGCGGTTTGAAAAGATTTTAAACCCACACTATAGATTTTCACTGTGACACACCCCCTTATGACGGCTGATTATGCATCTATTATCCAACCTACCCGGAGCTTTCTCCAGCCAATAAAAGTCAGTCCGGTGTTGACTCTTGCTTATCTCTCGCTTTGTCTCTTTCTCTTCCTTTTTTTTCTTTGTTGAATCGATCAATGAGGTGCACATGCAATGCAACCAGTGTTGATATCCAGTTGCTTGTGTGTGACGTGGTGCATAAAGCAAAACTCAGCTCTAACGTGACAGTTTCCTGGTGGGAAAAGTTGTTATGTGCCATTTCTCTGCCTCAGGACATTGATGTGCAACTACTGTTCCAGTAATTTGCATGATAAATGTCACTGTGCCATCAAAATGAGTCTGAAACACATATTAGAAAGTTGCATTAAGCAAATCATTAAAAGCTACTTTGAATGTTCCAAATAATGAGTTACAGATACAATCATCATTTTGGAGAGTAATATGAAGTTGTTTCTGATTTTTCAAGTGTAAGAAAAGCTGTGAAATTCTTATAACGTCCATTTTATCTAAACAGTCCAAATTGTCTAATAATTCCTAATAAATGCAACCAGCTGCAGTTTTCAGCTCATGTCTCCATCTCCTCCTTGAAGTGGGGGCTGTTCAGTCCTGAGTTTGTGGAAACTTGGCTGTTAATGGATATTTATTGGTTCACAATAAACTCCACTTTTTCCCAAAAGTTGGGGAGCAGAAGAAAAAGAAATCATAAATGTCACCAATGGTTTAGTAAATGTGCATCTCAGCCGGCCCTAAATGTACTTTAGCACACTGCTGTGGGATGACAATAATGAGGAGCTAGTCACAAAGAATAAGTAGCTGCCAAAAACAAACAATGCCCTATTTGGATGGAATAAAGTAGTGAAGAAGAAGCTAACTTTGCATGCAGATATTGCACAGTCAAAAATGTACACATACAGTGCAGTTTATATAATTTATAAGTTTAGATAATGATATGCAGAGCTGATTCTAGGAAAAGGTTATCTAGGTGCCAGCAGTCACCTAAGCTGCAACACACTCGAGGTGGGCACCACTGAGATGTTAAAAAAATGTATATATGTAAAAAAGAAACAAAACAAAAAAATAAATAAATAAATAACTGCAAAAAGAAAAAAAAAGCCCAAACTGGTAACTTTCCTTATGCTCTGTTTTAAAAATAAAAGGTGAACAGATATAGATACAACTTTAACAATGCCACATTCCATTATTCTTTCTCGTTATCCATTTGACTTGGCTGGATCTTGCCCTGCCTCTCCCATTAATAGAAAGGGGGAGGGAAATGCTGTGGTGGGGGCATCTTAGGTAGGCATAATACTGACAGACAACTTGTCAAAGTACTCAGAAGCGGGAGTAACATGCAAAATTGACTTTTTTGAGCTTTTAATTATGTTATTATGTCATTCCTTCCTGAAAAAAACATGCCCCGGGGTTTAATTTGACTTATTCACGCATATTTGAGAAATCCCTGAATCTCCTGTGGAAACCAACATGGCTGCCAGAACGCCTGCTACCACAAAGTACCCCCCCTCCCCCTTCTTTGCTAAGCTCCGCCCACCAGAGCATGAGAGTGTTGTTAAGAGTGGAGTGGGCGTTTTGGAAACAGCATCTTAAATGGGCAGCAGTAAATTTTTAAGGCGTCAAATACAGAAATGGAGTGATGTCACATTTCTTTAAGTTGTTATTTATACTGTATTTTCAAAACTGCTGAAGGTAACAGTTATTTGGTTGTGCCATAAAAGGTAATTATGTGCCTAATGACATGAAACCCCCCTTTAAAGAAAGGCAGGAAGAGAAGACGTTCCAGCAGTTTATGTGGTTTTATCTAACATTAAAAATGCTGTTCAACATTTAATCAGTAACAGCAAGCGGTTAGCTAAGCTGAGACACGGCAGAGTTTTCACATATCAGTCTGTCAGCTGACACAAAAAGCGCAGTGCATTTTGGGTGGTTAGGGCCATCTTGGTTGCTGAAGAGGGCGTGTCATATAAAACATAGAGTTGAGTATTCAGGCTCCTTCTTGTGTGAATAATGGGACACTGGTGCTGTGTAAAAGGATGCAGTAGTAATTCAAATGGTAAAATAGTGGACTGTGGTGTAAGATTTTTCAGGTTTTCCACGTGCACGTGGCATGTTTTTACCATTTAGGTATAACTTTTCAGCCACATGACTCCAGCACACGAACTATGGCAAGACTCTTCACATCTAACACAGGAAATGAAAAGGCAGCTGTCTGTGGTGCTAAAACTGAGCAGGATGCACCTCCGGCGTCATATGAAGCATGTTTAGAGGATAAGGTGGGACTGTTTACCATAATTTTGTTTCTGGACACCCAATGATAAAAATGCAAAATATAAGGCTTGAAAACAGTCAGGATGTTCACAAATGAGGAGGACAATGTGGTTCTGTGTATTTTGGACCCCACAAAGTTATAGAGGTCAGTGGAAATGCAGCCAAGTTTTGACAATATTTGAGATGCCAACAGCCAAATGTGGCTTAGGAAGCTCATCTAGCCATAATTTTGCCAAGGAAAACCAAAATGGCTAGAGCCATCTGATTATCCATAGTGACCTTGCAGATTACCTCCATGCAGTTAGATATATTTTAAATAAGAGCACTGTAAGGGCTGCACTTGAAAGTTATACAGTACATGTCATGTGCAACTCTAAAATGACCTCTCTATATGAGTATTTTCTAGAGATTTATACTCCACCGTTTTATACAAATATCACAGAATTCCTCTCAACTGACTCTAGAGCAGCTTTTTAGAGAAAGTTATTCTGTATTATCTATGAAAGATAACTAAAAAGTGTTTTAATCAGTTCATTGAGTGCTGTGATTGATTAGCTGCGTTCCCCTTTTCTTTAATGTAATTAAATGAATTCTAGCTCCTTAAAAAGTAATTAGCAAGTCCTCAAGTGGTGAAAATGTTAATGGAGATATGCACTGTTTTTTTGGTTTTTTTTAACCCCCCCCTCCCTTTTTTTTTTTTTTTTGGCTTATGCTTGTGAATGTTTGAGTGATGTGACCTTGAGGTCTGCAATGATAAGAGCTCTTTCAGTTTGCTAATTGCTAGAAAGCTGCCTCAGTGGTCCTTTTCATATCGTATGGAGCATCTAGGATATCACCTTTGCACAGGTGCTTGTGGAAGCAACACTTAAAGTGATGTTTAATTATCATCATGAAGTACTGTTAGATGGAAAATAAGTAGAGTAATTATTCAATCAACCAAGAAGTGGTCAAATCAATTCTGTTTCAGAGGAGTGGAAGGAAAAAACAGAAATTTTTACTTTCTTACCACAGATTGAATTCATGACATTTATCATTTTTTTAATCAATTTCTTTTTTATCATCGTCCACTTGTTGTTTTCAGGGCTGCAACACATTCTGGTAAATTTTGAAACGTTCAAGTTTTATCCACTTTGTAATGTTGTCATTCATTGTAACACAACTTCAAACAGTTTCTGGTGAAAGAATACAAAGCAATAAAGCATTTCAGCTGTTTTTCCCCATTCTTCCTGTAAACAGGTCTTCAGGCATAAATAGCTGTTATTAAGTTTGTTCCTGGGTTTTTTTTGTTTCAAAATTCTCCTTATATTGTTTGCTTGGAGAAGTTCAAGACTGAAGGCAAGCAGGTTCAGTGCCCATAACCTCTTCCTCCTCAGTTATACCCTTGTAATATGTGCAGAATATGGTTTTTTATTGTTTTGTTAAAAAATGCATGAACTCACTGAAAATATTGTTTAAAAGCCAGTATAAGTCTCAGTGTATTTTTGTGCATTGGTATGTCTGTTTTTTCATTAATGCTGTAGTCATGGTTGTGTAGTGGAGGTCTTTGCCAAAAGCACTGATTCAAGCCCACACCAAATAACTGGCTTTATGGAGTTGATGCTAACAGTCTCCATGGCCCATTTCATCTTTGGTCCAGAGTATTTTGAGACTGTAGAGCAGCACTGAGGTTTTAGACCAACACATGCAGCCTTGAAAAGTTTTTTTTTTTTTTTAAAGGTGTTTCATGCATTTTTCAATATACTACAAAACTACTGTCTGCAGATATTACAAAGGCTTGGCTGCCAAATAGGAGGATGCAGGCACGGGGCTGGCTTGGAGTCTTGGCCAAAGCTAAAAACAAAAAATTTGTGGATGATTTTGGCAAAGGGCAAAAATAATGACTGCATACTGCTGCACCCCTTCAGACGTGTTAGCAAAAAGTTGACAGCTGTCTATTCTCTTAAAGGTGCCATGACATCAGGCATCAGACAGCAGGCTATCATTCTACGTAGTTCTATCATTCTACGTAATTTAATTGCTCCAATAAGAGCACACTATCAAGTAAACAGCGCCCCCCCCCCCCCCCCCCCCCCCCCCCCCTTCCCCCTCTCTCCTAACGGTTTATGCACAGTCCGCTCCCCCCCTTCCCTCCCTGTTTGATTCAGCTTCGTGTATGGAGCTAGTAGTAACTTCTGTGCAGTCAGGTCTGGATTTTCAAACAAATGGATTTAAAAGAAAACTTCTGCAGTAACACTGAGGGAGGCGACCACAACCTTGTCATTACCTGTAAGTTTATTTATTTTCTAAATGCTGTCTTGTCTGATAAACGTAGCTCACACTGTCGGAAGTGCCCATGTTGCTAGCAGTTAGCCTTTAGCAAACTCCGACCGCAGCTTGACCTAGATTCTCCAAATAAGGTCATAGCCAAATAAGGTGTAGCCAATCAAAATGAAGTCAACATGGTCTCCGGGTAAAGCTCCATATCATCACCGGACCCAACTGTATTACTGAGGAAGTGAGGTCTGGCGTTTCAAAACAATACTCCGCTGTAAAAAATGCCGTTTTTTTCTTTGGAGTATTTACATATGCAGTAATGCCAACAACATAAACTAGTTTTTAACTGCTATGTCATCACTCCTTTAAGTGCTGATGCAGAAATAGGAATATTGCAAAGTGGTAAAAGCTATTGTCTTACCTGTTGCTATTTTGGAATGTGTTGTGGACCTGAAATTGCAGAAATGTTTATATCAGAAAATGATTCTCAACCCCAGTTTGTCACATAATGCCCATGTTTTGACTTCTCAAATACCTATTTACAGTCACATTTCAACACACAAGAATGTTCTTCATACTGCCGGCCATCCTTAAAGGCAGTAAGTCATTTATCTACCCAAGTTATTTACAGCAACAATGAAACATTATTTTATGGTGATGGTTTCTCAAAAAGAGCTTACACAAGAAGGTTGGATGGTTGAGCATCAGTGGAAACTGACCCAGGGGCTTACACCTTTTCTTTTATTCAAAACTTGCATTAGCTGCTCAAAGCCAAAATAAGTAAATGACAATCATAAGTAAGGACTGATAACAACTGTTGCTGGTGGGGTTAACGGGTTCATCAACTATGACAAAGCACAGAGACAATAACTTAAACAACAGAATTTCATCTTTACTGCAACGAATAGTTTGTTGTGTTTGAACAAACGGTGACTTTACAACTTTCATCCAGGTTGAGCCACTTTATGTTACCAAGTTTTAAATAATGTTGTAGAAAAAAGGGCTAAACTAAAGTGGATGAATGATTTACATTTTTCTTTTCTATACATTCCTAGGATATTCCGCAGTGATCTTCAGTGAAGGAAGGTTTGATTAATTTATTGAGAGTGCATGTAAACTCCCCACAGTCTGCAGACATCCAGCAGGATACCTTCAAGCATCATATTTGAAAGTAGATGGAGTCTAATCTCCCTCTTGGTGAAGTTGTAAGCGCAGCATTGCGAGTTAACAGTGAGACTGCAATAAATCCCATCATATCTGTATTTGACAGAGATATATACACTATGAGTGGATGAGAAATGAAGCAAGATGAGAGTACACATTAGTCTTCTGGAGACTGACCAAGAAGGAACAAGATATCTTTATTGCCTCTCATATTTAAACACTCAAAAGATTACAGCCCCTCCCTGTTTGTAAAGCAGAACAGAAGTATTATGTTCTTATCTCATTCACAAAACAAAGCACAAGCTTCACTGCTAAATGCTGACACACACACACAGATTCTGATGATATAAAAGAAAAACTTTCCCTGTGTTCATGTGCTCATTCTTACAAAAAGGGAGTCAGTGGGCTCACTTTTAGTCCATCAGGCGCTTACTGGAAAGAGATTTCAGTCTCCATTATCTAGTTTTGTCCCCTGGACCGGTTTTAAACTTTGTCTGGCCAAATGGCTAACATTAAAGCCAGGTTGTCATCCCCCCCCCAGCACATAAAGGGAATATTATTATAATTCTTATTGTTATTATTATTTTTCCAGAGGGGCAAAGCTGTAATTTATTTTTAAAAAGCCCCACAAAACCAAAGGAGCTGCAGGTTATCGTTTTCTGTTATTTATTTATCTATTACATTTCTATTCATTTAATTATTTATTTAGTTATTCTTTTTTGGAACAAAACTGTTTTGCTCCTTGTAGAAAATAAAACGCTATGCATGTGACAGCTGGAAAGATTTCAGCTTCAGTATACATTTGTTTGGGGGACAATACAGGTGGGGATGTCAGAAAGTTTTGACAGAGGAACAAACATGAATTTCCCCTCGGGGATCAATAAAGTATCTTTGATTTGATTTGATTTGATTTGAAACTCTCTGTTTGTTTGGTTTTATTTGAAATTTATTGAGAGTAGAGAAAAATCTTTTCACAATACCAGCAATTTCACATCAGCTATACGCATATTACTCACAACAAGGTATCCTCCTGAGAAGCTGCAATAGATAGCAGACTAAAGGCAGAGTGTGTCAGTTTTCTGTTCTTCACTGAAACCTTGGGGAAACTCACTTTGATGGCAAGTAGCTGCCCCTATATTCCTCAAGGAATACTAATGCCATCAGTTTTTTTCCCCTTTTGATGCCATTGTTGTTTGTGTTTCTCCAGAAAGCAAAAACATTTGTGTTTTCTTCATTTCTAGTTCATTAAGTCCCAGCACAAACATTTCTTTACAATATCTTTAGGAAGTTATTTCTGCATCATATAACTAAAAAAAAAAGGGAGGGAAAGTTCAAGATTTGACAAAAAAAAACAAAACAAGCAAAAAGGCATACGTATAGCCAGACAAATGCACATAGAGGCAGAGAAATGCAGATAAGACCATTTATTTTTAATTTTTTTCAGGGACAGAAAGACTTATACTACTGTATATCTGTCCAACGTGATTGACAAATATTACCTATTGCTGTATATTTACAAGCAGAAAAATGAGAGCAAAAAGACTATTTTCTTCTCTTTTTCCAACTTTTATGTGACCAGCATATTTTTAAAGCTTGATGGAACTGATGTCTTTAAAGCCTCATTTAAGTTCATGAGTTTGAGTTCACTTCTGAGTTCCAACATCAGTTTCAGACAACAGCAAACATGACAACGATGGAGGAGATTATGATAATGTACAATCTCAGTGGGAGACATAAAAAGAAGCAAACTCTCAGAAAGTAAAAGTAATTCTACCTTTATGGTTACAAAGGATTGTCATTGGGTGGTACTCTCAAAGGCACAAACTGCATTGTTGAGGGTACCACAGCAGTACTGTACCTTTGAGGGTACCATTGCTGTGACAATCCTTTGTACACCTTAAGGTACAGTTGTCAATTTTTTGTAATTTATGCATGTCGTGCCAACAAAACTACTTACAAAGGGTAAAACAGTCTTTTTTCATGCTATTTCTTACCAGATCAGAACAAGTCATCTTTAAAAGTCAGGTAAAATGTCCTGCACTGTGGTGGATCGGTAGAAGCTGAAGAACAGACAGTTAGACAGACATTAGCCTGATCTGCTTCAGAAGCAACTAAAGCAACTCATGATTTTGACAGCTAAACCAGCCAACCTTGCCAGCAGAGAATATCAAAATGCTATGGAACAGGGGGACAGAACCTGCACTATACGTCTCCAAGTGGATATTAGCGATCCTTCATTGGTATTTCCAACACTGAATGACGACAATCTCATGTTATGTTAAATCTTTCCATCACTTAAACACACAACTGATCAGATCACTTTAAACATGTCGGCTAGAATCTCCAATCAGATTGATTTCAATCAAAAATATGACATTTTTGTCCATGTAAGCATAACTAATATTTTCCAATTCATTCAAATGTAGTTAATGTATTTATTGAATAACTGGGTTAGTGACGCTTTACCTGAAATGCAGTAAACATGGTGGATTCAGTGCCGTGACAGTTTTACAACGATGGAGTCATATTGCCTCTTACAGTACTTTGCTGTAGTCTCTTGACTTTATGTCCACAAATGGGCAATAGTCCATGTCTCTGGTGTCATCAGGTGTACAACAAGAGATAAAGTGAGCACTGCAGACCTGTGCTGGTGCATAGCCTTCCATTTAACGCTGCTGATCACACTAATTACAGGCTGATCACTGCTGCTTCTTCACGGGAAACCTGTGACAACTCATTTCTTGTTCATATGTCTTCTCACCTCAACAGTTTAACCAGTCAACTGTCTGGCATCGCTCTAATTTCCTCGATAAAGATGACTCACTAAACCTACACTGCAATTTCTGCACCCTAGAAGCAGATGCATGCAAGTATTCATAAATTGTGAAAACTCTTTTTCTTCCAAAAACCCTGATCACCGAATTACTCCTTACAATTTTATTCACAGGTCATATCTCACTCCACGCAGTGCTCCAATTTAAAGCTTTACCTTCTCCTAATTGCACTCTGTGTTCACAAAAGAGCTTTGGCACCTTTTTTCATATGGTTTGGGAGTGTCCAGGTGTTGTGGTTTGTAATGTGCGGTCTACAATATTATCTAAGCAGATTCCTTACTCCCCTAAAATGTCATCGCTTAATGACTCTTCATGTTTGAACCTGCCTGCTAAGCTTAAATGCCTTTTTCTGGCTGGTCTCACTGCCGCTAAAAGGCTGATTGCGTGCAGATGGAACCCCCCTCATTTGTTATCCTCCAAAAAATGGTTGTTAGATTTTTTAGATATTGCCATCATGGAACTTTGGGCAGCTAACTTGCACATAGTCAAACCTGAAAACACTTCATGTCGTCGGGATGATGCCATCTCCACTCTAAAATCTTTATGGTAGCCATCTTCTCTTTTTACTTTGGGTCCTGTGGGTGGCTGGCTGAGTGGGGGTAGGGTGCAGGGACGTGGCACTCGTATATATTTTTTCATTCTCAACATTGCTGTTAAGGTTGGTTGGTAATATTGCCATTGTTATTTACTTATGTATTTATTCATTTATTTGTTCTTTTGTTATTCTACACTACCATCATATTTTCTGTGCTTCTGTTGCTATTATTGTCTAACTGATGCTTGCCACATCTGTTTGATGGAAAACCCAATAATAAATTGATCAACTTACTGACAACATACTTTTTTTTGAGTGCCGTGCTGTAGATCTCATCATCTACAGCAACTAGCTTAGCCAGCACTAAGTAATGCGGATACTCTGGTACTCTGCGTTATTAAGGATATTTTCAGCTCTAACATGAAAATTTTGTTTCTCTCACTGAAAACTAAATATGACATGGTCTCCCCACATTATCTTAAAACTAATTTGGTGCTACAATTAGATTAGCACTGCTACATAGCTACAGGCTAACACAAGATTAAAGGAACAGTACACTCACAGAATGATGTAGCTTTATTTTCCACTTACCCTCATGGTGAGCAAGACTCTGGAGCAACTCTTTAATATCTCAAATGCAGCCGCCGATCAGGAAGGCTTCTCGTTTACTAAATGAAGAAGTCATTTAGTATATTTTTAGAGCCTAAACAGTAGTACATCTCATCTCCTGCAAGCACGCCAATGCGTGTTCACCAAACTACGGAAGCCGTGGCAGACGAGATCGTGCGCTCTCTTTCTCTTTCTATCTTTGTTTAATATCAATATCCAACCCCTCTTGGACCCACTTGTGTTTGTCCCGGTTTGTCTGCAGCTCTGGCGTTCTTAGCACAATGTAAACAGCAAATTTATTCTTCTATGCTTACATCATCGGCAGAGTAGGCTCTGAACACCGAGGCTTCTGTAGTTTCATGAATGCACTTATGCATGCTTCGTGGAAGTAAGATGTACTACTGTTTAGGCTCTAAAAATATAGTAAATTATGTTGTTTTGAGTAAATTACGGGCGCTACCCACTCAGGACACTTGGATTACATTGGATGAGCAGCATGGAGAAAATATTGACAAGTTTTTGTGGACTTTTATGGACCTTTTTGGCTCAGTCCCCGGCGAACTCCATTATATGAAAGCTGGGTGGAAACGAGAAGCCTTCCTGATCTCCAGCTGCATTTGAGATACTAAAAAAGTGCTCCAGAGTCTTGCTCACCATGAGGGTAGGTGGAAAATAAAGTTACATCATTCTGTGGGTGTACTATTCCTTTGATAGCCTCTCTTATCAAGAAAAAAGTGTTTTCCAGATTTGTTCTTAGCATTGAAAAGATCTTAGCAAAGAAGGATCTGTAAGAACTCTCTGACCGAGTCTTTCAACTCTTTTTAGCAAGCAGTCACTCATAGGTCCAGCCATGATGGGTAAAGAAAGAAGTAAATATGCACAGTTTGGAGTTGTTAAACAGCGCAATATAGATATATATTGATCTGTTTAATGTTTAGGGCTTGTATTAGTTAAATCATGACAAAAAGTGATTAAATATTTTTATTATTTTGGGATGCCGAACACAGTATGACGATGAAGACTTCTTATGATAAATGGTGAAGCTGTATGTTTCAGGAAGGATCTTTGAGGCTCGACGCTGGGACACAAGTGCACTAATATCAGGACAAAAGTTTGCATAACCTCAGCATTTACTAAAATCAAACTGCCCATTGACCATGCTCAGAGTACACTGCTGCCAAAAAACATCTGACAGGGTAACCAGAAGTGCAACGTTACACGCATCAGGGCAAGCACACAAACCACTCAGCCATACATCTTTCTGAAATCCATACTCAGATAAAAAGTGTAACTGCACATTTGCTCCATTTTTGTGTTTATTCCACCACTTTGTATGTGTGCGATTAACTTCCAATGGGGTATTTATGGACTACCTTCATTAATTGCTGATCTAATGCACCTTTTAAATACAAATTGGCCATGAGGACACCGGCAGCAGCATATTAGTGGTTGGAATATCCATACTGTCACTGACGTCTGGGCTGATTCACCAGTCACCGATTGATGTGCCTGATCTCAATTGCTTCTGTTAAGAACATCTTAAAGAATGCAACAAAGAAGGTATTTGGGAAACGGTCATATCTCAGCGACGTCGTCTTTGGTAAGATCTTCTTAAGAATGTTCTTAACTGGGAAACCCAGCCAATGTTACAAATGTAGGTACTTGTAGAGGGACAAAATCCCTCCAAGAAATGTGCAGCCAACTGTCAATATTTTTACAGGATGACTAATAAGGAAACCACTTCAAAATGGTAGCACCAATCAGATTTTAATGTGGTCAGTGACCCCATCGCCATTCCTCTTGTGCCCTTGATAGCATGGTGTCAACATGTTTTCTGTGCAGTTATGAGCTCCCAAACTAGAGTTTTAGAAAAAGCTTTAAACTGATGTACTGTAATTAGCTTTTATGCTCAAGGACATCTTTGCAAACCCCTCATTTGTTTATGTTCATCAAAGTTGTCAACTTAAGTTATTTCACAAGCCATGAATACAAATAAAGTCATTGCAGGTTGTTTTCTGTCCTACTCTGATATTATTCCTGTCATGACAGAATCAAGGAGCAGAAAAAACATCTTGTGTAAAAATATTTTGCTGCAGCATTTTCTGATATGTAATGACATTTTATCTGCGTTATACCGTTCTACACCTACTTACACTGCTGTTTCTTCTCAGTACAGTTACAGTACAAAACACAGCATTGCCACAGTGTTTGAAAGGTTGCTGTGTTTCCCCACTGTTATTGATGTGGTTCTTAAATGTCATGATTTTGCTTTGGCTGTTGTATTTTCTGAGATGAATTTCTGTTTAATAATGACCTGTGGGGTTTTGGAACAGAACAGAAAGGGCAGCTTTCAGAGTTCCCACAAAAATGTTTGCTTATCCAAACAAAAACCCTGTACATCAGTGTTGTTTTCCACCATTGGTCCTCGGAGAGGAAACACACTTAACTTAACACACTTAAATGATACAGCACAGAGAAGATATGCTGGCTGGCATCTTTTACCACATGCTTGGTACGTGGCTATCCAGGGCCTCATAACACCATCACACACTGAGAAAGGTAACGGATTAGAAACTCCCCACCACTGCACTAATCAGTCTTGTCTGGCACTGTTCTATGAACCATTTTCATCCACCTATCCCCTGTTGCTGAGCCAGAATTACACCCCACATAATTTTATGGAACACTATATCTAATGGTTTCTCATCTAGTATTGGGGATTTCTGGGGGTGTTCTACCCACTGTGAAGGCAGCGCCACAGAGACAGGCCCAAAATTGAAGGAACATGCTACAAATGCAGATACACTTGGTTGTTTCCAAGAAAATGTTCATCAGAACAAATAAAAAGAAAATTATATTTATAAGTATTTGTTTCAAGTAAACAAAACATGAAAACACAAAGTCTAAAATTATCGTGATGAATTTTCTAAACTTTGAATATGTAGCACATGAAAGTTTACTTTCACTTACAGTATCCACTGCATGTAGATCAACATTTAATGGGCTGCTTGATACCTTCACAAAATCTTGCACTTAGTAATGCTATGTACTGTAGGGTCTGAACTCTGAAACCCTGACTCACAGGACAATAGTACTCATTCATTCATCTTTAAGTATTGGTGAAATTAAGGAGTTTTGCTGCCCCATTCTCCCCCAATAAAAGGATATATAAGGATCTACCAATCTAAATATAGTCCGAAAGGGTCAAAGTGATACAGAAATTTTACCAGTGAGTAAATGCATGTATAGATTCCTAGAAATGGTCCAGGTTTAAGAAAAAATAAAGTTATCCTTTAAAGCAACCCTTACCGATCTTGCATTTCAGAAAGCACAGCAAGATTATTTGAATATAAACAGTCCTGCCTCACTCCTAAGACACACCCCCTCATTCCCTCTGCCTCCCAATGCAGAAGCAAAGGTCTGGCAGGCAGGCCCCTTGGCCAATCCTGAGGGTGCACCCCACTTCAAGGATTGGTTGGCATTTTCATTGAATATTTAGAGATTTTTAATAATATTTCATTTTGATTAATGGTGGGTCTGTCTTGTATTTCAGAGTTTCACTACCTCATTCATTGCATTTTACCCTATTAGAAAAATAGTGTAAGAATGCAACATCGGTAAGGGTTGCTTAAAAAGAAAAACGCTCTGAACACTGCGGCTGGAAACCTGATCATTCTCGTCCATTTCTGTCATCGTGCTGAAGCCGACGCATGAGATTTTCATCATCCTCCACCCTCAAACAGCATTAAAACGGCTGCTGTATGACGGATCTGGATTTTGAGTTTATTTGGCAAGAAAGACTCCCACTTCAAAGGGGTGACCCACAAAAACACTCGTGCCTTCTTATGTTGGACATAAGCGAAGCCCTGCAGTTGGAATTTTGAAGATCAGACGTTTAGAAGGAAAGTTACAAGCGCTTTTACCAGCCCTCTGTCCCCCAGCAGCACCAGAGAGCTGCAGCACGTAAGCTTCAGGGTTCACCAGTGAGACGTTGGAGATGCCAGTTTTATTTATTTATTTTTAAAACCAGCCCCGTTACAGGCACTGTTCAGAGAGAAAGAAAAACATTTACAGGATTAGCCTATAGAGTAGAGACCAGCCCAAAAAAAATTTGAAGAGAAATTCACTAGAAAAAGAAACAACCAAAAAAGGGAATGGAAAAAAAATAAAAAAAAAAGAAAAAAATAATGGATTTAGCCTATGCGTGTTACCGGTGTAAATTGGCTTTTTTCCCCCTTTTTTAAAAAAAAAATCTTTCTGTGTAAACATCTCCTGTTACGTGAACACCTGCTTACTGACAAAGTAAGCAGGTTTATCTACAAATCTCATTTTCTAGTGGTGCTACTTGCATGCAAGTGCGCTAAATAGTCACTCTAACAGACTATGATGCACTTCATATTTGCATAAAAGTGGAGTGGCAAACCCAGAAGAAAATGAAAAAAGAGCCGGTTTACAAAAACTGAACAAGTTTTGCTCGCCTGGAGATAAACCTGACTATTTGAAGGCAATGATCCAAATCCGCCAGATCTGCCAGCACAGCCAGGGAGCCAGGTTTACCTTTTACAGGTAGCAGTTCTAACAAACTCATTGTGTCAGGAGCAGAATGGGGCAGGAGACACTGAGTGGGCCTGCTATGTCCACGAGAGAGCAAAGAAAATGGATGGACATACAAAGCAACGTGGACAATTTAGGAGCACAAGGCCCGTCTTATGCCAAATAATGGGGAGTAGATCTGCAGCGCTTTATAGAGAAATTGTGAACCTGGGCTGCTGTGCCAGCTTTACTAAACTTTATAGCTACTGATAAAGAGTGTGAGTTGAAATGATTAAAGTGGTTGTCAAAATGATGCTGTCACTGTCCGTGGTGCTGAACTGCTTTGAACTTCAGTTGTTTTATCATTAGTGACCTGTAGGATCATGTTGTTGTTCCTCTCTTGGTTTGTTTAGCTACTTCATGTCTCTTTGATGGACTCCAAAATAACATAGGCTACTCGCTCTCCATGGTGCCGAAGCTTGTAAGCCCCGCCATTGCGGGCATGTGTAGCTATCATGAGCTTTACTATTTGGGTTTAAAGGGCTCGGTCAATTGCCCCGCCCCCTGGCCCGGCCCGGCTCTGACTTGTTCCGCTAGTGAAAACAGTGTTAACCTGTCTATTAGAGAGGACATGGAGATCCAGAGTCAGAGACCAAACAGATCCAGAGATAGAAGAAGCAACTCCTTCCACCAGTGGGTCTGATTCTTAGCAGCTGCCCACAAGATAGTTTTGGTGAACAGAGCCAAGTATTTCACCTGCTTCTATGGTAATAGTGAAGGTAAAGACAGCCCAGAGAAGTTTGGAGCCCAAAAGAAGTAAATAAGGAAGGAGATGCATTTCAGCATTTTTATCTGGTCAGACTTCCCTATGAGCCTAAAAAACAAAGGAATGTTAATTTGCAATTCTATATTAATTCTAAAAGTGAATGTGAGTGATTCTAAATGGCATAAAGCAGGTACAGAAAATGAAAAGATGAACAGGCTTGCAAGTCAAATAAAAAGTGCAATTTGTATGTCCCACACAGCTTTGTGTCCCACACAGCTTTGTGTCCAAAACAGCGTTGTAGTAACTGGAGATCATTACAATAACAGCTCTTCAATGTTGCTTTTAACTCATTGTTGTGATTTTTTTTTTACCACTTGCTGAAACTTTGTATGACATCTCCTGAGGGCTAAGCCCCCCCCCCCCCCATCATCCCATCCTAGAGATGCCCCTGCTAACATCCCAAATTAAATATACAAACATGCACAGGATGAAAGACAAAGTTTTTCAGCTTTGTTCTGTGGAGATAAGAACAGTACGTGGATTATATTCACACAAACTTGTGCAAAGTTTAACTCAATAATATTGGTCCATTGCTTTGATTGTTAAAACTTCAACTAGATTATATTAAACTGAGCTAAAGTCACACGAATGCTTTCTAGCCCCCCATAGAATTATACAGCTTATCAATCTGAAAAGGCCAGCTGTCAAAGCCGTTGTTCTTCATCTTTATGGTTCAGTGGTTGAGGATTGGTTTTACAAAATAGTATAAATTAACCTTTCATAATTGGAGATGCTCTGAGGACTCTACTGAATTAAACGGGAGCAGACAAAGGTAAGTTGCACCATGCATTTATACTAACACTTCCACAAGTAATACATTAGAGACTCAGTGACTCCAGACATGCATTGTTGGATCTGTCTCCAAAGAAAAGCAGCTAATGAGTTTCCTTTAAAAGCAAAGACAAACACCTGTGTTGGTAGAAACTTTCCACTTGCAGTTTTTCATTGCTCTAAACTCCAAGTGAGATTGTCCTCCCTTCAGTTTGCCTCAGGATAATGTTGTTTCCACATGAGTCACCTGTCCAATGCAGTTAGCTCTGGAGAGTTTACTCTTTCATTTGCTCATGCATATACACATCTGGTGCACTCTCACACAAATGTGTACATACTCTACTTAGACATTAAGTCAACTATAGTTTTCACTCCTTGCTGTTGTGTTGTGTGGTGGAAATGATGGAATCAGCATCAGCTCATTAATCCTCACACCACATGCCACTGAAAACTCCTGGAACTTGGCTGCTCATCCAAGGGCTCTCAGATCAAATCCCCCCAAGCAGACAGACCTTTAAATGCTGACAAAGGATTGGATGGGGGGCACAGCTAAAGGGGGTCTTGTTAAGGGTCATTGTAGTGGAACTTGTAGCAGAGCTGAGCAGAAGACCATGTAAGGGATTCTGACCCAGAACACAGCAGGGAATGTCTGTGCTGCAGCCTTCAACCTATGTATCAGGGAATACACAAACTTGCCTTTTCAGATCATCCAAGGAGTTAAAAACATTATCAGGTTCAACCTTGTGTAAACTGGCTTATCATGCATCAAAAAGTCAATGCCATTTTCTTGTAAAGATGGTACATTATGTTAAATATGAATGCACTGATTTTGAATTGAAATGAAAATAGTACAACAAAGCATATGAAAAGTTGAGATTGATTCATCTTTTCTCCTTGAAAAACAAATGTTCTCTTTAAATCTTTTGCAATACAGCAGAAAGCAGTTTGGACAAGGATAAAGTAATAAAGTAACCTACATTTAAGGAACTAAACTGTGTTTTATAATTGTTCTTTATAATCCCTGAAAAACCCAACTGCAGTCACGAGACGTGGCCATATATCCAATCCACGCCGGAAGTTTGTTCTTCATGTAACTTACTAAAATTTAACCCTGCTCCTGGGCCTGACCCTTCTCCTAACCCAAACCACCCGACTACACCAAACGCATCTGTTTGCAAGCCGCAGATAGATACTCTTAGCAGTGTTTAACTAACTTCCGCTGGAGATTTCCTGTATGGATTGGATATATGGTGGCGTCCTTATCGGCTATTGGCCGCGTTTCCCAGTTAAGATTCTTCTTTGGATTAAAGAAGGCCTCAAGGAAGCTCTTCCCAACAAAGGATCGCAAAGATACGCCCGTTTCCCAGATTGCTTCTTTCACGCGTTCTTATTTCCTGAGAAACGTCTAGGCTACGCTACATCTTTAGAAGGTCCTAACAGACGCTATCCACTTCCGGGGGTGCTGAAAAAAAAGCAATCGAGGTCAGGTATACCGATCGACACCATTCATTTAGTGTGGAGGTTATTTTCCGACGCTGATATTGAGCCCATTTATACGTTTATGTGTTTGTGCAAGAAGACAAACTGTTAAAAATATGCATGTGATTACCAGTGATTGCAAATATTCATTGAAAAGCTCATTGTATATTGTGTAATTGGCCAAATTGTGCTAAACAGGTGTAGGCGATTGGAAATTTACAGATGCCCTATAAATAATGGTCATTCTGACGCTATTTGTTGACGTAATGGCTGAAGGGAACCCCACCAAGAGGATGAAGTGCTCTCCGGCCTTCACGCCAGAGGAGATGGCGATTCTGATTGAAGAAGTGGCAGGTAAAAAAAAGCATTCTCTTTGGAGGGACAAAGGGGAAAAAAGACATAGAAGCAAAGGCCAGGGCATGGCAATCAATAGCGCTGAAAATGTCCCCATCCAGCCCTTGCAGTGTGCGCGACTGACCGACGCCTTGCTGAGTCCGGTTCCATCCCCCACTACCTCCAGAAAGCTCCCCACCGCGTAGAAACGCAACGCAGCCAGGCACTGCACCTCTGGGCTCAGAGCAAAGTTGCACCTTGTGGGCCTCCTGATGTGTGGAGCAACTATTTGAATGATCCGCTCGATTTCGTCGCGCGGTAGCCTGTGACGCATCTGAATAGCGCGATCTGACAGCACATCTAGAGGACTGAAATGCTGGCGCATGAAAGCATGTACATACACAGTGTCACTCTGTCTACGGCGACGCTGTTGGTTTGCTACCAAAATTTGCTGTAAAGCAGCCATGATGTCTGATACGGGTATGCGTAAATGGCCATGCTTTTATTGAGCGAAGCGGGTGCATCTCATCATGAACAGCTGACAAATGCGTAAATATGACGTGAGTCCTCATAGATTGCGTATAATTTGCGTACAATTCCTACCGCAATGTTTTTGTTACTGTGGTTGATACCCACAGCTTTATCTAACGTAAGCTAAGTATAGGGAGGCCTATCTTGCCATAATGATTCAACTTAACCACAATATTTTCTGTCATTCACTCGGTAACTACAGTTTTCTTCCATCATAGATGATTGACATTATGACATGAGTGAGAAAACATGACTCAAAATACAACAACTGATCCGTGAATAGGTCCATTTTTAATAATTTCCATTTTCTACTTTTTTTCACGGGAAATAGTGTCGTTTCCAAAAGTGACCAGTAGATGGGCCTGTTGTTCCCTTAGCAGGGGGAACGTTAAAGAAGGGTCGAAAAGAGTGGGTCTGGCCGCTCCTGAAAATAAAGAAGCTACTGAGTTAAGAGCGCATCTGGGAAACGCAACGTCCAAACAAGGCACCTTTAAGAAGTGACTTAAGGAGGACCTCAGCGTTAAGAGTGTCTTAACTAATCTGGGAAACGCGGCCATTGTTGGTTGGAAAAACTGAGTGTTTGTGAGGAACGTAACTGCGGCAGCTACACCATACAGTACAAAGAAGTGTACTCTGCATTTCTGGGTGCAGTTAAAACCAAACCCATCCTACAAACCTCTTCAAATCTGAAAGTAAATGTAGAGGAAACGCTCTGTGCTCTGGAATAACTATGCCTCAATTTACTTGTAGAGTGGGTCCCAGAGCGTTTCCTCTCCAAAATGCCAAATGCCTCATCGAAAGCTTTTATTGACCGAAGACGCATCTCTTATGATGAACAAGCAGGAATCAGGTAAAACAGGCAAGTGCTTGTTTGTATTTCAGGGTTTACAGGACAATTACATTAATAATCTGAATCTGAATTGGTAATGATGAGCATAAACACATGTTTACAGCTGTGCCACTCAGTTCATTGTACTCAATACTTGCAATGGTGCTTTTGGCACTTTTCCTTGAAGGCCTTTGTCAGCAGCTGCTCATTATTCCAGTCAGCAGCATTGCACTAAGCTGTCGGTACCAGACATTTACAAAAGCAATCTGCTCTCAGTAAACACTGTTGGTATTTTGTGCCTTTCCAAACATACAAATGAGCCTGAATTAGTAGTTGTTCAGCCTGTCCTTCCATCTGTTTTTGTTGAGCCAGTCGCGGTGGATGGATTTTTGAGAACTTTTGGGTGACGTGCAGCAGTCTGTTAAATTCACCTTTCATGTTATGGTAATCCAAGAAAGCTAATTGTTTTAGGAGCTATATGACACAGATTAAGGCCTTTAGCAAGTGTCATAAAAGATTGAGGGGGTGGTTAAAGATGGCAAAGGAGCTAATTGCCATTAATGTGCCAGATTGTTTGTTGCACAAAACCATCTGGGAAGCTATCTGTGCAAGATGTTTGGAAAAGCGGAGGTACTTTTAAAAAATATTTTGCAAGTGGTTGGACAAACCGACTTACTGTTTGTCATGGGTACACTCGATCTACTTTGCATGGCAGCATTAGTCCAGGTTGTGTGACTGTAACAGCCTGCTTATGTTCAAGTCAGCTAAATGAGATTAACTAAAGTTAGAAAGGTTCCCTTTCCTGTTTTCATTAGCGGTCCAATTTCACAACCCTGAGTGAGTTCAAATTAATACAATTTGTGTGCCTGTGATATAAAATGTACTTTAATGAGTTTGGTCTATACAAGAAATGAGGTAAAACTACACTGTCCTGCTGTGCCCTTGTAATTGTTCAGCAGGTGAAATAAATTCGCTGCAGGCGGTTGAAGATCAGCAGAAAGGTGTGTGCATGTGTGAGGCAGAGAATGTGTGAGAAAGTGAGAGACTCAGGTTTTATAGGGAGAAGCAGCACTTCTACCAGATCAGAGTATATCTACAGGAAAACGGTTAAAGTCAGTGTCATGTCTTCTTAAGTTATACATATATGACAGTTTTTCTTTTTTGCAGGGATTACAAGGTAAAAAAAAAAAGAAAAAGAAAAGAAAACTTCGCTTACTGTATCACATGATGTCATTCTGTGCTTGTAAGTACCCACACTGACATAATGAATCAGTTCACCCAAGCCTTTGGCCCCAATTCTAACCATCACTTAGGCAATTTAATTTCTCTTCACTTCACCGACCACATGACCATGTGTCAGTGTGAATAGTTTTCAATGTCTCTCTATTCATACTGGCAGCAACATCACAGACACACATCATAACATGATGTTAAAACAACTTATGACCATATTATAGAGCATACCGAGACCCCAGACCATTATGATGCACTCAGACACTTAAATTCCTATTTTCTGAAGTCCAGAGAGTTTGTACGCGTCCTTTCTTAGGCATTTTTTTTTCATTTAACCTTTATTTCTACAGGAAAGTCCCATTGACATTAAAAACCTCTTTTCCAAGGGAGTCCTGGCCATATCTATTTGAAAGGGTGTTAAGTTTCCAGAGGTCAGGCTAGAAACACAAATATATATATTAACACAGGAAAGGGATTTTTTTTTTATCACTATTTTTGTGTGTGATATGAAATAATTTTTAGATCTGGTGAAGTTCCCTTTTTGACCCTTAAATGTGGACTTTGTTATTAAAGGAGAACCAACAGTCAAAACACGACTGTTTCACAAAATATTATGATAAATTTTTTAGTTTTTGGAGTTATTAATGTATACATTGTTATTACATTATTTCTTTTACATTATTCATGTATGCAGTAGCACAAAAATCACATCTGTAGTCTAAAATTAACAAATTGTTTATCATGCCTGTTTTGCATTTTGCAATGACACATAGTGATGATCAGAACCTTTCACGTTTTTGCATGACAATTTTGTAAATTTTATAAGTATTAAATTACAAATCAGGCTAATTTCCTTCTCTGTATTATCAGCACAATACAGTTACTGTGGTTCATGATGTTATACAGTACGTTGACTGCTGTAGTAACAGTACACAAATCAAATTAGTCCCAGCTGTAATTAAATATTCTGTTTCAAGATTGAAACTTAATTAGACGGATACTGTAATAAAGTGATCACTGTTTTATTCACTTAAGTAAAATAAAGGTGAAGTAGTGTGGCAAACTAAAATGTATTTTGAAGCATGTGCAGCAACTTCTGGTGCCTGCATCATGCAGCCACAACTTATTTTGATGTGAAAAGAAAATCAGGAACCATAATTTGTGAAAAATATATATTGTGGAGCAAGAAGTGCTAGCTTACCAGAGCTCTCCAAACTAACTTCATTTCTAATCTGTAAGCTATTTTTCCCTTTATATACCTGGAACTTCTAAATCTGGTTCTATGTCACAACTCAAGGCTCATGAAAATACTAAAAGCGGCCTGTATTAAAGATTCACTACAGAACTTTTCGCAATTTTCTCAGTGACGTACCTCCTATCAACGGCTAAACTGGCAGCCATCTTGCCTACTACCTGTACTATGATCTCACTCCAGCCAGTAAAAGACAGTCCTGTCTTGACTCTTGTCTTATCTCTTGTTCTGTCCCTTCCTCTCTTTCTTTTTCTCTCTTCATCCGATAATGTTTTCTTGCTTTTCTTTGCCATTTCTGCCATTATATCAGTTTATATCTGTTTGCTAGCACATGAAACCAATAGTCGGCTGCAACATCGCATGCAAAACGTTGCATAGTGCAGTTTCTCAGCTTCAGGACGCTGCTGGGCAGTGACGGCTCAAGAAATCCACATAATGAATGTTGGTATGCCATCAAAACGAGTCAGACACACATATTTTTAAGGTTGAAAAGTTACATTGTGGGTCTTTAAAAACTTAACTTCTTCATACTGTCAACGAAAAAAGAAGCCAAATCTCCTTCTTCATCTTATGTCTGCTCTCATATAAAGAAAATTAAGCCCCTTAACTTGGAGTAGAAACTCTCCCCTCCACTGTCCAATGCAGGATAATGGCCCAGGAATTAGCAAAGCTAATCTTCATCCCAGCAGCCTCACACTTGGCAGCAAACAGCTCCAGTGCATTCTGAAAGTTAAAGCTTGATGAAGCCAGCAGGATTGCGTTATCTGAAACAAACCAAAAGACAAACACACACACAAAAAACAGAAGTGCAGCCCTCAGCTCAGCCTTGAAATCCAGTCCATCAAGATCAGGAAGAGGATTGGAGCCAGTATACATCAATACCAGTGTCCAACATGCAGAAGAAACAGAAATGCAATTCTCAACTCATTTTATTGTGTGTTGCACAGTAGCAGCTACAACAACCCACATTCCTGCAGCCTAGACCACAAAGTATAGAAACACAGACAGGAGCCATGAGACATCTGTAGCCTGGAAAAGCAAATTCCCATGATCTCTCCAATATCCTTGCAAGAGTAAGGAGCTACATATCTGTTCCACATCTAGGCAAAAAAAAAAAAAAAAAAAAAAAAAAAAAAAACCTCCAGTCCTGATATTTTCCCCACAATCCTTCAGTATGAGCATTTGCAGGAAGACTTGGACTTATTTGTGTTTCCCTAAACAATTAAATTGCAAAGGTAGCGTGACAATTATTTAATTAATTTATTTTCAAACACTTTGTCCCAGGTTTTAATCTGCTGTGGATTTATGATGTTTACATCTGAGACACTGAGTTATTTATGTCCCATTCACATATGATCAATGTTAATGACCAGATGTGTGCATCAATAAAGAATATTCAGGCAAGCAGTTTACAAATAGGTTATTAACATTAAACTGTTCTCAAAATAGAATAAAATCAGGCAAAACAAAATGTGTGTGATGGTGCACGTACAGCAAGTGGCGATTTTAGGAGGAAAATGTTCATTTCTTTTTCATATGTTGATTTAAATTTTTGTTTAAACTGGTTCCTTTTAGACACACACTGAAGTAAAATACCTGACGACTGCTGTATCTTTTATGAAGGTGAATATTGCCCCATCACACTAAAGTAAATATATTCTACACCCTCAGTAAAATTAGGTAGTCTCTAGTAGACCCTGATGGCCTCTATGTTTTGCCGCCTCAGAGCTTCATGCAGCTGACAGTTTTGGTTTGGCCGTAAGCAACTGGGACTTTAAGCTCATGGGGAGATGCTGCAGCTTTGGAGATGGAAGGAGACAAGTGTAATCTGTACATTAAAGGCTGCCAGATAAAGTCTGGTAACTGGAATGAACACAAGACAGACTCCAGTACCACTGCTAAGTACTGACCCTCACCCAGATGCTGTATCCATATCCTCTTCAATATGGAGGAGACTATTAAGTTGTATCAATGCTTTGATTTAAGATTAGACTGAAAAATATGTTTTTGTTAATCTGTGATTTACATTTTATGTACATTTCTATCACAGTGTTGAGATTTTTATTGACCAAGCAGTCCAATTATTATATCTAATAGAGGTTATAGATAGGAATTTGTGTGAACTGATAAAATGCCACATATTCTGATCTCAATTGTTTTCTTACCTTGTCTGTGTTTTGTGGTCAAAGTGAATCAATGGTTTTATTTCTTTTCTTTTCAGCTGAGCTGTTTGAAGCCTTTACAAGCATTTAGAGATTAATGGGAAATTATACTATAAAGTTCCCCGATAAATGATTGATTTATTGTTTCACAAACAGTACATTTTATTAGGAAGTGTTAAACTTCCCAAGGGGCAGGGAAAATTCTTAAAGGGTAAAATCTTCACAGGTCTCAGTTTTTCCTGAAATGCGGTAAAAGTGAGCCATTAAACTACTTGCAGCTCTGGTTTACCGTTCATTAAACTTGAATTTATTGATTTACAAAATGACATGCATTCTATTATAAATAATGTGTTTGGAGAGTAAGTTTGCACTGTCACAATGAAAAAAGAAAACTGTTATAAAGATGAGCACTTATGATGCAAAGGAGACCATATCCTCTGGCTGTAGGCAGACTGGTTCTGAGGGGGGAAAAAAATAAATAAAAGTCCAAATAAAGCTCTAGTTTTATTCATTTGTGAAAAAAAACTATCTCTAGGTTAATTAGCAAGCAATACATTTTTGTGAAGGTAATTGCTTGATTTTGTAATTCTTATGGAGTTTTTTAGTGTATCTTAACCTTTTACTTTTACTTAAAAACTTCTCTTAAATATATATTTTTTTTATTGAAGTATTTGATTTAATAAATGTTTTTCAATTTACTCAAAAGACTTTTTTTCCCCCCAGAAACTCAAAAGACTTTTTACAAGAACCTGAAGACTGACACAGTGTTGGCCATGGTTGATCAAACCTGATCTGTCCATTTACTGTAAGTGTGAAGTTTAACAACAAATTTACCCTTAAATAAAGGCAGATGGCCTGTTGTTATGCAGCAATAGAAGCAGCTGCAAAGGTTATAATTATGAGTGACTTCCACTTAACACATGCTGGAAGTTTCTACTTGTATTTTATGCAAAACATCTGTTTCAGTGTATCTTCCTTTGCATGTTTTAACTTTTTATAACATCACTTTGCATATTTTCTGCATACTTTTCAAATATGTAATTATGCATAGGAAAAACTGTGAGGGTAACTGCTCGTTTAATGCAAATGTTTACACGCATTTAAGAACACTACAAATCACACAAGGTAAAATAGAACTGAAATATTCATTATAGAGTCATTGCTAACATTTGGAAATATGTTGCTTGTAGGACATCACAGGTTTTATTATTAACAAGGACAACTCCAGACTTTTAAATACTTGTAGTTGCTCAGACTATTTAAGCTGAGTTGTAACTGTGTTGTGGCATACTTTGGCACAAATTAAAGTTTAGTTTCTTTCAACATTATTTTTCCTGCATAACAGAATAGCAAAATATTATTTAGCATCATTAACTTTGAGTGGACAGAATTTGATTTTTGCAAACAGCGCACTGAAGAGATGGTCTGTGCAGCCTCCAGCTGCCAGTAGGATTTTATTGGGGGACTTCAAGGTCTTAAAGTCTTTCTCGTTGGGGTGAAGAAGCTGATTTTCAGTTTATGGCTCAATGAGTAATGAGGAAAAATAATGGGACAGCAGAAGGAATATATCTCCTCCACACCCTTAATAACAGGAATATGATTAACAGTTGGTGTGTATATGAAGCTGTCATATTTCCAGCAACAGATCATGATTGCATTGAAAATATGATGTGCAGAAAATGACTTGATGTGGTTTTGCATCAGAAATCACTGAATGCATAGAATTTCATTAAATCTAATGTATAAATTTATTTTTAAACTGCATATGCAGTGAACACCTAGATTTCACAACACAAAGTAAAGAAAAAGCCACAGGCTTATTTATGCTCCAAGCTTATTTACCTTACAGTATGTGTTACCCTCCGTAGCTCTCAGGCTTGTCTCTCCTCTTGTGCTACAACTGTGTTTTCTTTTCTTTTGTAGTTTTTAGATTCCAATATTTCTCTACTTATGACATCAATCATTATTTCTTTACCCGTGTTGTGTCTTTTACTAGTGTGGGTTGAGTAGTCACATTTCATCAGTCAGTTTCGTAATGTCCCTCATGTTGAAGTAGTAGCTGGGCTGGCATAAAGGTTAGACTTGATGCTATGAGGGGAAAAAAGCACAACAGCAGCTAAATAAGTGTTGTGAACTGGAGTTGCATTAAAATTCTTCCAATCATCATAATATTTCCTTTCCAAAAGAAAGTGGTGCCCCAATTTTTGGTTCACTCTATTAGTTTAACTTTATTGTTGAATAGCTTCCATCAAATGATTTGAGATGGCAATAAAAACGTATAATTTGATGCCACACAACACAGATTAGTGGTTTTAGCTTCTTGAGCTGAAAATAATTGAGCCAGTTGACTTCCATCCCGCTTCGGAAACTGTAATTAATGTGGCTGTATCCTTACACAAGGCAGCTATTCTTCTGATAATTCAAGAATTAAACTACATTCACCACCCAGCTCTATAAAACCATTTTTATGTGTGCAATGTGATCTTAGAGCTCCTGCAGAATGGCTAGTTGAGAGTCTAATGTAGTCAGAAACTGGAGATATGGGAGATACTGGGTATATTTAGCCCACCAGCAAAACAACAGCTCAACACCTGGAGGAAGCTGTTTCTGTCTTCCCCCTGAGCACTGAAAGCAGGAAGGTCAGTAAGTTCTGAAGTCAGACGAAGTACAGCCTGCTTGGTGCCATCTTTTAGAGATATCCAACTTACCTTGACTGACTGCATTTAGAAAAGGAAAATGAACACAACCACACAGACAGTACTTTGGCCAAAGTTGTTGTATTTAAAGTGCTTTATGAATTAACTGGATTGGATTAATTGGAAACACCTGTTTTTTTTGTTTGTTTGTTTGTTTTGTTTTTGTATGTGTGTGTCTTTGTGCTTGTGTTCTGGTTGTATGTAGACAATGTTCATTATACCAACGGCTGTAAAATTTACATTTCTACATTTAATGTGAACCAAAATTGACATTTTTCTGGTCAAATATCTCCCACTTTTAGTGTTGTCCCTTGATGTGCAGGTGGTACATTTGAAAAAATATGAATTTATAACTATCATGCATGCCCAATTGAACACCCCAGGAGGAAATAGTATTGCTTATTTTACAAAAAACATTGTATTTCCTAAAGGTAAAGTAGATGAAATCATGCAGTTTCTGTGAAACTGAGGATTTTCTCAGCACTATTCACATTTTCACAAACTGCACGTGTCTGATTTCCTTTCTGCTGTGCCCTGGTGTGTAATGGCATTGTATAAAGGATCTTGTTAAAGATTAGTGTAACAATAAGCACAAATTAAAGTTGGGGCTGATTTTGTCAGCTTTGCAAATGTTTCATCAGAAACATATACAGGCCTATATTGTTGCATTAAAAGAAAAATGAGATGATGAAGTTTTTACAGTTCATTTTAAATCGGACACCTTTGATTTCTCATTCAGTGAAGGAAGGCTCAGTATGCAAAAGATTTAGCAAAAAAAAAAAAAACGAAGGACTTATCTTTTAGTTACTGGGGTAAAACAGGTTTTTATGCACCAATGTCAAATTATATTCATACCTCAGATGATGTCAGTCTCTACACCTCCCTTCCCTCCTCTCTTTTCCATTTCCTGCAGCACATTTATCACCTTCTGTTCTCACCCTCTTCCTCTGTTCTTCACTGTATCCAGTTATCAGTGTGAGTGGTTGTGGGAGGGACAGTCCTCAGCTCCAGGCAGGTATGTGCTTACTCAGGCAGCCTTATCACTAATTCAGAAAGATCAAAGGTTATCCAGTAGAGGCGTATTTATTACAATGACACCGGCTGTCAGCAGCAGAATGCAAGGCCGCCAGGCAGAGCCGGAGAAGGTGAGATGCTTCTCTGTGTTGAGCAGTCTAAACCTTTCGCTCACAGAAACTATCTAGAATTATTCTTTGTTTGTGTGAGTCAGTGATGTTTTACAAGGATCACACCAATTTAAACTTAAATATATCAAATCTTTATTGTAATGAATACTCACATTTACAGTGTGAGTATTATTCATACTGTATGCCATGTTGTGTAGAGCCTGCAGGGGATTTGGCATTTTTTGAAGTCACAGAAGGTTAACCACAGCTCCATGAACAATCACTGTGACTGTAGGTGTTTGTTGGGAGTCATGCTGGATCGAGCTACAGTACTTAGTTAGTAGACAAAGAGTTATACTTATGTCATTGGTAGAAAACTATGTTACTGAGTACATCTTAAGTGTGCGACTTCAAGTTAAATTAGTACAACTACATAAAATGAACTTGGTACAAACAATCCAGTAAATAACCCTTCATCATTTCGCATGTAAGGTTTTTGAAGTTATTAAATTAATATGAAAATACATCGAAATGATTTCTGGAAAATACATTATTGTGGAGCAAGAAGGCCCAACTTTGGATATTAACTGCAAATTGTAATGTGGCAAAAATTTAATTATTCTTATTTTTTATTTTCTTCTTTTACCACTAGAAACTGCTGCCTCATAGCCATTTAAAAACCACAATGCTGACCTACTGGATAAATTCTCCTTGTCCTGCAGGGACCCCAGTTCATCACCTGATGCTGAATTTTACTTTGTGAGAAGATACATGTGGTGAGCAAAAAAATGTAATTGCAGTTAGAAAGATCCCTGGCTTATCAGCTCACCCCCTGATGTTTGTGCTCGGTACCATATTAAGTGACTTTATTCCTTCAGTGCGATGGGCAAGGATGGATGCTGGATGCAGCTGCTTTTGTTTGGGGACAAACTAGATTTTAGAGTGTCTCACTATATGAGTGTGGCAGTTGACGGTCCTGTCACTATGCTATGCCTCCGAGTGTTGATGTTCCCTGGCTACTTGGCCAAGGGGATGTCCCTTTGGCTGACTGGTTAGCACGCATGACTCTCTCCTGGAGTCTGGGGATCAAATCCCGCCTGGGCCCTCCCCCATACTGCCACATGAGGTACAAAGTGGTGTTGTAAAAACGCCACAAAAACAACAGGCAAGCAACAGTTGGTTTGCATGCTTATCAGATATATCTGCAGAACTGTATATTATTTTACTCTTTCATGGTTTTAAACTATTTCCAAATTCAAATTCTTCATATTGCTCCTTCAAGCAATAGAAAAACAAATACTCCAATCCTTACTAGTTAGGAATTATATTTGTTCTTATTTTCAAGTTATTAATGTTATAATAAACAGTCCAAGTTAATGAGGAAAAAAAGGAAACATCTAATGTGATGGTTAGATTTAAGTGCCATAATTAGTAAGCTGCTAAAAACACTTAACTTAAAATTTTAAAAAAATGTAAATGTTGGAAAAAATAAAAAAATAAAAAGCTGTGACTGAGAAGGGGATTACCAAAAATCCAGATTCAGACAAAGAAGCATCATTGCAACAGAATGAGGCCTGGGGGAATTTACAAACCAGATAACCCAATTACTCAGACAGCAACACTCATTAGACATCTGCTGAATTTATTTGTTTCAATTTAAATAATTAGTGTCATGCTACATAAAATCCTATTAAAACCAAACATCAGTTTCTACCTTTAGATTCAAATCAATGTTGCTGTGAGATACATTTATTTACCTGTTCATTTTCTCTTCTGTAACTTTAGGACAGAGAAACCCTTTGGAGGTTTACTGCATCTGGCATGCTGCAGTAGCATGAACAGGGCTCCCCATCCAGTGTGCTCATCACCACCACAGGAAGCTGGAGACCTGGAGCTGTGGGGGTGAAGCCAGCTGCCTTCTTCCATCAGTTACAGGATGTATGGCAGAACTTGCTCTGCTGGCATAAAAATGCAGCAGATAATACAGCAGCTTGTAGTCAATGTCCCTGCTATCACCAGCAGAGGTTGAATGAGCAGAGCTGGAGCTGTCAATGGGAGAGGAGAGTAGAAGTTTTAAAAAGGTATGATATATGATTGCTGGTTGCTCTTTAATCACATTGTGATTCACAGGTTCATTTACGCATGCGGATTAAAGTGGAGGTAAAACAAACTAAAAGGATAATGCTATGCAAGTGCAAGATGTTATTACGCAAGAGTATTTTCAAAGTTTGAAATACTCTAAATACTTTTAAAAAGTTGTATGTGATGGCATTTTATGCATTGTCCAAAACAAATGTAACTATTGCATTACATTTGAATTAGAGACACCTTTGAGTTCAGTTAACCCCTTCAAATCCTTCAATTTTCACGTTTTGTTTAATGGATAAGACTTTTTGTGGACCAGTTACTTTACTGGACTACTTCTACTGGAGCCTCACTGATGTAACAGGAGCATTTTTGATGCAGTATCATCAACTACTGGATACAGTATGGCTTCAAAAAATAAATTTCAATGTTTCAGTGGCTTGAAATAGGTGTTAACTGAATGTACAGTTAGGATTTTAGCGTGGGTGGTTCTCATCTCTAGCTTTCCAGTGGTGTAAAACAAGTGCAGGGACTTGGAAGGTAGACTAAGTAAAGCACATATTCATACGTCACATCCCACCTATTGGACATTGTCACCAAGGAGTTATAACACATACAGTATATTGACATATCTTGAGCTTCAGACAAGCATTTACAAAACTAAGCTGATGTAAACATGGCAAAGCTTGAATGCAGACCATTCCTCATGTGCAGATGGGTGAAAAAACTCGGGATTGAAAGCTGTTATAAAAAGTCCTGCAGTTTTTTTTACTTATGCTGGTATTTTTGTAGCATCACTGCTATGTGCCTGCATGAACAAACTGTGATGACATAGATTCTTCTTGGGAGCCCATTCTCTTGTCTCCATAATAGAGGTTGCAAGAAAATAGTTGAAATAATCTCCATACAGCTTTTGTTTTCAAGAGATTAATAAGAAAACAACTGCAGCTTTCATCGACCAATTAGCTTTAATTAAGGCTCCACCCAAAATATAGCACAAGCTAACAAAGAAAGGCCCAACTGAAGTGAACACTACAAACTCAGGCATGTTTTCACTCAGTTCCTTTTGATACCAGTGAGAGGTTAGAAAGTTACTTTTCTCAACATCCTGATCAGATTTGCATTTAAACATCTCAGGCAACCAAAGACAAGATTAACATAAGGCATTTCCCAGCGATCAAGTAAGACTTTCACCACACACACACACATATTAGTCTACAATGAGTTTGGCTGACCACAAACTCATGTTATGGATGAATGAAGGGGTCACAAGAAGATAAACAACTCTGAAAGGGCCATAGATTTGATAAAATTTCAAACCTGAACTACCACCAGCCATCTGGTGTATCCACTCTTATAAACACATAATGCTGTTTGTGATAACACAATTAAACTTAAGCATAATGAAATACTGTAGCACTTTCATTATCCATACAAGGCTGTGTTTTAAGTGTCATGAGTTCCTGAGTGCTCTTTCATGTGAGAATCATTGCCACTTTGGTGGAAGCCCTTATGAAGTGTTTTACTGATTTACACACAGTATAAGATCTCACAGTTTCACATTTTCCCAACTGAGCACTTTGCTCTCGCACTGCAGGCTTAGTTTGGGTTCTTACATTTTCCAAGAGTAAAATGGGAAGAAGAACCAACAGCTATAAGGCTCCTCTCATGGAACCAGCCGCCAGTTTGGGTGCAGAAGGCAGATACTCTCTCAACTTTTAAGATTATATATAAGATTCGGATTAAACTTTTTTTTGTGATAAAGCGGGGGTGAGAAACCCTTGTTATCGAGGGCCACAGTCCTGTAGGTTTTAAATGTTTCCCTGTTTCGACACACCTGATTGAAATCAATCGGATCCAACAGCATCTGAAGTTCTGCACAATGATTCATTCATTTACATCAGGTGTGTTGGAACAGGGAAACATCTAAAACATGCAGAACTGCAGCCCCTGAGGACCAGGATTCCCAAACACTGTGAGCTTTGTTAAACGTAGGCTGGGTGATGTTTTTTAACATATTGCTTAAAATCTCCTTCACACCCACACAAATGCTCTGAGAAAAAATTGAAAAATTTAGACACCAGTGGAACGGATGGAACTAAAAAACCCCATCCAAATGTCTTGAACGGCCCGTTTTTATTGATTGAATGATGATATGTCCATCAAAATGAACTGCCGTTTGTCGTTCAGGATAGGAAACTGAATCAAAGTTGAGATTTAATGTGATCCATTGGGTTCCTTAAAAAACTTTAAAAAAATAGTATTATAGCAACAGCTATTGAACCAGATGGATGTATATTATAATCAGTTTGATATTTCAGTGGATCATAATACAGAGAATTGAAATGATTGAATTGGATTATAACTGGATTGACCTTTATCTTTAAAATAAAGGTTAAAGTTAAATTTGTCATTAGGGCTACTGTATATATATATATATAAAAAAAAAAGCTGAATTGAATTTGATGTTTTGTAAAGCTAGTTGCATTCATAATGAATGCTTGCTTGTATGAAAAAAGTAAAAAAAGAAATAGAAATGCATGATGAAAATCAACGTATTGTCAGTATTTATAATAATGTCAACAATATAAGACCCCTCATAAATGTATAAATCATGTTTTGTAAGTACGTGCCAAGTACAAGATGGCTTAAGGGTAAAAGACTGGAATGTTGAATCTTTAAATGTTCAATCATCTGAATAAATGGTTTGACATGCAGATAAAATAAGAAAAGAATAATGAATAGCTTTAAAAACACAAATTATTCAAAGTTTAATCAAAAGAGGAAAAAATACTTTGTTTGATGTGACTGTTATCTATTTGTCCATTGTTGGCTTATCATTGCAATGAATGTCAGTTGTAGTTGAAATTGGCTGGAATTAAATGGGGGACTTCTGGTTTTAAAGTGTGGCAGAAAATAATTTAAAGAATTCTGTATTTTCTCTGATACTGAAAAAAAAAATTGGGAAGTCACAGGTTCCCTCACTAATAGTCAATGCTCAATAAATGTTCTTGTTAAAACCAAAAACTCGCTGATTTTATGTGATCTTTTTAAAATTTCATAGAGGTAATTCACTCACGTGCAGTAACCCTGTGACATCAGCAATGCCTTTATCTTCCTCAGTAAGAGGTCATTATGGGTTTTGCTGCCTCAGTCCCTGCTGGGAGCCACTGAGAAATATCAATAGTGAACCTTATTGGAGAGTCACCTCCAGATCAAAGGAATGACCCTGAGCTTATTTAAGAACCTATTCGTTTATTTGATCTCAGGGAACTGAGTTGTTATCCACTGAATACAGATATTTTTTACTTTCATCGTCCTGTTCTCAACTGATGCCTAATTGTTCACTGTGATGTACAAGTATGCATTTATTAGATGGAAAGTGTTTCTTTATTTCCTTTATAAACAAGCAATTTCCCATGTGGCTTGGTGATGGGATAAGAAAACACAAAAATCACTATTGGTAATTGAATATTCAGCTTTTCGAATAACAATTACAATATGCTGTTAATAATGAGAAAAGAGAGGTCTGGAAGCGTTGCATGCAGTAGACATCCAAAGTGATTTGCTAACAATTTGCTCTCTACAAATGAACCTTCTGCTAAAGAAAAGAAAGCTCTGTTTTAGGGTTTAGCCCTCCCAATACCATCTTTAATCTAATTTAGTTTTGTCTCATAAACCACTTTTATTGTTGGTTTTAAACTGCAAGTCAAAGAGTTAGAATAAAATATTCACAATAGAATTTAGGCAAATAAATTAAGATAAACACACCACCAAGCACTGATCAATAATGTAGAAGCAGGAAGAAGAAAGTCAGTCCATAATTGGCCACAACCAAAAGAAGAAATGTCTCCACTTTTCATCCTTACTCCATGTCTGTCCACAAGACATTTTCCTTTTTTTTTTCATTGTTGTTTTGACCTCAGCCTCTTTGAACATGTTGAACAAGCATTGTTCACTTTGCTTTTCTTCCTTCTTCCTTCTTCTCCGCAATGCTTTATCACTTCCTCTTTGGTCCACTATTTTGGTCCTTCATTTGCAAGTGAACCGAGACCCTTGGCTTTCAAGTGGACCAGAGTCCACTTATTCGGTGCGTACCAGAATGCAGTTGGTGTTCACACTGCAGCAAATGAATTGTACAATCTGTGAAAGCAGGGTACGGTCGGTTTAAAGCAGACCAAACAGCCGGATTGTGAAGGCATCCTTACAGTGTGAAAGTAAATGGACCATCCACCGAAGTGACTAAGTAGAGCTTGTCACTGAGCAACATGAAGGGTTGCTCCCTGCCTCTCCTGCAGCAAATTGTAATTGGGAAGCTTCTTATGAAGACTGTATTAGGCTTGAACACAGAAGTGAAAACAGATACACTAATAAAGCAATAAAATTGGTTTTGCTCCACTCTATACTTGTGGCGAACGAGCCAGCTGAAGTATCTCAGTTTGTTGTCTTGGGCAATTGATAAGCTGGGTTTATGTTTTCCTCCTGACATGTACGGCTTGTGGGTGATTTACAAAGATTTATTACGCAAATGACAGCGGGTGCAAACATATTGGAAACTACCCTATATAAATGAGGGTTTTGTGTGTTTCGAGGTTTGCAGTGTGGCAAATTGCGAGAGATGACAGCACAAAAGGAAATACAACCCGCAGAGGGAGATATTAGTGGAGGAGGGAGATGAAAATAAAATTCAAAATAAGTATGATAAATGTACAAATTTAGATAATACAACAGGTATCAGGACAGAGTCTCAGACATGGCCAGTTTATGAGGACATGGATTCACGGGGTGGTCTTTGCTGATACCGGTGACTGCAGGAGGAGGAAAGAAAGACGAGGCCTCGCCCAGGGGTGGTTAAAAGGAAATAAAAGCTTTATTAAAGAAATAAAACAAATAAAACTACTAAACTAAAAGTACTAAAATAACCAAAAGTAAACTAAAAAGTTATAAAAGGAAAAGGATAAAAGGGCTAAAGGGGCTTGCAGGGCTGGCAGTGGCGTCTCTCTCGGCGTCGTCCCGGGTCCATGGCTGCTCCTCCTGGCCCAGGCTCCCCGGGACTCCAACGCTGCTCTGTGGCCCGGGCAGTCCCTCCTCCGGGCGGCCGCGCCTGCGCAAGGCCCTCCTCAGTAGGCTCCGCGGCCGCCCTCTGACTCCCGGGCCCGCTTCCACGCGCCTCGCCGTCTCCACTGCTGCCGCCGCTGCTGCCCCACCACTGCCTCGAGCCCCCCAGCCGGGGGGCTCCCGTCCTCCCCCGGCTGCGCCTCCTGGACCCAGTCCTCCTCAGTCCTTCTTCAGCTTGCTTCTGTTGTCCGCACACCGGCTTTTATTCTCTCAGCGTTCAATTAAGCCAGGGGAGAGTCCTTCCTCCCCCAGGTGCTGCCAATCAGTTTGTTAAAAGCTCCCACTAGCCCGGGAGATGAAAACAAAATTCAAAACAAGCATGATAAATGTAAAAAGCAGCTAAACAACCAGGTAGTCAGGACAGAGTCTCAGACTATGGCCAGTTTATGAGGACATGGATGAGGAGTTGATGAACAAATGAAAGTGTCTGCAGCTCCAACATGGTCTACTATACACTAGGTGCGCACTTTGGCACAATGCCAATGGCTTCAGAGGCTTGCGCTGCCAGGTGACTGTGATCCAGTCCACCCACTAAAATACAAGTTAAAAGGTGAGGTTGGCAAAAACGGGAAATAAAAAAGACAATTAATGCCAGCTTTAGTTTTCATTAAGCTCCACAGTGGCTGCAAACTTAAAGGCAGGGTAGGGGATCGAGCAAGCTACATTTTAAAAAATACACACCCACAGGAAAAACCACGCCTCCAGAGCACAGGAATTTGTGCACCGATGGTTGTCGGCAAAGATAACTGAGAACAGCCGAGTGGCTAGCTTGTTAGCTTCCCAGTAAACAGCAGAGGAACCATGTTTCCTAAAAGTGATAATTATCTCACCTCCAACTTCTTCTGCAGTGTAAAACATCCTCACTGCAAACACCAACACCTCCATGACTTGATCCACATCCGTTTTCTTTCTCTTCGGTGGATTTTAAGAGCAAACCATTGCATTAATAAGTGCAGCAAGCAGCCATGTTCCTGTGTACTGTGAGACGCTAATGGCGAGTTACGCGAGTTGCCGCTTTCTAACTTGAGTTAGAAAGCGGCTTAAACTTTCGTTTAGGCTCTTTGTTACTGTAAAACCAAAATAGGCCACAGCAGTCTGCTGTCTACAGTAAGTTGAGCTCCGGTGTCGTCTTTACCACCTCCATACAGGAGCAACTTTCACTGGTTTGGGATTAAACCAGGCAAAGACGACATCATCACTACGTTTGGAAAGGAGCTGATTCCAACTGTTAGGGACTCACCTGCATCGCTGTTGGTAAGTCTTGCTGCTTGTGTAACGTTCTGCTTTATTGTGCAGAAGATCCTGGTAGACAGTAGACAGACTAGCCAACTGCCAACAAAGCTAACGGTAAACTCAAACACAATCTGATTTATGACCCCCTACTTCATATTAAATCTCCAGAATGCATTGTTATGCAGCGTTAATGTTTGTAAACGGCTCCACAATCAGTTTTTTCTTCTTTTTATTTACTGTGTCTGAGCAGAGGACGGCTGTCACACACAGCTACAGTCTTTACAGCTACAGTGTTGTGATGCAGCCATGAGCCGTGAACTGACAAATGACTGGTCGCGGCCGTGATACTGGTGTTAGTATCAGTCTTTTGACTACAATACGGGAATAATTTCTGCCACCGCGGTGGTTTAAACTGACTTGGTGACCATGGTGTAGTCTGAACCTGCATAATTATCTGAGAGGATTTTCTGAAGACAGTCACTCCCACTCTCCTTTTATCACCATTTTCAACTGTTTACATGCATTAATGTTTTGATTTTTGCAACCGAACAAATACCAGGACAAACATTATATTTCCCTGACACTTTCACGTCATATCTAGACCTCATCTGCATTAAAAGTAGAGTATTGCATGTAAACACACGTCTTCTCTTGTTCATTAATGCTTTTCCTGTGTTTTCTTGCCCCGCGGTCGTGCACACATCCTATGACGTTGCTCAGAAACCCATCTATAGTGTGTGAACACCCCACATTGCATATATTAATTGGAGCAAAAGTACTATTTGGGTAAGAGGTGCTATTTAGCACATTTGAATGACTGAACCCTTTTAGTACGCTGTTAGTAGATCACTTTGTACGTGCATTTTTTTGATGAGTAAAGCAAGGCGGGACCTGGTCCAAGATGAAGTGAGGGCTGGAGTTGAAGAGCTGCGTGCAAGCCAGTGGGTGGGACTGAGGCAACAGGGCGCATGGACTAGATGGGAAGAAGCCATGGACAGAAAGATCACATGGCCTGAGCTGTGGAGGGCTGAACCCTTCCGCATCAAATTCCTCATCGAGTCTATGATGTCCTGCCCAGCCCATCAAACCTCTTTTGCTGGGGCAAGTCCGAGACCCCAAGATGTCCCTTATGCCAAGGAAGAGGAACCCTGGAGCACATCCTCAGCAGCTGTCCTAAAGCGCTTGGAGATGGCCGCTACCGTTGGCGACATGACCAGGTGCTGAAGGCAGTTGCCGAGTCCATCAATGCATCAATTGTCCAGAGCAAGAGCTTACAAACAGCAAGGCAGGTAATTTCTTTTGTTCGGGCCGGAGAACGGCCACCTCCCCAATCGAAAGCCCAAACAGGCCTCTTGGGAACTGCAAAAGATTGGCAGTTAAGAGTAGACCTGGGGAAGCAGTTGAAATTTCCTGAAAACATCGTGGAAACCAGCCTTAGACCAGACATTGTCCTGCTGTCAGAAACATCTAGGCAGGTTGTGCTGTTGGAGCTAACTGTGCCTTGGGAAGAAAGAATGGAAGAAGCCAGTGAGAGGAAGAAGGATAAATATTCAGAGCTGGTAGAGGAGTGCCGGAGACGGGGGTGGCGTGCGCAATGCTGGCCGATTGAGGTCGGGGGAAGGGGCTTTGCAGGAAAGTCACTCTGCAAGGCCTTCAGTCTTCTGGGCATTACGGGGGCACGCAAGAGGAAAGCCATTAGAACAGCCTCTGAGGCTGCAGAGAGAGCCTCACGATGGCTGTGGATCCTGAGGGACAAGCAGTGGAAGAGTGCTCCTTGGACACAGGCTGGGAACTGATCACTCCCAGTCGGGTCGCCTGGGCGAGGGGGTCTGAAGTTGAAAGACCCGAAACCCCCCGTGACCCCAGGTACTATCACTGATGATGTGTCCGAGGTATTTGCATCACAGGATGTATGTAACTACTACTTTGGGTAAGAGGTGCTATTTAGCACGTTTGAATGACTGAACCCTTTTAGTACGCTGTTAGTAGATCACTTTGTACGTACATTTTTTTGCATGTGCAATGAGATGGCTCACGTTTTTATTCACACAAACCTTTGATAGATCTGGCCCAAAGCTTGAAAGCCAAACTATTTTTTTTTGTCATTGAACGAGAAATTACACCACCTCCACTTTTTCCAACAGATGTTCATGCATTAGATGTTGATTGGACTATCCAGAACCAAATGAACTCCAGATTTAACATCCATGTTCAATATGCCCCTTTAAACTGTACCTTTGCCACCAAAACAAATTAGATATATTGAAAATTAATCCACCAGCTGACAAATTGAAGCTACAGCTAATTGAGACCTCACACTACACAAAATGATACTTGTCCTGGCTTCCTTATTTAAAGATGCCCGTTTTTATTTATTTGTAATCCAGACTGATAATGTGACTTGATTGCTTGTCCTCATGCAACATAATGACTTTATGCTACATGAGGACATATCATATCTCATTTTCAGCCATGGAAAACATCAAAACGTATTACATCATCATTAGCTTGAATCTTTTTAATGAGCAACTGTTGTCACCCCAGCTACAACCTCAGTTAAGATAATTGTTAAGGATAAGTTGTCATCACACTTTGTTCTGCTCAACCCGATGTACTGCAGAACATTTTTCACCCAGTGAACTGTTCAGAGCTTCCTACTCTGTTCTCTGCAATATAAAGTGAATACTATTAACACTTACATCTGTGGTTTTATGGAGAACAGAAAAAATTAATAAGCCCAGAGACTCTTGCATGCAGAGACTGCACAATGATGCAATGGCTCAATGTGTTTGAGTTCTGAAATCAAAGTCAAGTCAACAACATGACTGTCCAGTATGAAATGCCACTTAATGCAGGCACAAAGGCATTGATCCTTTGGCTACATCTGGTATAGAAAATGAATGGGTGTCTGGTTGTGTCGGTATAATATAAAAAATGAAAGGATGATTAATATCGTTCATCAGGGTATGCACGAGGCCATCTGTGCACAATTCTGTCCCTGAAAATTAACTGTGAACCTGCAAAACTCACTCATTCTTAGTGATTAGGGGTTGAATATCTCTAGATGCAGAGTAGGGCTGGATGATATAGAAAAAAAGATTATCGATAAAAAAAAATCTGTATCGATCGATATCGATATTTATCAAAAAAAAATAGCCATTATCGAATTAAAAGCCATTTTAGGTGCAGCCACCTAAAGTCTGCACCAAAACTGTCTGGGTGAGTAAATGAATGTATTTCATGCTAGAAAAAAGGTTCAGATTGAAAGAAACTGAACTTCCCCTTTAAGCTTTTGCTGAGTGACCTACTTATAATAAAGATCACACTAACAAATTCCAATTCAGCTTTTGCCTGGGTCTGCGTTTGTGATTGGTTTGGCGGAAGTGGAAACTGTAGTATCATGCTACCCGATTGGCTACAGCGGAAAACTGTTTCTATATCGAACTTTTATTGACCCTCTTTTTTACTATTGAAAAAACCTCTATCAATCAATATATATCAATATTGAATTATCGTCCAGCCCTAATACAGAGTATGATCTACTTTATTCATCAACCGAACTATATTATACAGTAGGTGGGGTGGATGATGTTTTGTAGGAGCATTTTTTTACAATAATGCTTAAAATCCCCTTCACACCCAGACTGCAGCAAATTAATTAGATGCTCTGACACAAAAACAAAGAAATTTTAGTCAGCTGTGCAATGAACAGGACTGAAAAAACCCATCCAATCATCTGGACCAGTCTATTTGTAACGATTGCATGATGATACTCTGTTAATCCAACTCTTCTGCCATTTGTCCCTTCCCACTTCCCCTGCCACGTGTGCCCCTCTTCCTGTAGCTCACAGTGTCAGCAAACATGGCCAACAGAGTGCTCGCTGCTGCAGGTATTCATGCAGCAGCTATTTGCTCTGATAAATCCACCAAAAAAAAAAAAAAAAAAAGGATGACGATCAAGATGTGGAGGCACCATCGTTTCCAGTGTGGACTTTTTATACTGCAAAATAAGTTGGAGGTCAGCAAAGTAAACTTTTTTAGAAACATGGTATATTGAAATGTGAGGGGGGCGGGTTTCAAACGTTTTTTTTTAAATTGTTAGTTTTTCCAGGGTCTCCAGACCTACTTTCAAGAACACATAATGAGTTGGCATATGCATTTTTATGTTTGCAGCTGACTGTGAGCAGGCTGCAAAAGGTTCATCATCATTCTTTATCCAATTTTGGGCTTTATACCTAACATAAAGAGTGCTATGGTCCATTAAAGGTCCAACATTTCCTCCAAGAACAGGTTGTGTAAAATCATAGCATGAAGGCATAAAAGCTTAAATAATCTCTACAAGGTTTAAAGATTGCAACCTTTTAAAAGACTTATCGCCATCTAACATTTCTTTAATAGCCCTTAACATCTAAGGATGCAGTAGTAGTTATGCTGCTGAATGGTTGTGGGTGCACTGGTACATTAGTAATCGGATGTACAAATGTACAAGGGACAACACAGAAGCCACACATTTCAAAGAGAGAATGGCATGCAGAGTTAGCAAGCTGAGCTAGTATTTTGACCTAGTCTCTGGCTTTTTTGCAACATGTTGCTGCTTCTGTGATTGATGTCTTCCTCTATCCTCCAGTCTTCCACTTCCTCTAACTGTCCATTCAGCAAACAACTTGCTTACATATCAAAGGTCAAGAAGCAATAGATGACACAAATCATCAGCTTATGTATGGGTTCTAAAATCCATCAACTTGTTCCTGGCTGTGAGCTAACACAACCCCAAGGTCAAGGGCAAATGTATACAGATGCCCCCAATAGGTGCAGATGATGGACCAACCAGTTCCAGCTGAGCCTCTGACATGCAGCACGCGCCATCTGAATAAGACAACATAATGAAGATAAGCTTGCTGACTAACTAAAGCCCATTTTTCATGTGCTGTATATACCTCTGCTGATGGATCTTGTGAACTTGTGTTCCACAAGTGATTCAACAACACACATCCACATATAATACAATTGCACTATCGCAGCAGTATATATATATTAGGGCTGTCAGGCAATTATTTTTTACAGGATTTGTAATTAATAAATCTAATTAATCACATTTTAAGCTAAAGCAGTCATGGGGAACAATGGTCCTAAAGGGCCACAGACCTTTAAGTTTTCCATGCAACCCTGATCCAACACAGCCTATGAAGTTCTGTACAGTGACTCATTGACAGGTTTTCTTCTTCTTCTAGTGTCTATTGGCGGTTGGCAAACAGCTTTAGGTGCATTACCGCTACCCACTGCCCGGGTCATTCAGTGGGCCAAAATTTTAAATGCTTGTGCATTGAATTGGCACTCTGAATTAATTGTGATTATTTTTTTAATGCGTTGATTTCCTGGGTAATTAATTAATCTAATTAATCCATTAAACTGACAGTGCTAATATATATATATATATATATATATATATATATATATATATATACTGTACATAAAAGCAAAATTTCAATTTTCTTGTGAATAATATATTTGTAAGTATGTCAGTGACTGTACAGTTGATGGAAATTAGCTATATCACACATGGTGACTACTGTACCTGTGCTGGGTGTCTGCCAGAAAACAAAATGTCGTCAGTTGATGTCCAGTCTTTAATGAGTGTTAGTTATGGTGCATTAATTAGAACATTACGATCCACTCATGGAAACCATTAACATGCATTCATGGAGGAACTGTGGTGTAACGGCTTTGTTTTAGTCTGTCTATGAATGTGCAGTAATTAGGGCATCTTTGAGAAAAAGCTTGGCCATGTGTGGCTGGTTGATGGTCGCACAGGCCAGAGGATGTAAGAGCTGTCTCATTTTCTTTCTCATTTTAGTGGAAAGTTGGAAAAAAAGGGAGCAAAATGCTCTAGCTCCACAAATTCCCAGACATCTTTATGCAGCTTCATTCCGTAAATAGGGCGATCTGACAAATAGTAACCAAAGGGTTAACCTACTTAAATACTTCACATGTTCATTTAAATGCAGTATAATGAATCTTAAACTGCAGATATGATGTGCATTATCCCCAAAAATATGGCTGCTGCTCCACATACTTGCACACAAAATGGCTTTATATATGTTTCATCTTATACTCGCACAGTTTATCAATATTTTAATAACTTAGTCTGCGATTCATTTCAAAAATACAAAGTGCACAAAAGAAAAAAGGAAAGGAAAGGAAAAACAAAAAAGAAAAGAAACTATAAAAAAAGAGAAGAGAGGAAAAGTCAAGTCTGTCCTGAGGCTGCCATCAGTAGGGGTGTTCATGTTTTTGGACCTTCTCTCTGAGAAAATCCTCCCCTAGGTTATCCCGATGTGTGTGTCTGCATGCATGCATGTGTGTACGTGAGTGTGCATGTGTGTGCGCCTTTTTTTTTTTTCAGATCTCAGCTTGTGAGGTCTGGGGAAATGGTGGTTTCCAGCTGCTCTTCTGAGGGTGCTTCTCTTAACACCTCTATTGGCTTTTCTTTCCCCTCCCCACAATCTTGAAGATGCTCAAGGCTAAGATGAACTGGACTGTGAAACCCCTGTAACTTTATACAGCAAAATACACATCTCAAGCTGCACTAGCAGCATAAGTGCTTAATGTGTGAATTTCCTCTTAATGGTCCCCTTCAGATACTTTGCCTCAGGGACCCACCATTCCAGCAGGACAGGATGTTTCAACAGCCTGTGTCAGTATGCCTGGCTGGTGTTGGAAACGGTTTCTAAAATCTTTTGAAAATGGGAACTAGATTTTCTAGCTTATAAATAGCCAGTGGACTTGTTGGTTTGTGCATTTCAATACAGAGACCTTTTATAATTTTGATTAGAGTGCCATCAGTCATATTTGGTTGTGTAAAAGCAAAGCTGACTTAGTGAGTGCTTTTTATAAAACATTTGTTACCGGGGTTTGGGATTGAAAGTTGAAATTCAGTGAAGATATTCAATTTACATTTATTGGATGAAATATGTTCAAGGCTCTTTATACACCAAGTTACCGTTGTTATCATTATTTTCTCTGCTTCCTAATTCATTTCAGTTATGCACATGTTTGTATATTTAATAATCACATAAATTTAGTCCATGTGAAGAGTTGAGCACCTGAACCCAAAGGATGCTTAATAAGTACAATAATTATACAGAAAAAGAAATAAATACTGTATGTCTTTAAGTTTGGCTTAATTGTTTTTTTCATAAACGCTTTGAATATTTTAGCTTCCGTCAGATATTGTCAAAAATGTTTCCGCCCAACTGACTCCAAGTGAATTTTCATTAGTTGGTGTAAATTCTTCAACATGTTTGACAGGAAAATGAAGGCAGTGGGAATTATTCACTTGCAGTCTGTCACGTTACTATTAAATATAAGTGAATTTTCAACACTGTTCTTGTTTTATAACTTTACAGCAATTGCAGTTGTTTGTTAAAACAAAAGGTAGAAGAAAAAAATAATGTAATGCTTTAATGTTTATGGTAATAATGTAATCTAAAAATCTAAATTGAGTTGTAGATAAAATGTGCTGCAGATAAGCTTGCCTTGCATGTAAGCAAACAGCACCCAGGCTCACATGCAGTTGTGCTCTGCCTGAGCTGGTTGCACAAATGCTAAACTAACGGATTTTATTATTTTAGGAAATGTTGTCGCAGTGTTTTTTTTTTCTTTTTTATTCTGATAGATGAGCTATACTGTACAATTTATTTAAGGTATAAAATATAGGTTAAAGTCTAGAATCAATCCCGCTGTTTGCATTTTTGTTCTATAAGTGTACATACAAGCATTTTTTTCCAAATAAACCCTAACTGTACGTTCAGACCAAAAGCGACAAGGACGCCAGAAGTTAATACATTTTCAATGAGAGCCAGGCGTCCTAAGTAGCAAAAGTGTCTGCCGCGAGTCCAGAGCGACAAAAGCGTCTAAAGCGTCCAAAGCGGCACCAAATACGAAGTTGAACTTCAGTTAACTTTATGCTAATTAGCTATGACGCAGTTCAGCGGCAACAGGTGGCAGCAAATCAGAGTAGATGTGTCCTTCGATCGCCTCAAAGAACAACGCATGTGACTTTGGTTCCGACAACACACTCAATCTGTCATGGATGCCGAGAGAGTGATAACCTGTGTTCAGGCCCATCATTACTAATGTACTTGTTTTTGGCTACCAGGACCGAAGTTAAAAAGAAAAGAAAAGAAAAAACCTCCTGGACGTTCAACCTGAAGTCCCGCTGGAACCGTCTCTGTCCAGCCGCAGCTCCAGCACCCGCCGAGGAAACCTGCACCCAAACCCGGAGAGAGGAACCCGGCGACTACAGGTGTACAGGCAGGCAGCAGCACACATCACAGCGATGTCATCCACATCCATGATGAGTCAAGATGATTTTAAGGGTTAAACCCACGTATTTATAGTCATGGCAGACCGTGTTAATGATAAAATAATAAGAATTGTGAATGGGAATTAATTTCATTTACTGACCACCGTACCCCTTTCCCCGTTCTTCCAAAAAGTTTTCCGTCTCCTGCTCCTGGGTATTCTTCTTTAGGTATATAGAACACACACACACACACACACACACATCCAAGCCATTTTTTATACTGTCAGGATGGAAGTTCCATTTCACCCAGTATGACAAAAAGTGTTTCTGAACAGGTTTACCAATTCTGGCTTTCACACTGACATTAGTTTGCAAGGGTTTAATTATCAAACTTGGGGGTGGAGATGTGAAGCATCAATAAACTCAAGCTGCATTAAAAGTTCCTTACAATAACCTGCATCTAGATTTTGGACATTCATATAGCTGTCTACCTCTGTTGCATAATTTTTGACTATCCAAACTGACTGGCAGACAGTGTGTGTGTGTGTGTGTGTGTGTGTGAATGCCACAATTTATCAAATTCACAAAGTGATTCCCACCCCTAGTCACATGAGTGAATAAAACAAACATTAAATAACCATAACTTCTCACCATGACCATAAAGCCTTTTTGCAGTCAACTCCTATGCAAAGTTAAAGTTTGCCTGACTCTGAATATGATAAACTGTTCTACTGTTTCTCATCAAAGAAATTACATCTAACAATACATTTCTGAACATGTCAATCATTTTAATGAAAAAGTAGTTGACCTCAACTGTTGTTGATACAACAAATATTTTTTTAAAAATGTATAATGTAATTATTTATTAGTTTTGCTGGACGAGTAATGATAAAACAATTAGCCCAGCCTTTTTCGCTAGCAGGTCGCCACAAAGCCTTCAGCAGCATAGAAAGATGTTTCCTGACATTTAAAGTTGAACATGAAAATTTGGGGTGCTGTAGGTTGAAGTATGGCCTGGCATGTGCTAGGATTAAGGTAAGCCTGCAGGGAAATTGATGTAAGTCAGTGCAATTTCCCCTGAACTCATGGAAAAGCTAATTTAAGTTGGAGCACCTGTGCAACAGCATGTAGATATGTCATGCCCTATTGGTGATATTTAGCTTATTGTGCTTGGGAAATAAAAAGCATGCTTTTCTATTTCCTTTTATGAGTTTACTCATTATTGAACTCATTATTATTATTGTTAATTATTTACTCATTATTATTTATTGCTCCTGTGATCTCATTTCCCTCCTTTTGTTAAACTTGACGCATACTGCAAGCCTGAGCCTTTTCTGGACTTTTATCTTTTTTTATTTTAACTCATTAATATATGAATATATGAGGGGTGTCCAGCTCCAGTCCTCGAGGGCCACAATACAGCAGGTTTTAGATGTTTCCCTGCGCCAAAACACTTGACTCAAACCAATGAGTCTTGTGTAGAACTTCATCGGCCACCGGATCCATTTAATTAGCATCAGGTGTTTTGGAGCAGGGGAATCTTGAAAACCTGAAGGAAAGCAGCACTTTAAGACCAACTTTGGACACCCGTGGTGCAGTGTCATTGTTTGTTTTTTTGTCTTTTTTAAAAAAAGGGGGCAATGAATGCTGGCTGGCAGGGCCCCCAATGAAATTTTGCCTGAGGTCCCAAGAGACCCTATAATTGCCTCTGGTTGTAGTCATTTCATCCTCTGTGGTGTAGTTAAAAGGTACTACTGGGTAATTTTTTTATATTTCAAGGTAAATTTAGTTTCTTTAACTTTCATTTTTGTATCACTTTTATGTTTTGTCATGACAATTTTCTTTAATACTTTACATCATACTGTGCTAACTTTAGGGCAAATAAATAGTTTGCCTTTCTGACAGAGGAGAAGAGTAGCCTACTTAAAGGAATAGTACACCCACAGAATGATGTACATTCATTTTCTACTCACCCTCATGCTGAACAAGACTGTGGAGCACTTTTTTAATATCTCAAATGCAGCCGGAGATCGGACAGTTTTTCGTTTTCCCCCAACTTTCATATAATGGAGTTCACTGGCGACTGAACCAAAAAGGTCCATAAAAGTCCACAAAAACTTGGCAATATTCGTCCATACTGCTCATCCAATGTAATCCAAGTGTCCTGAGTGAGTAGCATCCATAATTTACTCAAAACGACATCATTTAGTATATTTTTATAACCTAAACAGTACTACATTGCAGTTTCTATTTGCATATTCACGCGAGATCATGACACTACGGAAGCCGCAGTGTTCAGCGCCTACTCTGCTGATAATGCAAGCCTAGAAGAAGAAATTCACTGTTTACATTGTGCTCAGGGTGAACGAGCAGCGGACAAACCGGGACAAACACAAGAGGGTTTGCTATTGATTTAAAACAAACAAAGAAAGAAAGAAAAGAGAACGCACAATCTCGTCTGCGGCAGCTTCTGTAGTGTCGTGAACACACAAGGGCACCCTTCATGGCAGCTAGATGTAGAACTGTTTAAGCTATGAAAATATACTAAATTATCAAATCAAAATAAATAAACTTTATTTATAGCGCTTTTCCTGCCAAAGGCAACCCAAAGGCTTTTCAAGATAATAAAAACAAACACATTTAAAATAAAAACAGCCCTCACACACCCAAGCACAAAACACAGCACACAAAACTATAAACATTTGCACACACACACACAAACACACACACGCACACACACCCCACACCCACCCACACTAAGCATAATAAACATCTGGCTTGACCTACTGTGAGGAAGCGATATCTTGGGGATCCGTTCCTCCAGGAGCCAGACACGGTCCTAGAGGCGCCCCTGCAGGAGCCAACCAGATCAGGGCAGGCCGGGGTCCACACCACAGTGATAGGGCTGCAGTGCGGGGCCCCAGCCACCAGGACAAGGGCAGCCCCCCACCAGCTCCCTCCAGACCATGTAGGCAAAGCTCCCAGAGTGAAGGATCCCCATGAGGAAACACTGGTGTTAAAATGTTAAAACAGATAAAACAAGAGAACAGATAAGAGCAACATAGAAAAATAAATAGGTATTCATAAAATTATGTGCTAAACAAGTCAATAAAATCTAAAATAACTTAAAGATAACATAAAAAATAAATAAATAATAGAGTAAAATAAGTAAAATGAAATAAAATCAAAAAGCTAAGTTAAAAAGGTAGGTCTTGAGCCTCTTCTTAAAAACATCAACAGTCTCTGCAGCCCTGAGGTTCTCTGGCAGGCTGTTCCACAAACGAGGACCGTAGTGGTGGAATGAGGCCTCGCCGTGAGTTTTGGTTCTCACCTGGGGAACAATTAAAAGGCCGGTACCAGAGGACCTCAGGGTCCGCGAGGGTTCATAGTTTAAAAGCAGGTCAGATAAATAAGAGGGCCCAAGACCATTAAGACATTTATAAACCACTAAGAGAACCTTAAAGTCGATCCTGAAACGCACGGGGAGCCAATGCAGCGATTTTAAAACTGGTGTTATGTGTTCCCGCCCTCTGGTCCTCGTCAGAACTCGTGCTGCCGAGTTCTGCAATAACTGTAAGCTGGAAACAGACTTTTTGGGAAGACCAGAGAGCAGGGCATTACAGTAGTCTATTCTACTGGAAATAAAGCATGCATCAGCACCTCCGTGCTGGAAGAGAGAAATGGGGGACTCTGGCGATATTTTTAAGAGATAAAAACCTGTCTTTGTGACATTTCGAGGTGGAATAAATCAGCTAGAGTAAAAAGAACACCCAAGTTTCTCACACGAGAAGGTTAAAATCTGTAATTTAGGTAAAATGACTCTCTTGTCTTCAGGACGATGTAACTTCAGTTTGTCCTGGTTGAGGTGAAGTTCTCTGCCATCCATGACTTTATATCTAAAATACATTTTAAAAGGGTGTTAACTGGCTCCAGGTCATCAGGAGCACAGCGATGTAAAGCTGGGTATCATCAGATAGCTGTGAAAGTCAATGCCGTGTCTCCTGATGACGTCCCCAAGTGGCAACATTGTTGTTTTTTTATGTTGTTTCGAGTAAAGCCTGGGATACGCTGTGCGATTTTTTCAGTCGTTGCTCGGAGCTCCAACTCAAATTGCGTGAATCAGTTGCAGAGTTCAAAAGTTCACAGCTTGTGATGTCTGTCGTCATACTGTAAGCTACAAACTGACACTTGGATGCGATCTGTCTACTCACACTGTACGTCCTCAAAGACACGTTGGGGTCTTGAACGATTCTGACATGCAACGCAATAAATACAGTTAGTAGTAGAAGAACAAGAAAATGGAGAAGAAGAAGACAATAGCCCTGTTTCCACCAGCGGGTCTGGGTCAGATCGGGCCGGATCGGTCCACGTTTTTTTGCGTCTCCACAGATAAAAACTGGGACGGGTACCCTTATATCTGACCCGACCCGGCCTACTTTTTTGGTACCCTTCGGTAGGGGTACTGATCTAACCGATCCGGACCAAAGAGGTGGAGCTAATACACAGCAATCAGCTGATTCATTGAAAAATCCGTCACTTCCCGTGTGACCCTGCGTAAAAACAAAGCAGGGGCAACTCCTTTTGTTTCTGTCACGTGTGGTGCCGTGTTTTGGTTAAACGGCGTTACATGGCAATGATGTCACACAATCACATAGCAGCGCTGTCCAGCTAATTCTCCGCCTCCAGAATAAGGGTACAGATTGCTGTGGGGACACAGCGTGAAATCAACACATCCGTACCCAAACCCACCCGATCCGGCCTGGCCCGACCCGACCTGACCCAGACCCGCGGGTGGAAACGGAGCAAATAACAGCAACAGCAGCAGCAACATTATGCAATCACCCAAAAAATTGCGCTGTCTTGGCGATTTATGTCTATTTTTGTGAAGAATTTGCCCAAAATAAAAGGTGATGACGTTGTGTGTGGACAACAAATTGGCTGAGCAGATGTGGGCTGTATGGTTTTACAACGAGAACTCCGTCCAAATGTCAAGCTGGGTCGCCATGCTGCCTCTGGCTTACTTCAGGTTTTGTTTCGCGCATGCGAAATGTGAAAATCTCAGAGGAAAGAGTTCTCAGTCTGGTCGTGACGCCGCTTCAGCATGCAATTCACTCACAAGCTACGACCAAAATATCAAACAGGTTTGATTTTCTTGTGCTTCAGCATTTCTGATCAGGAGCTCATCGTGAGGTGCCAATCGCCTCTCGTGACCCCCTAGTATGCTGCACGACGCACAACACACGATTTGGCCAAGAGTTGACCCGATCGCCAAAGTTGTTGCACGACAGGAAAATCGGCTCAAAAACAGCCAAAAATCGCACAATGTATGCTGGGCTTAAATTCTTGACGCTACCCACTCAGGACACTTGAATTACATTGGACGAGCAGTATGGAGGAATATTGCCAAGTTTTTGTGGACTTTTATGGACCTTTTTGGTTCAGTCGCCGGTGAACTCCATTATATGAAAGTTGGGGGAAAACGAAAAACTGTCAGGCTGCATTTGAGATATTAAAAAGTGCTTCAGAGTCTTGCTCAGCATAAGGGTGAGTAGAAAATGAACGTACATCATTCTGTGGGTGTACTGTTCCTTTAAGACAGGGGTCGGCAACCCAAAATGTTCAAAGAGCCATATTGGACCAAAAAAACGAAAAACAAATCTGTCTGGAGCCGCAAAAATGTAAAAGTCTTAAATACGCCGGTCGGCAACCTGTTTCAGCCAAACAGCCTTTTAGACCCGTTTCCTACAATAAAGAAAACACTGGAGCATCAACTGATTTAACATTGATAATAAAAGAAAATTTGCGTTAAATGTGTTGCATTTAACATAAAAACGAGAAAACGAAATTACATTTCTGCATCCAGCAAAAAAACATTTTAATAAAAAAAAGAAAAGACGTCGGGTTGAAGGTCCTTTAAAATATATATATATTGTGTATTTTGTAGGATGGAAAAAGACGCAGTTTATAATCTACCAGCAGCAAACCAAACACGCTGTCCTGTCTGTGCCGTCATGCTTTTACTGGCGCGTACAGTAAGCTACCCGAAAAATGAAATTACTGTTTCACAAAATATGAACATAGCTACGAAAATACTGGTAGCAGTGAATCTGCCCACGCAGCGCTGAACATGCTCAGTGCATCAGACACTTTTCTTCTCTTCGTCGGCCTACCTGCTGGAGAAGTGATCAAGCGCAGCATGACAGGGTCGGAGTGGACAAATAAGCTTTTGCTCGTTTATTATTCACTTTATGAGAACGGAACAGCAAGAGACGCTCCGCTGTGAGGCGTTCGGGGACAGTGCGCGGAGGAAAGTTCGCGCTCCGCGGCGTCCACACTCAGTTCTTTGTTTGTATTTTGTTTATTCCGTGATGCTGATTGGGCTGTATGTTGTGGGAGGGGAGTTTTCTGGGTGGTGGTGTGGCGAGGGTGGCAGTTGTGTTTCTGGCGTTGTTGACCTGCCTGGGGTTTGGTGTTTTTTTTTGTGGTGGTTTTTTCGGTGTGGGGGGGGGGCGCGTAGCCTGGGTACATTGGGTTTTTGGGGCTTTGCGGTTTTGATACTTGGAACCACAAAAAAAAACATAAAAAAAAAATTGGGACAAAGGGAGAAAAAGCGGCGGGCGGGGGGCCTTTAAGAGATGATTGGTCAGAGAATGCCACTGATGAATCATTTTTTGATTGTTTTGTTTTTGTTTTTGCTTTTTCTCTGAGTATCGAACAGTTAACCTGCTTTTGCTTTTTCTCTGAGTATCGAACAGTTAACCTGCTTTTGTTAGACTTGGTATTTTACTCACTTTATGTGCACTTATTAGCATAATGTGTTGATGAGTTAAACTTGTCCTCTTGTATTTCACTAGGGATTGAAGGTAAAGCTGGAACCTCAAACTCAGACGATGTGAAAATAGCATACAGCAAGACTTGATTTTATTGCAATTTTCAATATGATTTTTAAAAAGAAAAATTATGTGGTTACAGCGATTGTGAAATGATAAAGTCACCAGTGCAAACTGGTTTTCATTTTGGGGTACTTTATGATGCAGATGAACTATAATAAATCTTGGCTATTATCACCAGAAAAATTTTCAATTACTTCTGTGTATTTGATCATCAGGATAATTTCATGCATGACTCAACAGATGTGCTACTCATTTGAGAACATATAAAGATTAAGCAGACATGATTATCATCACACAGTATGAGCCATTAGTCTGGTGTCAGTATGTCGGCTTCCCCATCTTGTAAAATGTGTCCCAGATTGATTAGACAAGAGTAGCTAAGTGAAAGCAAATGAATCAGCCAGTGGAAAAACAACTCTGTTGAGATCGTCTGTGGATTGGATAAAACCAGTTTGTAAGCCTAAAAAACTTGTAAGTTTCACTAACTTATCTACTCCCTGTGAATTCAAACATGGATCCCCAGTTACTGAACCATGCACCAGCTCCAGACTCCATCGCATTTGTTATCAGGGCCATGGGCAGTCTGCACAATAGGGGATTATCACGCTTACCGGAAGTTCCCGGATTTTGGGCACTTCCTCTTCCGGGCCACGTTAACAACAGCCGTTCCTGCTCTGTTATACTGCTTAAATCGGATAAACTCCAAACATATTCAAGTTTTTATTCTAGACTGAAATGATACTAAGGAAGAAGTGGATCAAAGCGATCGATTCGCCGCGGTGAAGGGCCGAACTTTATAATAAAACACACGTTTGTTTGTCGCCGGTGGGGCACAACACCGGCACTTCACAGCATGCTAGCATTAGCCAGCTAGCGTTTACTGACGTGCTTAACATTGTGCGTCTTAAAACACACAAACATCTGAAAATCGGGTCTGTACCTCCCTGTTTCCAGTGGAACAACTGGGGACTGCCAAGAAAGGAGACGCTTTCAGATGCTTGTGTGTTTTCAGCCGCACAAAGTTAGGCACGTTATCGAGCTGGCTAATGCCAGCTCCATAATGCCGTTTATGGAGCTGCAGGGAGATTTTCTGTTAGTTCGGTCGGCACATTCCTGCAGAAATGAAATCATCCATAATCTTTTCACCGGGGAGGACAAAAAGATTGCTGTTGTCCTTCGTATGCCAGGTACAGAGCAGTTCTGATGCGAACTGGACGCCATGATGTCGGTTTGTTGTCGTAGGTCTCGGTGGGAGGGACTTGGAGAGTGTAGTTCGGGGGAGGGGGGTAATTGGCTGGAAGTCATGGCGTCACAAGCTGCACGGGGAGTAAAATACGCCTAACTGCCAATCAGCCCATCTATGAACCCTAACTTTGCCATGTAGGCAGACACACCCAGGGAAAAAGGAAACGCAAATCTATAATTTAATCCCTTCGGGGACATAGGCAGGCTAGGAAAACTAAAATATATGATCAAAAACCTCAAAAAATGCAAATTTCATGCCAGGAGCACTTTAAGTGCATAATGTAGCATATCAGAAACTTTGTAATATGCGGCAGGTTATACATTTATTTTTAGGTGAAGTGCAGGTAAATTACTTTTTTGTATCTATGTATGTATGTATGTATGTATATATATGTGTATGTCTGTATGTCCTTTCTGTATGTATGTATGTATGTATGTAAGACCTCCCGGTTCCAGTATGTTATATTATGTTGTTTGGTCTGTTGTCTGTCTGATCTTGGAAAAGTTGTGCTTACAAGCAATTTTGTTGTACTGGGACGCTGGTTACAATGACAATAAAAGCATTCTGATGTATTTGTATATGTCCATCTGTTTGTTTGTCTGTCTGTCTGTATGTATGGATGTGTTAGGGGTGGAGACAAAATACAAAATACGGTATTTGGAATGGCACAAAAAAATTGTTTTTTTTTTGTTTTTTTTTAACAAATACTTATTTCGAACAAATATTTTGAAAATATTTTTATTTGGGAAGAATAAAAACATATCAAAAAGCTGTGTTTCCTCATGAGACAGTAGTGCATGCACAGATGAGTAAATGAGCTACGTTCAGGCGTGAAGAGCGTCACACACAGTGTTGAGTTCAGAGTTTTGCGGATTGCAGTTTGTTAGTGTCTGGGTAGCGAGCTGCTCTTTTCAGCTGTACTGCAGCAGTGCATGTCTGGTGCGCACGACCTGTGGAGTGTAGAGAAAACCCCCTAATAACTACCAGTGAGATAATTCTGAACAATAGTACTCATTCGTTCATTCATTTTACTTAAAGTATTGGTGAAATGAAGGAGTTTTGCTGCAGATAATGCCTTATAGAGAGGTTGCCCCATCTCTCCCTTTATATGGATGCACGCCGGCGGGCGATTTAATCAAAATATCGCCCGAAGGAGTCATTTTACCAGTGGGTAAATGCACATATAAACTCATAGAAATAAGGTCCAGGTTGAAAAAAAAAGAAAGTTATCCTTTAACTCAGAGGGATAGAGAAGGGTTTCAGTATCTTTTGCTAGGGAAGATGATGACTGAGTGAAACAGATCTTAACTCCAGTCAATAAAGAAAGAAGTCTGTAAGTCTGACACTTTATGTTGAGAAACACAATTTTCACAAATTATTCAGCCTTAATATATGTTGCAAATTGTGTGCTGTACTTAAAAACTTCATGAAACAAAAGTGCATTCGTGCATGTGATGCTGCAGAATCAGTTGCATAGTACCAAAAGAAAAAAACAGGAGGTTGTTGTTACATTTTGCCCAACTTCTCCCTCAAATCTGTGGAGGAAATAGCAAATTACTGTATGTAGAGAGCAGAGTTATTATAGTTAACTAAAACTAACGAAAACACAAAAACTAAAATTGAAAAAACTTTTTTTTAACAGAAATAAAAAATGAAAATGACAGTTTTATAAAATATATATATCTGAAACTGTATTGTCTTTACAAAACTAACTAAAACTAACTAAAGTTATTGAAAAAACTTCCTTAGTTTTAGTCTTGTTGAATTTGTTTAATACATAAACCTTTTGGGTTGATATGAAATGTATTTCTATTTAATCTATTTACTTTGCTCTACCAATTTTACTCCAAGTGACTTTCTAAGGATTTTGAATGTCACACCAGACAAATTTGTATAACTTATGGGGGGGGCGGGACCTAAAACTAACACTGACACACACACACACACACACACAACTAAAAAAAAAAAAAACTAAATTAAAACTAAGCATTTTCCAAAAAATAAAAATAATAAAAACTAGCAAACGTGTTCAAAAAACTAACTAGAATTAACTGCATTGAAAAACAAAAAATAAAAACTATATAAAAACTGAAACTTATTAAAAACTATCATTACTTTTGTGGTGAGAAGGAAAGTCTACGTTCTCTTTATCCATTTGCTCATTTTGACTGTCTTTACAACACTGGCCTTCATTCAGAAACAGATGCCTGCTGTCATTAAAGTTCAAATTGAAGTCTTTATTATGCAGACAGAATATTCAGCAGTTTATCTTTGTTACTGAGAGATTGTTCGAGACAAAGTTCACAAGCAGGTGTTACTTTTATAGCTGCAGAGAGCACAAGTGTCACAAAACTAATAACTCTGCTTCATGCATCGAGGTACAGTAGGCGGCAGTAATTGGGTTAAGTGGGCCTAATGGGATAAACATACAGTTTAGTAAAGTTCAAATGAGCAAATACAGAGTAGTTAAACACAGCGAGGATACATTGCTTAATGGGAACGGGGGGAAATTACAAGTCACCTCCATGGATGAAAGATGGAGGATTCAAACACAGGACTAACAGACAGGAAGTGAGCAGAAGAATTAGGATTTTATGGAGAAATAAACTAAAAACATTAGAAATTAGAACAAAAACACAGACCTGGATGGTGCAAGTAAGTCACAAAAGCAAATTGAAATACAAGAATGTGACACTGAACAAAATAAACAAAGGGATATTTTTGTCTTGTGGCAATTAGAAAGGGAATAAAAGCAAAGCTGGCAACATACTGAAAGTGAAAAAAATGAATACAGACCATACCCATAGAAGGAACAAATAAGACCAAGACTGAGCTTACAACACTCGGAGTTATAGTAGTAATAGTAATATGATATTGATCCAAGACACCAACGTACAAATTCAAACGGAAAAAAATAAGCCATGACACATTGAAGACAATGAATGTTTGTAGTATAGTATCTTAGGATCATTGGCTGAGGGGGGGGGGGGGGGGGGGGGGCAATCTGCTGCCTGCAGCATGAAGAAATATATAGAGCAGCTGAACAGGAGTCACCGCTCCTCTGGGAATTCTCACTCCCGCTTCATGAACATCCTGATACATATAAGGACGGCTGTAAATCTGCTGTCTGCAGGCTGAGGCAGGAAAGGAGGGCAGGAGACACAGAGCAGTGTCAAGTGATGACGTCTTTAAATATAAACTGAAAACCTTTCTCTACAGTTTTACTTTAGATTATTAGACATCACTTACAGAATTTGGTTAGCTTATTGCATTCATGCTGTAAAATTTTATTTAAATCAAAGTTAGTTTAATTCTTAAAGCACTTTTCAAAGAAGTGATGCAAAGTGCTTTACATAAACAACCTTGACATGTTAAAAACAAAAGGTCTTCACACACTGAGGTAAATGACCAAACAAAATTAGATTGTATTTCTCTCACTTACATGCACTGCACTCATGTACACACACACGCAACATACAGCCCCCCCTCTTACCCCACAACAACCACCTATACAAACTCAAATTTCTGTTCTTTTAGCTTAATAGAAATATGTACCTATCTGGACGCTGCTGCGAGGAACTTGGTACGTTGGGGATCCGTTCACATAACAGTCAGCCCACCCATGACCACAGAAGTCACCACCACTGGAAATCACCCAGATCACAGCAAGCCAGGGTCCACCCAACAGCCATACAGCTGCAGTGCAGGACCCTAACCCACCCAGACAAGGACGATTACCATGACAACAATCCTGCCGATGGAGCAGACAAAGCCCCCAGCGTGGAGGATCCTCATGGGGATCCTCCACGCTCTAGAGCAGCCTTGCTGACTTGCTGACTCCACTGTTTCCCCCTGTACCAGCCTAGCTGTGCTAAACATACTATCACTACACAGAGATTTGGCAACCCGTAATGGCGGCATGTATTGGCTTGTAGATGTAAACATGATGCCATTGTCAAACCCGTTAAAATTTATTTTATATTTTTTAAGGAAATATTGTACTTTCATTCTGCACCCCTCCAAACGACTTGTGGAGGTATTGTTTTTTTTTTAAATATAGCTTTTAATAAGAATGTTCCATATTCAACCTTTAACCCTTTCCAACCATTACATGCAATTGTCTCAGTCCAGTTTTGTCTTTTCACCTGCATGTTAGTCATCTGAAAAGAACTTGGAACAAAATATACCCCAATGAAAAGGTTAAGATTGGCTAATTGGGACACTCAGTGTGTTTACTTAGACTACTGCTTTTAATCAGCCAGATATGTAATGGAAATGTGAGTGATGTAGACGGAGCATATCATTACCATAGTAACTCACAAACAATCCTGTCAATGTATGAGCAGGACAGGCAGGGAAGAAGAAGCTGCAGCAGAAGGACTGACTGGATTTCTCTGAGCAGAATATGAGTATAAAGCATATTATAGATGAAGAAACACTTGACATCATTGATGAAATGAGAAGAGCAAAGGGAGAAGCATTTAATTCCTCTTTCATCATGATATATTAGATCTATCTTAGCACCATAAAACTGATAAAGACAAATTGCTACTAATTAAGTGATAAGTGCAAAAATAAATAAACACATAGCACATTTGCAACATAACATGCATCACAATAAATAATGTACAGTATCTAGTTATTCTAGATAACAGAACATGTACACAGAAAAAAGTATTTTAGTGCTGCTCCACTGCACATGCAACTTCCAGAGAAGTTCATATGAAAACAAATATACAGATAACAGGCCACATGAACATGGTTATCTAAAAAACAAAGTAGAAAGTCTGGAAAACCTTACAGGCTCGTCCACTTTGAGATGAAAAGGTGTTTGGCTTTTGACACTTGTGGACTAAAAATAAGCACAAGGCAGAGGAAGTTTACACTGCAGCTCAAAAATGTTACAGTAAATTATTGATTTTCAGTTAATAATGTGCAAATTGCATCAAATTTTGACCATTTATTATGCTAACTTGCACATATCAAGTTTTATGCAGCTGAATTTGGGAAGTGATATGTTTGTCCACACAGGTTTGGGAGTATGCAACTGGTAAGTTAGCCATACAGTTTCTGGGGCACAGAGCTCCATGAATGAAAGATCCAGCTGTCACTTTCAGTGGATCTTTCTCACTTTCCTCTTGACTGTTCTGACAACTTTGCTGTTGCTGCACAGTGCTGCTCTGTCTTGTCCCTATCAGCTGTCTGTCTCCTCTTATGCGCAGCTTTGTCATGAATAAGTCATCAGATTTTCACCATATAAGAAAAGTGTGAATTTTACAATTCTCATTCCTTGTGCATGAAAGTTGGCAACACTTAGCTAATCAAACAAACTTAATGGTGCAGCAACAGCAATAGTGCAGCAGGAGCTAAAAGGGAGGTAACTCCATTTGTCAGAGGATGCCCTCATACATCATCAGAGCAATGTTTTATCTTGACTCTTAAGAAAAATCAGTTATGCAGCCCTCAAACAACTTTAGAACAAGCTAAATGTGGCCCTTTGGTCCATCAGATGTTCTGATTCTCTAAGAACATGCTTAGCGCTCTAATATCTGTGGTACAATGTTTTAACTTCATTATTAGCAAAATTATTCCACTTCTCCTTTACCTCATACTCCTTAGTAGTTCTCTAAGAAGCCTAAGTTGTTAGTTGGATAGTTATTGGACAGCTTGCACAGCTAGAGGACATAGTTGGCCTCTTCGAGGCTAATAACAACACCTCATTAAAAAGTTAGGGATCCAACTGTCTGGGATTTATACTACAGTGTGTCATGGAATCAGTGGAGGAAAATGCTGAAAATTTGCACAGTTCAGCACATCATTATAAGCCTTTTAACATATTTGATATTATACACATTTAACATAGGCAACAGCCCGTCTTTACATGCAAATATTTTAATTAGTTTGATTTGCAATTTAACCAGTGATCATCATGTTGGCAGCATCCGTGTACTGTATCTATGCTTGAAGTCCGTTTTACGCGTACTTGAAATTAAAGGTTTTGTTTAATGGTTTAAGAGCTGCCAAGAGACATGTTAACTATGAGCTGTACTGACACTGAGTGCATCCTGGGTAGAAGCAGAGGCACAGAAGGTGCTTTTAATGTAATCCTCTTCTTTTGCCACTCAGGTTCTGTAAACATCATCTTAGTCTTCTTACCAAGAGCAAGATCACCACTGCAGTATGTGACAGGTACCACCTCCCAAATTCTTAATGTTAACGTGTAGTAACCATTTTTTCATATATGTGTTGAACAAATTTCAAGAGAACCTTTTAAAGGTGACAAACGTGATAAGATGAAATAATCATACTACATAGTGTGGTGTTGGGGCTGCATGGTGTTGTGGTTAGCACCATAAAAATCTCCCTGGCTCAAACTTTGGTATTGGCCTTTCTGTGTGGAGTGAAATCTTCTGCTGTGCAAGTGAAATGTTGTGCAAGTGAAATGGACATGTCAAATTTTGTTCTTGTAAAAAGTGGTTCATGTGGAATGTTGAGCAAAATGAAATCCTGTGCAAGTGAAATTCTGTATGAAAACTTCTCCCCGGTCATGCTCAAGTTCTCTCCAGGTACCCTGGCTTTTTCTCTGAGTCCAAAATCATGCACATTTGGTTTATTGTTTTTTTCTCAATTAATTTTCCCTCAAAGAAGATAAGGATAAATGGCTGTTTTGAACAATAAGTTCTACAGTCCTTCACTTTCTAATAATAGAGAGGAGTTGAGGTTTTGGTTAGAACTGGTGAGTTTCAATATTTACACACTAGGGTAAGGTTAGAGTACTCTCTTGAAAACTTGCATGAAAAAGTTCCCCTTTCAGCCAACTGCCAGCCACTTACCAGCCACTTATCTGCTAATTCAATCGCACAGAGAAGCGCCTGTGTGCCCAGGGGAAACGATTTCAGAGCATAAATGAATGCCTGGCACGTTTCCACACGCCAAGTTTGGACACCGTGCGTGATGACGTATTCATGGGACAAATCGTTCAGCCAGTGATAGTGCAGTAATGGTGCACTATTACTGCACCACTTCTGGCAGAAAAAGGAGGAACTTTTTCATGCCCACGTCTGTACAATTCTGTACCCTGAACTGTCATGCTGATAAATTTGGGAAATATAGAAAAGAAGAGCTGTTTGTTTGTCTGTTTCACAAAATAGTTTCCTTAACAGTTTCTGACTCTATCTTCAGCAGCGTATTAAATGATTTATTGTTGAAAAGTTGGAGCATTCCTGCATTTTAGGTAACAGCAGCTGTGGTCAGCTTCAGTTAAAGTCAGATGCAGTGTGCTCAAAAATGACAGGTGCCTTCTGAGGACAGATTTTAAAAATCCATAAAACCTCTCAAGCAAGATCACCTTGTTCACTGTCCATATGTTCAGTTCCAAGCACTGCTGCTTTTAACAAAAAATACTCAATAAACCTGTTTCCAGTGGTACAGATGCACACTAACAGTAAACATTTTTAAGACAATTAAGACAAATGCTGTTACTCTCACGTCATTTAAAAAGACATTATACTGTACATGTGTGCACATGCAATGTCATACTGTATCACAAAATGTAAATGTAATGTGAGCATAAAACATGAGATTACTTGTGTGTTTAATGACCAAAGAGATCAAGCATTCCTTTTAAATCAAAGAAAGGGGGAGGGGGAAAAATAAAGAATGGGGAACCCGGGGGCCGGGAGGATGGGATGGAATAAACACCTTTCGGAGTCTCTTTATATAAAAAACATTCAAAAAAAAAAATCAATCCAGAAAAACAAAATCAAACAAAAAAATATAAAAAAAAGAAAGAATAAAAAATTAAAATATTTAACCACACCCCCAGAAAAGAGATGAGGGGAGAGAAAGAAAAAAATTAACCACGAAACAGGGGGGGGAGGACAGGGGCTACAAGTTGGGGGGGGGGGGAAAAAACCCCCTTCCAAGAAAATATACTTAAAACGCGAGGGAGGGACGAGAAAAAGAGGAGAAAAAGGAGGGGCCATAGAGGGAAACTAACAAGATAATATAAAAATTAATTAGCCCGCTTTTCTCTTATTTATCATTTAACTTTGTGGCAAATCACCTGTAATAAGAAAACAATTTTATTTATATGTGATTTAAGTTTGAATGATTAGTAGGAAGACAAAGTCAGAGTGACATTAACAATGGAAAAGAGAATCCAGCAGACTGACTCGGGATAGAAGACTGTTCTAGGTGCTTTGACTAAAAACACTGTTTCATCCTCTTTATCATCTGCAAGTAACCTGAAAACACAAATGACAGTTTGGCTGGAATAAAGTGTGAGTTACACAGTTACACATAGGGCACTTTTAAGAAAAAGCAGGATTGCTGGTTGAATATTCTGTCTCATAAATAAGGCTGAAGTTTAAATAAGTATTCTGTAAGTCACCATGGAATCACGTCTCCAGTCTAGAGTAATCTGGAAAGATTCATTTTAAGCTTGGCATCCCTTCAAGGTGAAATAGTCACAATAAATCTGCATGCTGCTTTCCTGAAGGCACTTGAACCACATGTGATTTAGTGTTTCTATTTCAAAGCATTAAAGCTAATAAACAACCTTGATTCGGGACTGTTGTGTCAACAGGACACGTTTCAACATCCACTTACAATTTAAATGCTACCTAGAGTTGTTACCTGGGGCTGTATTTGCTGTTGCTATTTTCTAATGACATCATTATAAAGTTGTTTTGACTGATACTGTGGGATAGCAAGGCTAGCACTTTCGAATTCACTTTAGTGCAAGTTTGTCTTTAAGGATTTGTTTAGCTACCCAACCCTGAAAAAGACTGAGCTGATATGGAAAATGAAAAATACAGATTATCGTATCAGTTTTACCGCCCTTGAAATACAATGTAGCCATAAATCTTAAAGATGCATTACTTAACTTTTTGACCTTAAAACTCCACGTTCCCGACTTTTTTGGTGGTATAAAAATGTCTATTATGTCATTTCTGGAGCTGTCGCTTGACACAGCGCAAAATTGCACTGAGTTTTGGTTTTGCACTGTGTCACACGCTAGTAAACGGATAAAAAAAAAACACACCAGCTGTTTTGAGCTCACACTGTGGCAAATTCTGCAAAGATACACATGAAAACATTGTTAGCAGAAGAGAAGAAAAGAAACAGAGGAAGAGACGGAACAACAAATAAAACAAGAGTCAAGAAAAGACTGACTTATACTGGCGAGATCTCACCCTACAGCCAGAATGCAAGATGGACGCCAATGCTTTGCCCATTGATGTGTTTGTTAGATTGATGACTGTTTTATTTACAATTTGATATTTCTGTATTTCCTCATTTCCAGAAGACTTTTAGCTATAGGCTAGGGTTAGGAACCACAGATTAAAGCAGCCTTTTGGCTAAAGCTGGCATATTTTGAAGTTTTTCTTTGTTTTGTATATGCTCTGTCCCTATAAAATAAATTTTAAAAATGATAAACAATAGGGGGGGGGCGCATCACTGAGAGAATTGCAAAAGTTCTGTGGTGTGTCTTTAAAGCCAGAAAAAGCATTCTTGTTCCTCCTGAGTTAAATTTAACTATATGAATAACATGCAATGAAATAAAAATTAAATTAAGGAATACTTTTATTGATCCCCAAAGGGAAATCATCCAATGACAGAAATATGGAATTTGAATTATTTAAGGATACATTACAAATATTTCAATTATTTTTAATGTAGTTATCTGTCACAACTGTCAGTTGTGTCTCCTCATCTTTTTTCTTATTAATGAATTAATGTCATACAAAATTATTCCATGTCCACCCTTAATAATTACAAGCAGTACAGAATGCATGTTATGTTTTTTTAAAATGAGTGTCAGTGTGCTAAAACATGTTAGCTTGTTCATCTGATGGAGAGACAATAAACTTTACATTTTCATCTCCTTTTTATCCTAAATGCAGGACATTACAGAACCCGATAAGTTCTTTTCATTATGATTAAACTGCCTCATGAACTCAGAGATGCTTCTGATATTCCAGCATTTTTGTTCATTATACTTCAAGCCTGAGACTGAATCAGAATCTCTCTTATCTTCCTAAAGAACACACCTGTGCGTAACACGGGGTAGTGAAACAGAGAAGAAAGTGAGATGGTGGAGAAAGAAGCTGTGACTCAACGACAGAAAATGCTTCATGTGGCAGGTGCGCAGGGTGAAAAACAATGAAGCTTTTATTGACAGAACATCACACTCTAGTTCAGGGAAGAGAGAGAAATATTGTCAGGAGCAAATAATGAAAAAAGAGTGGATGCAGAGGTAGATTGAATCAGTGAAAAAAGCCTGCTCAGTCTCACTCTGCCTCTCACTCAAACACCTTTTAGTTTTGCACTCCAGTCAAGACTAGTAGATAACAAGTACAGTAAACATATGGTGAAGTGTTTTTCTCTGACAGCAGCAAGTCACACTGGATGAGCACGTTCTCATCTAATAAGATGTTGATTAAAGAAAAATTGCAGTTGGTTCAGTTTTTCTGTGCAACATGTCGGTTTGTCCACCCATCTATTTGTCTCCTTCCCTTGAATGTCTTTCTTTCCCCCCCTCTGTGTTTCTGAGCTTCTGTTTGTGATCTCCTTCCAGCTAAATGTTAAAAGGCATTCAGAGATTAAGAAAATATATTGAAACAATACCCTATAAAAAAAAAAACTAAGCTATATGCTGCTGGTAGGATGACACCCCCATTATACAGACAAGTGGAGCCAATCGCAGCGCTGTGTCAGCACAAGAAAACTGCTCAGAGGCACAGACCTGTCATCAGAAATAGAAATATGGTTCTTTATGCAGCAGCATGGGAAACTAATGTGTTTCCTCAGGTGTAAAAGGAAATGTAGAAGATATTTGTTCTGTCCACAGAAGGTGGGGCTGCTAATGGAATGACATTTTGGTCCAATATAATGTACACCATCCTTCAAGTTTGTTCTGATATTATGAAAAACTATCATTTTCTTTTTTATTACAGACGATGCAAATATCCAGAACGTGTCCTTTTAAATGTTCATCTAAGCTACAGCTTTAATCAGACCACATTGTCACAGGTGTAATTGCATCACTAATGGTTTAAATTAAATCTGTACTTCAACAGGATAAGCTCTGGTCCTCTGTGACCTTGAATATGATAAGCAGTTCAGAAAATTGATGGAGGGATGTGCATTTCATTTTCTATTAAAAATCCCACCTTTTAATTTTAAACACTCATCTTTCCACATTATATCTGTAAATCACTAAACTTAGTCACTATATTTTAATGAGCATGGAAATGAAATGGACATTTCTTGCTTAACAGTCATGATGATGAAGAATAAGCAGATGTTTCTTTTAGCAGAAATAATTAGAAATAATTACTTTTCATCAAGATACTATCAGGACAGATTGTTTCTGATTTTTTCTGTCAACATCCAAACAGACAAAAGCTGCAATACGTGCTGCTCAGTGTTTTTTGTAAACTGACAGGAATTAATTGTGAGAGATGAACAAACCAGTTCCAAACTGATCTCAATGTTGTTGTTTTTTATGTTGTTGTTTTTTTGTTTTTTTTTTCATGCTTAATTTCCAAGCCTAAACACAAACTTGAATATTTATTTAAATTTACATGAATAAGTTCATGTAATTTTTAAGGAGTCTGGCTGGATTGTCACAATATTCTGCTAATATTCACGGAGAAGCTAAAGCTTTTTAACTTTATTTTAATGTTTTTTTATTATTTTAATATGTTGCATTTTTATTCTTGTTTTCGCGGTTATGAAATGTCTTTTAGTTTCCTAATAAAAACCAAAAGAGCAGTCTATAAATAAAATGTTATTATCATATATGTTCCCAGATATGGCTGATCATGTCCACTTTTAAAACTGTTGTGTAGAAATGACAATACCAGTCCCCCCCCCCCCCCCATTCACCCAGCTGCACTCAGGGCTAGCAGGCTAGCAGCTGGGAACATGTTATATCTCACATTAGCATTTGCCAGCATATGGGTGCTAATGTAGTCAAGTAGACGGCTCATTACCTTTGTACACTTTATTAACTTCGCTGGCTTTTATTTTGCTTCCCGTTTGTTTGTGTGCATTTGTGTTTGTGCTCTTTGCACTCTAGGCTCAGCTTACGGACTCTCTCCTCCGGCTGACCCTGCCTCAGTTTATCCCCTCTCTTGAACCCTTGTAGCCTTGTTGAGTGTCTTTTTGCTGCCTACAGAACAGCATTTTTTTCCAAGTCCAATATTTCAGTGGACAAACCATAAGAATCATAAAGCATTTATTTGTGGACAAATGGACAAAATCATAAGAAATTGGCAAAAGCAAATACAAGCAAAGCAAAGACCTGACGAGATGACAATCTGCCACATTACTGATTCCCAAAAAGGGTTTTTTTTTTTTCTGCTGAACCCACAATATATGAGCTCAGAAAACATCATACTTTCCATGTGCATTAATAGCTCTACAATATATGTTTTAAAGAATGCTACAAACTATACTTACTGTACTGTAAGAGTACTGTAACTCAAGAAAGATGTAGAAAGAGAAAAAGTCTTTTCATGAAGTCAAACCTTCCCACTTTCAATGAGGCTAAGCCAAGTTTGAAATACAGAGAACTTTTAAGCTGATCCTCTCACAAAAAGCTTGTGTATCCCTCAGCTAAAAAAGGAAAACTGAAATATTTTCCAAAAGCAGTGAAGCAAAAATGAAAACGCAGGAGGAAAATATTTCCATCAATACTTGAACTTAAATAGATGAATTGAATAATTCCTCCAGGACCGATTATAAATGGGAAATAAATATTACATTTACCACAAATCAAAGCCATGTGTTGTATTAATAAGTGTGTGTCTGCAAGCATTCTTGCATGTCAGTGGTGGTGTTTGCATGTCTGTGTTTTGACAGTTGATTTTTCTTCTTTACATTGACTTTACATCTATTTATGTGACATCTCACAGACTTCTTGGCACTTTTCCTATTTAGATGCTGTTAACTCCCCCTGAGCTCAACTATTTGCAATTTGCTAGGTTTCCACTAGGTATTTTCCTTTCATTTTTAATCAAGGGTTGGATGCCACACTAAGAGGGTGAATTGGCTTTGAAACAAGGCACCGTCATCTCTGGCCAATGGTACCCATGCATGGCAGTCTGAGCTGTTTATTGACAAATTAGCTCTGCTGCACACCAAAAGGACAACTGCTGAAACATGAACATGGGGACACAAAAAAGGGAGGAATAATAGTTAATAGATAAACAAAACCAAGGTTTAAATGGACAAGCTTTATTGTTAGTCATGCATCAATCTTAATTGTGTGATTGTGCAGGAAAATGTGTTTGCTGAAAAGTAGTTAGGCTTAAAATTAAACTCTTTTCAAATCATTTATACAAAGCCCAGTAGTGATATTGGTATGAAAAATATTAATGCATAGTGAATGATCAATAAGTTATAGCCACAAGTTAATATGACATGGGAATGTTATAACTAAATTGCAGCCACATTTTAATAACGTGTGGTCACAAAACACAAATGTATTATTTACTGGCAACACCTTGAGAGCTCCTGAGGGTGTTAAATAACACATGAAGGCTGAATTAAGTTGGATTTAGCTTTATTTTTACCTTGGGGGGAGTTTCAATGATATACCTGCACCCCTTGTGATGAAACTTAATGAGCCGCATTCACAAACAATTCTTAACCCTTACAACTTCAAGCCATGTTTTGCTATTTTTAGTCTACAAGCTTTTTTTAATGTAAAAATACAAGAAAGAATCAGCACAACCGTTTGAGGCACAGTCAACATGCAGACATAAATTTGAAGGACTGTCTCAGTTGTCAAATTGAGGCTAAAATTATATAAAAATTAATATAACAACAGATAAAACACAAAAAAAAACTAAAAATGTATTGCAAACAATATTTTTGTAGAAGTAACTCAGTTAAAGTGACCAAGCCTTTAATCATCTGCATATCATTCTCTTAAATCTTGGGTTTCTGTGAAAAGAACATTATTGGTACTGAAACAAACACACAACTCTTCACATTTTACAATTTTTCCTCCAGGCATTATTTACAGTTATCCTACTGTTCACTAGCTATCCTCTCAAAACCAGCTCCTGTTCAGCTTGTTCTTGGCACCATTGTGCATCAAAAACTTGTTTTGGGGGGGGGGGGCTTTATTCCAGCCATAGTGGATCATTGTTTTTGTTCTTTATAGACAGAACTTTGTTGTTTGTTGATTCTTAGCTGCTCTTGATTGGATTTTACAGTCAGTAAGCTATTGTACTGTAATTGGTGGAAAGTTTGACAGGAAGTGCCTTCATCATAATTTCCAGGTCAAACTAGCGGTCTCTTGGCAACACAATGGTGAAAATCTTTTTTTCACTACAAAAATGTGATAAATTATCCTGTTGTCATGGATCACTCAGCAGAAGTCATAAATGATCAGATCCTGGTCTTGACCCAAAAGCTGTTTGGGTTTACAACCTGGCAGAGCACTTCAGATGTAGCTGTCGATGCATGTGTTAGAATGCATGTTCTCAGTGAAGGCTTCAAGTGCGTAGTGTGTCCCAATTCACCAGAGTGAACGTTTGCCCTGCCCACTTTGCATCCTCAATCCACACTTTGGCAAAGTCCTCATCCACGTGGACTTTGCCAAAGTATATTGCCCATAGGTGTTTCTAGCCCATTTTGGGGTGGTGCTGAAGCACCCTTAAATTAATCCAAGCACCCCTAAAATTTAAGAGATTTTTCCTTTTTCTTTTTTTACAGTAGGGGTTGTTTTTAAAAACAAACTGGAATATTGTAAAAAAAAAAAAATTAAAAAAACAGTACCTGGTCGAAACTGCTTCAAAAATGGTTTGATCCTACCCACGTCTCCCCGACTCAGGTCTGAGTCTCCCTGCAGAGCGATGCGTTGCCTTTCTGGGAGGCCGATGTGCGGCTAGTGGTCAAAGTATCTGGCTTAAGCCAGGATATGTGGCCCAGTTTAAGCCAGATTGTGTTAAAACATACAAAGCAATTAAATTTATCTTGCCTTGCCAGGCAACTATCTGGCTGCTCAGCACCCCTTAACTTCTGTTCCTAGAATCACCCTGTTACTTAGAATTATGCTTTGAATATCTGAAAGTTATTGGTTTACTGATAAAAGTAGCTATATTCATTCTTTTATTTAAAGGAGTCATTACCCGGAAATCCCACTTTTTCACGTTAAAACGTGTATTGGAACGGGACCTCAGTTATAACGTGCCAGAAACTCCGGAAAGTGAAAGTGACTGCGTCTTTGAGTGCGGGCTCTCTCTTCTCACCAGAATCGGCCAGAAGCACACGCTCTCCACAGTACGCGAATTGAATTTCTTTCTCCGAATGACGTGAACTAGAGAGGCTGCTAGCTGCTAAGCTAGCCTCTTTAGCGCCACCTAAAAGCAGCTGATTACCTGCCACGGAGGAGTTATGACCAGCTGTTATGACATGAACTAGAGAGGCTGCGAGCGAGCTGCTAAGCTAGCCTCTTTAGCACCACCTGAAGGCAGCTGATTACCTGCCACAGAGTAAATCAGCTTTGTCAGAAAGGACTCTGATGACAAGGAGGAGGAGGAGGGGGGAGAATGCCATGCTGAGTTGCCTCGGCAGAAATTCAGCAGTTTTCATTGCTTTAACAGGAGGGACAGCTTTACCAGGCACCAGTGGATTATACTTATCAGTGAGGATGTGCAGTCGGTAAGTGTTGCTGCTTGTGTAACTTATTATCTTTTGTGTAAGAGACCAGTAAACGATGGTAGACTAACGATGACAAGCTGCTAATGTAGTTACAGAAGCTAACACTGTTTGGTTAACTTCACGTCAGAAGTCCGCTCCTTATATTCATCAAAGTCCAGCCCTTTTACTCCGCGGATCCTCTCTATCAACCATACCGTTACATTTTTATCACGTTTTTCTCTGTTGGGACATCATTTCCTTCACTTGCTCTGTCCTGATAAAACTTTGTTTTGACTTTGACGTTTGCCTCGTGAACGCGCTTACAGACAGGTCTAACTCTCGTGCGTATTCTCGCGACAAACAAAAGTTGGAGATAAAAGAGGTTAAAATGCGCTCATTAAATTTTCCTCACACCCAACTAGAATCAAAAATTCATCTGAAGATAATTTAAGAAGGATTGTGGATGTAAAACACTAGGTTATAACACCTTTAAACTTTATTTACACAGGCAAGTCCCACTGAGACCTTTTTGCAAGGGAGACTTGTTTACCAACTAGGCTATCACATGTCGTTATGGACATGTGGACATTGGTGTTAACAATTAAATTAGCTGCTCTGTGAGTGTAATCATTATACACTACATTTATTTTAGTATGTAAAAGTAAAAGAATAGTTATTTATCCCTGTATGTTTGAAATTATTCCACCACCATACATAAATTAGTTAAGTAATTAGTTTACTTATTCATTGAAAATGTGTGAAATGTATAACATTTTACAAGAATGGATGAAATGCCATTCAGCTTTATTCAGTTTAGGTCTAAAATTGACCGTCTCTTCACCAGGCACACAAATAAGGCTGAGTATACAGCTGTAAACACTGACATGAAATGACATTGTGGTGCAAGTTGATGTCAGAAAACATCACTGTCCCAAATTCTGCTGTTGTCCAATCATTGTAACCAGCACACTCAAACCCTGTCTGTAGTGCACACTTCATACAGGGCCGTAGGGTTTAGTTTGGGTATTAGAACAGGGCCGTTGTTAAAGAATGCATGAGTCCTGCAGATGTAATGTATAGAAGACAAACAATAACAAAATATTGTTCTAGCCTCACAATGAGTCCTGACTCCATTGAGGTTTAAAATCCATTATCCTGGCAGGACAAGTTGGAACTCAGTCCTCTCACTGAGGAAAAAAAAAAATATATATATATATATGTGTATATATATATATATATATATATATATATATATATATATATATATATATATATATATATATATATATATATGTGTGTATATATATATATATATATATATATATATATATATATATATATATATATATATACACACACACACACACACACACACACAGGTGCTACCCAAAAAATTAGAATATCTTGAAAAAGTTTTTTTATTTCTGTAATTCAACTTAAAAGGTGCAATTACATATTGTATAGATAAATAATATGCAAATCAATATATTTCAAGCTTTTATTTGTTTGGATGTTGCTGATTAGAAGTTGCAGGCAAAGAAGACCTCAAATTCAAAAACTCAAAAAATTTGAATACTGCATAAAATCAATCAGAGAAGGGTTTTAAATACAAAAATATCAGGCCTCCTAAAGTAAAATCTTGCATCTGTACTTAGTAGTTGGTGGGGGCCCCTTTAATGACTGCCTTAAGCCAGCGTGCCATGAATGCTACCAGATTGTGGCATATCTCAGGTGTTTTGGAAGACGAACATGCTTCAATCACAGCCCTGAGCTCTTCTCTATTGTTTGGTCTTTTCCTGTTCAGCTTTCTCTTGACAATGCCCCACAGATTTTCAATGGGGTTCAGGTCAGGTGAGTTTGCAAGCCAATCAAGCAAGGCAATCCCATGGTTGTTGAACTTGCTGGAAAATGAAGTCTGCATCCCCATACAGCTGGTGCACTGAAGCAAGCATGAAGTGCTCCAAAATGTCCTTGTGGACGGCTGCATTTATGCTGGACTTGATGAAGCACAGAGGACCAACACCAGCAGCTGACGTGGACCCCAGGTCATCACAGACTGGGGAACTTGACACTGACCATCTTCTCCAGGCTTCGGTCAGCCCTCCGGCTTGTACACCGTTTTCTTCCACACTTCTTCCTTCCACTTAACTGTCCATTAATGTGCTTTGAGACAGCACTCTGAGAACATCCAGCTTCTTTTGCCATCACTTTTTGTGTCTTTTCCACCTTGTGCAGGGAGTCAATGATGGTTTTCTGCACAAATGTCAGATCAGCAGTGTTCCCCATGGTTGTGAATTCTTCTTAACCGAGACTTTTCTAAAGGCTCAGGGCACTTATGCAGATGTTTTGGATTACTTACCAATGTGACACTCTGGGCCTACAATACTTTTTTTTGTTTTGTTTTGTTATACTGTTAAGATCCCTGAGGGGAAATTAGGGCTCTGCATATTACCCATCTCTGTACAGTAGTACCAGAGAGCAGTGGACTGCTACTTAAAACTCCCGGGGAGCAGTTGGTGGGGGTTGAGGACCTTGCTTGGGGGTCCACAGTAGTTCACCTGAATGTCGTGTCAGGGACTCAAACCGGGGTCCTCCGTGCCAAAGCCCATGATGCTACCAATTGGCTACCCAGTCCCCCAAATCTTCACAGTATTCTAATTTTTTGAGTTTTTGAATTTGAGGTTTTCTTAAGCTGCAAGTCCTAATCAGCAACATTCAAACAAATAAAAGCTTGAAACATAGTAATTTGCATATTATTTATCTATACAATATGTAAATTGCACCTTTTAAGTTGAATTACAGAAATACCAGAATTTTTTCCGGATATTCTAATTTTTTGGGTAGTACATACATATACATACATACATATATATACATATATATAACAGATTTCATGCTATAAGAGCAGATTTCAAAACAACAGTGACAGATATATTTACAGCTGAAGCATTATTACCATGATGTGCTTTGGATTCTCTCTCTCAATTTGCCTTGCGAGAGAAACTTAAATACAAACTTCTGAATTTCAGAAGCCAAAATGGCAATATAAAAGAGAACAAAGTTGGACGAGTCCTCTATGGTTAATATGAAGTCTCTTTTACACAAGATGCTGAAAGCTAGAATTATTTTGGACATTTTTTGCAACTGTGGTCCAAAAGAAACATCAGTGTTCTGTTCTGAAGATCAGCTTTTCTTTAGATCTGGACTGATGTAATCCAAGTAAAGATAGTTTGATACAGTGTTTGTACAGACAGTAATAAGGATGTGTAAAAGTCTATCTTTCTCTTAAAACATTACTTTAAGAATGCATCAGCTTAGGGATGATGGCTAGCTTTTTTAAATGTCATGATTTCTGGACTGTAGACTTTTCTTGCACACTTCTTTATGAAACAAACTCTGAAACAGCAAGCATACTTCACAGCATAATCACATTCCAAATGGGAGAATATGGGTTGTGTGCTCTACTGTATATTATACTACTGAGCCAGATGTCCACATGCAACATTTATAGTACTGTAACTTCAAAGACTTCAAAGTCATTAAAGTGGTTTAAGAAGCAGTTTGAACTGAATTATAAGATATGAAACAACTAAACCCAGATATTTCACTGCTCTTATTTGAAAACTCATATCTGTAGGTGTATTTATATCTAAGTAAGCTTAGAATAGCATCTCACTAGTCCATTTCCTGTCGGCCTATATTTTATTTAACAAGAGAAGCCTTAAGTAAAGTATCCTCCTGTGTAGAGGAAAACATCACGGTGACTGAAAACTATCACTTGAGTCAGGGTCAAATGGAAAGTAATATTTTATTAGTTTTTAAATGTTGTGGCATTAATTTTGCATTACCTTTTACTTTTAGAGCTGAATGTCATATTGCTATTATCTGTTTCTTCACTCTGTCACCAAAGCGGGTCAACTGCTTATCGCCACCATTAACTATACCTCAAATACCAGATTTGTTATAAACAAACAGTCATTTAAAATAGTTAGCTGGAAACATGATGGTGAGTTAGTGAGAAAAAAAAGTAACAGAAAGCACAATAATGTTAATTTACATTGATATTTACTGCTAGAGGTGTGCAGAATCTGTCAGGAAACGAGGTGAAAGCAGCACAATGCAGGACACGCAGGTGGGAGGATGATGAATGATGGTTAACACGACACTACGATTTTTAACAGGAAAATGAACAGGAACATGGAGCACACGAAGGAATGGCAGGAAAACGTAACATGAAAAATGAACCAACAAGAAACAGCTAAAACCAAGCCAATCTACAGGGAACCGCATGTAATGACAAAACGAGCAGTAGCCGAGGCAATCAGCAAAAGAAACCAGGTGTGACAAGGAGCCATGATTACAGAACAGGAAGTTACAGAAAATAGAAAGGGATTAAACAACAAAATAAAACAGGAAACAACACAGGACTGAGGCAGAACTAAAGCAAGAGCAAAACAATGAGGACAAAATAAAAAATGATGAGGACCCACAGATCATGACACAAGCTGGATTTAAATGCACTTGCTTTGAAAGCAGGTGAAAAAATAACCCAAAACTGAAAAAGAGATAGCGAGATACTGCATTTCACTGATACTGAAAAATACAAATTAGAATAATATATTTTCTTCCTCTTTAGGAGAGGTGGGGGGAATGGAATGGATGCAATGTCAATTTAGTCTGTGTGTGTATTAGAGAGTATATTTGTGTGTGTGTGTGTGTGGGGGGGGTGGTCGTGTGTGTGTGGGGGGGGGTGATTTGGTTTGTGGGTGCGTTGGTTGGGTGTGTGATTGCTTTTTTTTTTAAAGATGCTGTTTTGTGTTGTTTTTAAAGCACTTTGTGAGGCTACCATTGAAGTCAGGTGTGTTTCAGCAGGGAAGCTCCTAATATCTGCAGGATACTGGCCCTCGAGGACTGGAGTTGGTAATCCCTGGCCTATGCCGACGAAGCTGGATTAACATACCCTGGATTTCTCTCTGTTACCTGGGTTGACTTAACCAGACATCCACGGTTTTGGTAAACGGTACTACGAAGCTGGTTATCAACTCGGTAACTCAAGCCAGGGTTTCCAATCTTGATCAGTGCGCGCTCACATAAAAGGGGCCGTGTTGGAAGCGTCTGACCAATCGCAGACATGGAGAAACAGAAAGTGACATATTTCATGGAGGAGCAGACGATACTTAAGAAATATGAAGAATTCAGGAACATCATCCAGGTCAGAAACAACACAGTCGCCGCAGCAAAAGTTGGGAAGGAATGCTGGCAGAAAATTGCAGACTCTGGTAATACGCAAGTCCGTGCGATTGTCCAATCATGGAACAATATTGGACTCTGATCACTTAGTGTTACTTCATCACACTACCGCGCTTCCTCACTGTATTTCCTTCTCATACTGTGCATATATTTCCAGGCCCATGTTTGGATGTATTGTAACTCTTCACCGTGACGGCATGGGTGGGTGTGCGCTCCATAAATTCATGTTTTCTGCATGTGTGACCTCTTAACCACATTATTTCAGATGCAACTCCAGCGGCACAAGACGATCACGGGAACAAGTAAAGAACAAATACAAAAATATAATCAGCGTCACCGACTGTGTGCATGAAACTACCTATGAATGAATGAATGAATGAATGAATGAATGAATGAATGAATGAATGAATGAATGAATGAATGACGTTTTGCTGAGTGGGATTTGAACTCCATGAGCATAATTCAGCTACAAAAATTGAGGTATTTGGCTACATCAGTACAGCAGTAAAAGGCTATTTGTTTTCACTCGAGGTGAGGCATTGGTTTATATCAAAATTAATTCAATTAGTCTAACATTAATAAAACCTCAGTGTGATGCAGAGCATCTGTGGTGTAGTCAGTGTCCGATGCGTTACATTTGTGATGTACGGCTCCAAGAGCTGACAGGTGTAATGGAGTCCAGAGGAGGAAAACCTACATCTTTCATAAAAAAAATCTGACAAATCAAAAGGGTTGCACCATCTCTGGATATTCTTTCTCACGATCTGCGCACCAGCATTTACATGATCTTCTAAAAGTGGGCAGGCCAAGAGCGCTGATTGGTCAGGGGGTGGTGCTTTTATACTCGATGATCTCTGATCCAGAACTTAACCTGGTCCGGACCAGGTTAAGCGTTCAGCATAAGTTACCGGGGAGATAGAACCTGATCAGAAGTGAACCAGTGTCACAGGACGAAAAACCCAGGGTTAACCCTGAAGTTACCTCGATGTGAGAAAATCCGGCTTCGTTGTACAGGCCCCAGGATACAAGACTGCCTGCACCAAGAAGCTAGGATAATGAGAAACAGGTGTTTACAATCAAGCTAATCAAGGGGGCTAAAAAGTTATTACAAGATAAACAACTGTTAAAAAGAAAATGACTAAAATACTCTGGTGTTGTTGAAGATATTAAAGGTTCATTGTTGCACATTAAATTAATTTATTTTCTGAAAAGCTTTTGTATGACTCATTTTTAGTTCATTGTGGGTGTGCTCACATATACTGTAGGTGTGTAGCTGATATGAATGCGTGCACATAAGTGTGTGTAGTGTTTATAGCACACCCAACAGGAAATTAACTGACTGCTGATCAGTGGACAAGCAGGAAAAGAAAAGATGACTGTTTTATTAAAATGTGTCAGATGCCGCAGGTGGTGGATTCAGGACAGACCTAACTGAAATGACAGCACAGTTTGTCTTCGCCAGCATCTGGTCTTGGTTTCAATGTTTCAAATGATTTATTCACTCTTGTCTTTTTTCCCTTTTTGCTATGTGCACATGTTTGTTTAGGAGACAGATGTGATCTGTAATCTGATTGTCAACCAAAGCAGGAAAGATGTCAGCTATCTTGGGAAATGAGTGCTGCAGTCTCATCTAACTGCTCTTCTCTGTTAAGATGGATAGTTGGCTTGTTTTTAAAAGGGTGAGAGAAAAAAAAACTGAATTTTAATGTACTGACTTGTGTATATCAGTATATTTGTATTCTTGCCTACAGCAGAGAGAAAATTCTTCTTGAAACTTAAAGAATCTAGTTAGTGCAACTTTTCGTAACCTTTAAGGTCAGTGAGAGCAGCCCTGTAACACCAACAGCTCTGAATTGATATTCATAAAATAAATTTATATCATTCCTTAAATGCAGACACCTGTTTAAAAGCTGCTTTCCTGTATGTGTATAAATTGGCCACCTCATTGGGCATCAGTGCATCAACCAATACACTACCACTCCCTGTAGAATAGATATGTATTTATATACATTATATTTACCAAGTTTGCCTCAGTGGCAGAGGTGGAAATTATTGGTCCAGAAAGTAAAAATCCTGTCCAGCAGTTATTCCAACCAACTACTGAAGCAGCTGAATTTAATGAAAACAGCGCCTCTGCCAGCTAAATGAGCTCGTTAGTGAAAACACTTGTTGTACTGTAAATGTACAGGCAGTTCCAGAAACATTGCAGGATTTTTACTTCATGGCACCTGAATTTTCCACCTCTGCGCTGTGGTAAACAGGAAAAGAAATACAGCTATATTTGGTAGTATATTTTATAGATATAACATATTTTATATATTTTTTGTACAATAGATCAAAATTAGTAAAGTAAATATTATAATATGATGAAAGCGATGAAAACAATCATGACTGTAGAAGTAAAATACTCTGTGAAAAACATGTAGCACTGTCTTTCCTGCTCATGCAGGAAAGGGTTAAAGACAATTTACCTCTTACATTTTTAAATCAAATCAAATCAAAGGCACAACTCTTACAGCAGGGGCACCCTCATCCAGTCCTTGAGAGCTACTATCGTTCAACCAGATGCGTCCCCTCTCCAACAAGGCTCCACTACAACAGTATATCCTTTATTGATAGGAATTGTGTAAATTCTGACATGAATGACATAGTTAATACTGCAGTTTTAACAGTTATTTCATTAATGTTGGCCCAGAATTGGCTGCAGAAATCCCTTTTTTAAGCAGTGGATAAGTGGTTCAATACTATTAAAAACAATCCGTACGCTATGTTCCTCTCAGCAACGGATGAGCAAGAAGTGATCAATACAGTGCTGAAATGTAAAAGCAAACGATCAATGGATTGTCATAATATTGATATATTATATATCATATAGATCATTGTGAAAAATTTGATTTACAGGATTGTAAAACCACTTACAGTACTTACATCTGTAATCTATCATTCCAAACTGGTCATTTTCCAACTAAAATGAAAATTGCAAAAGTAATTCCGCTGTATAAAAATGAGAATAAATATAACTACACAAATTATAGGCCAATATCTCTTCTACCACAGTTCTCAAAAATCTTAGAGAAATTATTTAATACCCGTCTTGAGAGGTTTCTGACTAGACATCGGATAATTAACCATGGCCATTATGGTTTCAGAGCAAATACAACCACTTCAATGGCTATACTTGAAGCTACAGAGGACATTATAAATGCACTAGAGCAAAAGAAATATGCAGTTGGAATTTTATTGATCTGAAAAAGGCTTTTGATACTATCAACCATTCCATTCTGCTTAAAAAATGCCAGCTGTATGGTATCAGTGGTTTTGCTGGAGAGTGGTTAAGAACATATTTAGAAGGAAGGGCGCAGTTTGTCAAAATGGGAGAGTTTTCATCAGACATTCTCGGTATTGCTGGTGGTGTTCCGCAGGGGTCTGTTCTGGGACCTAATTTATGTAATGTCTATATCAATGATATATTTCATGTGTCACATTCCTTAAAACTGACACTCTTTGCAGATGATACCAATATATTCCATAGTTGCGATACACTATCTGACCTTGTGGAAACCGCGTGAATAAGGAATTAAGCAAACTAAAAAAATGGATAGATATAAATAAATTATCCTTGAATTTAAATAAGATGAAGGTAATGATATTTGGAAACCCCAAAGCAGATTTGGAGCTACAGATAATTATTAATGGAGTTCAAATTGAAAATGTTAATGAAATTAAATTTCTGGGTGTGTTAATTGATAATCAGTTATCATGGAAAGCTCACTTCAGACACATGAAAACAAAAATCTCCAAAAGCCTACCAATAATGTATAAAGCTAGACCATTTCTTGACATAAGTGCACTTTGAATTCTATATTGTTCCTTAGTACTCCCATACCTCACATATTGTATTGAAATTTGGGGTAACAGCTATGAGTGTACCATCAATCTGTTAATCCTTCTACAGAAATGAGTTGTGCGTTTAATTTACAAGGTTGGATATTTACAATCAACACATGATCTGTTTATTCAGGCAAAACTATTGAAGTTTAATGATTTGGTGAAGTATCACACATTAATGGTATCGTTTAAAGTATTTCATAATTTAATACCTGGCAAAATACGAATCCTCCTTAAAATTCATGTGAATCCTCATATACTGAGTGGTTTTGGAGATTTCATAGCACCGAAGTTTCGAACCAACAGGAAGCGTTTCTGTGTGTCTGTATGTGGGGTGAAGCTTTGGAATGCTCTTGACAAGCTCCATAAGCAATGCCCAAATATCTATAGATTTAAACTGCTGTACAAGCAAATGGTCTGGTCACCTTATATAATAACTGACGGTCAATAGGAATTTGGTATTAAAAATTGTTGCCTATGGAATACTATTAGGAATGTACTATTTTGGACATATGATTGCTCAATGTATATATATATATATATATATATATATATATATATATATCGCTCTTCCTCTAGTTCATTGTTTTCATTAAGCTTTTCCAGATAATTTAATTGTCAACTTATTGGCTGAATTACGTTAAACAGTTCTACCAGTTGATTATAAAATTCAGTTCCATTATATAAATTGTGTATTGCCTTGAAATAGGCAGGAGTGACTAACATTAGTTAAGCTGTCAAAGGGAAAAGGGGTGGGATTGAAAAAGTTATCTTCTTCCTACTCCCTTTTAAGCACTGATGAATTTCTTTACCTATTTTTTTTCTTTTTTCTTTTTTTACCTGCATGTGTTCTGTGATGTTAATTTATGATGAACTTGATATGTGCCGTGCAAGAATTTGTGTTAACTACAAAGCTGCTTGAAATAAATAAAAATCATTAAATGAATGAATAAACACTCCTGACTCAAATAAATGGCTCGTTACCAGGCCTCCGCAGAGCTGATTGACATGTGTATGAGAAAACTAAACTATTTGATTCCGGTGTGTTGGAGAAGATACGATCTAAACGTTCCAGGATAATAGTTCTCAAGGACTGAACTTGGGCACCCCTATCCTACAGAGTTGCTACATGCCTGAGCTGGGGAGTACGGCAATCATGTCCAAGATTGCACTTCATATTTCTTTTCTGTAGAGTGACTTAGATGTTTTTAAAAACAATTCAGTTCCTGTAATTTGGTGTAAGGTCAGCTTGTCATAGTGCGAAAGCTGAATTCAAGGAGCAGACAGAACTATCAAAAGTTGAGTTGTTCTGTTCAGTTTTGAATACTGGGGAAAGCAATTTGCAGAAAGTTTGATGGAAATAAGTATCTGAGTTAGCATGCAGGCAGAGGTCAAAGTCCAGGGTTTATATGCTCAATATAAAGCCATGAACATTTTGCTGTGGTAAACTAATTTCCACAAATAATTTAGTTTATGTTTGTAAATCTAGTTTTATTACAATGTAACAAAAAAAATGCCTAAAAAATTCCAGCTTGTAAATGTGCAAAAAAAAAAAAGAAAAATTGCATAGTTGTATAAAAAAAAAAAAAAAAAAAGTAAAACTGTTTTTGAAAAAACATAAGTTATTTTGCGAACATCTGTTCACTGATGCAAGGAAAAAAACTGCACGAAAGACTGAATTTGCAGATGTGATTTTTTTTTTTTTTCAAAATAGCCTTTGAGAGCATGCAAGAGTGACAGAGATTATACACGTGGCAGCCGTCTAAGATGAAATATTGAAACATGTAAGACCTTGGCATAATCTCATTGACGTAGCCACTGAAATCCATTCGAATAAAGAAAATGTTACTTTTGGAGGCAATTCATGTAATGCGCTTAAAATGCAATCGAAATTAATAACAAAGTCTCTGATTAATTGGATTTTTTTAATTGAGTCCCGCCCCCCGATATTATATATATATATATATATATATATATATATATATATATATATATATATATATATATATATATATATATATATGCATATCAATAATTGTGCAATGATCCAAAACGTCAACTTTTTAACGTTATTATGTCCGTGAGATATTTTTTTATGTTTTAAGTGTAGCCATTAGTAGGCTCAGTGTTTAACCATAACATTGTTTATGAAACCCTGCCTTTAGGAATCTTACTCATGCACTGCATACAAATATTTCTTCATGGCTGTGGACCATCACCATCATTATAATTCTCTCCAGGGGATCAACTTATTTGCAGCCCTGCAGCTAAAAAAGCATTTGCTTAAGAGGTTATCTTACTGCACATGCTGGTCATCCTTTCTTATGTTTAATCTTTCATATTCTAACTTGTCGCTCTCGTTGGCAATCGATGCTCACAAAGTAATGAAGATTGTAATAACTAGACTTGTCTGTTTCTTTAACTGAAGCTGTTCTCATATACCTTCTTGAAAAGTAACTATGTTTCTTTTACACATTTGGCTTCATCACTCTTAAGATTTGTCATTTATTCATCTGTGCTTTTCAGCCCCTCTGAATATTCTCCTTTTCAGTTTTTACATAAAGGAATGAATTAAACCAGCTTGTCAATCCAAAGCAAGACTCTATGGTCTCATATGAGAGAAGTATTTGCTTCAGGTTATCAAATCCATCTGATTTATCGCTAACCTTAGGCTGCACAGTAACAAGTGTGAAAAGCCAATTAATTTGAAGCAAATTAATTGGCAAAGTAGCTCATTTTTCTGACGGGAACAGCAGCAGAAACACTTCTGATTGGTCACTCTAGCTTGGTACTTGCATGCATGTAGATTAGCCCCTTGGGAACTAAAGGACGCAAAGTGATTCACTAAAATGCATTTGCAAAACCATCTTTTTTCTTTTCCTCTTCTTCTTTTTCATAGTATGTTCTTTTTCCTGTAAATGTGTTTTGTCACCTATAGCTACACACTTTACAGTCTGCACATATCTGCAGACAGATGTTTCTATGATTCTCTTAATCTCATTATTTTATGTTTACAGGCTCAGGATAAACAAGTATAATGAAGCAGGCTGTAAATTGACTGTCATAGTTCGGCTTCTCCACTTGCTATAATGAAGAAAAAGGAAAAGTGCAGCCAGAAGATGACTGATTTTACCTTAATGCAGCTCCTATAACCATTAAAATTAAATTTGAAAAAAAGAATTCCCATTGAGCTCACCGAAACCTTGCATTTATTTATAATCTCTTTAGCTTCACTAGAACAATCTGATGATCATTACCTGCATTAGTTCCACTCCTTGCAGCCATTGTTTGTTTACCTGCCTTTTAGCTTTCTTTTTGTTTCAATCTATAGATAATAATACATTTTCAGATTGAAAAAAAAAGTAGAACAAGCAACAAATAGATCAATGGAAAAAAACAAGTTCTCTAAAAATTCAGTGCAAGAAAGAATAATGCAACAAGGGAAACACATTCTGTTTTAATGCACCAAAAAATGTGCATGAAATTCATCTGAGACTCCTGGCAAGGACTCCTTAGCCAGCAGCGGTACATAAAAGAACCAGCTGTGATCTTTCCCGTAATTTCTCTGTGATCCAAGTATCACCTTCAAGTCTGCTGTGCCAGAGTGGCCAATTAGGAACTTCAAGAGCATTCCCAGTGGAGCGCCAAACAGTCAGCCCAGTCTTCAGGTCAGGCAAAAATTTTTTAAAATGGTCCACTTGTTTTTCTCTTAAAGCCAGTGACTTCTATCGCCTGTTCTCAACCAGTAGAGACTAACGATGGAAAAATGTGTAAAGTGCTCCACTTTCAACAAATGGTGTTGTAATCATCACTACCTCAATCATGTAGGCAGAAATTGCTGCCTCCAGGAGCCAGAAAAAAAGGCAGATTGAGCTGCTAACTCTGACCTGAACTTTAAGATCTATAAGACAGAAATCATTACAACATGCACAGGAAAGCAGGATGGCATACAAATAGCCTAGACACCGAATGCTGCTGGTGAGCACTGTGCTAGTATCACCAAAGTGGATGTAGCTCTCTGTTCTGCTTTCAGGCAGAAAAAAAAACATTGAAAGTGGACACTTATACCCCCACTTAATCTGCTCCCCATATTTAATGTTGACGTGTCTGACTAAATGCTAACAGCAGCAGTTCCTCCCCCCTGAACTGCAGCTGAGAACATATGGTTCTGGGTCCAAGCTGTTTTCTTGACGTAATGATTGAAAAGGACAAAATAGGTTGAAAAGGATGTGAAGAGGGATTGAAAAGCTGAAGTGTTGAAGAACAAATGGATTTTTTGTTAAATGTTCAGCAGCAGATTAAAATAATAACTAAAGGCTATCAGCATGATTACATTAAAATTACCCACTAGTTGTACTTATGCATAAAACATATAATCAAATATGCTACACTGCTTTAATATAATGAATAAAATAGGGCTAAAATCTGAGCAATAGTTTAACTAACTTCCGTTCCTAGGGACAAAACATTCCCTATACTAAAGTTTGTGAAGAAAAGACTGAGAATAAATTCAGGAAGACCTTAAGGTATTAATGCTGATGTTTACTGAAATGGAAATCTGTATTGTTGTGGACAACGATACAGAAACAAAGAAACCTAATCAAAATAATAAAAGTATATTTTTTATTTAAAACAGATCTAGCACATTCTGTAAACAGCATGACAGCCACCAAAGGGAAATTTGGTAGCAAGGTATGCAACAGAGGGCCCAGGCGGGATTCAATCCCCAGACTCCCAGGTGAGTCGTGCGCGCTGACCAGTCAGCCAAAGGGATCTCTCTGTGGCCAAGGGCGCATCATCAATCAGAGGCATAGTGACAGGACCCCACACTGTCACATTGGGATAACACTGCTGGCTGTCATCGCATACACACCAAAACTGCTCAAAAGGATGAAAACTGAGGAAGAGAAGAGAGACTTGAAGCGCAAGAGTGGCCAAATAATAAGCAAAGCTCGTGTAAATCTTGATGCACCGCACTCAAAGTGGAGAGTCCTACTAGACAGGTATCTTTTCAATTACCTTCTTCTTGAGTGTCATTTTATTAGGGGTGGAAATTTAATGTGTTTACTAACGCGCAATTAATTTATTACAACAAAATTAACGTGTTGAAAAAAAATTAACTAATTTAATCTCAGTTCACATTTGAAGCAAAGTCCTTTGTCAGGGCCTGTTTTCTGATACACAATTATACTGACACACGGCAGAACTCACGACTTTGTTGCCACATTTATTTATGTATTTTTCAGACGCCTTGGATAGCTTTTTTAATAAAGCAGCTAGCAAAAAGTCTTGCAACATTTTTTGGTGTTATTGGAGACTTTTATAGACAGAAGTGAAAGAATGTATCATTTACTTCCTTCCATTAGATGTGCACGCTGCCGCAGGCCCCTCCCCATCTCAAAACACACACTAGAGCAGTGTTTCTCAACTCCAGTCCTCAGGACCCACAGCCCTGCATGTCCTCAATGTGTTCCTCCTGATTCAGATTCATGAACTTCCTCATCAAGTTCTTTGCAAGCTTGTTAATGAGCCAATCATTTTATTCAGGTGTAAAAAATTAGGGTTGCCTTCAAGACATGCAGGGCAGTGGGTCTTGAGGACCGGATGGCACAAGAAGCATCAGCTTCCATCTGCAGACACAGCACTTGATATTCACCTCTGCTCCATGAACCAGACTGAAAATAAAACTCAAAGCTGTCACTGATCATCAGTGTGGACATAAACATTTTAAAGACCTACAACAGAACCTTTAGCAGTTTTCTCAGCCCCCTATCAACAGCTAAACTAGTATCCATCTTGCATTATACCTGAACTGTGAGCTCACTCCAGCCAGTAAAAGACAGTCTTACCTTGACTCTTGTTCTGTCCCTTCCTCTCTTTCTATGTCTTTCTTAATGGTAATGTTTCCTTGCGTTTCTTTGCCAAATCCAACATGATGTGCGTTCATATCTGGTTCATATCCATTTGCTGGCACATCGGCTGCAACGTCACTGCCACGTTCTGGATGCAAAAGTTATGTAGGGCAGTTTCTGAGCCTCGGGACGCCTCTGGACAGTGACGGCTCAAAAATGCACATATTGAATGTTGGTGTATGATCAAAACAAGTCAGAAAAGCATGTTTTTAAGGTCTAAAAGTTACATTGTGGGTCTTTAAAAAGTTAAAAGTACTGTTTTAATATCTAACTTATTGGAGCAGTGGCAACTGTTGAATTTCCCTTGTGGATTAATAAAGTATTCTGATTCTGATTCTGATTATGTGTTGTAAACTTAGTTAAAGTAATTGAAATGATATACTTTAACTTTAGGTCTGTTCAGTTTTGGCCAGGGATTATTTATTTTCTTTTGGATGGATGGATGGATGGATGGATGGATGGATGGATGGATGGATGGATGGATGGATGGATGGATGGATGGATGGATGGATGGATGGATGGATGGATGGATGGATGGATTTTTTTTCTTTGTCTGTTTCTCTGTTTTTTGTTTTGTTTGGGGGTTTTTTAAGTTGAAATATGATAAATAAATTTGGTCAGGCAAAAATAGAGCTGGAGATTACAAAATTAATGTCTGTGTCTGGTATTTGATTTTGTTGTCCACTAAAATCCATTCAAATGAAGAAAATGTTACTTTTGGGGGCATTTTTTGTAAAGAGGTTAAATGCAATTAAACAAGATTAAATATTTGCAAAGCCACTTACTAATTAGATTAACTTTTTTTTTAATCAAGTTCCACCCCCAAAATAAGTCCACACTAACATTGGCATTTAGCGCACAGTCAACTTAACATATTACAAAAAACACAGGTTGCTCTATACCACAACATCACTTTCATTCGCACTGGCCAAATAGATACTTTATTAGGTTGTCATTTTGTAATGTAGCCTTTAACATCATAACACATCATAATTGTGTATCTGTGTACATAACCTATGGTAAAACAACAGTTTATGAAAGAAATGGCTTGTTTATGCCATCAGTTCCACTGTTAGCTGCTGCACAGCCATCTACTGCAATTAAAACAGTAATAGTGGAAGACCCAAGTTTCTTCTGGGGAATCATGTATGAGTATGAGATGTCCATGAGATTTCATGCACATTGAGGGGGGGAGAGAATCAGAGAGAGTAGGAGTGTTTCTTACTGGAGAAAAACAGTTGGGAGAGGGGTTTACAGTTCAAACTAAACTGGTCTCCTCACATGTGGTTCAAAACCAATCAGATCTATACCTGATTCTGACAGAATCAGGTATAGATCCACTAAAGGTTAAAAAAGCCACAGGAGATGGTTTCCATCTTTAAATCTTCACTTCAGGTTGCACTCATGTTTAATGGAGAGAGAGCCTTGCTCTGGTGGGATTACATTATACTGTTATTGTGTTTAATAATTTATGAAGAATTTCCTGTATTTCTATATTAAAAGAGCATAAAGCATCTTCTGTCACACTCGTCCTTAAGTGCCCAAAAAATTCCAATTAAACAAATGAGGCAAAAACATTATACTTGTTGTCACTTTACATGTAGGCTGGAGGAAAAAAAGCACAGCTCCTAAAGAAACAGAAAATAGATTCTTATGATCTCACAGAAAATAAAAAAAATATTGCATAAAACTGATATGCTGAAAGAGCCTTAAAACCAATGACTCAGTAAGGTACTCACTTTCATCTCAGCAGTATTAATCATGTTGCACTGGAGGGGATAAAGGCTAGGACCATGTAAGTGCACACAGAGCAAAGAAGAAACCCCCTCTCCCCTAGAAATAGCTCACTATAATGGTGTCGATGTGGTCCTTACCCATTATATGACCTTGCATTGAGAGGGGGTTGATGTTGGATGAGAAGATGAGAGGGACATGGAGACTATAGCTCTGATATTAACTACTGGTCTATGCTATGAGAAGCTGCTGGTCACATCCTTTTCTGAAGACTAAAAATCGTCTGGAAAAACAAAACTATGCAAAAAACACTTAACCACAAGACAATAGTGGTTATCTTTGGATGACAGCCAGTCATTTGTGTGATACTAAATCAGTAAAAGTGAGAGGCACTTTGTGCTTTAAAATGAGAACAAAGCCAGGGATGCTGGGAGAGATGTTAAGTCCTTGACTTAGCCCCCTATTGATCTTAAAGGGTTTTGCAAAGCAGCTGAAAAGCTTTCACAGCAGTTTGAGTAGCAGAGTCCTTCACTAAAGGGAGGAGCCCTTTTGTGAACTGAGCCCTCTAACAACCCAAACACTCCCAATACTTTTATTTTTCTTTTTTTTCTGTCTTTTTTTTTTTTTTTTTAATTTAACATCATGTTAGCCTCTTAGCATTTTTGCCTAAAACAGATTTTGATCAAATTGTGATATCTGCGTAACCCCACCCTCCTAAGATTGCCCATTCACTGGGCATCATTGTTTTTTGGGGGGGAGTTTTTTTAATGTAATCAAATATTAAGCTATTAGGCCAATTAGCTATATCAGTTGATGTTTGCATGCATAGGGATTTTCCTATTTTTATTTGTTTTGGTTGTTTTTGTTTTTGTTTTCAGAACGTTGCCAAAAATGAAATTGAGTCATTAATTTCCTAGATACCAGGACTGCTTTCTGTTGAAGAGGACTCGCTATATGATGTGGGCTTGAGGCTCATCGTTGTCGTCGTCTTCTTGTGCTTATCCAGGTCAGGTCGCGGGGGCAGCTGCCTAAGCAGGGAAGCCCAGATTTCCCTCCCCCCAGCCACAGCCACCAGCTAATGTGCAGAAAAAGGGACTTTGGGCAATAATTGGAATGATTGAAATTAGAAAATATATTTTTTACAATTACATATGCATACAAGGATAATGGCTGCTTTACTTTGTTCGGAGTATTGGTTGTGCATATCTTCTGACAGAAACATATAGGTCCAAGATGGAATATGAGACAGGTGGCAGTCTAGGGACAAATATGTCTTTAATATACAACATCATTGTTTAGGGGCCTTTAATATAATTTACAATGCTGCAGCTTTTTCTTTCAAATTGTATCTAACATCAACCACTGACCTCCTTTACTGTCTCCAAGATCATCTACATCATGCAAATCTAGAATTCCTGTAGGGTTTGATTTTACTGATGACCCCCTGGTAGGGTACCCTTAGTAACTTGTAACTGTAATACGGTATATTAACAATGGTGCCAGTCAGTGAGTAAGAGGACTGAAACATGAAAATGTTCTCTGGCTTAGGGTGAAATGATGCACACACACAGCTCCTGGCAGGATTAAACCACCAATTCACCGTGATCACAGCAGCAGAACATATAGTATGTCAGTCTGCACTCTTCCTCTTGCTCCTTCTCAAATCTCAAAACTTCTCCAGGCTTTAATGTCTACATGCATGGTTTTGATAGTTGGATAATATTCAACTTGAAGAATGAAAGTGCACAAAGGAGACAGACATTTTGAAGAAAGTCTGAAGAGGGATTACAAATAGAAGATAAATGACAATGCTTTTTTCCAAGCCATGAATGAACAATGACTCTGTACAGTGTTGAACCAACTGTTTCTTTTCTATCACATTCCTTTAGCCCTTCATTGCTGATGAGTCTCCACAGCGAATTTTAATTCCTTACACAAGACAAAGTGATAACCTAAGTCAAGATTTTCTTCTGCCACCTAATCAATTATTCAATGAACAAAGCAAGGAAGATCAGGGGCTTCTAAATGAATAAATAAAGGCATAGTGGAGGTTTACTGCAGTGACTACAACTTTGTATTGATTACAAATTACTTTAACTCGATATGCTCTTTTAATGAAGTCATTTTAAACCCTAGATGAATTCTAATCGTGTTGTAGTGTTAATTGAAAACTCTATTATTTATATTGCCATATCCATACTGCTGACAGATGAAAGTTTTGTCTTTTGTCATTAAATTGTGAGTTTCTAATGAGTTGGGAAATAATGTTGAAATCAGCTTTATTTTGGTCAGATTGTCTACACAAGCCATCAGTGCTTTTGCAGCCAGGCCTCGCACTTTGAAGCCTCACATGAAGATGATGCAATCAGGGAAAAATGAATGCTGGCTGCTCTGTATCCTTCACACGTATACAGTAGACAAGGGGCTTTGTTGATTCACCTGACCAAGATCTGCAGAAAAGAAAAGCTCAGTGGCGAATAACTGCTCTAGTTTTAAAAAATGACGAACTTATCCTTTAAGCTAAGTTGTGAACAAAATAGTTCTTTTTAACTCTGATACCAATCAATCAACTTGATCTGGCTGCAGTTCAGGGGAGGATTAAATCTGGAAATGGTGCTTTTCAATCTTTGTTACTGACACTCAGGAGCTATTTGATTTCATCACTACAGAGTCGTGCCGGCCTTTGATTCCCAAATTATTTCCCTGAGTTTAGATCAATCGGATGGCACATAAATTGTTTGCTAAAGCAGGGCAGATGGTAAAATAGATGTTAGAAATTACACCAGCAAAGATGTATTTGCATATTTTCTGTGCTTGGAAGCAACCCACTCTTTTATTCAGCTGAATAAGATGGTTTCGAATTGCAAGTCCTGCAGTACAAATCCTGATTCCGCCACCCTTCTCACATATTTCTAATTTTGAAAGTTTTGCTCATGACACGAGTGAACATTGTCAAATCATATGTGAAGGGGGCACATGGCTTTACAGTTGGCTAAACTTCACTTTGCTCAAAATGTTTGGTTTATTATTGAATATGTGCAAATTTTAAGTTTGAGGTTTTTTTAAGTGGAGTTGTATGAAATGCTCAGGAGTAGTCATTATCTTTCCCACAGTAAACAGCAGAGCATTTGCATTTTGGAGAAGCAGTGAGAAATTCTGATAGGGGATCTAAGTTAAAAGCTACAAGGGTGCATGAAAGTGATCCATTTTCCTCAACATAAAACAACTCCCAGAGTCCTCTGCACACCAGCTCATAGCAGATGGACAGAGAGGACATGTATTCTGTGGTTAAGTGAGAGGACATTTAATGAAGGGAACAATCTGCACTGACCACCGAGTGTTGAGCAGCTGAAATCTTGTCCTCAGCAACAATGTTGAAGATTCCTCTGGAAAACTTTAACAATTAATTGCTGAAACAATTAGCATTATTCCCAAAGTGATTTACCGTTGTGATGGAAAGGAATGCTGATAGAACGTTAAACATCCCCCTCTTCTTTTTTTTTTCCTTTTTTTCATTTCTGTTTGCTCAAAATACAATGAAGTTGCTGTGAGGAGATATTGACAATCAGCTCCTTTCAGCTTAAACCTATTAACCTGCGATCAAATGATTTAAGAAATAACACTTGGTTTTTTGTTGCATTCCAGAAAACTGCCCTGGTTTTCTAGAAAAATTGAGTTCGTTCGGATCTCATTCCATCATGGGAGCATTCACTCCTGCACTTAAACCTGACCACCTGTGATAGGACTGTTTAAGGAGGAATTAAGGCTCTCTGGTGAATGACTAAGTTAAACTCTTAGATGGGATCAGAATAAAAAAGTCGTCATTTCTGGTGTATTTATCTATTTTGTGTAGGTTTTTGTTTATTATCTTCTGGGGGGGGGGTGTCTGATCCTGGTCAAGACAAATGTAGGCCTACGTATGCTGGTAATTTCTCCTTCACTATTTGCTAATCTGAAGCCCAAACAAGATAAATGCATCTTCCCGGCAGTTTAGTCTGTCATCAGCTACTGTCAATCAAACTTTGTTTTGATCTTCCCTTGTGGATTTGTGCTAAACAGAAATGACAGGTCACCAACACCCCCCAATTATTGAGATGCCAGTCCATATAACTAAGTGTTTGTCTGAAGACAATCCCAGAAGTTGAAACAGCAGGGAGAAAGATAAGAGATCCTCTCTTTTTCTGCTCTGCCATGTCTTCACTTCACTCAATGCACAAATAAAGACATAGCTGGTAAGAGAGAATCTTAGATTGACTTGCCTTGTGAGGGGAATATATGGTTGAAAAATACTTTTGAAAGGAAAAACTCCATGACAAATTATTTTTACTTCATAGATCCAAACATAAAAGCTTCAAAAGTGGCTGCAAATTGGTTCAAACAGAGATAGTCATACCACTACTAAAGTACAGGCATGCTGAAATTGGCTCTTATGGTTGGGCTTTATTTTAGTTTTTTTTTTTAAAAGTAGCAGTAAGAGGTCAGTTAAACTCATTCTAACCCACTTTTTTCCACTGTTGCATCAATCCAAATACAGGTTGAAATCAGTAATATCTTCTCAAATAAAATTCTGCTTGAGGCCCCAAATAGTCTTGTGCCTGCCCCGTTTATAGATATTAGGATCGATGGTGTATTCCAGTTGTCTCAGAATTCCAAGCAGGTGGGAATTGGTGAGGTCATTACTAGGTGGTAGCAGTTCTAGGTGAACTAACTCGGAAAAAATAGATGCCTCCAAAATAGGCAACTTATGAGCATCTACAACTGCAGTATCAGAAAAATCACTAAAATGTTGTCAATGTCACCATGACAACACCAGCCAAATTTTGTCATTAGTGTTTGATAAAAAAAACCGAAAAAAAACCCACTAACAAAGGGAAGAGGAAGAAAAAGAAAAAAAACCCGGGAGCGGGGATGGGAATTCAAAAAAAACAGGCGCAAGAGAAAAGCGACGGGGGGGGGAAAAAAAAAGAAAAAAAGATGTTTTTTCCCCATTTTTCTCTTAGAAATAATTTTTTTTGTCTTTTAGGGGTGGGGAGGAAAAAAAAACCAAAACAAAAAAAAGTGTTAATTTACCGCGGCCGGGACCTCCCTAAAAAAAAAGGGGAGAGAGTGATGAAGCCCAGGGAGAGGTGGAAAAATAAAATGGTTTTAATAACTTTTTTTTTGAAATTAAAATTTTTGTGGTTTTTTAAATAAACAACGATCGGAGGAAAAAAAACACATAACATGCTGGGTGTATTTAACGGACGCCTTTTCCTCCATCAAAAAGGAAAGAGGGAATTAGGAAGCGGGGGAGGGGGGGGAAAAACACAAGAAGCAATTGCAGCAAACAGCCGCAAGGAAAGGGAGGGAAAAAGGGGGGAAAAGTTATTTTGGATTTGCGGCTTTATCGCCCATTAGTATGAAAAAAAGGGAAAATCATGTTTGGTTTTTTTCAAACTCCTCCCCTCCCTTAATGGACAGAAAACATATTATACAGAATTTTAAGAAATACAATACTGGGCGCAGCCATGTTTAAATCTAGACTTGACTTTCGGGGTCTTCTGTAAATTATGATCACATCGTTTCATCAATTCCTGCAAACATTGCCACTGAAAACAAGTTTCAAGGATAACTGGAATGCACTATTTGGTGTGACAGCTGTTTTTCTATGACTGTTTGAAGTTCACTCTCAACTTTAATAGATGGATGCTTCATCCAATCTCCAGCACATGGAACTTTAAAGTATGCACGCATCTCTTCCAAACCACCCCTAGAAAGAAAATCTCGATGATTCTGTAAAATAAGCCATCTGGGACATCAGGATACAAATGGAGGCAGAGGCTGAAGCCCTGAAATAGTCAAACTTCCAAAACCCACAAGTGGAAACAGGGACTCAGGAAACCCGTGGACCAAAAGTCATAGAAAGCACTGGAAGCACAACGGTGGAACAAAATCTTAACTGCAGCGGTTGCAAATACCTTCAGATCAAATGTATGAATAAAGAAAAACATATCTGATACTTCTAACATATCTGATACTTCCAGGGCAAAATAACTAAAATAGGAAGTGAGGAACAGAAACGTAAACTCAGTGTGAAGCCTGTATTAGGTTAGTTTGTGGAAATCAGGTTTCATTGTAGAAAAGGTGAATTGATATGTGCAAAATGTTTGTGGTTGTCCACTGCAGATTTCTTTTGCCCTTAGTTACTTTTTTGAGGCAAGTGCTGTAGCTACTTATGTTTAATTACAACTAATAATAAACTTGTACCACCATTCTCAGGTAACACTAGTTTATTCACTTTGAACCAGTCAGTGGAATTTAGATAGGTTAGGTTTGGTCTTTGTGTAGTCAACCAATTACAAAGCAGTACCAAATTTGAACTCTGTAAACCTTCATTTTGCATTTTTATATGAACAAAAGCATAAATCATTATAAATTTTGTTCCAGGGAAAAGAAACGGGTAGGAGGGGAAAAAAATCTTCCTTTTTTTGAACTTTTATTAGGGGAAAAATAAAAAAGATTCGCTAAAAAAACGAGTGGGGAGGGAGAAAATATAATATCTACTTTTTTGATTATTTGTTGGATGCGGGGAGAAAACAAAAAGTTTATTAACCTTCAAAAAGGGGGGGGGGGGGGGGGAATGACAAGGTTAAAGGAAGGGAGAAAAAGGGGGAATTTTTTTTGATTCTCACCAAGAAAAAAGGAATCATTTTGGTTTTTTTCCCCCCCCTTAAGTTGCTAGTAGTTCACATTTCAGAGAGCTGAGGGTAGATACAGACACTGCTGGCCAACAATTCCATGTTCTCTGATTGTTTTGCTGATTGTGTTTATGTTCCTCCTGTGTGTTCGCTATATAAGACACATGAGGTTATAAAACCACTGCACACTCACATCTATCAGCCACTTGCACTCTGAAGGTATATTGTATTGGCATCTTGACTCTTAACTGCTCCCACAGTTACACAGTTCCAGCAAGAGCAAAACTAGTGATTTCAAGGCACCTGGAGGCCCACAGGATTTTTATCTTCTCTGCTGACTGAGCCTGTCACATATAACAGATTTAAGTAAGGTTTTAGATGCTTTTATTTACCCATTTTCTGCAGACATACTGTAAAATATCTCACTGAAAAGAAAGAAAAAACACTCAATTTTATAACAAAAAAACAGCAGCCTGATTTCAATCGTGTCTTCCCTTTCATGGTGCAGAATTGTATTTCTTCGCTTTCGCACAGGGGGAACAAAATTTGCATTTTAAGACATGCTCATTTCATGATATTTCATGAGCCTGCAGGCTGTCAGAGCTCAACAAAGACGAAGGTTTTCCAGCCATGCAAGCTAATGGGGCAAAAAGGCATTCAATTTTCAAAACTCTCATTGAGCTCATACATTTTCTATAGTCTTACATTTTCTTTCAAAGCCTCTCATTAATGCTGCAGCTGGTTTTATGCTAGCTAATATGCCGTATAGTAAATTAGATATTCAGGTCTTTTTTCTGTTCTTTTCTTTTTAATTAGTATTGCATTTACAAAAACAAGAGTGTAATATTTAACTTTTCTTGAACAGAAATGACCAATATGTGACAAGGCTTCAACTTAGGCAATTACCTTTTGTTTAAATTCCAACTTTACACTTTACAATAAGTGAAAGAAGCTCTCTTTGGTACTGGATTTAGAAAGATAAATTACTTTTACTCTACTCTTTTCAGTCTCATGCTGTCACCTTCCCAGAGTTGTGGTCTCAATCTGCTTCACATGGGAATTTTATTGTTAAAAGTGGAATGGCTCACCGTGGGTCTTTCAGCATTGCATGCTCCGATACACAGCTCAAATCATCCTGAAAATCATTTGTCAAACGTCAGTAAAAAGTAATCAATGACAAAAATGGCAGTGAGGCTATAGTGCAAGCATTGTCCCAATTATTGCAACATTTCAGTTGTTAACTTCAGCTGTTTCTGCTTCAGCAGGGACTCCAACCACATTTCTTTGGATAAAGTTATAGTTTATTTTAGATCTGTGATGTCACAAGGAGTTTTCAATTTTGCTGCACATTTATGGGCCCCATTTTTTAAACAAAATTTGCAGCAAAGACATTGTTGTGCCTTAGGAGAAAGATTGCATGTTCACAATAACCAATAATTTCACTACAATGTAGAAAATGTGAAGTTGAAGTCATATGTTTGTTTAAGACACATTGTCCTTTTTTTTATACACAGACATTGAATTCTAACTTGGGGACGGAGCTTCTGTGCTCAAACTGAAAGATTATCGTCTAAAATCAGCATATTTTTTCCAGCCACGAGGACTCCCAGAGGTATATGTGCCCTGAGGTGTTAAGGCTCCTCTGTTGGCCTAAGAGGTATCTCTACAAAAATCTTTCGGAGTGCAGGATATTTCTTTTCTTTTAGGAGCAGCAGAAACCTCTGCTCCACAGACACTCATCTCCTCAGTGCCCCCAGAACAAAGCTGAGGACGATGGGAGACAGACACTTTCCGGCTGCAGCTCCGTGCTGGTGGAACGCCCTCCCAGCCTACCTGAGAGCTTCCCAGTCTGTGGAAGCTTTTAACAATCTTTTCGAAATTTTTTATTCATAAAAGCCTACCAAAAATGTTGTTTTGGGTTCTTAATGTGTTTTATGCTCTTCCAATATGTGTGTTACTTTAAATTGTTTCTATTTAACACTGTGTGTGCTTCTATATGTTTCATTTTTTCATCTATAGCACTTTGAGATCTGTTTTTACAAATGTAAAGTGCTTCATAGATAAAATGCATTGTTATTATTCTTTCTCTTTTTATTTTTTAATTGAACACATTTTACATATGTGCAGTTTAATTAATCAGTAATATGAGATCATTGCATTCTTGGGACAGCTACAAGCAAATGTTACACTTCTCAGAAAAGTAAAGGGCCTGTAAAAGTTTCAAATTTATTTTGTTTAATGTGTGAAAAGGATGTGTGAGCAATAATATACACAGAAAAATAACCCTTTGTGAGATACCTCAGCTGAAGTTTAATCTTAGTCCTTTAAACTGCCAGACAAGTAACTAGCAGAGCTGATGTGGCTCATTTTTCTGAATAATCAACATGATTACTTCAATTTCTCTGCCAAATTTGTAGTAACTGTTTTTTCAGCCTGCACCTAACATGATTTCTACAACGTACCAAGCCTGTGTCTTGCAGTTCTGATAGCCTCCAGTTAGAGGAAAAACAGAAAAAATAGAAAAAAAAAACTGAAATTTTGCTCTTTTTTTTTTCTTTACAAAGTTTTCATGATCTTTTTGCATATTTTATGTTTGGATCAAGACCATCTTTTTTTCTTCACAATCACAAAAATACATCCTGCATGTAAACAAACCTTAAAACACTTGTGATTTTGATGCATTTTGGAGCAAGTAATTTTCCTACAGGAATTCTAGCTTTTGTTCATGCTATTCCCTGAGATGTTTCACATACAAAGTAAGTCAGAGGAAAATAAGGGGATGATGAAAAAGAGAGAAAAAAAAGCAGAGTGGTGTTAATGAGAATGTCACAAGCAAGAAAGCCATTTGAGATGTTTTCATTTGCACACCACAATCAGCTGTCATGATTAATCGTCTGAATTTCGTCTTATCATCCCTTCATGCTTCTGGCTTAAATTGTTTGCAGTTTAAATAAAGATGTTCTATCACAAGAGCGCTGCCACTCACATATACATGTGTGTTATATATAAATATATGAAATATGAATAAAAGATCCAAAGTTCCCAGAGAAACAGGTAAGTTTTTATGTCAAGCTAGCTGCTCACACACTCACACTTTATTGTTCTTTATTTGTCATAGTATAGCCCTGAGAGACATTTCAGGTAAGGTAGGAAATAGAACAGGAAAATTTGCAGATATGGGAAGAAAAAGGCTGGAAACAGCTAAAACTTGAGAAGTGTAAAGTCCAAAAAGCTCTGAACAAGATTGAATAACTGAATCTGTAATCTGACAGGCGGCTGAGGTAGAAGCAGGCGCTATAACAGCAGACAGATGACGAGCATGTAGTGGCCCGACCTGCAGCTGTCCATGCTGACATGGAGCCTGTCAGTAAAGGGTTGATGGTGGAAGTGAACGCTGTGTTTGTGTCTTTGTGTTGTGCTTTGTCGAATAATGTCTTGTCTTGTTTTGTGTGTGTGGGTGTGTGCGTGGGTGTGTGTGCGTGTGTCAGGGGGATTTTTGGTAGATTTTTTCTATTGTGCTTTGCATGAAAAGACTATTGTTTTTATATATTCTTGTCTAGTCTTCAGTCCTTTTTTTTCTTTTAACTTGTCCTGTCCAGCATCATAGCAAGCAGAGTCATGGTTGCTTTATTGTGTTGAACAGATTTGCTTTGCCAAGGGGAGCGTTATGAAAACAAAGCTTCTCTTGATATTCTGTTTATTCATTTTATTTCTTTAATTAAACATTTGTTTATAACAGCATTTTACATCCTACTGCTGGGCTTGACAAGAGAAAAATGAAAGTTAACAGAAGCAATGATAGAAAGTGGAACAAAAAGAAAGGAATGAGGAAGGGAGAGAGAGAGAGAGAGAGAGAGAAAGAGAAGAGAGAAAAAAAATGGATACAAAGATGCACAGTTCACTGGTGCATCTATACAGAAACCCCTAAACAAGCCACCAGGGTTAGTCCCGGACCGGACCCCCCGGAAAATTCCCCCGGCCCGGCCCAGCACCCACCCTGATGTCCCTGCCCGACACACCCTACACCAGGGGCTACCACCGCTGCCACACCACCACATCCCCCCACACACATGCACCAACCCGCCCCACCCTCCAACCTTACATACACACAATCCTCCCCCCACCCCACACATACACCCCCACCTCCCTATACCCCCAATACCCCCATGCGCTCCCCCCACACACATGCCCTGCCCCCACCCTTCCCTCCGACCTGACACCCTCACACCCTTCTTCCTTCAACCCTTCACACACCTCCCTACCTCGTTCCACCCCCGATACCCACAAGCACATGCCTCCCTCCCCCATCACCCCTTTGTTCCAACCATTTACCCACATCTCCTCCCTCTTCCAGCCCATATTCCTCACTCCCATACACACCCTGAGCTTTCCACACACACACACACACACACACACACCTCGCTCCTCCCTACTTACTTCTTCCTCCATACACACCCTTCCCTTCCCACACATCCCTCCCCACCTGCGTGGTCCTTCCTCCTGTCACTCTATGGCATTCACTCTCTCCAACACCAATCCTTATACACCTGCATACACCACACCCACTGATACATACCGGACGCAGCAGAACAGGCATCCCCCAAGCCAGCAGACCCCCTTCCATGCAGCTAGCCATGACCCCGAGCTCGCGGCGCGGCCACCACCCCCTCTCCCCCCACTAGCGCCCGGGAGACTGGGGTATAAAAGGACCCTGTTTCCCTCTCCTCCCACACTCATGATTGTGTGTAAGATGTGTGTTGTTTGCGATTAAAACTGAGAGGCAGTACCAAGCCATGTCGGAAGTGGCTTGGTACTTCCAACACTGTTTCAGTGGTCGTACAGGCGGTACGACCACCCAAACAGCCCCATCCTCCCCCCCTCCATACACTATGTGGCCCGCCTCTCAGAAGTAGTTGTGAGCTGTTGTTTGAACACTGTGTTTTTGTCTTTGTGTTGTGCATTGTCAATTAATGTCTTGTCTTGTTTTGTGTGTGGCTGTGGGTGTGTGTGTGTGTGTCAGGGGGATTTTTGGTAGATTTTTTCTATTGTGCTTTGCATGAAAAGACTATTGTATTTTTATATTCTTGTCTAGTCTTAAGTCCTTGACTGTCAACGTCCATACTTTTCTAAATTTTTATGGCTTACAAACAGAAGACTTTCCCCAACAAAAACACTCATTTACACACTATACTGACATACTTGAAACCATAGCAACATGTTTGAAACAATGTTGGTATTAACAGCTAACCCTCACTTCTTTCTTTACTCTGTCTCTTAAGCTGCAAGTGAAAGCAAATCCTACACCAAACATCCCAACATTGAAACAGTTTTCTATTTCTCTTTTTTCTCTGCAGCTTATACAGTAGCTGTCTTTTCGTCAAACTGTACAAAAACATTTCTCTCACTAAAAGGGTTCTGATCTGTTCAGTCTGATGACTTAATTGCACTTTTAAGTGGAGATTGCCACTAAAGCACTGACATGTAACAACTGAGATCCATTCTTTCAGCAGGAAAGCTGTGCCTGGTCTGACGTCATCGCTCATCAAAGCTTCTGCATGTACAGTCAGTGATTTTCAGGAGGTTGACAGAAGAACAGATGCAAACAATGAAAGACGGTCTGATTATCTGCATCTTTCGTGATGTTCTTCTTTGTTGAAATAAACAATGGACCAAGACAAGACCCTCGAATGATTCCTCACCTCATCGCTGATCTCACAGATGATTAAAGCTTTCTTTGATCCGCAAAGCACCCTGCATTCTCCCTGTTGCTCTCACCTATACTTCCCACACACTCAAACTAAACATCACCTATGATACAACCCCCCACTCCTTAAAAATGAACATTTGATGTCTTCAAGAGCTTTTCAACATCAGTTCCTGTGGGCAAAAGCAAGTGTGGGAATAACTCATGGTTCAGATTTAGGTTACAGTAAAAGCAAAGGTGGTAATGTGCTGTTCCCTGCCAGGTTATTCATAGGTTTATTTAAGTTGAACAGCTGACTTCCAAATAGCATATTTCATTGAAATCCCAGTAGTTTAGTTCTACCAGTGTGCTACGTGCTGGTGCAAGTCAGCAGTTTCTACCTTGCAGGACAAAAATAAAACTGTCTACCCATACAACCTAAGCACCTCTCCACTAGTGATGACATTTGTTGGCAAATTTACTCTCAGTATTCACATCCACAAACATACCTTTGAGATCCTTTCAAATATTTGACCCTTTATATCAAATCTAACACCAGTGTAAAATATGCTGGTGTCATGTCTGAGTATAAAGTCAGATCTTTACACAAAAGTGAAATCTATCCACTTAGGTCAGATTTTATATCAGTATCATACTTAAATGATTGTGATAATAACCCATGTTACAATTGTCATGCACAAATATAAAAAAAAAAAAGATTAAATGGTTAAAATGAGACTATTACTTCATATATCCTTATAATACAACATCGTTCAATCCTTATGCAATCACAGATGTTATGAAACAGGCAGCATAAGTTTCTTTTAAGAAGTGTTTAATGATGTAACTGAAAATCAAGTGGAAGATGAAATCATTGGATTCACTCCAAGCGGCAGAAAGAGTGCTTCTTGCATTACGACCTTACGACAGTTAATAATTCAGGCTTCCCTAGTGGAGCCATTACATAGCAACTTTTCAGATATATGTGGTCCTCAGCGCAGATACTAGTGTCATCTATCAGACTGAATGGTACCATAGTTTGCTGATTAACTTCATCATTGCGGTGCTGCACTAAGAAATTGTTTTCTGAGATAGTAATAAATCTGTTGTGCATCCCATTCATACAAGCTAATTGATCATTCTGCAACCAGAAGAGCTGTCAATTGGAAAGAGTGGCAAGAGGTTTAAAAACCTTGTGCATCTGCTTAATTTTTCTGCCATTTTTCATTTAAGCTTGAAGTTATGTGCTGCCTTGTCTGAGCAAAGTCGTACATATAAAACAATATCATTGTAAATGTCTTGCAGATCTACAGTGCTGGTAAATGAAGACAGTAACGACTGTGCATCCTCCGTGTTATTTGTTCTAATATCACACAATGTCTCGTGAATGTCATACAGTGGCAGACAGCAAAGGTTTTCTCATTTTAAGCTGATGCACATTGGTTTTGACAAGACAATAGTACTTGTTCATTTGTTCATTTTTCTTAAAGTATTGGTGAAATTAAGGACTTGTGCTGCAGGTAATGCCTTATAGAGGCTCATTCATGCTGCCCCCTTCAGTCCCATTATAAGGATATATGCAGAGGCCGACACAGAAATGTTATCGGTGAGTAAATGCATGTGTAAATTCCTAGAAATGAGTTCCAAGTTTAAAAAAAAAATTGAGTTATTCTACAAGTGTTTCACCTGGAGTGTTTTTGTTTGTTGGTCACAAATTTCACAGAAGCTCCTAAAGCTCAGCTCCTACTGATCCAATAAAGAGCTCATAAGGTGAGCATGAAAGCTGACATAGGAGCCTCCAAGACCTGGATTTAATACCTGCCTGAACACCTAATTTATTTGTTGGCTGAAGTACAGTAGGAAGCAGGAAGTTTATTTGTTTGCATGTGTGCACTATCACTGATATATAACTCAATGACTCAGTTAGATGACATGCTTTGCTTATATTAATATTAGTTACCTCTGTGTATAATTGCACACTTCACGATGTTTTCTGTTTGAGACCTCGGGCATCGTTATTCCACAGAAACTTTCTGTACGCTGCATTTTTCCTGCCTTTGTGCTCATTGAAGCCGAGTACTAGAGTCTCAGAGGAGTTTAATATGAGAGACTGACAGCAGAAGAAGTGATCTGCTGATATAATAACGTAATGCATGAGAAAAGAGAGGCTGGCAAAGGATGCCAATCTGATTTTAGAAAGATAGAAAATTTGATTGTGCAAATATGCAATTTACTTCAGTGTTCATTTACAATGGGAGAGAGACATTGAAGGAAGATTTGAGCATACAAATTTGTATTCTAATATGTAATTATACTGTGAGCTCATAAATGCAAGCAATCCCCCAGCTGCTGCTTTATTCCTGTCAGATTTAAAATGCCTTCTTTTTGACCAATTCCCACAGTTTACACATAAAGGTTTAAAGGGAACTAAGTGCCCTAATCTGTGCTAAATTGAGAGAAAATGGGAAAGACACTAGAAATATGTAACTATCAAAGAGGTAAGTACCACACATCAGCATGCATCTGATTATCTGTAGCTGTTGCCGCCTTGTAGGCCTGGATTTTCTCTTCACTTTTGTCTGTCTCCTAAAATCTAAAACAAAACAAACATTACATAAAACATTAAAAGCAAGATGCAAAATAAAAAAATGAAGTAGAAGGCTAAAACATACTGATAAAAGAAAATAAATAGCAGAACATGCAAACAACAGAGTAAATAGTACAGTGGGTAGACATCAGTTGGAAATATCATCCTCACTGTCAAAGTCAAATATACAATGTGGGAAAATATATTCTAATATAAAAAGAAAAGTAAAATTTCCATATCTTAATTAAAAGTGGTGGCAAATAAGAGTTTTCAGACCTGATTTAAAAGAAGTAAAGTTTGAAGCAGACTTCAGGCTTTCTATGGGTTCCTTTAGATATCAGGAGCATAAAAACTAAATGTTTATTCTCTTTGTTCAGTTTTAACTCTTGGGATGAAAGTAAACTTGACCCTGATGATCTTAGAAGTCTCTATGGTTCATATGGCGTCAGCAGAGCAGATATACACCAGAACCGAGTCTTATATCCCCTGTGTACTGCGTTGTTCAGTGTGCTGTGAGGCATATAAACGTGATGTTTAAACACAGCCGCTGAGTCAGAGAGAAGGAACCAAATTAGAGTGTTTGCAATAAGACACTGAAAACTGTGATTTTTATATGCCTCTGAGAGTGAGAACAATTCTAAAATATAATTGGTCAAAGATATGCGAAGTAACCCAAAGCATGCAAAGCTGCAGTATCTAACCAGGCTGAGCTCTGAAGAGCCCTCGCTCAACTTAACCTCCCATCATGAGCCGGTACTTTTTGTAGGGAAAAGTGATTACAAAACAGTCAGCTTGACTACAGCTGAGCTGAGCAGGGAAAAAGTATAAAGTGGCATATATAATGCATGACTTTAATTTATAACAGAGTACTTAATGCTATAGTACATTTTTAATTCTAAGAGCTTGAATCTTTTATTTTTAATTCACTAAAAGCCGTGAATTTTTATTCCACCACTGTAGTTTTTGATGCAAGAGAGAAGAGAGTCCAAGAATAATATCTGGTCAACTTTTCAACTTTGGAGAAGATGATGAGTAAATGTACCTTCATGCAGCAACAGGCTAGCGGTCCCTCAATTCTCAGTGTTTAGCTAAGCTAGGTTAGCCAGCTGCTGGCTCCAGTTTCATTTTATCTGAGTGAGGTGTTAAAGTGAGAATAAATTTATTTTTTGGGGTTTGGGGAAAAATATTTGGGGAGATGGAAGTATGTTAAAATTATTAATTTTAATCCCCTTCCTGTTTCCTTCCGGAAGGTAGTGAGATTAAAAGAAAAAAAAAGAAAAAAGAGAACAGAAATATTATTAAATTTTAAAAAAAAAAAAAAAAAAACAAAAAGAAAAAAAAGAAAAATCAGAGCAAGTCCAACCAAATACGAACTGGTAGAGAAGGACAAAAAAAATCTCATGTAAAAATGATTTATCTCAAAACCAAGATATAACTACTACCACATCAACCCTTAATGTAAGTGCTCTCATCTGCTCTTCTACCACTTTTATAATTTACTGTGGATATCATGTACTTGCACTGGGGGAATTAGAGAGCAGTTTCACTGTTTTTACTTGAAGGAACATTGTGTAACATTTCCTGTTGTTTACTGGCCAAAATTAACATCTGCATTTCCGTATACACCATTGGTCTATTATGACCTTTTCTAATAATCTGACACATTCTTGTAAACAAAGAATTTTAGATTTGTTTATACATCCAACAGGTGAGCCAGTATGGAACTGCCCTGACAGTCAGCCATTTTGAAATTACAGCCCCCGATAAAGCACCAGAATAAGAATGAGTTTTCTCTGTGAGCCATCACACAGTGACTGAGACGCAGGAGGAGATCAGCTAGTGTGGTTTATTACCCTGGCAGGTTAAAAAATATCTTATCTTTATCTTTATTTTTTATCTTTTTCTTTATGCACCAGCAGGGCAGAAGCAAAAGCGAAAAGGGCACTTAAAAGGTGGCATGACCGAGGGTAGGGCCACATTGATACTTTTGTCACAATTAAAACGTTCTCAAGTCCAGAAAAGGGATTAGATCCGTATTTTTTGTGCCATGCGACCGTGCCAAAACTGACAATTAAGTCAACTGTACAACCTAAATTAGCCTAAAGCTTATTGTTTTTATTTGTTTTGTGTTTTTTTTTCTGAAAAGCCCGCAGCTCCCTTCAACGTTAAATGGGAGTAATTCTTACACAACGTCCCTTTAATTTGAGAGAAGAAACTTGAATATTTCGCACCATTTCACCAGAAATGACTGCTCACTTATACGTAAAACAACCATGTGTCTCCTGTCCTTAGTCATTTGTCATTTCCTCAGAGCAAGAAGCTCTAAATAAATGTTAGTATTTGTACGTTACTAAGGACACTTGTCCAGCATCTAGCTGCAATGCACAGCCAAACAGAAGTACTGTATTCAAAGTTTGGTAATTAATTCTACTTCTAAGGGCAGAGGGCTCAGTGGTTTCTCTCCTCTGTCCCTTTTTTCCTCTCCACTCTTTTTTCTCTGAGCGCATTTCCAGCTCGGAGAGAAAACTCCAGAGAAATAAAGAGGAACAGCCTGGGCCAGAGGAGCAGGGGGAAGGAGTGATTTATTCTCAAGCATTTTCAGGGAAACATCATGAATAAATTCACTTAGGTAAGCATTCACACATGACTTTTTGATTGTCCCTTCTCGTCCCTGTGGGGGAAAGGGGGGGATATATACCGTTCACAATGTGTAAAAGTTCAGCTCTGAGATTTTCAGAGAGATAATTTAACTTTTAACAACCTCTACAAGTTACATTGTTGAATATCTTTTTTTTTTTTTTCAAAGAAAGTTCATACTATCATTCATCATACATTCATTAAGTAAAGGTTTAAATAACTTAAATAACTTTTTGAGATGGCAATAGAAGATATATGTGGTATAAATATACAAGTTAATACTCCCACATCAAAGATGGGGTATTTTGAGGAGCAGGGGCGGAGGGGGGCATTGTTCTTGTTAACATAATAACCAAAATGCATCCCTCTTGTTATTCCCCCATCTATATTCCATCCCGATATTTACAAATAGCCTGCAGTCTAGTGCAGCCATTTCCATCCAGTTTGCCCAACAGATTGATCCTTTATCTGATTGAGGTTTGAGTAAGTTATAAACCATGGCCCTGAAATATTGACAGCATGATTGTGCTGTGCATTGATTGTACTGAATGCCACTGTCTGTGGTGCTGAAGTGTCTGGCAGATTTGTAATTGCATGTTTTCCCCCTCTTATTCACGCTTTTTTATCAGACTGATCTTAGATTTATAGATATCCAATCCTACGCTAGAGCAGCATTGTCAACATGACCGAAGTGGCAGAAAGTAAAGTTTAGTCATGGAAGATTAGAAAATCATAGCAAAATAGCAACTAAAAATGATAATTTGGTTTATTTTACTTATATTTCTTTAATATTCCCATCTTCCCTCAGTTGCATCGGTGCTACATAAAGTGTTACACTTAAATGGTGTTAAGTTTTTTTGTTCGTTTTTTAAAGTAACAAACCTATTTTAACTTTTGGTTGGACCTGTGTTGCTTACTTTTGTAATGAATGAGAACCTAAAAAATAATCTTATTTCTTGAATTTTCACCCAAAATAGAAGTCATTTGCACAGACATTTAGAATTAAACCAGATATAAACATAAGGATGTGTTTATGGCCCAACCCAAAAGACAACAGATGGTGACAGAGATAATGGAGGTGGAGTATAAACAGTGAAGAGTCAGGGAAAACAGATTTTACTGAGGAACAAAAGCACATTTTTAATGATTTCATAATTATACTTTTTAACCAGAGGCATAAGGTGGATTTTGTTTGCTAGCTCTGCTAGCTCAGAGTTTACACTCACAACCTTTTTTCATCCATACCTCACTGGCCCAGGTCAGCTCAAAACAACCCTTTATTGAGCCATTGGTCAAATGACTTTTGCTAAATAAAGACGTGGTTAAAGTTGTGGATTCACCTTTCACTGCGAAAGCAGGAGTAGCATGAGGTCAAAACACTGATGGTGGTGTTTTCTTTCTAACTTTTGATTTTGAGATGAACAGCAAACTGCAAAAGAATAAAGGAAAAATCACTGTTGACACCAAAAGCTTCTTTTTAGTTATTAGTTTTCTTACATTTTTAGAAAAGGGGTTCAGCTGGAAAGCAGCAATATGGTGTATTAATGAACTTTACAAGAGAAACATTCATCAAAAAAATTGTCTGCAGGGTTCTCCGTTAACTAATCAAGGAGAACATTTAAGTGTAATGTGGATTTTCTTCAGGCAAATTTATTGTGATCGTTCTGTATCACAAAATGATCTGACAATGAGATATGTACAATGGTTCTGCTTTAATATTAACTGTCAGTACACATGGTATTCTAATGTTGAATGATGTAAAACTAAGTCTGTTTTACCTCAAAGATTAACAATTAAAGGAGGAAAAATGTATTTAAAAAACTTTAATGAAATGAATGAAGCTGACTGAGTGGGGACGTAGCTGATTTTTAATGATTTTTAATGACGACAAAGACAGTCTTTGTGCTTATTAGTGAAATGATTAATGGTGCTATCATGAGAGTATGTAAGAAGCAGAAGCTCCCCTGTGACTGCATCGTAGCACACACATGGGATAGACACCTCTTATTTGCCCATACAACTATCAATAATTGAAGTAGAGGGTTAAATATGACTGGAGACAACCGTTACAGGAGAGGGAATCAATACTTAATGTCCAACTCAGGGAGTTTCATTACTGTTTATCAAGACCTATTTATGAACCTAGGCGCCTTCCTCGGCTCTTTTCTTTCTGTTCGTATTGATAGCAGTGTTATAAATTTGGAAAAGTGTCCTTGAAATTCTTCAGTAAAATGACTTTGCTCATGTGTTTAAAAATAGCCTTCAAAATGTATGTTATTGTTTTTGACTCCTGTCTTTTTTTCTATTGCTTGTTACAATTTTATGTTAATTTGTAACTAAATATTGTTGTAATTGTCTGACTGGTTATGTGTGTGGGCATCTTTTTTCTTTTTTTCTCTCTTTTTGTGTTGTTTTGGATTGTATGTATACTGTATGCGTACTGCTGCATCTGTTTTTCTTTTTTTAGAAAACATCTAGGACCCCCCCTTTGAAAACAAGATGGTTCGTCTCAAGAGGTTTATCCTATAAATAAATTGAAAATTGAAACTCTCCTCACAGGTATGCATAGGGGTGAGTGCAGTGCTTTGCTCGAAGTAGAACATGTTAAATATTATTAAGATAAGATCAAAATGTTTTACTACAAGAAGAGCAAAAAATGCTACTTTTTACCATTTGATATATTTTGTTCACATGAAAATTGATCTATACATCGGTCAGCACAGCTAGCATGTCGACTTGAAGCCACAGTGTGCCTTTTATTAATTAGCATTTTCAAAGGAATTAACAAATTAATTCCTCTGAAAATGCTATTGATACATTGTTTGATCAATGGCACCATTTCAGCAGTTTGTATCTGCAGTCTTTTTCTACCAGTCACAACCAACAGCTAAGGACTACAGGGGTGGGGATACGAATACAGACTGACTGGTAAATCAAAAGCTTTGCCTTTTGGCTTAGCAGACCAAAGTCCCCAAACATTGCACTGATACGCCTGATGATCTCCTGCTCCATCCTTCAGTCACTCATGAGCAAAACCCCAAGATACTGTAAGTGAACTTCTGCACTTGAGACAGGATCTCATTCCTGACCCAAAGAGGACATTGTACAATTTTCCATTTGAGGACCACAGTCTCTGGTTTAGAGGTCTAAACCAGCTTGGCCTGCATGCAGACCAAGCTGCATATGTGTAGATTTTAGGTTCCATTTAATAATATTGATCATAGAGCATTAACATTATTCCATATAACTCTATGCCTTGAAGCCAGCACAAGGCTTGTTAGTCTCCTAAGACTACGGTTTGCTCAGCAGATTATTTCTCCTTGAACAAAGGACTGACTAAAATTCAATAGTCTGTGTGACAGGACTGTCAAAAAAGCAGAAATACGCACACTCATGACGCCTGTTGGTGAGACAGGATGTGACGAAAAACATTATTGTTTTATCAGGATAAATTGCAGTAATCTACTACTAGTTCAAAAACTCAGCAGAAAGCATCTGACAGAAATGCTTGTCCACAAGCCTCTCCTTTCTGGAGCTCTTCAGAAAGTATAAATGCAATATCAGTCTTAGTATTTCCATTGCAGTCTCCTGCCAGGATCCACCACATATGTGGAGTTTTGTATATCAGACAGGCCTCCTTAAGACCTCCTCAAGCTTTTTGGAGAGACCTCCCATTAAGTACGAGCTGTTGTTTGAGCCTCCAGCTCTTACAGGGGGTCTCATTCTTAATTCACAGACGATTGCATTTTAATTGGTAGTTTGTTCAAGGACAAATAATCTGCTGGGCAGACCTTATTCTTACGATAAGTATGTAGGATAACTGACTTCAAGTCATAAAAAAGATATGAGAACTTTGGCTTAACATAAGAGTCTGATGTCTGATGATGTTTTTTGGCGCTGTTGCATCATCATGACCTCAGAAGCTGGGTTATAGCTTGTCTGCACTCCAGCCAAGCAGCGCTCTCTTGAACTTTTGCTCTCTTGAGGATTGTTGAAATGAAAGGTTTCTTCAGAATTGCTCTATATCTTGCTCATAGCAGTGTCTTCCAAGTGTGTGTGTGTATGTTAATTAGCTTGTAGAGGAGGAGATTAATGCTGATGTGTGCTTGAAATCTCATTGATTTCAAGGAACTGAGGAAAGACAAATAACTGAAGATATACATGCACGAATATAACACTTATTTTTCTGTCTGGTGGTGAGACATCTCACTCAATATTTACCTGATAACAGGAAATTTCACAAAACAATGTATGACTTTGCAGCTCAGAGTGGAAAGTTCAGATTGAGTCATTACAGATCAAATTTGTTCTGGGTGAGTATCGCAAACAGACAAAACTGCTTTGTGTGTGTGCTCGTGCATGTGTGGGAATGGGGTGTGCTTGAAGGTACATCAGCAGCTGATTTACATGCTGTGCAGAGTTCTGCTGAGCAGCAGGACAGACACATGCCACATTTGTTTAAATGCCAGTTTAAAAACACTAATCCTTCCTACAGAGAATGGAAATTATGCCAGACAGCGAGACAGATGCCTCCGGCAAAAACACCAAATCCATGTGAAATACATTACATTCAATACCTTTAGTAAGGTGCCATCTCCAATAAGAATCAATCATTTAAAATCCAAAATGGATACCATGATCCAACCCAGTTTCAAAGCAGTTTCTTTAAATGTAATACAACAGTTTTTAGTCTGTGTTTGAGGCTTTACACACTACCTGTGAATTCACAGTGAAAAATCAATACACAGAAACACTTGCTTCTCCCTTATTGACAACTATTAGCTAGTTTCTGCTCTTATCTGTGAACAGTTAGGGTACTAGTCATCAGAGCAGCAGAAAAATAAATCATGAAGTAAATCAGAAGCAGCAAAGGCTTTAATGATATGATGGAGCTGACAAAGAGATTCCTCACATCTACTGCGAGCGCATCTGTTCTCATTAAGGAGACTCTCCTTTCTCCCAGTCTCAAACTTGAGTTGCAACACAGAGACACTCTTTGTTCTTGCCACCCTGCACAATGTTCATCCAGCAAGTGGGAGGTAAACTTCTGCACGGTGGCATCGTCTCATTTTGACTAAACCTGTTCGTTACTTTGGGTAATCATATCTGATAGCTTTCTCAGTAACTTCGATTTGTTTGTGTGTTTGTATAATCCTACATCCAGCATTTTTTTGCACATCCTTCTGAGTAGTTCTGAAAAAAGAAGGTAAAAGGCTTCACATGACCCATATCCTGAAGGATAATGTCCCACTAACAGAATATAGTTGAATGACGTGGTAAGTTGGTTAAGAAAATTTAATTTTTAGTTCAAACTGCATGAAAAGGGAAAACATGCTCACTGTTGTAAACTTTTTACGTCACTGTGATGGTGAGACTAAATATACATTTACTCAGGTTTTAGAGGCAAAATGGGGTCAGCAGTCAATCCCTTAATGAATGCTGAAGAGAGAAGACAGGATGCATCATGGATGCCAAATTAGCCTTTATTAAAAAGGTGACAAAGTTCAGTCATGTGGCTTTAAACTAATTTCAAACTACATACAAACTATGTAAATATGAAAACATGTCTACTAACGAGTCTACTAAAGAGAGCAACACAATAAAAAGTGATGCTGTTGTAGAAACTACGTCTAGTCTTAACTGAATTAAAAACTTCTGACACTTTAGATTACAGAGAATGAAAAGCTCATACAACTCAATATCAGTTACTTATGATTAGTTATTGAGTTTATTCCACCACATTTGACAATATTACATACATACAATAAATTTCCTGACGGCCCGAAACTGGAAAACATTTTAAACAAATGCAAATAAACAATTTGATAAGCTGCACCAAAAATGTGTCTGTTGGTAGTTTCTACCACTCCTTCATTGCTATGTTTTCAAACTTCATAGCAGAAGTCGTTTTGTTTTGTTTTGCTTTGGCTTGTTTTGTTGGCAGATTACTCAGAAGTTTTTCAGCGATTTCAGTCAGAGCCCAGCTTATAAAAGTCCATCTTTTCTCTCTCTCTCTCTTTTGTGTTGAAGGATGTGTGTGTCGGGATGTTATAAAGTTACTGCTTAAAGATCCTCACCTTAAATCCAGTTTTCTTACACCGGCATACATTTTTCTGTAAAATGCCTCAGTGATCTCCTGATTTCATCATTCCTTTGATGCATTCACTGCCTCTGGTGCGAGAGGAAGTGAAGAGCTTTGCAGTATGATCTATAAAAAAGAAGAAGAAAAAACACGGGTGCACTGCATTCATGAACAGCTTTACTATAGATTTTACTCCAATATGTCAAAAAATATCTGTTGTAGACATTAAGTTTGCTATGTTGTGTTGTGGCTCTCTTCAGTAGTGGTCGCCTCTTTCACTCTCCCATGGAGTTCCACTCTGTTCAGTAAGCACATCACATGATGTAACTCCAGGTCAGTGCAAAGTTTTGGGTGTTTCATCCCAAAATATCCCAGAAGCATCATCACAGTTTTATGATTCTGAACTTTTATGACATTACAAGTTGTTAAGATGGGGATTTCAAGATGTTTCAGGACTGCCTGAAACATTTTTTGATTATGCTTGTTTTTCTCTTTTTTTATTTTGTTTGCTTTTGCTGTTTGTTTGTGTGTTTGTTTTTTAACAACATTTCTGATGCTCAATTATCTTGTTTGAATTAGTGGAAAAAGAAGCTAAATCAATGACATAAATAATCTTCAAATGAATGATGACAAAGAAAATGTCAATAATCATGTACAGTGCAGATTTTTTGTCTTTATTTTCAACTCTGTTCCACCTAATTAGCTGACTTACATTTTATTTATTTATTCATTTTCCATACCCCTTATCCAGTTCAGGGTTGCTGGAGCCTATCCCAGCTATTATCAGGCAAGAGGCAGGGTACACCCTGGACAGGTCGCCAAGTCTGACGCAGAGCCAGCACAGAATGACAGACAACCATGCACACACACACACACTCACATATGGGCAATTAAGAGTGACCAATTGACCTAACATACATGTTAGAGTACCGGCAGAGAGCCCATGCATACACAGGGAGAGCACGCAAACTTCAAACAGTTCCACTGTTGGAGCTGTTTGAACCCCCCCTCCCCAGCCAGGATTTGAACAAATAACCTTCTCACTGAGAGGCTGCAGTGCCAACCACCACGCCACCGTGCAGCTCTACTTACACTTTATTGAAAGAAAATTCACTTCTTACACTTACAAAAGTCTATATTATCATGCATGCACAGTTTCACCAAATGGATTAGCAAACTCATCAATAACTGAGGCTTACCATCAGTTTTGGTCTAATAAGGGACCCTCTGAGATCTGCTGCCAGTTAAGTGTTTTTTTTTTTAAATGGAGATGTGAACAGCTGAATGCTGTCATGTCATCTTCAGGAAATTGTTTTATCTCCAGATCAGTTAAACTTAGTGGACCCCATGTTGAGATTGTTTGTCCATTATTGATCAGCACTTCCATTATTTTTTGTTTTGTTCAAACCTTTCACTCTAACTCACTAAGACTGCGTCAGATCAGTAGTTACAGCTGCTTGTGAGCATATTTACTCATTCACATATAAATTCAGAATGTGTTTTGGCCACATTATGCCATGCCTGCAGGTTGTTAGACATCCAACATATACTCATTTATATTTATATTTATGGTTTATATAATACCAGGTACCGCACCAGAGACAGCCTGTGATGTCATCAGCTCCGTCGTGGCTAAACTACAAACACAGCATCCAAACTCATTCATAGCGATCTCTGGAGACTTCAACAACGTCTCCCTCTCTGCTACGTTGCCAACTTTCCAGCAGTTTGTCAGCTGCTCCACCAGAAGAAAATAAGATGTTGGACTTATTTTATGCAAATACAAAGAATGCATACAGCTCCTCTGCCCTGCCTCCTCTAGGAAGATCTGATCATAATCTGGTTCTTCTCACCTCCACCTACAAGCCCATCGTTCAGCAGCAACCAGTCATTAGGAGGATGATTAAAACCTGGTCTACTGAGGCTGAAGATGCTCTGAGAAGGGTGCTTTGAGGCCACAGACTGGAATGTCCTCTGTGAACCTCATGGAGACGACATCAACACCATGACTGAGTGTGTGACAGATTACATAAACTTCTGTGTGGACAGCATCGTTCCAACAAGAACAGTGAGGTGCTTCCCCAATAACAAACCCTGGATCACCAGTGACCTGAAAAAGCTGCTGAACATCAAAAAGAAAGCTTTCAGGGATGGAGACAGGGAGTTACTGAAGACCACACAAAAACGACTGAAAACACAGACTAAGAAGTGCAAAGGAGGACTACAGGAAGAAGTTGGAGAGCCAGCTCCAGCAGAACAACGTGAGGGATGTGTGGTCGGGAATGAAGAAAATCACTGGCTTCAAGCTAAAGGGGGACCAGACTGACGGAGGTCTGGACAGAGCTAACGAACTGAACATGTTCTTCAATAGGTTCAGTTCCCCCCCTGCCGACAACCCAACGTTCCACACACCCTCCATGAGCTCACAGCTTTCCTGTCCCACCTCCACTCTGTCACCCTGCACCTCAGTCATGGACCTGAACACAGCCTCATCTCCCTCCACATCAGGACATCCTGAGACCTCTTTTGCCTCCACCTCCAGCCTGACTGTCTCCTGTGACCAGGTCAAGAAACAACTAGAAAAACTGAACCGGAACAAGGCTGCAGGTCCAGATGGTGTCAGTCCCAGAGTTCTCAAGACCTGCTCAGAACAACTATGTCCGGTTCTCCAGCACCTTTTTAACACCAGCCTGAGACAGAACAGAGTTCCTGTGCTGTGGAAGACATCCTGTCTTGTTCCTGTCCCTAAAAAACCACAACCAGCTGAACCAAATGACTACAGACCAGTTGCTTTGACATCTCACATCATGAAAGTCCTGGAGAGACTCTTACTGGCTCACCTCAACAAGCAAGTGAACACCTTTCAGGACCCATTACAGTTCGCATATCGTAATGGGCTTGGGGTTGAAGACGCCATCATCTTCTTGCTTCAGAGAGCCCACTCTCATCTGGACCAGTCAGGCAGCACTTTGAGGGTCATGTTCTTTGATTTTTCAAGTGCATTTAATACTATTCAGCCTGCTTTGCTATGTCAGAAGCTCCATAACTTCCAGGTGGATCCCTCCACAACCACCTGGATTTACGACTACCTCACACACAGACCACAGTTTGTGAGACTGAAAGGTTGTGTGTCTGAGATGGTGGTCAGCAGCACTGGAGCACCACAAGGGACTGTACTCTCACCATTCCTCTTTACACTGTACACCTCAGACTTCCAGTATAACTCTGAGTCCTGTCATCTGCAGAAATATTCTGATGACTCTGCTGTTGTGGGGTGTATTAGTGATGGACAAGAAGCCGAATACAGGGAACTTGTCAATCAGTTTGTGAAATGGTGCAGTAACAATCAGCTCATCTTAAATACCAGCAAGACTAAAGAGATGATTGTTGACTTCAGGAGGAGCAAGAATAAGCAGCATAGTCCTGTCTACATCCTGGAAGAGGAGGTGGAGGTGGTAGAGAACTACAAATACCTTGGAGTTCAGCTGGACAACAGACTCGATTGGGAATGCAACTGTAACTACATCTACAAGAAAGGTCTGAGCAGACTCTTCTTCTTAAGGAAGCTAAAATCATTTAATGTCTGCAAAAAGATGTTGCACATCTTCTATAAGTCTGTGGTAGAAAGTGCAATTAGCTTTGCAGCCATCTGCTGGGGCAGCAGCATCAGAACCAGAGACTTGAAGAAACTAAACAAGCTGATCAAGAAAGCTGGTTCTGTGCTGGGGATAACTCTGGAGCCGCTGGAGCTGATCGTTCAAAAAAGAATGCTTCACAAGCTGATGAAGATGATGGAGGACACTTCCCATCCTCTCCACAACACAGTGAAGAATCAACAGAGTGTGTTCAGTGGGAGGCTGCGTCAAGTTCGCTGTAGGACGGAGAGATACAGGAATTCATTCCTGCCAGCAACCATCACCCTAAAGAACAAGACTAACTGACTTTTTGTTTATTTATAAAAAAAAAAAAAAAAAAAAAAGTGAGCTTTTACAATACTGAATTTCCCTTCGGGGATGAATAAAGTATTTTTCATTTCATTTCATTTCATTTCATTTCATTCATTTCATTTCATTCATCCCTAGTCTCATTGTAAGGACAACTCCATTCAGTCACAGGCAGCAGGCTACACATTCACTTTAACTTGTTATTGATTAGTCGTTAGAAAGAGCTATAAAACTGTAGAATTGCTTTGTGTTTCAATAAAGACAAAATGTTCCTGTTCGTACGGACACACACACATACTGTGTATTTAAGAATTTGTTTTCTTTCCAGGAAACGATTGCACTGTAGTCTCATGGGAAAGCAAGAATTCCTGAGTAGAGCATCTGCAACCTTATGCACAGTTTTCTTTTCTCAAGGATTCAGGTGTGTGTTCCTGCTTGTGTATTTTGTGTACATACCTCAGAAGTGCTTCATTAAAGTGAAGTTGATAAAGGCTTCTGAGATAGGTCGTTTTCATATCCTTAATTCAATTTGTTACCCTGAGAGCCCGACAGAAATCTGTCACCGCTGATGTCTCTCGTCCACATTTTACAGCCGCTCGTGTGCGAAAAGAAATAATGACTTCAGCATGACTGAGTGAATCGAGTTGCACTACTCTCTCTAAATCATTTCAATTACACCCGGGGTCAGTGAATATAAACAAGGTGCAGACATGCCCTGCTGCTCCTCATGTTTATAAGAATGCATTACTGCTGCAAAACTAGCGTGCATCATGCAAAAGAGGGCTGCTGAAATGTACTTATGATAGCAGCTCTGTGTGGGCTGAAAACTGTGTGGCTGTGGATACTGAAGTGATACAAAGCTATGTTTGGATTTACATATATTACAGGGGAAAACCCCAACCAAGGTTACTTACTATAGCGTACATTCTGATGTACTTGTGTGTGTATTGATGGAGAAACTTGGCTTAAACATTAATATAGCCTAAGTCCTTAGATTTGCACAACTCCCACAAATAAATAAAGAGAATAATATTCTACAAGGTCAGTTTTTCTTTTTTAAAAGAATTAAAGATCCAATTTTATATAATTTAAATTGAAAATTCTTTTCTTTCAGTAGTTTGTGTGATTTACTTGTGCAACATTTTTTGATAACTGTAGCTCAGCCCTAAATTTCAGCTTGAAAGCAGGATTTTAGTTCATTAATTTAACAGCTACAACTCTTGGATGTTCAGTGGGTTTCCTCACATGAATCGCTCATTCTGTTCATTCCACAAAGTTTGCATTCAGTTAAGGTCATAACTTTTGCTTCACTTTAAGAAGCAATAACTTCACTTATCTTCAGCTACTCTTCCATAGACCATCTTGTCCTGTGGCATGATCCACTTTCTGGAAAGGTTTAATTCATGGATTTCCTGATATTTTCCTTTAGAATTCATGTCATGACTCAGAATTCATTGTGTCACCAGTAAGGATGCATTATCCCAGGCTGGATGCAATAAAATAAGGTCCAAACTAAGTTGCCACCACCACTATGTTAAACAAATATTTTATTTTTGCCTACTAACCCATAAAACATCATTTGTCCCCATCAAATAAGACAAACCAAGAACAGATATTCATGTTTTACAGAGCAAGAAGAGACTTTCTTTGCAGAACTATTATGAACACTATAGTGGTTCAGTGTTCTGATGGACCAATGACCCTCATATAGTGTAAGAGATGCCTTCAATTACACAGAAGTCACCCTGGTCTGTTTGTGGATTGCAACTAGGGATGTAACAATGACTACTAAAAAGATAAATCGGGATATAATTCCCCACCGATTAGTATTACCGTTTCAGAATTTAATTATTGTAAAACTGTGATTATCGCACTTTGAAAAACTCACAGTGATGCTGTTCATTGCCAAGAAAAGTACCTCAGATGCAGTTTATAGTGTTTGGCCTCTGAAAACATGACGGAAGGCACCACATGGACAACTCTGGAGATTTTTCCCTTCTAAAAGGACAAAAAAGTCTGGATTTATTTTGGATTTTTTTTTTTAAGGATGCTGGGCTTCTTTATTTATTTATGGCATTATTTTAATGTTTCTGTCATATTATCTGATTTAATATGGTAGTGGTGCTTTAATATGAAACATTTGGTTTCTACTAAAGTACATGAAACAGTTAAAGTTTCCTTTCTGTACCAGTTCCTCTTAAATCTGTAATACTAGATCAAGTCTTGAGCACTGAATGTGAAGAAAAGTGTTCTTGGTTCTTATCTACAATTTGCATAAAGCAATGTACCTCTTATGGGCATAAGATGCATCTTAAATGCACATTTATATGTTTGATTCTTACATGTTATTTAATGTTTCTGCCAACAGAAAGTCCATTGTGTTTGCTATTTGTTGCTTTCTATTGAAACTTGGTGAAATGATGTCAGAGTATAAGTACTTTTTGAACATTTTTGAACAGATTTCACCAATAGATAATAGATAATAACAATAACCGTGATCATTTTGGTCACAATAACCATGACATGAAATTTTCATATTGTTAGATGCCTAATTACTACACATCTTGTTCTTGAAGTTATGTTTGTTAGTCAACCCTGTTGTGCTCCCTCAATCCACTTAGGCTCAATGGACATATGAAATATTATAGTCGACCAACGTGGGCTAAAGTGAGTTTAACACAAAAACCATACTCACAAAAAAAATAAATGAAACTGAAATGAGATGAGAGTCCCATCCAAAAACAAAGAAAAGAGGGGAAAACCTACAAACCAGTCCACAGATTGCCATAAGATTAGGGCCTCTCCACAACCCAAAAACCAACAATTAACCTGTATCAAAACAAAAACAAAACCATCCAAGCATAGTCTAAGCATAGTCTGGCTGGAGCTGGTGGAGGAGAGAGAACCACACCACTCATACTAGCCTTACATACAGTAGATCATGTGGATGTGTCAACAAATCAGATCTAAATAGAGTATTTTTCATTCATTTCTAAAAAGGAGACAGATTATTTTTCACAAGAAAATAAATCACAAATTAATCAGCAGCATGCATAACAAACTCCTCCTGATAAGCTCAGAGCGTGTTGTGAAGATCAGACTGATATGTTTCATTTCTTTAAGTAAAAAATGCTGCCCACTCATAAAGCAAACCAGGTCACTGACATCAGCACCATGAAAAGAGACAATTCCTGCAAGTCCAAGCTTAAAGCTCCCATTGAAAATGAGAATAATTTGTCCTCATTTCATTGTAAGTTAAAAAAAAACAAAGTTCAAAATGGGCCAATCTCCTCTGGGCCTCTCTGTATAGTCTCACATAAACCACAATTTCATCACAAACAAATCAGACATTCAAGCTGTTCTCCTTTACGTGCTCCTCTATGCTAATCTGATTTTAAAGCTATCTGGTTCAAAAATGATTCAACAGTATGAGCTTGAGACGGGCTCGATAGAAATAAGACATTACGGAGACATCAAATGGAAGCTTAACAAACCTCTCAGCTCATGCTGCCGCGTAGGAAAGCCTTTTTATCATTCTCATTACTTTCATGCTGCGTTGAATTCATACAGTAATGAGAGATCAGGAGACAGTGGTTTAATCTTTTAGGTGTATCACTGCAACAAGGCCAGCCGGATAGACGTTCCCATATACATACAAATAGAGGAAGGATTAAAAAGTCTGCACTGAAATCATTTGAAAAAATTGTCATCAGCAGACACATTTTTATCCTATAATCCCCAAAACGGGAGTTAAAGTGTAAATTATACACTTATGCAGGACTCCACAGCAGCAGCAATGGTGGAGGGGGTGAAAGGGTCTACAGTCATTGCAGCCAATAATAGGGCAGTCCTGCATGAGCCATTTCAGACAGACGTGGTCTTCTCAATCTGTTTCAGCTGGTGTGATTAGAGAATGATCTATTGCGGGCAGCATCGGCCAAATATCTCATCTTTGGTGCCGTCACAGTGATTTCTCCGTCTGTTTAGTGGTGACATGGCGTACCTCTTTAACCCCAGTAGACAGGCATGAGACTGGCCTCCATTCACGGTGGAACAGCTTTTATGGAGGATGTGTGTTTTTAGTGAGTGAGAGAGAAAATAGGGACAAACATGGAATGTAAAGGTTGCCTTATAATTTCCAGCTTTTGGTGTTAATCCTCCACAGGCCATCTGTCTTAATCAGGAAGATAACCAATATTTTACCTCATTTGAAGTCAACCAAAATGAGAAATGCCGTATGACTCAAATGCTCACACATACGTTGCTAATCATTTGAAGGCATCACATGCTTATTAGAGCAGGTGCAGAGGCAGGTTTGGAAAGGGTTTTTGTTGAAAGGTGTCCTCCATGTGTCTTCAGGAAACAGGCAGCAGTTTCATGGTGCTGTCATGGTTTAAAAAATGAAAAAGAAACCCTCATCACACATGTTCAATTGTGCCATACTATTGTTAAATAGAGGAGAAAAAAGGGGAGGAGGTAACCTCAGAATTGGAAATGATCAGTTTAAAAAGAAGTCAAATCTACCCCCCCCCCCCCCCCCCCCAAAAAAAATAAATAAATAAATAAATAAATAAACAAATATATAAATATATATGTAAATAAATAAATAAAAATAAAAATCTTCACCCACAGCACAATGTGGGTCTCAACGGAAGTAGACTAACATTATTTATATACAACATAATCAGATTGACTTCCTTTGGTTATATGTTGGGAGCACATGCAGTGCAGATTATGAAGCTCTTTTATGAGCCATAAACTCCTGTATATCCATTATTATATATTAATGTAATGCCAAAGTTCTCAGTCTCCTGTTGACCCCTTGAAAATAAAGCTGTTTTTAACAGTGCTGTAAAGCACTTTTTCCCTCTACTCCTAATGGATTAAACATCATTAATGAGCATCCAGCACCAGGAACCAAAGGCATTTCTGACAGACCCCTCAAGAGATCCCAAAAATCAATCAGAGTAGTCACAACATGACTCTGAGCACCCCTGTGAGATGACTCTGCTCCACTTTTTTCCACTTCTCCTTTGCATGCCTTTCCTTTATATTCTAATGGAAAGAAATGTTATAAATCCCCCAGGGAGAGAGCACATGACAAGAAAAAAAGAAGAGGGGAAAAAAATCACGGGACATAATGAATGCAAACTTGCAGCCATGTCTTTCTGCTGAGGATTATGCTATCACTGCCCTCTTGGTCCAAAACTGCCCAAATAATCCAAAACTATCATGACCCAAATGGGGTAAGCCAGAAAAATTATCTTGGCTCAAGTACAGAATGAATGCTCTATGGTCCCAGTTAGACTATCAAAGCTCTATCATGATGCAAAAACTCTATCAGGTCTTATCAGTCCAACTACACATGGTTCTTATGTGCGCCAAACATCAGTCCAAACAAATGCAAATCCAGTTCAATCGTCTTAAAGCAAAAACATTGTTAGTTTTATTCCCACTATTATTTATGGGACATGTTGTGAAAGTACTGGTGGAGAGAACAGCTGAACTGGTTGCTAATAGCCTCAGTGTGTCCTAATTTAGTTGAGAAGTCACAGAAAACTCAACAGAAGTGCGTTAAAAGCCATCTATTCATTCCCAGGAGATCCATTTATATTAGAACAGAAGTTCTACTTCAACTTCTCCAGAATAAATTATACTGTAGAGATCACCAGGGTCCTACAATACAAAATGGTCCACAATAGTATTACATTAACCACTGAGTCTGTTCAAACAGGATTGTATTCTTTAGCTTTATCTCTTACCCATAGACCCCAGGCTGAAACTGCCAACACGGAAATATTCATCCATATCATGCTGCAATCCTTTTAAAAACTCTTTTGAAAGATTGCATCATATTTGCATTAAGGAAACATTAAAACTGTTACCTTGAGCAATCACACATAAATGCTTTGGCTCATCCACCCAGCTCCTATACCTGCTTAATTGAATTCAGAATCGCATAAGGCCAGAGGCTGTCCTCGCTGATATCAGGCATATGATGGGATACACCCTAACCCAATATAGGAATGCTTTGACTAATACTGCAGAGGAACTTTTCTCATGAAGTACAATACTGCGCTCTGCTGGTGGAACGAGAACGGCAAAGTCCCTTCCCTACAGAAACTGAGCCGGACTGCAGTTTGTTTTTAACATAACTACCCTTAAGACACAAGATTACAACTACCCTGCTAAGGAAACTGAAGGTGAAGGTGATGGAGTGCCCACGCAAGTCTCCAGACTCAACTCAGCACCTATGGGGCATCCTCAGATGGAAAGTGGAAGAATACAAAGTGTTTAACATCCACCAGCTCCATGATATCATGGAGGAGTGCAAAGGGATTCTAGCAACATGTGCAGCTCTGGGGAACTCTATCCCCAAGAGGATGAAGGCAGTGCTTTACAAAAATTTTTTTTAAAAAAAACAGTGCTCACACAAGAAAAATTATACTTTACGCTTAGACTGCAAATTGTCAATCACTTTTGTTCCCTGCCATTTTGACAATGGCTGCTATTTAGGGTACTATATATCTGTACTCCTGTACATGTTGTAATGCTACTTCAGTTATATCAAAGCTTCTTTCTGTAAAAAAAAAAGAACAGCAGCTAAAATGTGAGGTAGCCACTTCTGCAAGATACTGCACAAACTACCAAAAGATCCTGTATATGCATTCTTAAAAATATATCCCCATGTCTGAGGTGCTTTCTCAGCATAATGCACCTCTTTATAATTCTCATGTATAACTTTAAATCACAACTCAACTTGGTGCAGATAGCCCCCGCCCCAATCCAGAAAAATTTCCAGTGATATATAAAATGGTACAGATAAAAAGAACACACACCTTCTATAAACATTTATTATTTATTGGCCAGAAGAACCAGCTTAGACAAGTACACCGTATTGTTTCAGGACGTCTGTGTATTTTGCAATCTTTCCCTCAACGTTCTTCTCTGCCTGCTTGGTCAGCTTGATCACAGACTTTTTCTTGGCATAGCGGAGCTTGGCCTTCTCCTTTCTCTTCTCCTCCAGAGTGGCTGTGATAGCCTGGTACTTCCATCCAACCTCATGTGCCAGACGCCCAAGGAGAGCAAACTGAGCAAATAAGAAGAGACATTAAATTTGATTGAACTTAAACAAGCCGGGTCAAGTTTGACCTTATTTGAAGTGACTTTTAAATGACATTTGAAACACACGTTTCAGAAATTGAATGATTACAGATCATACATTCAATTCAAAACTTGTTTGTCCCATCAATATTTTTTCCAAGACAAAGAAATCCTTTAACCAGTTCCCTGAAAAATAACCATTTCACACAATATGACTACCCAATCTCAGTATCCCTTTAAATCAAATGTCCAACTCACCTTGCGAGTGGGCTTCAGACGCACAATCTTCAGAGCAGCTGGGACAACCATGCGCTTCCTCTGCAAAGCAAGACACACTTAGAAAGGGAAGAAACCTGCACATCTTTACATTAAAGATATAGCCTGTCTCAGAGGTTTGGAGTTCTTTTCATAGCATTCAAATAAGAGAGGTAAGGTAAAAGAAATCATCACAGACAGCAAATGTATCAAGATTTGAGAAATATTTAATATCGCCAAACCTTGTCATAGGGAGGGGGAATACCGTCAAACACCTTCAGCCTCTCAAGAGCAGCCTGGCCTCTCTTGGTTTTGTGGGGCAGCATACCTGGTTGGAATAGATTTCTGTTACATTTGAGCCATTAAGAATAAAAAAAAGAAGTATATCTATCCAGGCAGAAGTGTGCACCCTTGCAAAACTCAGCAATCAGATCCGTAATGTCTTGTTCGTCAACGATAATCAGTTTTAAGACAATTCATCACTGTTAAGCAAAGACACACTTGTGCAAATCAAACTGTGCAAAATAAGAGGTCAGAAACATGCAGGTAACTCAATATCAAGAAATTCATTTATTGGACATTTAGAGTCTTGAATGGAACTAACAACTAAACCACAATGATAAAAGGACATTAAAAATTAGTCCCTTACAAGGCGCATTTATCAGTCTATCTTGTGGAATTTGTTCATAAGCACCAATTAATTATATCAATAATTGAGCAGAAAATAAATATTTCACTTATCTTAATTTCAGTGTTCTGGTTGACACCAAATTCTTACCTCTGACTGTCCTCCAAAAGATCCTGCTGGGAGCTCTGAAGTGGTATGGGCCACGGGAGGGGTTGGTGTTCATCCTCTTACGCAGGAAAGCCAAGTACTTGACTGTCAACATGTGCATGATAGAAAAGATGGTTAGAGGTGGCAAACTACTTGTCACATCAGAAATATGTCAAAATGCTGATGTCTCAGATGGTAGTGCATGTAAGGTATTCTCATGGCCAATGAAACTCAAATAAAATAGTGATAAATCATCACAGACAACAAGCACCTTAAAAGGAAAACAAAAAAATCCAAGTCTTCTAACTTACGCTTGTTGCGGTAGAAGTTTCCAGAAATGTTGATGCCTTCACATCTCACCACCACAACTTTGTGTCCTGAAAAAGAAAAACAGTTAATACACAGAGAAAACTGCAGATATTAAAACTTAGATGGTAGTGCATTCATGTTTTCTCAGTCTTTTAAAATATTATGTAACTTTTGGCCACTAAACCTGTAACTTCCCACAGGCACCACAACTGTCTCAAAATTTAAGGGTCTCAGTCTGTGTTTTGGAAGTGTTGCAGACCACTTTGAAAAGTTGATTTTTAAGTCATCAAGCCATTAATCAAAGCGCTGATCCAATGAGAGACGGCCCGCTCCTGAGAAGTTACAATGCCTGGTTTTTGAGAATGGCAGCCCCCTCGGAGCAACTACATGCGTCAAGTGCTATACATTGACCGCAGAAATCAGCTATAGTTACTTATATTAATAATGTTAGAATATGATGTAACATAATATTAGGCTAACATTGGGTTCAAAAGTTACACGGTATCAGTAACTTCAACAAATAAGACAATTACATGGGACAAGTTAAATTAAGCAATTTAACACTCAATTTCTTCACATATATCCACAAAATATGGCCAATGTTGTCCATACTTACCCAGAAGAAGTTGTTTAGCCACAATGGCTGAAAGCCGGCCAAGTAAATGGCCCCTGCCATCTAGCAGGAGAACCTGTAGGATTTAAAAACAATTAAAGAGTCATTTATTTATTACAACTCTTATTTCTTGTAGCAATTTACAGATATGGAGGCTTTCCTTCTGTACTCCCTCACATTTCTCGGGAAAAACGATTCTGCACAGCCAGCGAGTCAAAATTGTTCTTTCGCAAATTAAAACAAATAAGCTCCTCCATGACTTTAATAGATGCTTTTTTTTTCTCTTTTTAACTATCGTGAGTTTTAAAAGCGTCACATGGAAACACGCCGGTTAAGATGTTAGCTTAGCATCACCGCAAAATATGACAAGTACTTGAGTCTTTAAGAACAGAGGAAAAACTACTGCTCTCCTATATATAATAGAATGTATATAGTGCATTTTGCTGTGACGTCTGTGACTCCATTGCAAAAATAGCTGACATAAAATCCACAAAGCTGGAAAGCCAACAGCATTGACTAGTTAAGGAAGCTGCCATGATGTGGGCACGTTCACTGTTACGACGAGCGACCCGAAATGTTTCAATATAATGACTTGGGGAGAGTGGATCGAGACAATAACCACACCAAGTCTACCCCAGTTTATCGACCAATGCTTGAATGAAACCATTTTCAATTTGTTGAGATTGCAAAGCCCCAAAAAGATACATCATGAATCCGCAGCATTTGCCCACCTTATTGAACCGGTCCGCCATGATGCGCGAAAAGAAAGATCCACGGGGCTGCTCGTGGTAAAAGGCAGGGGCTAGCGGAAGTGACGACATTCATTTCTTTCTCGTGTGATGCTTAGGATGTTGTTAGCGCCACACCAGCACAGGAGGACGGTTCTCTTTATTCATTTGTGTTGATTTATTTTGTGCGTAAATCCACTGAACCTAAATGTTTGTGCCCGAAGAATGATCAAAAGGCCCTTATATATTGGCCGAGACATGTTTTAATAAGTGTACATTTCAATAAATGTGAACCACTGAAGAAGAGCAACAACTGGGGAAAAAAGCTGCAATGGTCAGAGTTTAAACCGGATCCAGCCATTTTTAAATAAACTATTCTGTGCTGTGTCAGTTGTGATGATAAAATTATTTTAGGTAATTCATATATATACACACAGGGAGTGCAGAATTATTAGGCAAAATGGGTCAGAAGAGGGACTTGACAGGCTCCGAAAAGTAAAAAAAAAAAAAAAAAAGTGAGATATCTTGCAAAGGGATGCAGCACTCTTAAAATTGCCAAGCTTCTGAAGGGTGACCATCGAACAATCAAGTGTTTCATTCAAAATAGTCAACAGGGTTGCAAGAAACATGTGGAAAAACCAAGGCGCAAAATAACTGCCCATGAACTGAGAAAAGTCGAGCGTGCAGCTGCCAAGATGCCACTTTGCTCATTTTTGCCATATTTCAGAGCTGCAACATCACTGGAGTGCCCAATTGCACAAGGTGTGCAGTACTCAGAGACATGGCCAAGGTAAGAAAGGCTGAAAAACGACCACCACTGAACAAGATACACAACCTCAAGCTCAACTCCCAGTCCTACTGCCAGTTTTTGGAAGACTCCTTCTTCAAGGAGTGGTACAGGAAGAATTCCGCATCCTTCAAGAAAAACATGATTTTCATGCAGGGCAATGCTCTGTTGCACGCATCAAAGTACTCCACAGCGTGGCTGGCAAGAAAGGGTCTAAAAGAAGAAAAACTAATGACATGGCCTCCTTGTTCACCTGATCTGAACCCCATAGAGAACCTGTGGTCCCTCAGTATATGTGAGATTTACAAAGAGAGAAAACGGTACACCTCTCTGAACAGTGTCTGGGAGGCTGTGGTTGCTGCTGCACGTAATGTTGATGGTGAACAGATCAAAACACTGACAGGATCCATGGATGGCAGGCTTTTGAGTGTCCTTGCAACGAAAGGTGGCTATATTGGTCCCTGATTTGTTTTTGAATGTCAGAAATGTGTATTTGTGAATGTTGAGCTGTTATATTGGTTTCCCTGGCGAAGATAAATAATTGAAATGGGTATATATTTGTTTATTGTTAAGTTGCCTAATAATTATGTTTGCCTAATACAGCTGATATAGGGTGTTGATGTCATTAGACCACACCCCTTCTCATTACAGAGATGCACATCACCTGATATGCTTAATTGGTAGTAGGCTTTGGGCCTATACAGCTTGGAGTAAGACAACATGCATAAAGAGGATGATGTGGTCGAAATACTCATTTGCCTAATAATTCTGCACTCCCTGTTGTATGTGTATGTATGTATGTGTGTGTGTGTATATATATATATATATATATATATATATATATATATATATATATATATAAAGTTTAGATTATGCAGTTATTTTCAATTGAAATTTGTTTTTAATGTGCCAACTGAGCACAATAAGCTCATGGCCAACTGTAATGGTTACTTATGTATTTATTTATTCAATGCTCCTAGGGTTCTGAATTGTCATAAACCAAGAGTGAACTTGGGAGTGTCTTGGGTGCCTCACATGGGTCCTCAAGGAGCCACTAATGGGAAATAGGTGCATTGACTAAAAATGGACAACACAACTGGGACCCATTTGGATTTAATAATTTGGTGAGACAGGAACAAACAGCCAATGCATCATGGGCCTATGTTTTGGGTCTGAGGTGCTACACAAACAGCTAATCAATGCATAAGTTCATGAACACAGATGGGATCCACCCTGACAAACATTCTGGTTTACAATCAAAAAAGAAGACCTTGCCAACATGTTAATGAGGGTCCCAAAGGTTTTGCTCAAGCTATATGAGTGCAGAGTGCAAAAGGCCTAGAGTGGGTTTCTTGTGTGATCCAGAGGAATCAGCTAAATAAAACCCTCAAAGGTGCCTGATGTTTGTCCTAAATGGGTCACTCATAAAAAAAAAAAGTAAATAATGCATTCACTCAAAATGAGCAGCACAACTGGGACCACCTTGGGTTTGACAATTGCATTAGATGTGGGAAAACACGACCAGCCACGGGCTTATGTTACTAGTGATCGCCACAAGTGATCAGTGTATGGGTCCATGGGGACTACAGGTTTACCTGACCAATATGGGTCACCGATGAACAAACAAGTTTCGTGATTTGTTGCAAATTAATGTTTTTGTTTGTTTTTTTTTTAAACTCTTTCCATCTTTGGATGTAAAATATGTGAATAATTTTGTATTTAGAATTAAAAAAAAAAAAACAAGTTTAGTCATTTGTTGCAAATTAATGTTTTTTTTTTTTTTTAACTCTCTCCATCTTTGGATTTATTATATTTGGATAATTTTGTATTTAGAATTAACAAAAAAGTCCTGTCTTTAAGGGAGAGTGGGTTGTATGTTGACTGCTGTTGATATTAATCATAACCTCCCAAAAGATAAATGTTGACAAAAAAGAAAAATGAAGAGAAAAAAACACATAAAAAGCAGCAAATGCTTGCATTTGAGAAGTGTTACATCTTTTGGAAGTTCCAGTGCAATTTACATTGTGTGTCTTTATTATAATTAGATGTTTCCACTGTGGAAATCGGTCAACAACAAATAGGGCAACCATGAAGGGGAAGAGTTTCTTTTTAAAAAAAATGGTTGTACAACTTTGGTAGCATGCCATGAAAACAATTATTTCATGAACAGTTTTAATAACTTTCAAGCATTTACAGAAAATCTCCTGCACATTCATGTCCTGCCTGGTAATCATAGACTGTATGGTAATACAATGCTCGCAGCCATTGGTGTGATTGATAAAGGCGTCTGGGACGGTGAGAAATATTTAACTTTTTCTGAAGGATTTCATTCAGTCGTCATGCTTCAGCTTCCTGATCTTTCCCTTGTGGCGGTCAATCTCACGCTGAAGACGTTCAATTTCCTTTTTATGGTGTTCAATTTCCTCCTGGTGATGTTGCTTCAGTGCTGCCAGCTGCTCCTGTTCTTTACGCCTTATGTGAAGGAGCATTGAGAGGATCACACAAGAAGATGGGAAGAAATAAAATTAGACAGTCAATACTCAAGCTGTCATTTAGTTGGTGTAGAATAAACTAATACATACTTGAAGTACATCTCCTCCTCTGCAGCCTGCTTCTTCCCCATGGCTCCACCTGCCTCTCTGATGGAACCTCCACCTCCGCCACCTTTCCCTGCACCTTTACCCAGTTCACCCAACTGAAACAAGGCAGGGCACCAGTACAAAGAAAAACTGTTTAGAGAATAAACTAGAAGAAAGTAAAATCTCAGAGTTGTTAGGGGGGTTGTTTTGTAGATGACTGTTCATATATGGCTTCATTTAACACCAGTTTAGAGTTTGTTTCTGTCAAAAAATCAGTTAACACCTGTTATACTAACATAAAGTCACTCTCAAAACCAACTGAAGGTCAAGACTACGTTTGCGTCACCTAATATAAAAGCTTATTCATTTTCCAGGTGATAATTGATATATTCAGAACTGTCTAGAATCACTTTGAACTAAAACAATGCAGCTATACTGTCAACACACAAAACAATAGATTGAACTGAATTCTTTGAATTCTTCCTGCTTTTTCAGGTGACAATTTAGACAAAACTTTTGATGATCAGAATGACACTAACATCGTGACTATCCAAGCCACGGGTACCCTTTATTTGAATTACGACATCCTTCATCTGATTTATAGTAATAACACCAATACTTAAAACGTTATAATCGATATGATAAGGCGTTTCTGTAGTAAAATTATAAAGCCGAATGGCGCAAAGATGATTCATACACAGCAGCCGGTTGCATCCAGGTTTTAATGGAACAATGTGTTTACGGGACGTAATATTTATTACCTGGTCGGATGACATTCTCAGTTGAGAGGTGACAAAACTCCTGATATTAGGCCTCAAAAACCTCGCCATGTTTGATTCTCATTTATGAATACAACACTGACTCCGCCGCTTGTCCTTGTCCGCAAATTACACCATGAGACCGTACCATTGCCAGAACGACGGGCGTGAAGTTCTTCTGAGGGGGAAAACAAACTAAAAACCAAATAACATTTTCTATACTGATAAATTATTTCCTTTATGCCGTTTTATGTTGCATATGTTGTGAGATATGAAATGAATGGTAATGGAAAACTACTGTCTCCCCCTCCCATGTAATGGTATGGTCTGGGGGAAAAAAACGGACGGATACAATACCTTACGTAACTTCTGACCCTACGTTCATTTTTTTTAAACTTTCATTCTTGAGCGCATTTTTTTAATTTACATTTCACACAAAAACGTAGCAAATAAATCAATTCTAAGAATTTTTCATTTAAACATGCTACAACTAAAGTCAAGGCTTTATCCTTTTTAAAAATCAATACTAAAACGCCTCTGTCTACGTGAACAGAATATATTTATACTTTGAACAATTTTAATTGTCAATCGTTTGAGGAAAAGGGTAAGTTGCAGTTAAAATACATTATTTTGAAAGGATAGAAAAATTTAATGCATGGTAATTTCAGATCATAGCTGTAAATTAGTTATTGGGAAACGCAACCATAGTACCTTAACACAGCTCAAGTTGATCAAAAAATATATATCAGTGCTTAAATAGTTGAGAAATTATCACTGGTTTTAATTAATTTTTAATTACTCTCAAGCTCATCATGATGTGATAACTGGAAACATCACAATACGACGAGTCTGCTTTATTCCCACTACCAGAAAGGACAACCAGTTAATCTCAAATTTGCAAGTGACCAAACCGAGACAAAATTCTTTGTAGGATTTTAATCAACGCAGCAAAGAAAGCATACCATCCCTCTTTTAACAAACCAAACTCTGGCTCATGTGGTGAAAGGAACCTTGTATACCCCCTCTCCAAAGTCCCCTATAAATACTTTACTTGCCAGGCAGTACTGAACAAAACTGAAAGAAGAAAGTAAAAAAACGTGCCAACTTAAAATGTTAAACCACATTCAGTGTTTTTACAATTCACTTCATAAATCTCAACCCTAATCATTAAAGATACATATATACATACAAGAATGCTTGGACTCTTCGATAGCAAGCAAGAGCTTAAGAAAAATTAAAATAACATTTTCCCACTTCTTGTAAAAAAAAAAAAAAAAAAAAAAAGAAAAAAAGATCACAAATTCAATTGAACTTCAAATAACTGCTCTGTTTACTTTCAACAACAAAAGAGATGATTAGAGGCACTCGTATTTTGTCATGGTGACCAAGCATCTATGCAGTTCCTCTAAAATACAAAATTTGAGAAAATGTCCATTTTTGCAAAAGTTCCCTTGAGATCCACCAAAAAAACTGATGAAGGCGCAGATTGGGGGACGAAACTAAATCTGGCCCATGTATCTCAGAAGCAGTGTCATGAAAACATATTAAATTGGGGTTATGCTAGTCCAGTAAGTCACAACAGACTGCTGGATTATCTACCTTGGTATTAATAAAAAAATATTCTTCTACATCATCAGCAGTTGGATGTCATGTCAGCATCACAACAGTAACATCTACAAACCAGAACCCTTTTTTCCCCCTTAACTTTCTTTGCACCTTCTTACCTTTTCAAAAAATAAACAATTCAATGAAAAACTAAAACAATTTCTAAAACAAAATTACCAATCCAATCAGAAAAACAGGCCAGTATAATGACTTTTTCTTTTGAAACAAACATTGCCCAGATGTATTGCTCACTGCAAGTGCGGAATAGGTGTTTCCAGAGAAAGTGAGAGTAAAGGCCAACAATTTCTTGGCTGCCTCGTGCCGATATGTTTTGGTTTTGTTTTTAACAAAGTTTCAAAATGGAAATCATGGCAAGTAAAGGAAAGGCTAAAATAAGATAAAACTAGATGGTGGGGGACAGATGAGATGAAAATGATCAGGGTGCATCACAGGGCCAGGAGAGGTCTGCGGAGGCCCTTTGGAGGAGGCAGCGGTCGCTGCTCCCCCTTCCAGCCCCGTCAGTCTTGCTTTACGTTGCCCAGCGCTCTGAGGCGCTCGAGGAGAGGAGGATGGGAATAGTGCCACATGGAGAACAACCAGTCTGCAACAGGGAAGCCCAAGTTGTCTTTGTTGAGCTTAATAAGAGCAGAGTAGAGCTCCGAAGCTTTGCCCATACTGCGTGCAAAGGCATCTGCCTGGAACTCAAATCTGCGACTCAGGACTGTCAGACAGAAGGACAGGAGCTACAAAGACAGAAGAGGAACAGAAATATTAAAACAGCCCAAATTAATGGAATTTAATAAGTCAATGCGAGCTGAATTTTATAATCACCTCATTGTAAGGAGAAAAGATGAACTGGAAGATAATCATCAGGCCTATTAATGTGGGCTGGCTGTCAATGAATCCAAAAGCTACAAACAGCTCCTTGCGTCCAATTAGAACAGCAAACAAGGAAAAACACAGGAAAGAATTCATCTGCAGAGACAAAAGTTTATAGATGATGTGGATTAACATCTGAATGCCGGCATTTTCAACCAGTCTGGGTAGCTTGTGTTCAATGTGGGGGAATAAACAACTACTATTGAGACATTTGTGCAGACAATTCATTACCTGACTGATGACAATATTCTTGACAGTATGACCAAGTTTCCAGTGGCCAAGCTCATGACCCAAAACTGCAAGGATCTCAGGGTCGTTGCATCCTTGTTTCTTGTTCTGCGAAAGCATATAAGGGAATATTACTACAGGATTAATTAGAGAAACCTGGACAAATCATGTAAAGTCAGGTTATCTTTATTTGAGCATTGTTGGTTTCTTGTACCACTGAGAAAATAGCAAGGGCTCAGTGAGCACCTCTCCGTTGCCTCACTGTAAGATGCAGCAACTATCAGGACAATTTCTAATTTTGTTTTCCACAGACACAAGATCGGAAATTATTTCAAAGCTTGCAAGGAGCTCATGTTCAATGGCATGAGAGTTTTTTTTTTTTTTTCAAGAGAGGCAACCTTGGGCTTGGGTTTTGTCTCGCTGGGTGTGTCATCACTCTCGGGCTGCTCAGGTTGTGGCTCTCCACCCTTGTTCAGAGGGGAGTAGTCTTCCAAGAGAGTGTCAAACAGCACAATACGTTTGTTCTTGAAGAAGCCATAGAAGTATGCATTGCTATGTGATGAACGCTTGGAACCTGGAAATAAAGAAAATATTCAAAAGCAATTAACAAGTGAAGAATCTCTAACAAACAATTGATAAATAATTGATAAACACATTGAGAGACTTACCTTCAACTACATAAATTTTAGTGAGGGGAAAGCTTATACTTTTGGCCATAGTCTCAATCGCAGTCTTCAACTCTCCTTCTGGCAATGGCGTGAACTTGTCAAACAGGGGAGCAATGTAATCAGCATAGATGGTTACAAGTACCTTAAAACAAAGGAGAAAAACAAAGTATGATCAACTTGTAGTGCTAGGAAAACTAGCATTATTGTGAAACTAAATAATAGTAAAGCAAGAGACCTGTATGGGCTTGACAGTGTATTCCTGAAAAATCATAAAGAATCACGAGCACCAGTTTAACTAAAATAATAAACCAGTTATTCAAAGATGAGACAAGCAAGAGGCCATCTCCAAAGTCTATGAAAAGGTTGTAGTGGAGCGGTTAACTGAACATCTAGATACCAATGCACTATTAAATCCCTTGCAGTTTGGTTTTCGAAGGAAATATTCCACAGAAACGGCTTGCTCCTACTTCCTGGAAGAAATTAAATCAAGCTTAGACCAAGGAGGGGTAGTTGGAGCGGTCTTTCTGGACTTGAGAAAGGCTTTTGACACAGTCACTGCACCTTACTGTAAAAATGATTAAATTATAAACTGTCAAATCGTACAATAAGCTGGTTTAAATCAAAACCTGAGTGGTAGGAAACAGTGTGTTAGAGTAAATCACACTATCCCCCTTTAAGGACTGCACCATGGGGGTTCCACAGGGCTCCATTTTGGGGCCTCTGCTTTTTAGTTTGTACATCAATGAACTGCCCTCAGTGTGTGATATTAATGTTATCATGTATGCAGGGCAGCGATACAGTTCTGTTTACTCATGGAAAAGGTGCTGCAGAAGTGGCCATGAGATTAACAGAGGAATTGAAAAAGGTTGCTGATTGGCTGCAAAAATCTACTCTCACATTGAATACAGAAAAAAAAAACTGTTGCTATGTTCGTTACAAACAGAAGAAAAATAACTGTCCAAATATTTATATAAATGGACAGAAAATTAAAGATGTTTGTGATTTCACCTACTTAGGGGTCACTTTTGATTCAATGTTGTCATTTAAAAAAAACATGTTAAGAAGCTCAGAAATTCTTTAAAATTCAGTCTGGCAAATTATACAAGGCTTTCTGACAACAGATGCGTTGTATATGTATCTAAATTCCATGATTTTCTTGCATTTATTGTATTGCGTGACCAGGCAGGCAAAACAGGTTCACATCTCTTGAATCTGTATTCAAAAGTGCAATAAAAATCCATGACAAGAAATCCAGACAGCATCATCACTGCAATATTCTATCTAAATGTTATTTCCTAAACTTCAATTATCTAATATTGCATGCCAATGTGTGCCTACTTTTTAAAAATCTTTCATCGTTCTGCTGCACCTCCTCTAAGAGGGTACGTCACATTGAGCTCAGAGAAAACAACTCTGGTCACCAGGACCACCTCTAGAGGAGAGTGCAGCATTCCAAAATGTAGGACCTCTTTTTCGAAGTCTGCTTTTTCCGTGGTTGCCACAACTCAGTGGAACAGTTTACCAACAGAAATTCTAACATGTACAAGTTATCCAACATTTGCACGGTGGGTGCGAACGAAGAGGTGGCTGCTGTCAAAGCAAATTTTGCACCCATTAGTGATGAATGTGGGTGAGTGAAATTGTCTGGATACGCATGTGTGTGCATGGGTGTCCGTGTGTAAGTGTGGATGTATAGAAGTTTATAGAATGGTTTTAGAATTGGTATGTTGAGGGGGCAGAGTGTCTTACTGGCATTTATTTTGTATTTATTTACTGGTTTTGTCATTTTACTATCACAAATTTTGATACAGTATTTTACTAATATCAACCTGTCCAGGGACTACAGGGGAAAATGAGCAGTTTTTGCTATAACCTTGCACCTGCATCTCTACTTTTATTTATAAAAGTTGATGAACTGTTGCGCACTGTCCCTGTGGAAAAATAAAAGCCATACCGATTTAGTAAAATGTATTTTTTTGAGATACAAAAAACAAAACAAAAAACATAAAATCCTTTCAATATGGTCTCAGAAAAAGATTAAAGAAGCACTAACCAGAGAAACAGCCAGGGTAAAGAGCCAAGCATAGATGAAGAAGTAGTCTCCACCAATCTTTATGATGTAAAGGAGCAGCGAGGTCACAGGCAGCAGAATACACTGGGTCACAACAAACTTCTTCACAGCGTCCTTGAGGAAGAACCCCAGTGTCTAATGAACAAATGCAAACAACAGAAAATTTTAAATGTTTTACAATTACACTGGAGATGATAATGTGGTCTAAATTTATAACTGTGACGTGGGTAAGTGCTGTTCAGCCAGCGCACCTGCTGATTAAAGCCATGCTTCTCCTCAATGACAAATGTGTTGTACAAACTCCAGGGAAGTCCAGTTAAGGCACTGAACAGGGTGGCAAGTGTCAGAAACACCAGAGATTGGGTAATTTCATAGTCTTGACCAAATCCGAGGCGAAGTGTCACAGAACCGGCGACGCCCCACAGAAACGGGATTCCACCGAGGAGCAGTATCAGCTGAAGAGTTTTAATTTAGTGCATTAGCACAAAGATTTTGTTGAACTTCATGATTTATTTTATTTGCAAATCAAAAAAGGACAATTTGCCCTTTAATTTGCTGGCTGTCTTACCGTCCCTTCAGTCTCAGAATAGAGTCCAGACCAAAAGCTGAAGTTGCTTTTATCCAGCTGATAAAGACGCGACTTCTCAAAGGTTTCAGAATCCATGATCTTGCCTAGCTCCTGTGGCACATGGGTTGTTGACCTATATATTCTCCTCTGCACGGTAAAAAGAGACGAGCACAAAGTTAAAACATAACTTTTTCTATATATATATATATATATATATATATATATATATATATATGGCATCAAATCCACAGAATGAACCCAAACTCAATATTTCAGATAAAACTGATCATTTAATTAAAACATCACATATCATCGCACAGCAGATGAATGATACATACTACAGTGATAATAATTCTGATTTGTTGCGGGGGGGGGGGGGGGGGGGGGGGGGGGGGGGGGAGGGGTCTCACCCACTGCACGTAATAATATTTTTATCTCTTTGTCTGCCTTGTATATGTGTGTGTGTGTGTGTGTGTGTGTATATATATATATATATATATATATATATATATATATATATATGTGTGTGTGTGTGTGTGTGTGTATAGAAACATCCTCAACTGAATATTCTGGTTGAGAGTTGAAACCAACGTGACTCAGCCTTCTTTGCATTAATTCCTATTTTTAGAGGAAACACATTAAATTTCAGCAACTTAGATTTGCATTCATCTTTAAAGGCCATTAAAGTCAACAACAATTTTGCCCCTTGAAAATACACAGGGTTGTGTATATTGAGAGAGGCAGTGAAGTATATACCGAAACAAAATTTGAAAAATAAATTTAAAAAAAAAAATCATGTTAAATCGATTTTAACACAAAAAGTTAGGCATATTTGGGGTTTTATATGTCAGAATAAACCTAAAATCCACTACAACCTTCCCAGGTGAACTGAATTAGACTTTCTCTAAACTTTTCAATGCACATGTACACTGTTCAATAGTTAAATATCTATTGCACATCATGCTGTTCTCCAAAAACCGAAAGTTGAATATCCCTAACTTTTTGTGAGTAGTGTGGTTCATCACATGTGCACTTTAGTTTGTGGTCGGGAGGAATTCCCCCCCCCCCTTTTCCCCTCACCAAAACTGACTTTTTGCCCCGCACACTTATGAAAGGTGCTTTATAAATAACGTTTTATTTGATTCGACTAACAGAAATGAAAGAATATCTTTCCAAAGATAGATATCAAAGAACATTTCTGCAGAACATTAATGGAGATCAACACATATTTATGGAGAATAAGCCCATTCCCCGTTGAGCATGAAAAAAAAATTATTTAAAATTTTTTGTAATAAATATGCCGAAGAGGATGAAAAGTAACAATACTTAACAGGTTTTTCTCCTATTTTCATCTTTGTTAATATTGTAAAAGTTTTTCAGTAAATCCTTTTTAGAAATAAAAGAAATCTAAGAGTAGGAAGCATGTTTGACGAGACGTTCAGGAGCAGACTTGCGTAGACAAGAAAAAAGGCAAAGAAAACTTGTAAAACAAGAAGCTATATTTTATCCAAATGCAAGCATGTGTTCCCCAATCACATCTGGTATCTCTCCCCATGGACGATGCTCGTTAAGTCACCAAGGACACTAGAATAACGTTTTATATTACGTATCTTTTGCCCTGGTCATTGATACATATGATGTGGTTTCCATTTTCGATCAAGCAGGACATAATGCTATAAAATCATTTCCTTACCTGTCTATAAGACAAGTACGCTTCCCATAGATACACTGTCCATGAGAATCCCAAGACAGCATAAAATATCTGCTTTTCCACCGGGAGGTCAAATATAGTCTCAAACATTTTTGCTTTGGGTTTTTCAGAGGAGCGCTGACTAGCTCGATTCGTAGCCTGACTGGTACTGGCGGCTACGTAGCTTCCGTTCTACACAAAAACACTTCAAACTTGATTTTTGTGGGAACTACCCTCACGTTTAATCTACAGGTACCGACTAAAAGTAAAATCCTGGCATTCACTTTCCATTCCCACGTCAAGGCTTTTACATCTTATATCATTCCATTCATGTGACGCGAACGAGCCTGTCGGTCAAACGTGTCCACGAATTCAGCTCCCTCTGAAACATCTAATTTAGGACCGCAGTGACTTTGGTTCCGCTGTGAGATATAATAATTCTGTTTCGTTCAAGTTTAAAAATGCAAGTTATCGTCACCATATAAATTACAGTTCTGATGTCCCAATCAGATATTTGTAAAATGTAGTTATTAGGTTGCCTTTATGTTGTGAAAAAAGGCTGATGCGGATTTTTCCCAATTAATCATAACTATTTTTTCAGTATTGATCCCGCCGTGCAAACGGAAACAAAAAATGTGCGCAATGATAAAAAAACTTTTTTATGCTTAGCTCTTCATCTGTGCTGACCTGAGTAAATTTTTAGTCTGATATAAATGCAGCTACAACACCCTGCAGGCGGCGCTTCTTGTCACTTTTGGGGAACCGATGCCACACCCATCTGATGAGCAAATATGCAATAATAAACAATCAAACTATCACCCAGAGATCTCCAAAATATAAAAGACCCGCACAGTGCAGCACATTCTTCTTGGGTTCCCTACCACACACAAAAAAGCAGATTTATGCTGCCAAGTAAAGGCTCTGAATTCATTTCTCAATTTATTTTATTAGAAAGTATTACATACATGTCTGCCAATGTCTGTCCACTGCATCCAAACACTGTTTTTATATAAACTGAAGTGAAAAATAACCAAACATATTCCTTAAGAACATTGGAGTAAGGAAATATTCTTAGTCACATTTTCACAAAAGTGAAAAGGCCTTGCAATACGCTACTGACCAGCTCTAACAATCTGGAAAGCTGTACATTTATCTCAGATGACTACAATATATACATGTGTGATCATGACTCAATATATCTGACATTTCAGAAGACTTGTTCTCATATCTGATGTCTAAAATACAGTCAAACTGGATCTGATGTGTATTGTTGAGGCTTTTTTTCTTGTTTTTCTTATGTTAATTTCTACAAAAAACTAATTTTGGCAACTTGAAAAACAAACAGCAAAACATACTTTCCTCAGTTTTTGGAAGAAATTAAAATACTGAGTCATAGCTTGTGAAAATACAAATCACTTTGCCATGTGTACAAAGGTGCTTAGTTAAAACTAACTTCCAAGAAGCAGTTTGCTGTTGTTAGTGTCAGAGGGGAAGAGGTCAGGCAGCGTGGTGGTGCACACAGGCCTTCCCAGCACCACCACCGGTCTGAGGTACTGAAGCTGTTTGATGGCCAGGTCCCCACACCCAGCCAGGGCTTTGTCCAGGATGGACTTCAAGTTTTGTACAGATGTGAAGTCTCCAGTCATCGCATGGAGCTTCACCAGTGGGGAATGAGTGCGCCTGCTGCGGGTGTGAGAGATTCCCAGCTGGTTGTTCTCCTTAACAGAGCAGCTGCGTCTGAAAGCGTCGCGCCGTTTTTCGGATGAATTCTTATCTTTTGGAGACGTTTCTTGGATGAACTTCAGAAATGAGGACTCAAAGCCCATAGGCTTATAGGCAGCAATGTTAAAAGGGCGTGAAGATGAACTTCTAGGCTGAGAGTCTTTCAATTTTGTGGGCTGTTCAGACAGTTCGTTTTTGCGCTTCAGTGGCTGGCGGACATAAGGAGCGGGCAATGTCCCGTTTATCATTTTAACACCATCTCTGTTGCCTGATATGTCTTGAAAACCCTCCTCAGTAGTAAAGCGTAGTGAGCATGGTGGTGAGAGATCAACAGTGACTGGACGAAGAAGAGGTTTGATTTGATCCAAGGTTAGTCTCTCCTCTTGTTTTAGAGCGGTTTGCGGAGCAATCTGAGGAGCGATCTGCGGAACGATTTGCGGAGCTACCTGAGGGGCAATCTGCTGGGTGGCAGGTGACTCCTCGGCATGCCCACCCGTGCTTGCTTCACCATACAGCACCTCGTCTGCTCCAACAAGGATGCCATTTCTCTCAACAGGAAGAAGTTCCTTCTCTTCCTCCTCTGGGAATCCCAGCGAATCATGATTATCCTCATTCTGCGTCTCGGTCTTTATGGAGTGCTGGGTCATCGGTTCGGGTTGACCGCCTGTACTTTCTGGCTCAGCTTGGTACTCTATTTTTCGAACCCCATTTGGAGTGGACGCTCCGCTAACAGTCGGCCTGGCTGACTTCCTTTGAATCAGTTCTTCAAGCTGTTCAGCATTAAAAATGAGCTTTTTATTATTCCTCACAAGATCTTCTCGACGCATGTGATGCACCTTCAGGTAATGACGGTTCAAACTGTGCAGGTACGTGACAACAGAGTCGCAGTCCTGGACCATGCATGGGTAGGGAAAACGCATGCCGCGGTCTTGACACATCTGCAGCGCCTCTTCGTGGGATCTTAAGAGAAAGCGGCTGAAACCATTTCTTCTCTTCTTCTTTTCTCCCGACACTTTCTTCTCCTCGATGCTGTCATCGCTGTTTTCATCCGACTGGGCCGTTGCTTCAGGCTTTGGGCTTGATGAGTCCTCTGTGGTGGGACCAGGTTCTCCTTTCTGAGACTTCTGTGGTGTCACTATGAGCTTCTTTTGACACCCAGTGATTGACTTTTTGTGAGTGCTCTGCAGTCGTACCACCAGTGAATCGTAGTACTCATAGTGGCTATAAAGTGTATGTTTCTTAAGTGCATCGTTATGACTAAACACCCTTGAGCAGCCGTCATATTTACACCTTATTAGCTGAGGTGGCTGAGAGTGACAATCACGGGTGTGACGCACAAGGCTGCTTTTAAGGTGGTATGAGGAGGTACAGTTTGGAAAGTGACATTTAAATTGGGGCTGAGGTTCATCAGAGTTGTGAGGAAGCTTTTTCTTTGTGGACTCTTTTCTGACTTCTGGACTGTGATGCGCATCTCCATCTTTTTCCAGCAGGAGCTGAGAACGATTGTAATGGTGCACCAACTGCAGGTGGCGTACAAGGCCTCCCTGGGTGGAAAAAGCTGCAGCACAGTTTTTTGCCACGCAATGAAAGGGTTTACTGAATTTATCCAGGATGTAGCACAGATTGCTTCTGGCTACCAAACGTCTGGTTGATCTGACCTGTTGTGGGCTCGTATCCTCGCCTTCTCCTTTCTGCTCACTGCCTCCCTCCCCCTACTCTCCGCTTCGTCCTCTCCTTCCTCTTCAGATGGGGAGTGATTGTCAAAGTTGTGTTCATTTTTGCTTATCCCGGTTGAGTTTTTCGTCTTGTGCTGATGTTGCAGCTTCGGGCTCTCCTTTTTTGGACTGTGGTTTGTCAGGAGTTCCGATGTGCTCTTGGTTGGTGATACACAGCTTATTTTGTCTACAAAACTCTCACTCATGTTATGGGCGTTGATATAGTGGGCCCTCAACACATGTTTTTCTCTGTGACCCTTGGAACAAAGCTGGCAAATGTAAGGTTTAAAAGAGGTGGTTTTCAAAGATGTCAATATTCTGGCCTCTTCAACAGTATGGCCGTGTTTGGAGTTATAGTGGCGCAGTAAGCTGTAACTCTGAGCGTACTTGAAGCCACACCCTTCCACCTCACAGACATATGGCTTAGCAGCAGCTAATGATTCATTACCGTCTTCATCACTGGTTACTAACACCTGCTCCGTTTGGACTTTGCACCTTATCCTCAGGCAGGTGTGGTCTATTCTTGAGCAAAACAATGGGAGGCTTTGCCATGATGGCCTGATGAAGAGCTATTTGTGATGCGTTTGAGTCTGTGTTGGACTGTGGGGATTCATTCGGCAAACTGTGAGGTGACGAGGAGTTCAGGCTCAGCTTACTCAGCCCAATCAGAATTTCTTTCAGAGCATCACTTTTCGGGTTAAGGCTGAGCGAGCTCTTTTCATTGCTTTTGGGATGAGAGGCCACCTTTTTCTCTTTGGCGGTTTCCGCAGGTTGATATGGAGTTGAGGGTTCATGTTTTCCCTTTTTCTCAACATCTGGCTCAGTTTTAATGATCCCTTTGGACTTTGAGCCCTGTTCTTTGTCATGTTTGTGCTCCTTGTTCTCCAGTTTAAGGTGTTCTGGATGAGCACATTTCAGATGTCGCTGGACATCTCTGGCTCTGGAAAAAGTCATCCCACACTTCTCAAAGCCACAAGTGAACTTGCTTCCATCAAAGCACACAGCCACCAGTGCCATTGTTGCCTTTGCTTCTTTTACGTCAGATTCTTGTGAAGAGGAGGCTGAGCTAACTGATGGAGGGTTGAGGACATCCCCGTTTATAGTGCCTGTTGATCTGACTGGCTTATTTGGGTGGACTGATGGTTCGGTAACAGTCTTAAACAGTTTCCGCTTTGCTTTCCTTTGAGCCTCAAAGTCGTCTTCTGTGAATGTAATGTTGTGTGTAGATAAATGCTTTATAAAATCCTTTTTGGAAAAGTAATATTTCCGACATTTAGTACTAGCGCAAGTAAAGGCTGCATCTCTGAAATGCTGTGCTTCGTGGTGATATATCTGACCCAAGTCGGAGTAAGTGACGTAACAGCCTTTGAGCTCACACTGGTAGTTCAGCTGATAGCCGTGGGTCTGCTTGTGTGTGATGAGTGCGTTGGATGTACTAAACTGCCCCCCGCAGCCGACAACCACACACTTGTAAGGCCGATCACCAAAGTGAGCTCTTCTATGTTTGCGGTGATGGTACGCTGAGACAAAATGACGCTTACAAAACACACACTTCTCCCGCTTGTCTCTCATCTTCTGAAAAAACTTCACATTCTCATCGCCTATGTGATCAGATTTCAAGTGGACGTACAAATACTTGGAATGTTTAAAGACGCGAGTGCACCCAGTTCCTGGACATGGATACTCGTCTCGGTTCTGCAGCTTGAAGTTTTGCTCGATGTACTCGAACGTTACGTGCTCGTCGTCGTCGGCTTGCTTCTCTTTGACAGTTTTGGCCTGCTCCACGATGTGATGCAACACATCTGGATCTTTCGTGGACTTGTAGTACCGCATTAAGGATGGGTCAATGGGGATTTCTCCAGGTTCAATGTCATCATCTTCATCTATCTGTTTTTGCGTCTCCTCACCCTTCACGTCACTTTGGGAAGCAAATACGTCACTTGGAATGTGGTTTTTCAAGTGAGAAACCAAGTCTTTCCTGGTCTTGAACTTTTCCATGCAGACGGGGCAGGGGTGGCTGTTGTCCCTGGCGTGTCTTTTGGAGTGGTGAATCATCTGCGAGTCAGCAACTGACCTCTTACAAATCTTACAGAACTTCTGCCTCTTAGTCTCAGATACTTCTTTGATTTCTGTGTTGTTAGTAGACTGTTTATTATCTTGATGCTCATAATCAAGTCCTCCATTTATCCTGTTTTGGTGTTCAGACTCTCCTCTCACTGCACCTCCTTGTACTTCATGTTGTTTCACCTTTTCTTGTTTGTCCACTGCCTCTTCCTCTTCCTCCTCCACTTCTGACTCAGGCCTCAACCCTAGGAGGGAGATGCAGCGATACTTCAGAGTTTTCCAGTCCCAGAATTCGGGATCGAAAGGCCAGTATGCTTTTAGCGCCAGGAGCAACTCGCAGCGTAGCGAGTTGGGAATAACCTCGTTCTCCTGGTCAAACTTTTGGTCAGGGCGCAAGTAGAGTTCCTCAAGACAAGTAAAGGCTTCCTGGCAGGGGCCAAGTAAGAACTCGGTAAGTTGGCAGGCACGCAACACTTCAAGATCATGTGAAAGAAGGGAGGACATCGTTTTACAGATTGAAGTTCTCGTTTCTGAGTCATCCTGTTTTGGAAGTTGCAGGGCTTTGACGCAAAGTTCTACTGAAGCAGGAATCCCCAGTTCTTCCGCCTAAAAAGAGAGTGATATGTTGTTAAAGAGAGCAAGGAGAATAAAATCACCCTCATCTTAATTTACAATCCGCCACATATGTGCACATATCTACATATCTGTAGATGGTAATGTATCTAAAGAAATTGTGTCAAAAAATTTGAGTAGGTGAATAACATGTAATATAATAAATGGACAACACAGCTGTTTACACTCACCTCTGCCTGAATCACACGGACCAGGTAAAGCAAATGTTGCGCTGTTTTGGCAATGGCACCAAGCTGAAGGCATCGTTCCAGAAGAGACGTCAATGAAGGGTCGAGCCTCCTCTGAAGCTTACTCCACAACAGAGTCAACTCCCTTTTTTAATTAAAAAGAAAAAATAATAATGCATACACGTTTGACTCGGAAAACATGAAAAATATATAAACATTAAAAAAAATAATAAAAAAGTATCAAAGAGCTTTGATTCAGAAATCTAATTAGGCTGCATTTGGACCAATAATTGGTTAGCATTTATAAAAGCAACCACACACAGTCTAAACCAAACAGACTACTCACCAGGAGCAATAAAGACTCTGCTGTTGTAGCTGCTGTGTAAGGAAAGTTGTGCACAGAATGAAGGCTGTGTTTTCCTCCCCCTCAGTCTCCAAATTACATGTGATCTCCAGAACATCCTTACAGTCTAATCTGGATATCTGACAGGATACAAAAATATGATATTTACCTCACAGGAATACAGAAAACAAAACATTAAGCTATGATTCTCTTATTTGCCTGAATATAAACCAAAAAATGAAGACACAAAGATTGTATAGTGCTGTATAATGTTGTATAATATAGATCAGTTCATTGCATGAGTGAACTGAGGGTACAGGATTATTACATCCAGCTGTATGTCAAAAACACAAACTTCTTTTATTTTGGATATCAAGAGATCAGAGCTGAAAGGTTTCAGGAAACAAAAAAATCATAGCTGGCTTACAATTTATTCCCAAATGTGAAGGTTTTAGGAAAAGCTTAAGGATAATTATCATCTGAAACTCCTTTAATGATTTGAAGTACTTTAAACAGTTATTAATATCCTGCAAGACAATAAAGAATCAACTTGGTAGGTTCTGTGTTAATCCCCACAAAATTTCTTTTAAAGTAGAGGTTTAAAGACTGTATGTAGAATATGAAAATAGGCCACAAAGAACACTGAAAACTTTGAGCATGTGCAAGATGAGCAATCCACATGAATGCTAGAAAACTAGAGCTCCATTTGCATGAGAATTTGGGGCTCTATTTTTGGAAAGAGTGCAGATGAACTTTATAAATAGGTCCACTGTCATTATTTATTACACACAGGTTTGATCTACAAATACAACACATTCTTATCTAATCTCAATTTTATGTCACCAGGAAAGAAAGAAATCCAGTTTGAAACTCTGGATGTGGTACTAAGAACAAAGAAATGGTTTTGTCTCCACTGAAGGTGCTCTAATGTGACTGGTATTGTTTAAGGATTTCTGACATTACATCAGATTTAACAACTTTGCATTCTACCCTTATTCAGCAGAACAGTTTGGTACATATGAGAGAAGGGGGAAACGTATAAAGAAGTTAAAAAGAGGATGTCATCAAGTCAAGTTTGAGTATTAGCATCTTAACTAACCAAACCAACTCCATACCTCTGTTATGGCTTCTTCATTGGGCAGCAGGTGACAGAGCAGGGAGACGTACGTCTGACGAAACGTGGCTTGGTTGGGAATGATGCTGCATTCAGTGCAAGCTTTGGCCAACACCACAGCTTTGGCCACTTCCCCCATCTTTTCCAGATGTTTCACTCGCATCTCCATAAAGCCCTCACCCTCCAGGCTTATGTACGCATCAACTACAGGCAGAATTAAAACATAATCTCAGTTAAAAGCCATCTATAAAAAGATAAGAATTAAGTCTGCAATGTCATGGTCCAAAAAAGGGGAAGCCAGATGAATTAAGTAGCCCCTAACCTTCCTCTGGGTTGGTGGGCTGACCAGTGAGAAGAGCAGTGAGGACTGGGTTGCTCCACGCCCCACCCTCTCCTGTAATCTGGAGTAAAGCTTGGAGGTCTGTGCTTCCATACTGTAACAAAGTGTCATGTGCAATCTGCAAAAAACAGAAATAAAACACAGAAAATGAAATCTATCATCATAATGAGCTTTAAAAATAAACCCCAAAGCCATGAATACACCTTTAATTTCTTTAGTTTATTGATTTACCTCTACAATGTAAAGAGGCTAACTATTTCTTGCATCCTCAAAGAAACTTTGATGTTAGCTCAGAACCAGCTGCTGCTTCCAAAGTACTTATAAAGACACTTTTTCCCCCCAGTGAAAAATCCAAGCAAACACAACTCACTCAGCTAAATATATTGTAGTAAATTTATCTAGGGCACATTGAAATAACAAAAAAAATCCCAATATGTTTTTAGATTTTATATTTGACATCTCACAGGGCGGTCCCACAACCCTTCAAAGTATGAAGTTGTACAGTTTGCTTCAATTTTCAATTTTCAGTGCAAATTTGCCCAAACAAATCAAGGTTGAACGCACATGAGCTGTTCCAGTGTCTATAACCGAGAAATAAAAGGATGTACATATGAAGCAGCCCCTTCCAAACCAACAATGTACAGTTTATTAAACAATTAGTTACTGTCTGCGGTTTATAAAAATCATTTGAGTTGATAAAGTACTTCTGCATTCAATTTCTTTTAAAATATGAAGCTAAAAAAAAAAAAACTCACTTTTAAAAAACATGAAAATAGGTTGAAGGGTTTCAAACTGAGTGAAAGAAAACCTGCTCCATTTTCAGGGGAATATGGGGCTCTATTTTTGGACACAGTGCAGATAAATCTTATATCTTTTAAAATGCAAAAATCAAGTCATATTCCCGATGGATTATAATCGTAATAAACCTTGTGAGTTTGTGTCTCACTGTAGTGAAACATGACAACTACTGAAAATAGCTGAAAGGCTGTCCTTGGTGGACTCTGACATCTATCAGCATGATAAGACTCAGGTACACTCGGGGGGGGGGGGGGGGGGGGGGGGGGGGGTTAGCTCTCCTACTGGTGTAGTCCAAGGACTCACTGGCTGGTGTGATCCCACTGTAGAGGTGGTCTATACAAGGGTATTCAAAATGAGACAAACAGAAAGGCAACATAGCTGTCTCCTCCAAACTAAGCCATCTATTCCCACACTTCTATATCAGAATAACATAGGAAATCATGTGATTTACGTTAGCCAACAATGCTTTTAAAGTTCCTCTACCTGAACAGAGTGGTGAAACTGAACCCAGGCTTCAAACGGGATTTCATTTTCAGGCACTGACAGCAAAAGTTCAAAACAGCTCCTGCAAGAAAGAAAAACAAAATCACACTTTAATTTACTGTACGTGGAACAGAACGGGTGAAATGCTACAACTTGGACTGAAGTAACACTTTTCTTTTCTTTTTAAAAACAAAATAAATTAATATTTTGCTGACGTGATGAGCTGGATGTGGGGTTACAGAAGATCAAACTGGACAGGACAAGGCTGAATAAGCTTGTGACTGGTATTTAAACATTCAAAACCAGCGTGTAACTCAGAAGAAAATGAGAATAAGAATACTGAGCATCAATATGGACATGAAGTTGACTCAAAAGAAAAGTACACGAACTCACTGTTTTTTTTTTTCTCGCTCTCTAACTTGTCATGTGCAGCATCATAACAAGCAGAATGATGATCCTGCTGCTATGTTGCATCAAACAGATTTACTTTGCCAAGGGGTTTAATTCATTTATTATATTGTTTGAAAACTTGTTTATGGCTGAATTTAACATAAAATTGCTGGACCTGACAAGGGAAGAGAGAAGATTAAGAAAAGAAATGACAAGGAGTGAAGAAAAATTAAGAAGAAAGTGGAAAGAAGAAAGAAGAGATAAAAATATGCCAGTTACTGCACCTGCACAGAAACATATAGGGGTGGACAAAATATAGATACACTGAAATATCGCGATATGTTATATGCCAATATCATATCAACCTTTAAAAATGCGGTATTTATCTATTTTACTAATGAAATCTCGCAGGATTTTGTTCTATCAGCAGTGCTCCAGAATGTAGAAAAATGGCTGCTTTCCACTGATATCCATGTGCATCTGCAGGTTCAGGTTAAACTTTACACACATTGGAAAGTACAAGTAAAAATGTGTCCAGGTTTTCATAGGCCACCCAGTTATTTGAGATTATAATGCACTGACTGAAATATTAATTCTCATATGCACTAATATGCATTTTCATACTCATATGCAACTTTGTTTCACTGTTTTACTAATTTCACATGAATTTGTGTTCATTTATACTATTCCAGCTCAGCTGAGGTAATATTGCTTTCAAAAGCACTTTGTTTTTATTTAATTTGCACATCTATTCAGTTGGGTTTTCCCAAAGTGATCATTCATGTTCAGGGGGACGATTGTAAACGGTTTTTTTTATGAGAGCAAAGTGGCGAAGAAACCAGTCCAAAGTTCATAAATGGGACATGGATAAATTGAATTTAATTGATTGACTCATTTTGTTGTTTCAGTCAAAAATAGGCAATAGTAGCTACTCTTACACACACCCAATGGAAAGCGCAATGACAGCTTGCAGAATATGAAGAATGAAACATCTTCCAAGATGAACGTGACGGTGTGAATGCAACAGTTCGCCACAAAGGTCAGAGCAACACCACTGTTCTTCTTATTTCCCCCTTTGAATTTAAGATTTTCACGCAAGTGGCCCAGTGTACTAGATTCTCTGTTTACTTTCAGATGATTTTGAGCATTAACCTTATTTGCAAACATTGTCAGGAGTTGTAATATCACAAGCTGGAATTTATAGAACCGGTTTTTAAAACAGCAGGAGTAAATCCATTTGTAGCAATGTTAATAAATACTGCACAGTTTAGACATGTCAGTCGGCATTGCAGGTTAAAACCAATAGCTGTTTGCAACCTTGTTTATAGACTAGACTGATATTATATTGTATAGAAAAGAAAAAGCAGCAATCTGAAGATGAACGTGTCCTTGCGCTCCTTCTTTCCACATTCTTAATAGTTTAGAGGAAGGGTCAGATGCCATCCAGAGAGAGGGGTTTAAAAAGAGACATAATTACGACATGGCGTTGTGTTGGAGGAAGGGGGACAGAAACAATAAAAACCTTTTGTAAAGTTCTCAAGTTGAACAGGCTCTGAAGTTGTGTAACATCAGCTAGTTCCTGTAACGTTCATGCGGAGTCATTCACAACAGAGTAAAATGAGAAAAGGAAACAGCAAGGACAAGAGAAAGACTCGAACAGAAATCTCACATGGTTTGTTTCAGAATTTTAACAACATCTGAGCTTAAATCAGTAAATATCAATATAATATTCATATCTCAGTAACAATCACTTTATTTCTTTATTTTCTAGCAAGCCTTTTATATCCAAAGTGTAAACAGATCCCCCTCAAGGAGCTTCCCATGTTATACTGGCATGATACGGAAGCCCAGATGGAAACAAGCAATGGCTCAAGAAAACACAATCCATCTATCATCAAGCCATTTTTTTCTCATATCTGGGAAAGGAAAATGAGCTAGGGGGCGTTCAGTTGGTTGCAGTTTACACCACCAGATGTCGCTGCATCAGACACTCTGGTCCTTTAAGTGCAACAAGTTTATATTTTTGTATAAATGTGTGAAACAAATACTGCATGAGTAAAGGTGTGTTGATCCACACAACTAGAGTTTTTAACAACACTCAGTTGATTAAAACAGAAGCAGCATGGCAGCTTTGGGGGAATTTCTAATATAATCCCAATTTCATTTTTAAAGTATGATTTAAAATAAATACATGAATAAAGATAAAGAGTGTGGCCTGTTAAACTGATGTGGAATCTTTAACAGCTGTATTTTAAGCATGCTACGCCACCACATCTGGCTGGAGTTCTTATTTCAGGGAATTTTCAAGGATGCCTGCATACACACCCAATAAGCAAAAAACTGAAGGCAGGACTTAATCCCACAATGCACACCTGCTCACTTGCTTCAATGTTCCATTATGTGTGAGGGATTCTTGATTATTCTCAGATATTATTCTCAGTTCTGAAAGGACCTGCACTTTCAAGTAAGCACTCATAACTTTGAAAAATATCAAATGGTGCTCAATATCCCCAAAAACTGCAAAGCATATTTCAAGAAGTCATCATAGTTTCACAATTCTACACCATGAAGCAAGTGACAGCTCTGCATGACGTGCCTTAGCCCTGATCTATATCTACTACCATCAGTTAGATGCTGTATAGCAGGGTTACACAGTGATGACACCCCCCCCCCCAAAAAAAAAAGAGAGTAGCAAGAAAATAAAGAGTGGAAACTGAAAATCAAATTCAGTACAGACAGAGTCATCAGTAGAAGGTACCAGATTCTGAGAAAAGAGACAGGGTGACGCATGATTTGCATGCCTGATAACAAACCATGGACAGAATCATGTAATAGCAGCAGCAAACACACAAATAACCGCTTTATTTGCATTCTTTGCATAAAGGGGTCATGAATAACTAGTGATTAGTGCTGTAAAGAGTGACACTGACTGACTGGCATTTACTGATGTCAATCTGAAGGAAATGCCTGAATTAGGATATTGGGCAAAGTTAGGGATGCGCATCGTTAACCAGCTCCCAAACAGAACCGGTTCTGGATCAAACGATTCTTTAGAACCATTAACAAAAACCCATTACGATTCCTCTATCGATTCTTCCCGGGCTGCGCCGCAACTGTAAACAAACGCACCCCACTCGCAAATTTGCGATGACGTCTCACACAAGCTGCTGCAGAGCAGAAAAGGGCTGAGCTTTTACATGCGATGTGCTGCGGAGAAATGTCCCGGCAAAAACTCTCCGAAGTCTGGCTGCATTTTACAAAGAAAGACGACGTCTCGGGATCGTCACCTGTAGAACTGGAACAGGGATCTGTGCGCCGGTGGCGGCGCTTCCATCAGCTGCTGCCCAAAGGGGAGATCTGCGGTCTTGATGCGCTTCATAAAAAACTTCATGACTTCACGGTATTGTCAGTTTTACTGATTTATTTATCGTGTATATAACACGTGGGCCAAGGGGCTTATACTGTAATAACTACAAAAAATAAACAACAAAAAGAAGAGCGGTCTAAAACAGTTGGGCTCTCCCCGAGTTAATCAGCATCTCTCCACACCTGTCTCTCACGCCTCTTCTCTCATTTGCTGGGTGGAGGAGCAGGCGCATATGGGCCTTCAAGAACATGAACACAAAATATAAAACAAATAAGTGAAATAGCTCTAAGCGCCAAAGATGGTAACACAACCAATACGTCCAAGCATTTGGCTTCAACGCGGTGTTATACTCAAGCTATGTTGTGTGTTTGACGCACCAGCACAGCAGGTGAAATTAAACACCTGGCTAACATCATGTGATAATGATAAAAATGATATTCATTTAGCACCACGATTTGGAATTTCTGTCACCAGCTTTCACTTGTGAATTTTGCATTTACCACGTAATAATAGCTGCTTGACTTGTGGACTCATTTTAGTTATTTGAGATTTGTTTATTTGTTTATTCTCAGCAGTGAACAATTAAGATTTATAACCTTGCGGTTTATTTTTATATGGTTGTATTCTTTTCTGTACTCATGTTCTATTGTTTTTCAGCATATTTGGGAATCAATAAGAGAATCAATAAAAAAACAGAATGATAAGCAGGAATCGATAAACGCTTATCAATTTACAGGTACTACCCAAAAAATTTGAATATCCCGAAAAAGTTCACGTATTTCCATAATTCAACTTAAAAGGTGCAATTTACATATTGTATAGACAAATAATATGTGAATCAATATATTTCAAGCTTTTATTTGTTTGGATGTTGCTGATTAGAAGTTGCAGCTTAAGAAACTCAAAAAATTAGAATACTGTATAAAATCAATCAGAGAAGGGTTTTAAATACAAAAATATCAGGCCTCCTAAAGTAAAATCTTGCATCTGTACTTAGTACTTGGTGGGGGCCCCTTTAATGACTGCCTTAACCCGGTGTGGCATGGATGCTACCAGCTTGTGGCATATCTCAGCTGTTATGGAAGACGAACATGCTTCAATCACAGCCCTGAGCTCTTCTCTATTGTTTGGTCTCTTCCCGTTCAGCTTTCTCTTGGCAATGCCCCACAGATTTTCAATGGGGTTCAGGTCAGGTGAGTTTGCGGGCCAATGAAGCATGGTAATCCCATGGTTGTCAATCCAGGATTTTGTAGTTTTGGCAGTGTGGGCAGGTGCCAAGTCCTGCTGGAAGATGAAGTCTGCATCCCCATACAGCTGGTTCACTGAAGCAAGCATGAAGTGCTCCAAAATGTTCTGGTAGACGGCTGCATTTATGCTGGACTTGATGAAGCACAGAGGACCAACACCAGCAGCTGACATGGACCCCAGGTCATCACAGACTGGGGAAACTTGACACTGGACTTCATGCATCTTCTATCTAGCGCCTCTCCGGTCTTCCTCCAGACTCTGGGACCTTTGTTTACCTTTGAGATGCAAAACTGGCTCTTATCAGAAAAGAGGACTTTTGACCACTGGGCAACAGACCAGTCCTTTTCTCTAGCCCAGCTAAGGTGCTTCTGGCGTTGCTTTCTTTTGAGGAGTGGCTTGACAACAGGAATTCGACATTTGAAGCCCATGTCCAGCATCCGCCTGCCTGTTGTTTCTCTTGAAAGCAGTAACTCCAGCCTCAGTCCATTCCTTATGAAGTTCCTCCACACTTTTAAATGGCCCTTTCCTGACCATCTTCTCCAGGCTGCTGTCAGCCCTCCGGCTTGTACACCGTTTTCTTCCACACTTCTTCCTTCCACTTAACTGTCCATTAATGTGCTTTGAGACAGCACACTGAGAACATCCAGCTTCTTTTGCTATCACTTTTTGTGTCTTTCCACCTTGTGCAGGGAGTCGATGGTTTTCTGCATGACTGTCAGATCAGCAGTCTTCCCCATGATTGTGAATTGTTCCTAACCAAGACTGACTTTTTAAAGGCTCAGGGCACTTATGCAGGTGTTTTGGGTTAATTTACCTGTATAGACTGTGACACTCTGAGCTACAATACTGGAGCTTTTCACAGTATTCTAATTTTTTGAGTTTTTGATTTCGAGGTTTTCTTAAGCTGCAACTTCTAATCAGCAACATCCAAATAAATTAAAGCTTGAAATATACTGATTCACATATTATTTGTCTATACAATATGTAAATTGCACCTTTTAAGTTGAATGATGAAAATACATTGCATAGCTTGATTTTGCAGATTGGCTATTAAAACAGAGATAATCTAAGAAGTTGACCTAATCACCTTAAAATCCATATAGTGGGCAGTAACTGTACGACAATAAAAAAAAAACTGCATATTCAGAAGTTAAATAAATGGATAAGCCAAATAAAAATGTTTTAGATTCTCAGTCGTCCAGGTCATGATGATCCTGAGAGCTAGAATCAAAGGCAGCTGGATTTGTTTTTATCTCTCAAAAGAGACTACAGATGTCCAGCTGCCTTTGATTCAAGTTTTTGAGATAACCAAAGAAAATGCAACTACTTCAGTATCTTTAGACAGAATGATGTGTGTTATGTACAGCACAGTTTTACTGAAATACCACTCGGTACTTACAAAGCTAGTCTCTTTAAAACGAGGGCCACTCTGTCGGACTCTGCAGTGAGGTGGGATCGGGCTGCAGCGAAGCAGTTTATAGACAGGCAGTAGACCTCCAGAAGAGGCAGACCGTGCTCCATGGAGTTCCTGCTCCCAGCATAGTGCATCAGTGCCTACACACACACACAAACGGAACACAACCATTACCAGTTAAAGTGATGAAAACAACCTGCAAAAGTGTGTGAAACTGATCAGAAAAAAAGAGATCAGGTGGGAGGTGGGGTGGGGGTTCCTCTGAGGACATATGCCAGTCTACACCTGATTGATCCCAGCTGACTGTCTGGAGCGAGGTGCTCCTGATTGGGTCTGAGGGGACTTCAAGGCGCAGCATACTGTACGTAAACCCCCAATCTGAGCTGCAACTCCCAATCCTTAGAAGTTTTAGTAGAACACATACTTCACTTTATTATAATAAATCAAAAATATTACTTCACCCAAATGACTTTCCAATTAATGTGAGCACAATTCAAACCAAACATTCAACCTAAACAGAAATTAAAGGCCAAAAAACAATAAAAAAAAAAAGAGACACCCAACAACAAAACTCTCCTCAAAACGCATTTCTTTAGACTGGCCTTTGGATATGAAATCGAGCTTGTTGTGTCTTGTTTTATCTATTGTTTTTACTTTTATGATCTCTGTTTTTAATCTTTATTTTTGCTACTTTAATCCTTGTTTTTATTTTGCTTTAATCTAAACTTTCTCAGCACTTTGGTGACTATTGACATTTATAAATGTGGTATATAAATAAACTTGAGATTGAGATTCATTCTCATTCATTGTTTACCTTTATCAGTCATGACAATGTCGTTTTGAGCAAATATGTTTAACACTTTCTGAACATCTTTACCGGTTAATCACCTGCACTTGGATCATGGCAGGTGTATACATGAAAGCATCACAGAGACTTTAACAGCAGCAACATCCCAGGAGTCTCATTTGCCAGACAGCAAAAACCTTCAAGGTCCCCACGTCCACAGAGGCAATGAATTAATTCCCCTCAGTCTAAATATATGGTTCTCTCTCAGAGGAAGTCAAGAATAAAGTCTTTACCCCAGAGCCGACATCAGTGTACTAATTACAACTAGACTACTTCCGACCAGAACCGAGACATAATTGTTTGTATTATTACAATTGTTAAAAATCACTGAGATTGCAAGCATTTCTAATTTCATCTTCACATGCAATTTGAATAATTTTCCCTCCTCTCAAAACTGATTAAGCAATGCACAATGTATTTGTTAATGACTGGACAATTTAGAAAATGAAAGTACAACATACACAGCAATGTGTATTTGGTGGTTTAAGGAAGTACCCTCTTAAAACAATCTTAGAAAAGACAGAGATTTCTCTTTGATGGCAGCAAGTAGCTAAAATCCACTTTTCCAGTTAACCAAGATAAACTGGATATACGAAAGGGAGAGCTACTTATAAGATTTTACTCTGGAAGGTGTAAACCAAAAGTATTTCAAACACTATTTTTTTTTTTTTTAATATATGCTAAACTTGCTGTACTAGTGTATAACAAATACTTGTACTTGAACTTCAAATTTCAAGTTCTAATTTAATGACAGAAAAAGCAAAGAAAATTGTACTTATCATTTTAGCAGATTATTTCATAGCTTATGTTAGTAGTCATGGAACAAATTATTACTTTATCATACAAAGCTTATAAAATATTAGTCAATGTGTCACAAATTAAGCTTTGTTTTACAGACAGAGATCAAACACTGGTTAACTAGTTATTTTGTTTATTATTCATGGAAAATACCGACAAAACTAGCCACTTGGCCATTCTTTCCTAGTCTTCTATGTGAAAATTTATATTATTTTAAATATTGACGCCTTTGATAAATTGGATTATTTATAATTTTCAGAAACCAACCAAATATTCAAAGCTGTAGACAGGTGGTCTGTAATAATCATAAATAATTACAAGAGTTTACTTTAAATTAAACAACCTTAATTTACTTAAGTTTTACTTTGATATAAATTTTACTGCAGGTCTTCTAATATAAATTGGTGTTTCAAAAACACTTTACTAAAAATTATGTTTTTAAATTGTCCTTTCATTGCCGTATATAGATTGTAGCAAATAGTCTTTTAATTTAAACCACATCTGCTGTTGATAAGGAGGGGGGGGAAAGAAATAAAACATGGTAGATGCACACTGCCAGTCAATTTGAACGACTCGCAAGAGCATGATGTGAAACCACTTCATGTGCAGAAAACGATACCCTGTGTGAGTAAGATAAGTACGTCTCGTCGCCCAACATGCATTATCGTAGAAATTTGGGTAAACACACCACTATGCAGCCCCGCCCCATGCATGCAGAAATGCATGATGTGCAAACAGTGAAAATATCGTGTGAATATAAAACATCTGGAATACGTCTACTGCTTCTCCAGTGTGTTCAAATTCCGAAATAACGTGAAGCTAAACGATGTAAATCAAAGTAACGCGAACCAGCAAAGAGGCAATAAATCACCCAGCTACTGGCCCAATGATAGTGAGTTATTTAGATAAACCGAACACACGCACAGATAAAACTGATGTAAATATTAAGACTGTACAGTTGCTTTCCGAAATAAAACTTAGCCGTGCAACCAGAAGGCCAGCATCTGCAGCAAATTGTTCTATCTTTCGGTCTGCGAGAAAAACAGTCCCGGGTGAGCTAACGCAAGGCTAACAGTAGCTTCAATGTTGCATGTACACATTACCTGACAGAAGTTATCGCAGTACTCTGTGGAAGATGCTACGGATATTTCTTGTTGCCTGAGCACATCTTCGAAAGCTCTCAGCGTGGCCAGCAAGTTCTCCATTGCGATCAGAGTGTCTTCGGCCGTGTCCAGGGCCCAGTCGCTCCATTCGTGATCCGCTTCGACATTATTCTCCGCCATCTTCGCTCTCCGCCACGGCGCGTATGCAGTGCAGCCTGACGCCGCCTTCAATGGCTGTCGGAGTTTTGATATCTATCATCCGAACTTCACCTGAATGACCCGAGAGACAGAAAATGGAAAAGGGGGAGAAGTGGGTGACAAGGAGCTAAGATGTAGCGTTGATTTGTATTGATATTTACACACTTTTTCCATTTACTTGATTTTTTTTTTCGTTTTGTGTGTGTGTGTGTTTTGTAAACTCAATCATGTCTCTTTTTATTAAGATGCAATCCTTTGCCATTTTTTATAAGAAAATATTGATTTCTTTGTTCCCCCTGGACTGTAATCAGTATTCAGATATTAATATAATATTTATACACTCTATTTTGTTGAATTTGTAGTTTAAAAGTTATACCTATACACAGTGAACATGTCTTTGGCCTCCTGTTGAAGGCCAGCAGAGCCAGATGGAAATATGTAAATACTGTGAAAGCAACTGCAGTGGAGACATATAAAAAACACCAGTGTGGGAACAAGGAGGTCAGAGAGACTGAAATGTGATACACAACATTCACAATGAGATGCAAAATTACCCCCAAATAATTACTGTTTTAGACACAAAAATGTTAATCAAATCTGGAAAAGTTCAACAATATCAGACATATAATATTATACATTTGACAAATAGAAGAAAAAAAGAAAACACAAAAGGATCATAGAGAGAAGGGGAAAATATGCTAACAATGGCCGTCATTGAATGTAAACTACTACAAACACAAAAATAACAGGACAAGAAAACAAAGAGAAGAAACAAAAGCTTTTGAGAAATACTACAAAGTGCAACAAAATAATGCTAAACACAAATGAGATAAACAACTGTAAATACACATGAACAAGCATGTATGTTGCTCTGTATGACAGATGGGGGCCCTAAAAATCTTTAAAGCAGAGGCCCGTTGCTTGTGTTTTGTGGGGACATGACAAAATAAACTCAAATGCTCTTTATTTTCAGGAAACACTTCAGGGGGAAAAAATCCCCTCTATATCACAAATGTGCTCGGATACCTTAACCTACAATTTAGTGTAGTAGAGAAACAGTAAAAAAAAAAAAAAAAAAAGAAGAAGAAAAAAAAAGTGCTATTTTTGTGTGAGTTTTCTCCAATCTTAATATTTAATGATCTTTACTCCATTTCATTTTGCTTTTTGGCTTTTAAATGGTATTTGGCGCCACCTAGAGGTAAATACTTGTAACTCATTGTCCTTTTGACCCGGAAGTACATTCTACTTCCCTTTGTAGCACATGTTGAAGGAAAGCAGTGAGGAAATCGGTCATCGAAAGATTTTAAGTCAAATCCGCTTTATTTGCTGATTGAAATAGTTCAGCCCTGGTTTGTTGACCCGGTAAGGTATACTTTATATCAAGATATAATTTTCACTGCTTGATCAAACACTGTAATGTAGACACGAGACCTGTGGTAAACAGAAGGAAATGTTTTTATTATGCTACTTTGCTAACAACACTGTCATGTTTCTATTCTGAAGGGTCTACTATGGGGAAGTCCAAACAAATACGAAACCACAACAGTGACAGAAAGAAAAACATCTCAAAGACCTGGAAGACGAAGCACAGGACCAAAGATTTGGACCAGATCCACTCAGACATGAAGCCGGAGACCGCAGCCAAACTGCTGCATCAGGAGGTGGACTACGACGTGACTGGATGTGCGCAACACTACTGCTTACACTGCGCGTAGGTTAACACTCATGATTACATTTTTAATCACCTCTTGTCATCTGTCATGTGGGTGACATCAAATTCTGTACTTTGTTCTGGTACAAGCAGCATAATAAGCTGAAATGGTTGCATGATGTATATTTATTAAATATGATAAATGTGTGGAATTAAGGGGCCAGTTACGACACTTTTTGCGCGTTTTGATTTTACTGAGGCTCTTGTGTTAGATAAAATGTTTCTCTTTTTTAACTCTTGCAGGAGATATTTTGTGGACATGAAGGCCTTGAAAGAGCACTTCAAATCTAAAGTGCACAAGAAACGGTAAGACACTCTTTGTTATTGTATACTGTATCTGATGTGGAAACATCTAGAGTCTCGGAGCTTACCTATTTTCCCCTCCATCCAGGTTAAAACAGCTCAGGGAAGAGCCCTACACCCAGGCAGAGGCAGAGAGAGCAGCAGGAATGGGCTCCTACATTCCTCCAAAAAAAGTTGAAGTGAAGACACAGCCTCTGGAAGAGGATATGGATTGAGAACCGCCCACATTAACACATTGACTGATTAACATAGTAACAGAAGCATCAACTATATTGATCACGCTTGTGTTATTGTCACAATCCTTAATGCATCTTTAAATGCTCTCTTTGTGACAAATGTTTGTTCTTCAGCCAGCTGTGAGCTTCATCACCCTGAAGCAAGGAGTTAGATTACATACAATTTGATACACCCATATAAATAACAGAACTGTGTGAAATAATAATAAAGGATTAATTGGCCTCATTTTAGAAGCAAAAATATAAAAATTTAGCTGGATGCCTGTTTTACTGGCTGCTAAATGGCTTCTGGTTTTTATAGCTGCTAACTGTCCAACATGACAGTACAAAGAAAAAAACATTTAATTACATATCTATATCAGAGAGGGGTTCTCTACAAATGGTTCTACACCTTGCAAGGAATAAACATAAAATGCAAAACCATTCTGACCTTTAACTTTAGTCATGTATGTTTAAAAATCTGATCTTGATAGCCAGAGGACACTTGTGGAAGAGTACTGGTGTGAGTCATGAACTTGGAAGGGTTCTGTGACAGCAAATTCTTTTTACAACACCTGGAAAGCAAGTGATATCGAGTCACTTTACTCAGTGGAAGGTATGGCACTTTGCACTTTACAGCTATGACATTTACAAACACATGCAACACGGGAACATATGACAGTCAGTGGGATACAGATACCTGAACCAAAGATAAGCCTGGGAGTGCAAAGCTAAATAAAAACAGCAGGTTATACACATTAGTACACAGAATTTTGGCAAGACAGGTACTTAAAGGATTATACTTTTGATGTAGCTTTGGAGAAGTTGTGTTGTGTGAACAAATATGTAAGCTTTGAATTTTCAATCAAGTTATTTTTTTAAAGAGTTAAGGGGGAAGATCTTCCCTTAAACTAATCTCCCTACTGAACTTAAGAAAATCAACTTGCCACCTTCAAAGGGAGATGAATTAAAAGCATAATTTTCAGAATTCAATGAAGGCACTGATTTTGAGATCAAAATTTTTTTTATTTTTTATTTTTTTGTGCACATTTGCACTCATTTGCTTGCTTCATTGCTGTTAGAACAGAGGAGGGTCAGAACACTGCAGGGAGGACATCAACACAATCAGACCTCTGATCAGGCGCTTTTTACAGATAATTAAAATAGACTTTTTGACTCTCCCTACATGTACAAACACACACACACACACACACCGCGCGCACGCAAAAGTTCAATAATGTCTCCAATTACAACTCAGAGATTACAAATTGTTAATATGTCTCCCTCAACAAGGCGACATAACTCATCTTTAATAGTGTTTAATTTCTCCGGCTCTGGGTTAAAATCCAGTCAGTAAAGTCAATGTCTTTGGCCCATGAATTATTTGTGAGATCCAACTGAAAACATCTTCGTTGCATCCATCTTCTATAGCAGTTTCTGATTGAGGATTTCCCACATCATTAACTTCCTGAAGAATGGCATGTGGCACTGAAAAATAACAGTAAAGGGATTTTTAAAGAAGTGACACACCTTCCTACAAATTATTTTCAGCTATCTTTAAACAAAGCAATACAGTGTCTTGCTCACAAAAAACTTCCATGAGGACATTATATTCAAGTGTCATACATGTACCTGTTTAAAGGTTAGAGGCTTTCCTTTTGCAACATAGTCAGCATATTTACAGGCAAAAACACCGCAGTCACTCCCATTTTTCTGCTGAGGAACTTCCTGTTTACATATAAAATGTCATTAATCTGTGAATAACATGTTTATAATATTTAGCATGATGTGTTGGTCATTCACTTACTCCAGCCCTCAAGCTTCCAACAGTCCATTTAGCACTGTCAAGCTCTTTGCCTTTCTTTGTTTTGTGCTCCTCTTTAAGGTAGAATCTGGGAAATTAGCAAAATTAGATAATTTAAGACACAATTCAAAGGAATGAACAAAGCTGTCCAGGCTGGAGCAAGAGAAATGTGTGTACTCACAGTAACAGACTACAGATGTCATCATGTCTCTGGCCCATTGAGTCGTATGATTTCACCGTCTTTGACCTAAAATCTATCACCTGAAAAGAAAGGAGCAAGTAATGAAAGCCTGCATACATGTGCCCCACCTCCCCTTTGTTTTTTGGTTTAAGCTTTTGGTTGTAGAATCATTAGCCTGACTTACAGCAAGTGCCCAGTGGACACCGAGATGCAGCGGGACCAGAATGAGGTCAAAGAGGAAGAGGTCGACAGCCTTGGTCCAGCGCTTCACAGCAGCATGTCCTCCGGCTTGCCCACCTCCTCCACCCCGCAGCTTTGGGAAAAAGAAGGTGCTGAAGGAGTAGATTTTTAGGTGTCCATCTCCAGAGCACCGTTCCATGATCAGGGAAAGGTAGAAGTTCATGACCTTTGTGAGAGACATAGCAACATTACAAAACATTCAAACACTCAATAAAAATGTAAACTTGAAGTGAATTTATCATGAAGTCAGTTGTATTTACTTTTAAAATGGTAGTCACAGGCAAAATAGTAAACAGCAATGTGAGAGCAGTCTTACAGCACTGCTCACATCTCTATGAGCTACGTTTTGCAATGCTAATTATTATGAAAACATATGCAAAAAACTAACTCGCTCCAACACTCCTGCAGGTACAACAAAGTTGATATAATCTCATCATGGCCTGTGAATCAACTTTAAAACTGCCAACTCAAACAAGTTTGTAAAAAGAGGTTTTAATCTGCATTATTCCATGAGGAAAACAAACATAATCTAAGTGGCATCATGACTTGCAGCTCCACCCTCATTTTCCTCTATTCAATATAGCAGAACCATTAAAAATTAACATCTGCTGTTACACAATAACCAATCTTCTAGAAATGTTTTGTCCCAAAAAGTTTATCCCAATAGAGAAACTAAATAAATTACGCATACACTAATTAGTGAGAACACCCTCACTACATCTCACCTCATCGTTGAGCCAGCCACCTTCTTGTAGCGTGGCTAGGTCTCGTTGTGTGATGCGAAGTTTGAAAGCTGCACTTAAAACAAGGTTTGGATCACTCTGTGCCAGAGCTCCACTCACCTCTGCTGCCATTTCCTACACAAACAGACAAGAAATGCATGAAGTCACCTACTCTGCATCTGAGCTTTTTCAATACAGTAACATTGAATTATTTACTCTCACCTTGGTGAGCCTGGGTATGTCCTCATCACTGAGCCTTGTATGTGTATATGCAGCTTGTGTGAATGAAACATGGCCAGCAGGAGTATCTCGATCCACTAGACTGAGACGAGTAGCTACTTCTGCAGAAAGATCCAACTCTCCTGCTTGTTTATGCTGCAACACAGGCCAGCATTATTCACAGGATACACGTGTGTTACCTAAAGTTAAGATCTGACATGTCAGAAGGAACAGAAAGAAATCCCTACCTTTGTACATCTAACAGGCTGTGAGTTGTCCAAGGATCCACTGAATGATTTACTAAAGGTCAAGCCACTCCACCTGGTCATGAAGTGAGTAGAAGATACTAAAATAATCTTTAATGATTATGAGTAATATGTGTGCATAAGATATCATACCAACCTGTCCTTATTTGCAGATGTATTTCTGTATGTAAACGTGCTTGGCGCAGCTGTGAAGAGAAGAGTATCATTCAATATCTGCTAAAAATAACTGGAAAAACAAGCAAGGGCTACTGCAGGAATACAAGCAAACAGGAAGTAAATTTGTGACAATTTGGACATCTGAGATATCTCAAGAGAATTTTTATTTTCAAGACATACAATGATAATCATAATGATAATAATAACCAAAAAGAGAGAGATCATCAGCTCTTGAAAACACCCAGTCAAGCATCCTACCTGCGCATCCCACCTTCCTGGACACTGATTCAAAAGTTTTTCCCGATGCAGCAGTTATGTGAACCTGTGACAGCAACTCACTGGGAGCGAGAGAATGAGAGAGCGAGAGAGAAGACCCAAAACTGATCAGCATCTGTCCTAAAGGTGTGTCATTAATCTACCTTGATAAAACTTGTCAGATTCTACATGAATAAAATGCCAATACTCACTCATGTGGCTTTGTTTGATTGAAAGGTAGTGGCTGGCTTTTGCTGTATTTTTCCGTCACCATTTCCAACAAGCGCCGGTAGTGCTCCTTATTGCTCTGCTTTATGGTCTAGAAGCAGAAATAAGAGATCATTACTTTAAGAGTCAAGGGGTTCATATTGTTAAAGCTTGATTTGTAGATTAGAGGAGGATTCTTACTTCATGCAGCTACTACATACAGTACAAAATAAGCCAGTAACTTTAGGTCTTAAACGATATCCAAAGACAGATTATAAAAGAAATTAACTATTAATAAATACACTTTTTAACAGGTTACAGGGTTGTAAGGGAGCTTTGGTAACCTTCAGTCTATATTTACCTCCTCCACAGTAAGACTGGGCTTGTAGCAGCGGTTGTGTCCAAAGCCATTGCATGTTAGATCAGGATTAGCAGTTCCCACCCTGACAGTAGGCCTTGAGGGCAGCACCTGGAGGGAGCCTCTCCTTTCCCTGTCCTTCACTCTGTCTGGGAGCCCTGCATTGAGCGCTGTCCCACTGGATTAAAAGGGAGACAAGTACATTAGCAATGGAGGGCTATAAAAAGTATTACAGTACTTATCTGCCCACGTATTAGCTGTGCCTGCAAGGATCAATCATATTCAGATTCCTTGCCTGTATTTCCTCATTAAAGGGGGTAAGGAGCTCTGAAAGGGATTCTTCCCACTCCTGTCATTTAATCCACTTATTGGTTTATCTGTGTGTAAAAGGAACAAAATGCATCTCAATAGTCATTGTTACACTACCTTTTTTTCTGTAGTAATATCTGTCCATACTCACCCATTCTCCACTCAGAGCTGCTCAGCCATGATGTGTGGAGCTCATCTATGCCCATTGGAGTTACAGGCTGGATCAACAGGAAGCAAGGAAGATAAAGAAGGCAACTGAATGTAATGCACATACCAAGTATCTTCAGATGCATCTATTTTTGCTGTAAATTGTATAATATGCATCACATGCATATTTTGGAAACAATAAAAGAGATAGTTTACCCAGCATTTCTTCAAAATGTTTGTGACTGAATGAAGTGGACAGGACACCAACCTGTGCTTCTTTATGCTGCCTTGGCTTCTCACGCCTAGTTATCAGAGGTTTCCGCAACCTTAGTAGACCTGCTACCCCTGATAGAGTTTTCTTCACAAAGTTGATTACTACATCTGAAAGATGAGGAACTGAAAGTCAATAATCACTGAAATTCATACAATACTCTTGGAAAAAACCCAAGACATTTAATTTAACTTTCAACATACCTCTCTTACGCCTTTTCACCTCTACCTGATCACTCTGGAAAACACCATCTGGAGCATACACACTGTAACACAAGAAAATAAGTTGTGGTTACATGTGACCATCACTTGATCATTCTCGTATGTTATCATTTATTTGCACCTTTGTGTGATTAAGTTGCATTTAATGTTGGAGCTCGGAAAAAGTGTTTATGCAGCATGCATCCCACATGGAATGGGGGTTTGCAGTTTATACTAATTACTGCACAAAGGCACCCTTGTGTTTGCACTGATTTGTTTACACATCAGCGAGGTTACAGTTAGCTGGTTGCATTTCCTACAGCCATAGCGTTGGCGCCTAATGAATATTCACGTATTCATGCTAATCCAACGACAGTTGAGCAACCGCTGCTTTAAATTACAGAGTATCTTCATCCACAGACCTCTCGTAGTTCCGTTTAGCCGGTCTTCCGTGGCTCTCCTGCCACCTTGCCGTTGCTTTCACGCCAGGTCGCGTGGGTTCCTCTTCGCCAGTATTTCTTTTACCGAGCCACTCGGTGGATTTTTGCCCCGTTACTGGCTCAAATAGCGACGAGATTCCATCAACTATCCATCCATACATCCCAGACAAATACGAGAAAAATGTAACGAGGTCTTCCGCGCGGGCCAGGACGATTTCTACGAAGGTAAGATGTCAAACAACGATCTACGACACACCAGCTACTGTATCTTTAGCATGGTGTTAGCATAACTGTACCGGAACGCTAAGGATGTGCGTCATTCCGTATTGATGTTTTACGCTATGGTTTTACGCCGTGCGAATGTTTTGTGTACCGCTGCAGAGACGATGGGCGGTGTTCCTAAGTACGAGTGAACAGGAACCATAGATAAACACCCGAGCACAGGTGGTGAAATTAGACTTTAAAAACAAGCGAATCCCTAACCAAGCGTCAGATCAGACTCTCATTGGTTGTTGCTCAACACTTAATTACATAACATTAAAGTTAACTTAACCCCGGGGATTTTGCACAATCCCAAACATGCAAAACAATTCTAAAACTACAATGCAGTTTGGGTAATGGAGACCTATGTTAACCCTGATAACCTGCACATATACAACAATGAATTACTTGACAAACATTTAATTAAAATGCAGTGAGGCAAAAGGTACACACTGTATTTGGAAATGTGACAAGTTAAAGAATTCCTGGAGGGCGATATTAGAAGAAACTTAGACGATTCTGTCTGTAAATTTTCCCTTAGATCCCAAAATAATTCTGCTAGACCATCTGTTCTTTCCTTTCAGTTTGTTTTCCTCTGCACCCTGCTGTAATGCTTATATTCCATGCAAAGCACTTTAAATTCTCTTGTACATGAAATGTACTGCATAAACAAAATTTATTTTCCAGATCTGTATCCATCAGATCTGAAGTTGAACTCCAGAGAGCTCTTATTTATCAACTTTGAAATGTTTACAGGCAAAATGTTTGATAGTGCTAGACTGGGAAATGGACGTGGAATTTAAATATATGGCACAGTGGATGTCAATGGAAAGAATTATATCTTAAAAAAACTAACTGGAAGAGTATGAAGACTTGCCAACTATTCTGGGACTTTAGGATGTGCTTCTACAGTTGTAAAATTCAGAAGATCTTGCATTGTCCATTTACCTTTTATTTAATTGAATATTCTATTAATTTACTAATTGATCAATTAACTAATTGACGGGTATTTTGTTATGTCTGCTCTTTATTTTTAATCATCTATGTTTTTACTATTTATCATCACTAAATTACCATTGATTTGTACTTTATCAAACATTGACTTGGTATTTTAAGGGTATTAGAGGTCTGAAATGTGTGTATGGTAGGGATTGTATGGAGCAAAAAATTATAATGAACCAACTCTCCAGTTTGCAATCACATGTAAAATCTTTAATAAATTTATTGTAAAAACAGATGATACAAAGACCACATCTTTGTAGTCTCTGCAACAAAGCACTCACTAGTTATACTGATCTTTGAGTATAAAACCAGTGCACATCTAGATACTTATAAAATGAACTTCAGTCTCATTTACATTCAAAACATAAAACATTTGTGGAAAAGAAGAGAGCGGCATTTAAAATTACGATAAACATTTGTTCTTGCAGCATCTCAAATGTGGCTTTTCAAAATACTAAACACAAATTACATTAGAAAAACATAAAAATAATTTATAGTATTTGTTACAAAAAAAAAAACCAAACAAATGAAAAAACAAAAACAACAAACCAGAGTTAAAAATTCAACAAGTGTGGTATTTCAGTATTTTTCCTTCACAGGAGTAAGGCATTTACACTTCTGGATCAATATGCAGACATACGAAATCCAGTCTGTCAGTGGTCGGACTAGTTTTGGTCAGACTGGAAGGCAGATGAACCTAAGGACACAAACATAAAAACAAACCAAAAAAGGAGGAATTAGCATAGACAATAGCCAAACTTTATCCTTACAGGTCAGTGTTGCATGACTCCAAGGTTCATAATTTTTTTTTTTTTGCAGAAATATTTATTTTCACTGCTCATTAATAAGTCGGACAATCACATGCTTTCAAAGGAACATCATCAGCCTTTATGTATGGACAAACTGAGCACGAGTGTGGTGAATAGTAAAAGCTATTGTATGAGAGGTCAAAGGGGGCAATATGTTACCAATTTATCAGGATAAGCTGCGGGACCAATGAAACAAAAATGAATGTCTTGTACTCACAGCAATTACACAGCTGTGGCATCTTTCTTTGAGAAAATTGCCATTTGTCTTCATATTATTGACACATATTTAATAAATAAGCTGTTTTAATGCAAGAGTAAGAATTTTTTTTATGCGTCATGCCATAATATAATAAAAAGAATCAAACTCTTCCAAAGCTGCAAAATATGCAGACACATAAGTCAATATGAACTACAAATTTGGTTTGATATAAATAAAGACATCTTTTTAAAAAGTGCAATAAAAAATAATAAAACAGACATTAACAGAATGATCAGGAAAGCTAGCACACCATGGTCTAGGGGTTATGTTAGTGTGACAATTATCCACAAAATATTGTAAAAAGCCTGTAGATCCCCTTTATAAGAACTTCATGGTGTTTCAGACAAAGAGCCAATATAGGCTTCAAACTTTGAAACAAAAACATATCAAGTATACAAACTGGAATTTTAGGGTTCATGATGTGGTGCATCAGGTTTCCCATTAGAATGAAGATGGCTAAATAAAATCAACTTTGTGTGAATTCATCATTGCGATGATGAGAAACTCTAGCATCTGATCAAATACCAATAAGCCAGTTTTCCAATATCATAAATGATTCATATTAAAGCGAATGACAATATTATTACTAATATTAACCTTTATTTAAACAAAGAAAAGTCTAAACAACATTGATTAAAACCTACTCCAGTCTCTGCTGGAGTTTCCCCATACAGCATAATGAAAAATCAACAAAAATGTAACTCTTTGCAGTGTATATTAATATCAAACTGATAAGTTGTGACATTTCTCTACAAATGGTAGCATTCAACAAGACACGACAGGGAATTCTTTAGAATTACGCCAGTTTCACAATGTTCAGAGAATAAGCTTGAATTAACAAATCTAAGAAGAGAACAACCCTGCACATATGTATGAGACCAGAGTGTTATTCCCCCATAAACACTGTACGGTGACAAGTCAGCCCTAAGAGATGCACTTTGCTGCTTTTTCTGGTGGGGTGAGTATGTTACACTCACACTCACCTGGACCATACAGGTATAGGGGCGACAAGCAGCTCAGGTACAGCCACGTCCTATTCTCCTGCAGCCAGCGCTCCCGATAACCAATCATATGGGGGGAACATGCTGACTGTATCCTCCTTTCCTCTTTATGGGACGGGGCTAAATGAGTCTCTCTCGCTAGGTTGAGAGATAAAAGCACACGTTTTGTGGAATCTGCAAACATGTTTTCTACCCATGTCCTGCAAGTACCAGACCACCCATGAAAAAAATAAAAGGATGTCATGATAATTTTGACCGAAATTGAATGGAAACAGAATTTTGATTATGGATGAAAAAAAAAAAAAATCCCAAAAAACAAACACTGAACAGCAAGTGAGGACTTGATTGGGAAATGTGAATGTGGAGCCTGAATCAAACTACAGAATATTCAAACCACATAAGTGCCCCAAGCCCAGCAAGTTATGGCTAATACTTAACAAGGGGTTGGTTATAAGTGTTCAGATACCATCGCCATATCTTGTCTGGACCTGCAACTGCTCAATCTGCCGTGGAGCCCAGTGCAACGAATGAAACAGCAGGATACGACTGTGCCAAATCCATGACCAGTGAAGCTTGCATTACCCAGTGCACCCGGTGTATACCAAATTTGTGAAAGCTTTGGAAAAGATTCCTCCAAGCTTTTGCCTGAAATTCCTCAGCTTTTCTTTTCTTATCCTTTATTCTGCTCACCTTGCCTGGCTCCCACCAACCGCTGCTGGACTTTCTCTAGATGATGGATATATTCAGTCAGGGATCGCTCAGGATCTTGAGACGTACCACCTGAATGCACTGAGGTACTGGAATATGTTCTGAGAGGAAAAAAAAAAAATACTGAAAGATGAAACCCTGCAGTTTAAATTAAAATGATGTCTGATATGATCATGAAGAGTCAGTTGAATAGGAGCCAAACCTGTTGTGCAACCTGAAAGGTGATTTGCTGGGTGGAACGAGAGCTGACACAGCATCTCTCTGGACGGCACAGCTCTCCTTGATAAGAGTAGTGTCAGAATTTGACCTTGGTTTCTGCTGCCTTATAACTTCATATTTCAGCCCTTCTGGAAACAGAATAACAAATAAATAAATAAATAAAACTCATCTAGACAAATAAATGATGCATGTTATTTTCTCATGCTGACCTTGAGTGTGACCATTAACAGTTCCAGACGATATTTTTCTGATAGCTCTCTGCCATTTCCTGGTGAGGAACCTCATTCTGGTAACAATTACGTACATCAATAAGAAAATTAAAATTGGGGAAAAAGAAATCAAGTTTGGGGTTAATTTTTCTTAACAAGGATTAGATTGCTAACCAATAATCAGTGTAATCCATCTCCTACCTTGAGACTGCTACGACTACTTGAACCACAGCCCTAAATCGCCCAAGAGGTCTGGGCTGGGATGAGAGAGGGGGTGAGGGTCGTGCTCCCATCTGAGCAATAAGACACAAAGTGGCCTGTTCACACTCCCGGAATCCTCCTAACAGCAGCAGCAGGTAACGCTTTTGGTACACCAGAGCTTTCCTGAAGCTCTCGGCACGCAGGTAACGTTCATAATAACGTTGTAGCTGCAAAACAATACAACAAAGTGTGTCACTGTTTTCAATCACTTCATAAAGTTTGCTTATTGACCCTGGCCCAATGTTGCATTTTCATACCAACTGAGAAGTCCAGTCAAACTAAAGTAATTTTATGCATGCGTGAAAGCATATTAATGTGTTCTCTTGCTCACCCTGCTGTTGTTGGTCACATCATTGATGGGTCTGTTTTCTGTTTCCGTGGTGACCTTGGCGAGCTCATTCTCTGTGCGACGCAGCTGTCTCTCCAGGCAGGTGAGTCTCTGTTTGTGGGTGGCTCTCTCCTGACTCAGTGACACAACACGCTCTGTTAACTCAGAGTTCTTTTTCAGCAACGCCTCCAACTGGTTGGATGATGACGTGGACGGCATCTATAGTGAAAACAATACGTATTTTATGATTGACAAAATGGTCAAAACAGGAGGAAACACAAGCTTTACCTTTCTTTGGAAAAAGGAAAAAAAAAAAAAAAATTCAGCCATTAAGAACCTGAATAGCTGCTGATGCTACTGTGAGACACTTACCTGGGCCCCATCAGTGTGGGAGTTAATGTGGGAAATCTGTGCTGATGCAGGTTTGTGTTGCTGTCCTGAGGTTTGTCCAAGCAGCCTCTGAGCAGCCATCTCTCTCTCATCTCTTTCCAGCTCTGTCAGAGTGCAGTGCAGCTCCTGCATGCGCTGCTGGTCCTGCTTCCTCAGCGACTCCAACTCCAGCTTAAGTAAAAAACATTTATATGCATGTGCATATCTATCATAAAAAGTATCACATTTGCAAAAACAGTGATTTTACCAGAGAGGATCTTAGACAAATAATGACTTACCAGTTTGTTATTTGTCCTCTCCTGTCGCCTTTCCCTTTCCATCTGTTCCTGCCGTCCCTTCCTCCTCTCCCTCTCCCACTGCTCCTCCATGTCCCTCTCTCTATCCTTCAGTAGTCGTAGTTTTTCTTTCAGTTCTGCAAGTTCCAACCCTTGCCGTCTGGACCGCTCTCGCTCTGCCTCTAAAGCACTGCTGATTTCCTGTTCTCGCTCCTTCAAAGTCTTGATCGCAACTCTGTGCCTCGTAGAAGCCTCCTGCTCCCTCTGAAGCTCCTCCCACCTTGTTCTATCCTCTTCTTCCCATTTCCTTCGGCTGTGCAGTAGCTCAGCCCTTAGTTTGTCCGTCAAGGCTGCCAGCTCCTCTCCCTGCCTTCGCTCCTGCTCCAGCTGGGAGCGCAAATCCAAGATGAACTTCCTGTCTCTGGCTGCATCAGTTTCATGTCTGTGGCTGAGCTCATCCACCTGCCTGGACCAACGGTCTCTCTCTTCATCGAGCTTCCTGTGAGAATCTGAAAGCTTAGTGTGAGTGTCAGCCAGACGAGACTCTGCTTCGTTCAGGAGGCGCTCAATGCGAGATTTTTCCTGCACGTTGAGCTCTTGTTGATGGACGGAACGTTGGCGCTCATCTTCTAGCACCGCCTGCGTTTCATTTAGACGCTTCTCGAGCAACAAACTGCGGGACTGTTCGATCTGAAGCTCACGTTTGAGATTGCTGCAGGTCACCCTCTCCTGCTCCACCTGACCCTTTAGAGATAAGACCTCAGATCTATGCTTTTCAGAGGATATATGCACAGCCTGGAAATGAAAACAAAGGGGGGATATCCTTCAGTATGTAAAATAGGATGCTCAAACACTTTGTTAAAATACTGGAACCATCTTATTGGCTTGACAATAAACCTCAATATAGTTCTGATCTTACCTCTCTCCTTTCCTCCTCCTGTCTCTCTTTACGGAGACTAATAGCGCTCTCCTGCTCCAGTTCTTGTTGAAGCTCCTGGACTCTGACCCGTTCCCTCCTTAGAGCTTCCTCACCCTCTTCTACAGTCAGCCTGCAGGAAGGGAGAATCAATTCTGACTTGAGTTTGCACCATTACTTTGAACTGTGCCTTAAAAAAACAAGGTTGTCCCAACAAAACAAGGAGGAATAAGAGGAATAATAATAATAAAAAAAAAAACACACACACAAAAAAAACTAATGCAAATCAATCAAAGCTCTGCATCAATAATACAAGAATGAGAAAGCCAAGACTTCTGAACAATTGCTTGCAAGGCAAAAAGGGCTTTTCTTAATTACACCTCATAACAATGACAAAAGTTTCTAACAACTTTCCAGGTTCACAAAAGATTGTGATCTATACACTGATGTACATTATTATGATATCTAATTTGAAGTGAGGGATAATTGGACTTAGTATTTTCAGATGTTGTTAGTGGGAATGTGCTATTCTAGGTGGTACTAAAGATTCACAAACAGCATCTAAGCAAAGAAATGAGTGAAACCAGATTTAATAAACGCTCAATGTTTGCTTCCATTTCATATTAAAAATGCGGGGGGTGGGGCGGGGGGATCAATCTGATCTTAATGTAATTTCAATTTCCGTTGAAGGCAAGTGAGCTTTTAAGAAGGATGTACTCACCTGAGTGACAGTATTTTGTTCTTTTGATCTTGCAAAGTATCTTGGGCACATTTCAGCTGCTCTCTGCTCTCCTCCAGCTCTCCCCTTAGTTGGGATTCCACCTGTCCAGCCTCGAGCTGAGCTCTGCGCCAGTTTTCATCAGTGTGATCGGTCTGACAGAAAGAAAGAAGAATGTCATCAGAACAGATTCTCAGTGGAGCAATTAGGCTTATTTAAATATTGAGGTCAATTTCTTTTGTCATCTTAAACCCAAATGAAATAGATAATTTACTCATGAACTAAAAACTAAAATATCTTTAAAAACATCAATTTAACTTCACCTTGAGATATGAAACACCTATCTTTTCAAAATTTTGTTTAACATTTATTTAAACCAGGAAAACTCACTTCTGTGTGTCTTTGAGCCATTCGACAGAGGAGCTCTCTGAGTGCAATCACGGTCTCTTGCAGTGCCCTCTTCTCCTGTTGCCAGCTCATGGGAGGGTTTGACAAAGTCGATTTATCTCTGTGGTCCAGTTGAGCAGAGACATCTTCAGAGTAATGCTCCCTCTGACTCAATGAGAAGACTTTTAGGTCAGCGACATTAGGCTGGATTGAAGGAGCGGCGCGGCGCTGGCTCAAAGTGAGAATTCTGCAACTTTCTTGATAGACCTTTTTTAACAAATCCTGGAAGAAAATAGTAGAATTAAGTAAAAAAACTTGGGCAAACTTTCATTTTAAAATGACTATCAGTTATTTGCAAAAGCTTACTTGAAGTTCAGGTGACAGCAAATCCTCACTGTAGCTCATACTGCCTGCAGCACTGTCTGTGTTAACTGTGGGGTTCATTCCTCTGCAGCGGAGATATTCCACAAATTGAGCATCCAGCCTCTCAGTCTGTTCAAGCTCCACTCGCAGCCTGGCGCCCAGTTCTGAACTTACATCTGAAGCGCAAAAAGACAGCAGAAAGTCACGCAAAGATATTGTATATAAAAACAAAACCAATGTACTGTAACACTGGTTCACATGGCCATGGCTGAAGCAGAAACTGCATTTCCCTTGACATCATCATACTCTCCTTAACATTTCTGTTTCTGAAAATACCAACTTGTTTAACTTAAGGACAATACATCGAAAGTTATGTACAAGGCTGTTTCATAAAATAGTTTTAGTACATATTTCTGTCCAGTCTTTAAAGATTGAAAATAGTAACCAGGCTGAGCACAGCATGGGCTATTAAGGGCAATGTCTTGACATATATTACACTCCCCTCTTCCAGGTCAGTTCAACTTCCTTTATGCAGAACATTAAAATATACAAAACCTGTCAATCCAAACATTCACCACATTCTTATAGCCATCAGGTTTTGGAAATACTTACTACTTCCATAACCATCACTGGCCCATTCTTGTGCTGACATGGAAGAGGTGGAGCCAAGAGGAGATGGAGGTGCTGTTAGATCAAGTCCTTCCAGCTCATGCACCTGATAGAAATTACACAAATGTTTAAAACAAAAGATGTCTCTATGTCGCATGGAAAATTGTGCATGTAAAAAACTATCAGACTGCATACTTTGTCAGTGCCCAGTGAATCAAGGATGGAGAAGTTGTCAGAGACTGATAAAGAGCCTGGTGTGTGGGTACTGTTTGTGACAGGATCTGGGGTGATGGTTCTGGAGTGTGGAGGCTCCATTACAACCCTGGGAGAGGTTTTGACCTGCAGGGGATCCGGGCCTGTGATGTTCAGATTGCTCAACTCAGACAGTCGTGAATCGAGAACCGATGTGTGAAAACGTTCTCGGATTCTGTCCTCAGAGCATTCAAGTCTCCTTAAAACCTCTGGAGAGCTGAGAGAGGCTTCCTCATGAGAGATGGTCAAAACATCCTCAAAGGTTCTGAGAGAAATATCTGTAGATGAAGGTAATAATGATCAATATGAGAACAAGCATGTTGTAATGTTAGAAAATGCACTTTACTCTCATCTGAATCCCATCAAATTAATAAGTAAAATGTCCCAAATTAAAAGGTGAAACTAACATCCTATATTTCAAATGAGTCACTAAGATGTATTGTACATCATGCTTAAGTTAACATCCTCTGAATAAATTATTTTTGCGTTTACCCCGCTGTGGGTATTCCTGGTGTTGAATAAGTGTGTCCTGTTGGCGACACTGTTGTCGGAGTTGCTCTAGCTCTTTTTGCTGATAGGCTAGTTCCTCTTCCTGCACAGCCAGATCCTCCTGAAGGCGCTGGAGTTCTGCCTTCAGGTGCTGGTTGTCAGTCTCCAGGTCAACAAGAGCACGGTCTTTGGTCTGAAAGACAGAAATAACCAGCACTAAGTCCAGCTGTACCGCTCAGGACAAACTGATTCATTTACAAAATTACATGTTAAAATCTATTGTTTTGTGCTCAGATTATGTTCCCACCTGTGCTTCCTCATGAAGTTTGTCAGCCCTCTCTGTGCTGGTACTCAGCCCTTGTTTGACTGCAGTTAGCTCTGCTGTTAGCACCTGATGCTCTGCCTTCAACCTGGCAAACTCAGCCTCCCTTTGTCTCAAGGCAGAATCTGCCTTAGCAAGGGTCACATCTGCATGGGTCTGAGGAAAAAAAAAAAAGCAAAACAAATTATTTGAACCTTAACAGTAAACTAGTGCATGGATTCATCTCTTACTCTTCTTCCATCCTCGCCAAAACTAGCAGAAAAGAAGAACTGCATAACACATGTTGAGTGTTTTTAGCTTGTGACATAACATCCCATTTAAACAAGCACTAATGAGAACCATACTGCATGTTTACATACGAAACTTGTGGAATCTTTTATACCCACTACGCAAAAGACATACAGAGTATATTTACTGAAAAACTAAAAGTAGATGCGTTTGTCAAAAGCAGCATGAATTAACAAAACTACACTCTTACTATTCAGCTCAGCTGAATTCAGACATGCGTCAACCCAAACCATGAAATACTTTTTTTTTTTTACACCACATCTGTTTCTTACCACATCCTGCCACGGCCGAAAAGCTGAATGAAAAAAAGGTGCAATAGAATTAAAACCCAAAAGCTAGCGAAGCTTCTGTGAAGCTAGTTTTTCTTCTCCTTCATAATTGCATTGCAACTTCCTCTGTGCGAGTTAGTTCCTGCAGTCTCAGCGTTCAAAGACGTCATAATAGCAACACCCCTAACAGAAAGCAGATGTGGTCTTGCCTGTAGATGTGAGCATAGCTGCATGCTAGGGGGGAAAAAAGAAAGAAAAAAAAAGAGAGTACCAAGACAATTTCTTGTCTGGACTTCAGACTTTTTAAAAGCAGATTTCTAACTATGTGGGTAAATTCAATAAACCTATTTCTTATCTATTGCTCAGTTACTTGGCAAAATTAAAAATCAGTCAATTTAGCTTAAAGGGGGAGAAAAAAAAGAAAAAAAAATCTTAAAAATTGGAGGAATGTTTGCAAACTTGGGCAAAAAGGAAAAAAAAAATAAAACAAACAAACAAAAAGTAAGCACTGACTCTTACCAGAACTTCCTTTTGAGCCTCCTCTTGATTGGTTTCTTTTTCATTTAGCTTATCTGTCAGATCCTGGATAAGGGCTTTCATTGAAGTCACTTCCTGTCTTAGCCTTTCAATCTCCTGCTGGAGCTGCCCTTCTCTCCGCCTCAGTGCCTCACGTTCAGCAGAAAGCTCCCCTTTCACAGTTTCAAGCGTTTCAATTCTAGCCCTTTCCTCAGCAACCAGTCCTTCCATGTCCTCCATCTCTGCTCTTATCTCCTGAACATGTCTCTCAAGCGTGAGACTGGTTTCTCTGAGGACCTCCATCTCCATTTTCATCTCCTGCTCCTTTGCTTTGAGAGTCTCAATCTCTTTCTGTCTCTCCTGTTCATTCTTTTGCAATTCTAAAACCACAGAGTTGAGATGGGTTTTTTCTTCACGCAGGGTGCTTGCCTCTTCAGCTTGAATAATCAAACTGTCCCTTTCTACCTCAGACAGTTTCCCTTTCTCCCTCTCCTGCTCTAATTGGGCTTTGACATCTTTCAGCTCAGCTTCCTTCAGCGTGAGGAGACTTTGGTATTCATCTGACTTTTCCCCCTCATCTTTAAGCCTCTTTCCAAATTCTGCCCCTTGTGCTCTGTACTCTTCCTCTTGAGTGAGCAGTATTCGCTCCAGTCCTTCTTTCTCTGCCACAGCAGTCTCGAGCTGATTTTGAAGCGTCTTGAGACGAGATCGAAGGGAACGTGAGGTGGCAGAATGGCTCAAGCTGAGCTCGTGCTTCAGGCTGTTTGGCCTCCGCTCTTGTTCTTGGACGGTATATTGTTGAGGTTCAGGGCTGGGAGCAGGTGAAGGGTTGATGCTGTCACCGTCCTGTGAGTCACTGACTTCATGCAAGTTGGGGCCCAAAGTGGCCAACTCTGCTTGAAGCGTGCTGATAACCTCGTGAAGGCGCTCCTCCTCTTCTTGTTTGTCATGTCGCACTCTTGTGATTTCAGACTGAAGATGTTCAACCTGAGAGCGTAGCTCCTCAAACTCAACCTCCAGGGCCTATTGTTTTAACAAACAATTTAATATAGACTCAAATATGTGGACATAAATGCTGTCTAAAACTCACATTTCATGCTTATACTGACCTTATTGTGTCTGGCATTCTCCAGCTCCTGTTCCAGTCTTTGGATCTCACAGTTGAGGTGATCAATCTCCTGGTTTTTCTCCTGAAGAAGCGCTGAGGGAAGACTCTCTTCTTCAGTTTCTTTCACATGACTGCATTCTTCTTTTTCCTCATTGAGTATCATGAGAGCAGATACCTTCTCCTGGAAGCAGAGTAATATCTCACGATTTACTTTGGATATGATTAAGCCCTATCAAAATGCATTATTGTGAACATTTTTTTAGAGCAAAGCATGATTGTCAAATACCAGTAGTTAGTACACAAAACTCATTTTATTTGATAGATCCAAATCTTTTAACACCTCTCACCAGGAAAATATGCAAAAATTTAATGTGAAGGCTAGGTTGTTCTTACCGTGAGGACAGAGATCTGCTCTTGGAGCTCATGAACATGTGCTGTGTTTTTATCGGACAGTAGCTCCAGCTGAAGAGTGAGATGTTTCAGTTCAACTTCTTTGAGGCTCAAGTCTCTTTGCAGAGTTTCTAACTGGCCAAGCAAGACCTCTCCCTAAGAGAATGAAGATTATTTAAACTAATGAACTCAACTGAAAAAACGAGAAGTTTAAATTGCAACATATGGTAGTTCTCAATAGTACAATGAAGATGGTCACTTTGAAAAAGTAATTGCTAGACGACAGATCTGAATAGAAATACATATTTGTACCAAAAGGTGGCACTGCAGTCAAACGTGTGAATCAACTTCTGCCCAAATCATCCATAAACCAGCTTTATGTCAAATCTGACAAACCTCTTGCTCTTTGCTACGTAGATTCTGTTGAGCATCATCCAAAGCATCTCTAAGCTCTTGGGTGGGGTCACGCATGTTGTCATGGTAACAGTGCCTTGTCTCATCTAGTTTTGACTGCAGAGCTGAGATCTGAAGCATGCTGGAAATTTGCTGCTGCTCCAGAGCGAGCTTATCCTAACAGAGGAGCAGATTAATGATAGATGAAGTGTGCACACGGACAAAATGACTAAAAACCAAAGTTTTCATTTTGTTCTTACTTGTGTGAGCTCCTGTTCTCTCAGCTTTGCTCTGTGGAGTTCTTGCTCCATTTGACAGACAGTTCTAACACCCTCAGCACTGTTCAGCAGTGCTTGTTCCAACTCTCTGATTCGCCCGGCAAGTTTGTCTATCTCTTCGTTGCGCTCGGCAAGATCCCGCTGGGCTTGTTGATGGGCTGCAAGTAAAGAAGTGTGGTCCTCCGTTTTGTCTTTAATAATAGCATGTAGACTCTCCAACTGCAAAGAAAATAAACACTGAGTAACAGGTTGTTCTGAGCTTCGGGAAGCACAGCTGGATTTGGAACTAAGAAACTACAAGATTTAAAAGAAGCCATCCCAAATCTGCAGCCAAAAATGTAAGTTGAGCCATTCTAGAGAGCAATGATGTGGAAATGAAAGACAAATGGAATGTAAAAAATAAACAAATATAGGGAAATGGATGAAACAGGAAAGAATATGCAAAAAAGATATGTAGATAATGAAATACACATGCACATGAATCGGTAACTATGAAAAACATGCAACAACTAAAACATGCTACAACCAAGTTTCATACCTGTAGGTTTAAGTCCTCAAACTACAGCAATCCATTCAGCACAGGGATAAACACATGGCAACAGTCAGGCTCATTGGCAAACAAATAATGCAATAATCACTTCAATTTGTGTTAGCAGAACTATTCATGCTTAAGTTAACCAATTCATAATTAAATTTGCAAAACACTGGGAGAAAACAAAAAAACCCCAAAAAAACCACAAAAAAAATGGCAGCTAATATATAGAGCGTCATAGACACTTCAAATGCTTTCTGTCGATTGCTCTGCAATTCTGTCACATTGCATTCTGCATTTTTCACATGTTGACCTCAGGTCAAATTCCCAGATGTCTTCTCTAATATAACGAATCAGATTAAATCGGCTACAAACAGTCTTGTGTTCCACAAAGGCAGTGCCATGCGACTCAATCAGAGAAATGAAGGTACGCATCAGTAAAATTCTGACATTCACATTTACTTTAACTTGATGAGTCTCACCCTTTGTCCTTTATTATCCACTGTAGTTGTCTGTCGTAGTTGAGCCTCAAGCCTGCGGATTTCCTGCTGGAACTCATCTCTCTCATGTTCACGCTCCACAGCCTGCTCCTGTATATGTCAGAGCAAATTACATGGAAGATTGGTTTTCTACATTTAACTGAGAAGACCAGGCACTCAAATTGCTGTAGAAAATAAATCAAATGATAATGGAAGATATACTAAGAGGTCTATAACTGGTTTGAATCAGCAAATGAGTTGGACCAATTTAAAAAAAAAAGCAGATTAATCAAGAACTACAATATCATCAAGGTTTTTTTTTTTTTTAAATTTGAAATTGACATGGATTTTCACTTCTCTGTGACCATGAATGAAAAACATAATACACCTCTCAATAAAGATTTGATAAAAAAAACAAAAAAAAAAACATAATACATAAAAATCACCTCTATAAACTGCCTGTTGTGTTTCAGCTGTTTCTCCAGTGCTTGGACGTGCTGGTTGAGGTCCTCGATGTGGCTCTTTTGATGCAGCTCTGTCTCCAGGCCTTTGGTTTCCTGCTCTTCAAGTTCCCTCTCCAAGGTCCTGAGGCGCAGTGACAGAGATTTGTGGTCCTTCTCTGCCCGCCGCTGCAAGTCCAGCCTATCTTGGGTCAAACGCTCCGTCTCTGTAAGTAAAGCTTAAAATACAAAAAGAGAGAAAAAAAAAGAATCAAATCTTGTAAAAAAAAAAAAAAAAAAAAAAAAACTGAAATATTATGCACATCATTTCAATTTTGATCCTTACAACCAGAAGAATTTTACAAGGTGATGAGACCTCAGAGGAGATTTTAAATACTTACAATTACATCGACTGTGCATAAAGAAATAAAAGAATAACACAGCACTCCAATAAGATTTGCTAGAAGCTACTGCCACTCTCAGGATTACAAACAGCAACCTCACACAGCACTGCAAATTCCCCCCCCCCCCCCCCCATCAGACACACTCATACTCCACTCTGACCCACAAACCTGCGTCAGGATCTAAAATGAGCCAATGGCCTACGGAGAAAAGGCACATCTGAGCACAGATATTACATAAATATATGGTCAAGCTCTTTCAAAGAGGTCATGTAACATTTTATCCAAATGCAGGATATTAAGCGTAATCTGCTCACCTTTCTCCCTCTCCCCAAGACCAGTGGAGAGATGCTCCTTCTGGCGCAGCAGAATTGTGTGCTCCTCACTGAGCTCCTGATGCTTCGCTCTGAGGCCGTCCAGCTCGGCAGTGAGGCCCTCCATCTTGTGCAGCTTCACTTTCAGATCCTCCAGCTCCTCAACAAGCCTTTCCTCTTGAGTCTCCTTCTGCTGCAGAGACTCTTCCAGTGCAGCTTTTTCAGCGATGTATCCCTCCAGAAGCCCTAAAGGCATCAGTTTATGTAAAAGGCATGTGTTTGAGATTCTTAGACAGAGTAGCATTAAAGTTTAAACTTAGTACAAGTTTTACATTTGAAGTAGAGGCAGAGGATTACATGTTCACAGCCAATAGCAGCAAAATATTAGCTCACTTTGAAAGATCAACAATAGACAGTACAACGCTCACCCTCTGCTTTGTGAAGCTCCAGCTGCAGGTGACTTTTTTGCTTGGCCTCCTGATCAAGCTGCTCCAATAGGAGTTTGTGTTGCTCAAGGAGGTGAGCAGAGTCTTCTCTGCCTTGGGAGAACTTTTCCTCCAGAGAAAGATGGACATTGCAAGTCTGTTCCAGCTGAAGTAAAATGAAAACCCCCACAATCATTTACAACAAACATTGAAAGATGGAAAAAAATGGTCAGACATTTATGTGATTTCCTGAAGCATCAGTGAATGTAGTGTCCTT